>CM053770.1:564121819-564420279 GCA_028658325.1 Potorous gilbertii
TTTTCTAGTTCTCTCATTTCATTTTTTTTTAAATACTATTTTATTTTTCCCCAGTTACATGTAAGAACAACTTTGAACATTGATTCAAAAATTTTTTTGAATTTCAAATTTTCCCCCTTCTTTCCTCACCTTCACCCTCCCTAGGCAATTTGATATAGATTATATATGCACAATTATGTAAAATATAGTTCCATATTAGTAACGTTGTAAAAGAAGAAACAGACCAAAAAACCCCCCAAAAAAAGTAAAAAATAGCATGCTTTGATCTACATTCAAACTCCAGTTACTGTTTTCCCTGGATGTGGATAGCATTTTTTATTATGAGATTTTTGAAATTATCTGGATCCTTGTATTTGCTGAGAGTAGCTAAATTATGCCATAGTTGATTATCATATAATATTGCTGTTACTATATATAGTGTTCTTCTGGTTCTGCTCACTTAAATCTTTCCAGGTTTTTCTGAAATCTGCCTGCACATCATTTCTTATAGCACGATAGTGTTCCATTACATTCATATAGCACAACTTGGTCAGCCATTCTTCACTTGATGGGCATCCTCTCAATTTCCAATTTTTTGTCACCACAAAAGAGCTACTATTAATATTTTTGTACAATTAGGTCCTCTTCTGTCTCTCCCCCTTACCTTTAAAAAAACCTCTTTGGGATATAGACCTAGTAGTGGTATTGCTAGATCAAAGGTTATGTACAATTTGATTTCCCTTTCGACATAGTTCCAAATTGCTCTCCAGAATAGTTAGATCATTTCACAGCTCTGTCAACAGTGCGTTAGTGCCTTAAATTTTCTATATCCCCTGCAGCATTTATCATTTTCCTTTTCTGTCATATTAACCAATCTCATAGGTGTGAGGTAGTATCTCAGAGTGGTTTTAATTTTGCATTTCTCTAATCAATGGTGATTTAGAGTGCTTTTTCATATGGCTGTGAAAGTGTGATCAATAGTAGTTTACATCGACTCACACAACAAACAAGTTATGTTATAACAACTTTTTCTCTTTTAGTCGGTTTTACTAAACTTGTAGATCAGAGGAATACTGCAGATGTACTATATCTTTTGGTCAGCTATGCATTTGACCATCTTTCATCTGTCCTATATGCCCTACTTTGATGCTGGCTCTTACCACCTTGCTCCTGGAATGTTGCAATGTTCTGCTGGTAGTTCTCTTGCTGCTTGGTCTCCCTGTTGTTTCTCCCCATTCTAGTCCATCCTCCACTCAATTGTCAAATTGAACTTAAAATTCAGGTCTGACTGTGTCATCAACCACAATGACTCCCTGTTAACCTCCAGGATCAAATATAAAATGTTCATTTTGCTTCCAAAGCCCTCTATAACCTGACCCCTTCCTATCTTTGTCGTCTTCTTATGCCTTACTCCTTTTTAATCTATGGACTCTATGCTTCAGTGAACTTAACCTCTTTGCTGTTCCTTGCACTCAGCACTATCATCACCTCATTTTAGGCATTTTCCCTGACTTTCCCCCATGCCTGGAGCACTTTCCCCCCTCATCTCTACCTGCTAGCTTCTCTGGCTTCCTTCTGTGTTTTGGGAAAATACGAAAACAATTCTTTTAATTCTTCACTAAAGACCCTTCATCTCTGTCTTTTGAAAACCTTTTCAGCTTGGTTATAGTGGTATTATTGAAGCAACGTTAGGAAGTCAGAAAATCTTGGTTCTGGTCCTTGTTTTGACACCAGATAGATGTGACCACTAATAAGTAATTTACTCTCCTTGGTCCTCAGTTTCCTTATCTAAAAGATGAGAGGGTTAGGCAAGATCCCACCTACCTGTAGAACTATCTTCCTATGAATCTGTTAGAGAGACAGTGGTTGAGTAAATTGAGGGCAAGATTTGGAGTCAGGAAGCCAAATATTCAAGACCTATCTGACACATAGAAGATACGTAAATACAGGCAAATCACTTAACCTCTTGGTGCCCCAGGCAGCTCTCAGAGATTGTCAGTGATTTCTGTTATTTGTATCAATGATATGGATGAATATAGACTTATCATATTTGTGGCTGGAAGGAATAGGTAATTTTACAGAATCAAGATAAATATCTTTTTAAGATAGATTTTTATTGATTTGTTTTTATATCACCTAAATTTCCTACTATATCCCTGCTCCTTCCAAATAGACTTTCCTTTTGTCAAAGTTTTAAAATAAAAAAAATTAGTAAAACAAATCAGTGTATAGAAAGTATCTAATAATATGTACAATGATTTTTAAATGAAAAATTATTTTAATTAGCAAAAATCAATTTCCTTTCCCTCCCTAGGGAAACATTTCCTTAGATCCTTGTATGAAAAAAAATTACATTTTTAATCTTCATTTAGCGCTAGCTAAAATTGAGCATTTCTTTCAGTTTTGTTTGGTTATGAACATAGGCTAAAACCATAATTATTAGATTTTATAAACCATTTTTACCACCAGAGTCCATGACGCAAAAATTTTAAGAATCCTTGCTCCAACGGAAAAGGAAAAGTTTTAATAAGAAACTTTGTAGCAGGAGCAAATAGCTGAATTTTTGGATGTTAATCTCATCCTTGTTCCATTTCCCTTCCAAATTATTGTGCTTGCATGCTCACATTCTGTCACCCCTGGCAGACAATAACAGGTAATAATAACAGCTAATTTTTATGTAGAGCTAAGACTTGAAAAGCATTTTTCTTACATTATCTTACTTGATCCTTTCAATAATCTTTTGAGGGAAATGTTATCATCCCCGTTTTACAGACGAGGACTACAGGTGAAAGAGCTTAACATAACTAGTGCAGTATTCTGCCTCCTGTAAGATAAATGGTATTTCTGTAACTGTTTTCTTGCCAAGAGAGTATATAGCCTTTGCATCTCAGTTGAAAGACACCACAGTAAGTCAAAGAACTTAAGGAATCCACGACCACCAAGGATGACTTCACTCTGTAAGGTGACCCTTCCAGCTCACTCTCAGTTGCACCATTCTTCATACTTCCACTAAAGAATGATATTGGTCAGCCTGGATAGTATCAGGAGCTTGCCACCACCATCCTTAAACATCCTAAAGTTAATTACCACTATCACAGCGTGAATTGTTTCCTGGTGATTTCCCAAGTCCATGTCTGTTACAGTTCCTCTCATCTCTACAGCACCAAGCCTCTGCTGGTGATAGGAAAATTTAGTTATGATTATTTTAAAATCTTTTACTTTTTTTTAAACATAGATTAAAATGAAGGAAACCTGCCATAACAGCAGGGTTTATATGTGGGAGAAATTAATTAAAAGGTTTTAGTTAATTGAAACATTTCTATGAGATGGTATCAAAAAAGGTAATGCAGTCATAGACTACATTGATAAATGTGTAGTCATCACTGAATATCATTTAAACTACATATAGAATATGCTTTCTAATTCTCATTACTATATATTTTTTTATTTTTAGATTACAGCATTCATTTTCACAAAATTTTGAGTTCCAATTTTTCTCCCCATCTCTCCACCCCGTAACACCTTGCATTCTGAATACCCCTTCCTTCAGTATGCCCTCCCTCTATCACATCTTACCCTTCCCTTATCCCCATCTTCTCTCTTTTCTTCTAGGACAAGATAGACTTCTATACCCCATTACCTGTATTTCTTATTTCCCAGTTATATGCAGTAACAGTTCTCAGCATTTGTTTCTAATACTTTGAATTCCAACTTTTCTCCCTCCCTCGCTCCCCACCCATCCCCACTGAGAAGGCAAGCAATTCAATACAGGCTATATATGTGTTGTTTTGCAAAAGACTTCCATAATAGTTATGTTGTATAAGACTAACTACATTTCCTTCCATCCTACTCTGTCAGCTCCCCTTTATTCTATTTTCTCATTGGACCTTGTCCCTTCCCAAAAGTGTTTACTTCTAGTTACTCTCATCTGTCATCTCGTTCATCCCACTTGTCCCCTTCTCCCCTACTTTCTTGTAGTGTAAGATAAGATTTTCATACCAAATTTAGTGAGCATGTTATTCCCTCCTTAAGCCATATGTGAAGAGAGTAAGCTTCACTTTTCCCTCTCACCTCCTCCTTTTTCTCCATTGAAAAAGATTTTTCTTACCTCTTTAATGAGTGATAATTTGCTCCATTCTGTTTCTCCCTTCTCCTCCCAATATATTCCTCTCTACTTAATTTTATTTTTTTATAGATATCATCCCTCCTGATTCAATTCATCCTGTGCTCTCTGTCTATATGTGTGTGTGTGTGTGTGTGTGTGTGTGTGTGTAACCCCTCCACCTACCCAAATACTGAGAAAAGTCTCAAGAGTTACAAATACTATCTTTCCGTGTAGGAATATAAACAGTTTAGCTTTAGAAAGTCCTTTATGATTTCTCTTTCCTGTTTACTTTTTCATGCTTCTTTTGATTCTTATGTTTAAAAGTCAAATTTTCTCTACAGTTCTGGTCTTGTCATCAGGAATGCTTGAAAGTCCTCTATGTCACTGAATGACCATTTTTTCCTTTGAAATATTATACTCAGTTTTGCTGGGTAGGTGATTTTTGATTTTAATCGCAGTTCCTTTGATTCTTGGAATATCCCATTCCAAACCCTTGGATCCCTTAAGGTAGAAGCTGCCATATCCTGTGTTACCCTGATTGTATTTCCACAACATTTGAATTGTTTCTTTCAAGCTGCTTGCAGTATTTTCTCCATGATCTGGGAACTCTGAAATTTGGCCACAATATTCCTACGAGTTTCTCTTTTTGGGTCTCTTTCAGGAGGCAATTGGTGGATTCTTGCAATATTTATTTTATCCCCTGGTTCTAGAATATCGGAGCAGTTTTTCTTTACAATTTCATGAAAGATAATATCTAGACTCTTTTTTTGATCATGGCTTTCAAGTAGTCCCATGATTTTTTAAATTGTCTCTCCTGGATCTATTTTCCAGGTCAGTTGTTTTTCCATTGAGATATTTCACATTATCTTCTATTTTTTCATTCTTTTGGTTTGGTTTTGTAATTTCTTGGTTTATCATAAAGTCATCATTAGTTTCCCTTAGCTCCACTCTCATTTTTAAAGAACTATTTTCTTTGGTGAGTTTTTGAATCTCCTTTTCCCTTTGGCTAATTCTGCTTTTTAAAGCCTTCTTCTCCTTGTTGGCCTTTTGGATCTCTTTTTCCAGTTGAGTTAGCCTACTTTTAAAGGTGTTATTTTCTTCAGCAAGCTATTGACTAACTTTTCAAGCTCTTACATGGCCTGAGCCCATTTCATATTCATTTTGGAGGTATTGGAGAAGCCTTGACTTCTCCTGACAGTAAACGTTCTTCCTCATCTGAAAGGATAGAAGGAAATACTTGCTCACCAAGAAAGTAACCTTCTGTAGTCTTATTTTTTTTTCCCTTTTTTGGACATTTTCCCAGCCAGTTACTTTATTTCTGAATCCTTTGTCAAGAGGCTCATCACTGTATTTTAAAGGGGAAAAGTGACAAACTGAAACACCTAAGTCAGATGACTAGGATGGTGAAGAGACTTAAAACTTCCTTTGAAAAACTCTTGGGGGGAAAGCATTGGGGAAATTTAACCTGGAAAAGTGAAGACTACATAATGGGCAGACAGCTGTTGTATGGAAGAAGGATTACATTTATTCTGGATTGTTATTGAAAGAAAAACTAAGATTAGCTGGTAAGAGTTATGGGGAAGCAGACATTTAGTTCATTTTGAGAAAAAACTTTTCTAACAGAGTCCAAAAATGAGAAATTCCATGTAAATTTCCAGTAGCTAGAAATATTCAAGCAGAGCCTTGATAATCACCCCATAACAATATTCTAGAAAGAATTCTGTTTCCAATTATATTTGCCAGCAGGAAGTAAAATAGTATTGATTAAATGCTTATTATCTACCAGGCACTGTGCTCAAAGCTAGATTGGGATTGACCAGAACCAGTAGAACTGACAGAATCATAAGATCGATATGGGCAATTACTCACTAGGCAGAAATCTGGGTAGGCAGACAGTCTGGTAGACAATAAGTAGAGAGACCTTGTAATATGCCACTGGGAGCTTTCTAGCACCTGTCAGGAGGCCAAGGTGCAAAACAGTGCAAAGATGCAGTTGTCTTTAGGGTGGCTTATAGGCAAGTATCTGGAACCTGATTCCAAGTCAATAAAAGGGCAATGCAGGACTTCAGTCCTGGAAGAACTGTGACCTAGGCAGTAGACACCTGTGGGGATGACAAGAGCCCAATTACTAAAACTGGGGAGCAAGACAAGAAACCATTTATTACTAATCTGTAGGTGCAGATTTAACAGAAAATGCAATAAAGGCCATAATTATAAGTGGCTGAAGCTGAAAGGAGTGGTACACCTACACATATACACACATACACATGCACACACACTGTGAGAGAAAGAGAGAAGGAAGTCAAGGATATTTTTGCAAATTGTTGGGTGGAAATTTGGATCATGTAACTTCTCAAGTCTCAGTTCTAAGATTATGAAGGTTCGATATAAAAGTGTTCAATATAAAATAAATAACAGTGGGGAAAATAGCAATGTTGTCATTCATAACAAAGTGGCACATTAATTTTCATTCATCGTTCATCATCACAATCTGCTGTGAGATTGTCACCTGATTCTTCCCTGTCTCCATGCTTTGGCACAGCTTGTTGTCTACATTTCCATGACACCAGAATTGCTGCCGTTGACAGGAATGATTGTCCTCATACAAAAAGATAAGATTTAATTAGGATTAATACAAAGCAAATTAATGTAACTCTCAACTCTGCTTTAGATAGAAGGATATACTGCAGTGGAGAAGATACAAAGGCAAGTTCCTGCTTTCAAGGACAATTTACTAAATTTGAATATGAAATCTGTACATAGAAAGTCATTGATTTAGAGCTGAAAGGAACCTTAGAGATCTTCATCTAAGTCAAATCCCCGACTTTCTGGTTAGCGTAACTCAGGTGAAGAAAGGCAAAATAATTTCCCTATGGTCCCAGGTAGTGGAGGCCAGATTCATTCCATTCTCTACCAACATCAGTTCTTGGAGTGATGACATGAGTTAAGCTTTACATTGAGAAGCGTCTTTGTCTTCCGACTCTAAATCCTGTACCCTTTCTACTAAACTACTAAACTAGTTTTGCAGAGCGTTTGAAGTATAACTTATGACTTTGGTTTGACTGACTTACCACTGACTTAAAGGGCTCCTTATTGGGTAGTGTTGCCTTAAAACTTCAGGTTGCTGGGCTTTGGTCATATTAGGATCTTGTCCTACCTATTCATATATCTCATTTCTAAAAATAATACTTTCTAAAAATTCTTGCTGTTTTTTGGTTCAGCTTGTTTTTTTTACTCTAAATGGTACTCATTCATTATTAGGGCTTCATTCAGCTCTTTCTGTCAAGAGTTGTTTAATTCTTCCTCTTTGGTTCATTATCTCTTTCTGAGAAGATAATATTCTGTATCCCTTCTCCTGCTCCCATGATACGGACTAGTCATAGTGAACTGACTCAGGATGCCTAAAAAATTTAGACTAAACTTAAGTAGAGCCATGTTAAATAAAAACTGTCATATAAATAAACTACATAGGGTTTTAGCATACCTGTCAAATCTAGAAAAGACTAGAATTGAATGGAAAGCATTTTCTTCATTTTAAAATACTATGGAGTGAAAATTTTAAAAAATGTCTTCTATACATTTTGACTAATTTCTTAGTAACCTGGGTTTTTTTCTTCTCCTAGGTAATTAATATTTTAACACTATCCTTATAAACATGAGTGATTCTGTGCCTTCTGATGTAATTGGCCGAAGAATTGATGTTAATGGAGAAGTTGCAACAGTGCGCTACTTTGGCAGTGTTCCTCCCATAACAGGTAGATACAATTTATTATTATTATTTTTTATATTGTGAGTGTTTCAATGAAGGTTTGTCCTACTCATAGAAGTAGATTGTAACCCCTTTATGATACCGCTTTCAGTTTTATTGGTTTTTACTATATGGATTTGTCCTGCTTAAGAGATGCAATTTGACTTGTGGTATCTTTAAATCTAGTTAGCTATCTTATAATGCAGTTGTGCCATACCTAAAGTGTGGTTTTGTTGACAGTAACTATGTTATTACTAGAATCTATTAAAAACAAAAGTCATTTAACTGAAAGCTTAATTTTCTTTATTTCAATATGCAGTTTGCTGTGGTTTCCTTTTGAAGTCTAAGAATTTCTTTTTAAAAGACTTTTAAAATGTTTAGTTTTAAAATTGTTACCATCATTGTTAAGAAAACCTGAAAATTATAAAATAGCTAACTTAGAAAGTATTTATTTCAGAGACATTCTTCAGTTTCAAAATAATTAATTCTGTAGCTCCTTTCATAGAGATTTTTTTCCCCATTATCCTCAAACCAAAAAAAGGCTAATTTTTCTGGCTTCTTTATAAATATATTGTGGTGTAGTGTCTGTTTGCCTAACCCCTACTCATATTAGTGAACTGATTACATCTTTCCTCAGATTTCTAGAGGCACCCCAGAGGTGTTGTGGCTTTTAACATCATTGCCAGTGTACTCCCTTTTGTCAATCAACCATTTGAACTCAATTAACTTTTGGAAAAGGAATTGTAGCAAAAACAATTGGTACAAAATCTTCCTCCAAAAACAGGGCTGCATTTTCCCTTTGTACGCACAAAATATTTGGGGAAAGTGGGCTCAAACTTAAGATACAAGAGCAACTAGATGGTGCAGTGGATAGAGTGCTGGATCTAGAGTCAGGAATACTCCTCTTCTTGAGTTCAAATCTGGCCTCAGACACTCACTAACGGTGTTATCCAGTTTACCTCAGTTCTTCCTTTGCAAAATGAACTGGAGAAGGAAATGGCAAATGACTCCAGTATCTTTGCAAGAAAACCTCAAATGGGGTCATGAAGTCGGACATGACTCAAAAATGACTGAATAGCCAAAAAATGTAAGGTATATATCTAGAGAATATATGTGGTAAAGAAGTATCTGTCAACTCTTGACATGGAATGACCTCATGCAATTCCACTTAAGTATAACTACTGGATTTTCAGGATCTATGCATTTCTAGAGTCCACAGGCAGCTTTACGCTCTTCCAGGGTCATTTCCCTTGAAACTGCCATTGTCAGGTGGCTATCTTTCTAAATTTGTCTACAGGCTCTCTTCTCTGTTGGCTACTCTCATGACCATAGCTGCTGTCTCCAGTGCCTCTGCTACTGATTCTAGTTACCATTGGCATGTCTTATGGTACCTCTGGGCCTCCTGAACTGAAATAGTTATCTGAACTCTCCCCTTTTGAAACTTTCATTCACCTAAGATCAAGAAGGAATAAACAAAAGAAATAGAGGCTCCACATACTCACATTCACCCTTCCCCGTTTTTCCATATTTTAAAGAAGTCCTCTCTCACTCATAACCCAAAATAGAAAAAAGAGACCAAGAAATAGGTGAGAAAATTTTGTACACATACTCAGTTCTGGTTCAGCCCCTTGAGTCATTGTTTTTTCCCTTTCCACAGACAATTAGAAGATATGGGCCACCCTATAGTACCAGGTCCTTAGTCATGGCTAGCAGTTGGCTTCCAAAGTTTCACATATCGGCTTGAATCTTGGCCGTGAATATGTGTTTATGTGTGCGTTTTTCCCAGTAAGGGAAAATATGAACATATTTGCATATGTCACATTTGCAGTAGGTCTCTCCTTCTAAGTCACCTCTCTTGGATTTAGAATTAATTATTCCCTTTTGTTTAAGTTATTTTTCCTGTAAGCTGTACTGGACCCTGCAGCGTGATTGCTGTATTGCATGAAAAAATTTAACGTAGGACTAGGCAACTTATAATCCTCAGAGCTAAATTGAACCTAGTTCCAAGTAGCCTAGTTGAAATGGATCTTACTCACAGATTGTGGCAACATATCTCTTCCATCTCAGTTTAGGATAATTTATTGGATCTATTTCATAACTTGAAATGACAGTTCAGAATAAGCCATTTTGGCAGGAGCTGCCATATTAGGAAAGTGGACAGGATTTCAGATACCCCCTCTTCCCCTCCCCCTCCCCAAGTGTTATCTAAAAGCCAGCAGATCAAGGAACAGAGGAGACTGACTACAAAGTAAAAAGTCACTTATTTTTTTCAGGGAACAAGGGGCAGGCAGTCTGTCCTACAGAGGGTGAATGACAACTGAATGCTGGACGTGCATGTCTTACCTGCTAGACTAGAGAAGTTTCTGCTCCCACCTATTAAGATTGTATGTGTGTGTGTTGCGATGAAATAACAGTGCTCTGTGACTTCCTAGTCTTTCTCTCTAACCCCACTATCCCAGCAAGTTGTTCTTAAAGCCTCTGTACTGAATAAAGATAATTACTTGTATTTGATAAAAAAAAAAAAAGCTGGAGTTCTTCTAACAGACTTTTGTGGTCCATGGTTTGAGTTAAACATATTTTTTGTTTTGCTTAGTACAGGAATGAATAATGTTTTGCCTTCACAAAAAATAGCATTTTGTCCTTCATTAATATTATCTTAGTGATATGTTTTATGTTATGAAATATATTATAGAGTGGGAGGAAAACACTACATGCATCATAATTATTTCTCATTTCATATTTTTCTCTCCTAGGACTCTGGCTAGGAGTAGAATGGGACAACCCTCAAAGAGGAAAACATGATGGTAGTCATGAAGGGACTGTATATTTTAAATGCAGGTAATTTTTTATTTTATATCAATGTATTTTTCTGAGTATAGCATAATAGGGAAAAAGGAAAGAAACGTTTTGATATAGGTGCAGTACAGAATGTTATTTTGTATGTAGTAATAAACATTTTTTTCTTTATGGCTATTACTACATTTGGAATAACTTGTTGCAAGAAGAGATAAAAAATGACAATGAAAACCAACTGACAGAATAATTGTGTGACCCTTTTTATGTTAGAGTAGTATCATTTCTAAGAACACCTGCTTTGGTTCTTTTTCTAGATGGGTTCTAAATAAGGTAGCTCAGTCACCTGGGGCTTTACCAAGTTAAAGCTGCCTTTTAAAAAACTGTGTCACCAACCTACTTGCATTGATTTGGTTTGGACTGTCTCATTATCCTGAAATACTTATGTTGCTTTTTTTGGTAGTGGTGTTTAAATGTGACTGATTCTCAATAAGGTGATAGGGCAGGCCAGGAAAGAGAAATAACTTATTGCTATTGAATAACTGCCTTTTTAAAGTTTTATTTTTGTAATGTCCCAATACTACCTCACTATAGAAGCCTCTCTTAACAGAGAAGTACAATTAAGCAAAAGAAACTGACGCAGTGCACGTGCAGCATGTGCCTCATTCTGCATTTAGAGTTCGCCACTTATCAGCCACAAGGAGGGAGGTGTGCCCTTTCCTCAGCCCTCTCAATTGAGGACCCTTTGTATTGGTCGTCAGCCTAAGGTCTTTTAGTGTAGCTTTCCTTTAAATTATTATATTCATTGTTTATATTGTTCACTTGGTTCTGCTTATTTGGTTCATCATCCGTTTGTACAAGTCTTCATAAGTTTCTTTGAATTCTTCATATTCATTTCTTTTTGGTGTAGCAACATGCAGTCTCTCTACTGATTCTCTTGTTAGCTCATTACAATCCATCTTTTGATGTCACCTTTCCAATGAAACTGCTCTCCAGAGTTAACCAATGATCTCAGAATTGCCAATCCAGTGACCTTAAGTAGGTCCAATATAGGAAATTGTTCAGGGACAGATAAAAGTTGTCCAGGCTTGCCCCTTGCTGCCTTCTCTCAGGCTGCATGCGCAGCAAGATATGGAAGGCACACAGTTGAAAGAAAATCTGACCCTTTT
The DNA here is from genome assembly GCA_028658325.1 of Potorous gilbertii. Lineage (NCBI taxonomy): Eukaryota > Metazoa > Chordata > Mammalia > Diprotodontia > Potoroidae > Potorous > Potorous gilbertii. The sequence goes on from CM053770.1 coordinate 564,133,614, forward strand.
TCTCACCTGAGGATGGAGATGAAGTGACTCAGCAAGAAATTATGTTAGCCTTGGTAAAAAAAAAATATGGCTTCTTTATGTAAGATGAGTGGAGGAGATAGTGGCAAAAAACGTAAGAGTGATATGGGATGAAGAAGAATAGAGAAGAGGGAGCTCACGGTGAATGGCAATTTTTTTTTTCATGTAAAGTATTAGACAAGGTTTTTAATTGAGAGGGTGGGGATAGAGGGAGTTATGGACATTTTAAGGAGATGTGAAAAGCTTTGGAAGAGCTATTGTAGAGCATGAGATAGTGAGATGGTAAGGGAAGCATAGTAGAATTTTCTAACAGCATTGAGGTTGGAGTTTTTAATTTCTTCTTTTTTTAGTTACATGCCCAATTTATTGTTTCTCCCTTTTCACTTTTTTATTGATGTTATAGATACAAATTTTCCCCTAAGTACTGTTTTGACTACATCCCATAAATTTTTATTGTTATATTCTTAATGAAATTTTTAATTGTTTCTATGATTTATTTTTTGATCCACTATACTTTAGGATTAGATTATTTTATTTCCAATACATTTTTAATCTAATCCTCTAAGGCCACTTATTGAATGTAATTTTCATTGTATTATGGTCTGAAAATGGTACATTTAATATATCTGTTTTTCTGCATTTGTTTGTTAGGTTTTTATACCAAAATACATAGTTTTATTGAAGGTGTCATGTACGATTGTGCAAAAGTTACACTCCTTTCTCTTCCCATTCTGTATTCTTCAGAGGACTGTCATATCTAACTTTTCTAAAATTCTATTTGTCTACTTCTTTCTTGTTTATTTTATGATTTGGTTTATCTCGTTCTGAGAAGAGTAAATTGACCCTCAGTAATAAGTTTTACTGTCTATTTCTTCCTGTAAGTCATTTAACATTTCCTTTAGTAATTTGTATGCCATGCCATATGGTGCATATATGTTTAGCATTGCTGCTGCTTCATTGTCTATAGGACCTTTTTAGCAAAATATACTTTCCCTGCTTATCTATTCTAATGGGGCCTATTTTTGCTTTGCTTTGTCTGAGATTATGATTTACTGCCTCTGCCTTTTTTACTTCAGTTGAAGCATAATAGATTCTGCTCCAGCCCCTTATTTTAACTCTGTGTATTTTTCTGTTGCAAGTGTGTTTCTTATAAACAACATATTGTTTGATTCTGGTTTTTAATCCATTCTGTTACCCACTTATGTTTTATGGGTAAGTTCATCTAATTCACATTCACAGTTATAATAGCTAACTGTGTAGTTCTCTCCATTTTGTTTTCTTGTGTTTATCCTTTTCTCTTTCTTTTTTGCTCTGTCCCTCCTTAAAAGTGTTTTGCTTCTGACCATTCGCTCCCTTAATCCTCTAGCCCTCTAATTGCCCCATCTCCTTTGTCTTAGCCCCTTTCCCTCCTACTTCGCTATTGGCTAAGATGGATTTCTGTAACCAGCTGAGAGAGAGAGTGTGTGCGCGTGCGTGCGTGCGTGTGTGTGCGTGCATGTGTGTGTGTGTGCATTCCTCTATTGTAAAAAAATTCCTTTTGTGACTGTTTTATGTGAGAAGGTTTTTTCTCCATCCTTCTCCCTTCCACTTTCTTCCAGTATATCCCTTTTTCTGTCTTTTATTTTTCTCTTCTGTTTCCAGGTTATTTGGTTCTGCTATGTAATACTCTATATTTTCTTCATTTTAAAAAATTCTTTTTGATATTTCATATGGCTTAATAAGACATTAGCTTCTATTTGATTTATCCTAATTGTCAGGAAGTTGGTGGTTTTTTTTAGTGTAATAAATATACTTATTCATGGAAAGAACATTGACATTTAAGGTAATAAACTGTATAAATTTATGTAGTTTATTATATATTTAATATATAGTTCATTTAAGGTAATAAACTGTATAAATTTATGTAGTTTATTATATTTATATATTTAATATCTAGTTCATATAGTTTAGTTTTTTTTAAACTGTAGAAATATAAATTTTTATTATTATTGTGGTATGTCTGCATGACCTTCCTTCCCCCCACTTAGTAGTATTTTATTTTTTCCAGTTGCATTCATTTCAACATTCACTTTATAAGATTTTGAGTCCCAATTTTTTTCTGCCTCCCTGCCTACCTCCTCCCCAAGATGACAAGCAGTCTTATAGAGGTCATATGACATCATTTTCTTGAGTAATATTTTATACCTTTTGTGCCAAGCTTTCCATTTTTCTTTCCAATTCTTTATTCCATAGCTCTCATTTCTTTTTCCTTTTTTCTTCTACCACTCTCATTTAGTTTTAAAAATTAAAATTTAATTAAAAATTAAATTTAAAAACTACCTTTTTTTCTTTAAATTCTTTATCTGTTTCAGAAATACTGGTTAGTTTTCTGTCCAAGCTGCTTCTTTCTTTGCATCTTTGCTTTTGTAAATATTCTATAGTCATTCTCCTGGATTTGTGTCTTAAGCTTCACTGTTGCTATAATAGCTCTTTAGAGTGGAATTCTTTTTTGTTTGTCATTCTTTTAAGTCTATTTCTTGATGATGGACTTTTATGTCAGTGCTTGTCTCTGCTTACTTCTCGGGAGAGTGTCTGGGATGGACTTTTTGAGTCCTTCTAATGCTTTCTGGGATGTTGAGTATTGTTTTATTCTTCAAGAATATCTCAGACTTGGAACCTGCAAGCTTTCAGTGCTTCCAAAGTGATGTGATACAGGTTGAGGTCTGCTCTCTGCTCTTTTGACCTAAGCCGGAGGTTCCCAAAGTGGGCAATACTCCCTTCACTGGGGGCCCTATGAAACGATCCAGGGGGCCTGTGGGAGCCTTGAGTGTGATTGGGAGGCATTGAATAAAAATAATGTAGCCCTTAGGGAGCACTGAGTAATTTTTTTTTTTTGAAAAGGGGGAGGTAGGTCAAATAAGTTTAGGAACTTCTGCTACATATTCCTGGCTCAGGTTTAGGTCTGAGCAAGACCTCTTTTGGCTTGTGCATGGTTAGAAGTTTCAGCCAGCTACCTCTTCTACTGTTAGTTGTCTGGGATACATTACAGGTTCAGAATGACTAAACTGAAAGCTCCCCAATGGTATGGAATTTGTGTCCTGATTATTTCACAAACTGGGCAGGAGGCCACTATTCTGTTCTTGGGATTAGAGTCATGGAGCTATTGCTTGCTTCCGAACTTATACTTCCTTCAGTATACAGCCAAGGCCTATGAACACTCCTGTCTGCCACCACTAGGCACCGGGCTTCTCCTCAATCCACCTGGATCAGTGACCCAGAACCTGGTAGTGAACAACTAAGTTGCCAGTTGGTATCTATCTGTGCTCTGTAGTAATTTAGGGATCCCCTGGGACCTATGCTTCCTCCCCTGGTGCCCAGTTTCAGTACTCCTTCAGTCCCTGGGTACAGGGTGCTGCTCACTGCTCTCCTTGTCTAATCTCTTGCATGTTTCTGATCCAGTTTTAGGTCTGAGCAAGATCTCTTAGAATGTTCCATGTACTCCTGTGCTCCTAGGTACCTCATTACCAGTATCTACAAACCTGTTTGTCTGCCTAAACTGACCTAGACAAGAAAAGTGATCCACTCTGATTTTTTTCTTGTTTCTCTGGTTCAGGATTCAGTTTCTATGCCTTTGAGGTAGAAGTGCTGTAGGACAGCAGGGCTTTTCTTCCTTCTACTTTATCACCTTGAATCTACCTTCAGAAGTTGGGATTTTAGCTAGAATTTGGATGGTCAGTGAAAGTACCCAGATTTCAGAGGTAGAATGTCTTGTGCAAGAAATACCAAGAAGTCCAGTGTTACTGAATCACAGATTACCTGATGGAAATAAGGTATAAGAAGACTGGGAAGGTTGGAGGGAGCCATGTTTTAAAGGGCTTTGAATGCCCAACAGGATTTTATATATTTTTCTGGAATTGATAGGGAGCAAGTGAAATTTTTTGAATGTGTTGGGATGTTAGTTGAGGTGGGGCAGGTGGGACATCTATACTTTAGGAAGATCACTTTAACAATTGAGAAGAGTATGGTCTGGAGTAGGGAGAGAATTGATAGAGGGAAACCTTGAAAGTAGGAAGGAAATTTGGATGGGGAACATTTGGCTGAAAATGGAGGAGAAGTTATGTAAGGAGTTTAGTTTTGGCCATGTTGAGCCACAGGGCATCTAGTTTGAGATATCTAATAGGCAGTTGGTGTTGCAAGTTTGGAGATTTAGAGGGACTAGGACTGGATAACTAGATCTGAGAACAGTCAGTATAGAATTAGTAATTAAATCTGTGGGATCTGATGAGATCACTAAGAAGAGCTACCTTTTAATGTGGACAGAGGTGAAAGAGGTTGAATGAGATTTTATTGAAAGGTTGAAAGATAGGTTTGGGCCAAGTAGTAAAGGGATTCAAATGCCATAGAAATGTTTCATCTACACAATCAATGACTGAAATCGTGCTCTTGGTCCATAACCTCCTTTCAGCTCTCTCTGTTCCTCATACTCTTATACTTATTCTCTATCCTCACTGCAGCCTCCTCTCACTTGACTGCTTTCTGCTTTCCCAGGCAGCACTTCTACTGTAACTTCATTTTCCTTCCTTCACAATATTGCCCCATTTTGTAAACCAGGTTAACTTTATACAGTGTTCAGTTTTTGAATTTCTTGTTCCGTTGTTTGATTGTTGCTTCTCACTTCTTTCCTAACCTCCAATACTAATTGGTAGGAGTGTACAATTGACTACATCTGCTCCCATGGTGTTGGACAGTGCTAGAAGAAATCCCACAAACATGCTAACTAGGTCACCTAGAAGGGTATGTTATCCCATTTTGGCTGAACCTTCATTGCTGCAAAGCCACTCCTTTGTACTTTTTCTTTGATCAACTTTATCACATTCCACCATTCCATGTCTTCTATTCCCTTCTTGAGCTTCATCCCCCTTACTGTCTGTCCTCTCAGCAGAGGAACTGATCTCATAATTCCCAGATCAAATGTCCTTTCTTTCCTAAATTCACACTTCACATCACCTCAGTATCATTTCCTTTCCTCTCATTGTTTCATTCTCTGAAAGGAAATGGTCCTCCTTATCAAGGCCATCTTTTCTATTTATGCCCATGATTCCTTCCTATCTTATCTATCAGCTTGCTCTGCTCATTCCTTTTCTCTTCCTAATTTTCTACTTCTTTTCTACAATTTCTCTCCCATCCTTAAAAGACTTTCACTTGCTCCTACTATTCCTTTAAACTATCATCATATTATCTATCACCCCTTTTACAATCAGATTCCTTGAAAGAACCGTCTGTACATGTTGCCTCCATTTTTTTGCCTCCTCAGCAACAGGGTGCTGCATGACATGCAGTTTCTGAGGGACTTAAAAAAGAGCTTTGAAGGAAGGAAGCAGGCATTTGTTAAGTACTTATGTGTCTGGCACTGTGTTTTGTTTTGAGCAAATAGAGAATCCTCATCCCCTCGAGGAACTTAAATTCTAATGGGGAAAGATAAGACATAAAAGAAAGCTGAAAAGTGAGATGATGGAGAGAAATGAAGTCCAGAAAGTTGGAATTAGGGTCTGGGGGCAATAAAGGCTTTCCTGGGTCCCTTCATACAATGCAGCTTCCAGGAGAAACTTACCAGTGGGAGAAGGGGCCCAGTCTTGTAGAAGGATATTCCATTGTGAGCAGGCTGCAAAGGTTGAATGTTCCAGGGCATGTACCAGGCCCCAGGTGCCAAGAGAAGTTCAGGGATGAGATAGCAGTAGAGGATTGATTTTGAAATTCAGAAATTTATGTTCGGGATGGTCTTATCACCCGGAAGGTGCTAATGCTTCCCAAAGACCACTAACTTTTCATCCATTGTCTTACTAAACTGTCCTAAGGGTATTGTCTCCACTATTAGATCTTGAGCTTATAAAGAGCAGGTGCTATCTCACTTTTCTTTTTTGTATCCCCAGTACATAATATAATGCTTGACATATAACAATTGTGTGATAAATGTTTCTTTCCTTCCATTCTCCTTCCCTCTTTCCAGTTCATTTACATATTTGTTTGACATTGCTGTGTTGTGATTTTCTTCCTATCCGTGTTACTTTTCCTTCCTAATTTCACTCATCATGCCTATTACAAAGCGGTATAATTAGCTAGGTCAAGATGTGATGTTTCCTGTTACCTTTAGGTCCAGTTCCTTAATTCACCTCTCTAAGGACAACCTATGAACTTTCTTTCACTTATCTGTAACTTTGTTGTATTCTCTGGTTTCACTTGTAGTAAAAATGTCAGTATGGAATGTTCTGTTTCTTCAGTATTCAAGCAGTCATGTTATGTACCTACTATCTTTTAGGCCTATGCTATATCATAAAGTCAAAAAAAATGAAAAAAAAATCCCTCTTGTCAAGGAGCTTACATTCCATCAGAACAATTATATATGTATGTGTATATATAGAAAAATGAAGAGAATAAATACAAAGTAATTGGGGAATGAGGAAAAGCCTTGTCCAGTAGGTTGCACTTGAGTTGTATCTTAAAGGAAGAAAAGGATTCTCTGAGGTGGAGGTCAGGAGGAAGTACAGGGTGTGCATGAGAGAACCAGTTCAAAGGCACTGAGCTGAGAAATGGATGCCATTTGTGAGAAATAGAAAGAAAATCAATTTGGCAAAATCACAGAATTCAGGAGAAATAATAATGTCCAGTGATATGGGAAAGATTGTTTGGAGCCTGGTTGTGATGGGCTTTAAAAACTTAACAGAGTAGTTGATACTTAATTGTAGAGGCAAAAAAAGAACCATTGGAATTTGAGAGAGAGAGTGTGTGTGTGTGTGTGTGTGTGTGTGTGTGTGTGTGTGTGTGTGTGTGTGTGTTACTCCATGTGCAAAATGACTTGGTCAGATCAGCACTTAAGGAAATCACTTTGTCAGTATTGTATAAGATGAATGAGAATGAAGAAAACCTTGTGGTGGAGAGACCAGTTAGGAGGCTGCTATGATAATGTAGGGGAGAGGAGATGAGGGCCCAAACTAAGATAACGGTCATGTGAGTACAGAGATGCTGTGGAGGCAGAATTGATGAGACCTGACAATTGATTAGATGTGTGTAAAAGGAATGTATAAGTTACAAGACTGAAAGAATGTTGTTAGCTTTCAACATAAATGGGTGAAGTATTAGATTTTGGGGGAAAGATATTGAGACCTATTTAAGACATACTGAGTTTGAAATATCTTTGGAGCATACAATTTAAGCTGTTATGTTATAGGACTGAAATTCAGAGGAGAGACCAAGACTGGATATTTAGAATTGTAAGTTATGTGTATAGAGATGATAATTAGCCCTTTGGGAGCTGATAAGGTTATGAGGAGAACAAGGGTAGAGAGTATTATGGTAGTGTCATCTTGTTGATCAGTGGACAAAAATTGTGTGTTAAGAATAAGAGCAGTTCATGTTTATAGATAAGTGATGGCATATACTGCTCTCCTTTTTTGCCACTCCAATACTGTATCTGAAAATGTGCTTTGTTCTGTACTCCAAGTCCATCACTATTCTGTCAGGGAGTGTGTAGCATGTTTCATCATTGTCTTTTGGAATTATACTTGATCATTTCCTAGCGAGATGTTCAAGAACCAGTGGTCATCCTTAAGTCACAGTGAAGCCTTGGATTAGGACTTTTGAGGAAATTATATGTAAAATAAAAAGGATAGGACAGGGTCCCTCCTTAATGGTCTATTATGGGAGGTAAGTTGTGTTATAAATATCTTATATATGACATATATGTGATATATATGTGGCAGAAGGTGAAAGTATGAGAAGTATGAAGTTGTCTCAGCTCAACAACTCTTACTTAGCTTTCTAATAATGAAAGTAGTAAGTACATTTACATTTAAATTTCGAAAGTATTTATTCAACCAATCAGCCAATACGCATTTACTTAGCTATTTACAAAGAGATATACATAAAGGGATAGAGAGAGGAGAAATTTGTCATTCACTGTTATGATTTTAAGAACCAATGTTCATCTGTAAGTCACAATGAAGCATTGCATTAGGACTTTTGTGGAAGCTATGTCAATAAATGCTAGCCTAGTTCTGGAGTTGCCTTGGCCTCATGTCTTCCCTATGTATGTGTCTTACTACCATTAAGTTGAGAGGGGAAATGCTTTGTAACTACTCTTGCTCTGAGAAAAACAAAATAAAACCAATAGCGGGCGCCATTCTTAGCACTGGGAATACAAAGAAAGGCAAAAGATAGCTCCTTCCCTCAGGGAGTTTACAGTGGAAGGGCACTGTCCTCTGGTGGTTCCTCGGATGATTCTGTTGCTCATCACTTCTTGAACTATTGCTTTGGCTGCTGGTTGATCTCACTGTTTAAAGTCTTTCCCCGCTCCAACCCATTCTCCACTCAGCTGTCAAAATGATCTTCCTAACATGCAGACCTGATAATAATTGTCCTCCTGTTCAGTAAACTTCAGTGGCGCCTTCTTACAAACCCCAGGGTAAGATATCAACTCTCTCTTGGATTTTTAAACCCTTTATAATCTGATCACTTCCTACTTTTCCATTCTTTTATTTTTATTCCCCTTCCTGTACTGTACAGACTGTTTTCCTTGCTATTTCTCAAACAAAACATTCTTTCTCCTAACTCTGAGCATTTTCACTGGCTGTCTCTTATGCTTGGAATGCTCTTCCTCTCATCACTGCCTCCTGCCTTCCCTGGTTTTCTTCATGTCTTCAATAAAAATCCCACATTTTACAGGAAGCCTTTCCTGATTCCTCTCATGGTAGTCTGTTCTCCCCATCATTGCTTATTTATTCTTTATGTTTTTGTATACAGCTATTTGCGTGTTGTCTTATCCAATAGACTATGAGCTCTTGAGTACAAGGCCTGTCTGTTTTTGCCTTCCTTTGTGTCCCTGGCAGTTAGTACAGTGCTTTGGCACGTAATAATTGTTTAATAAATGCTAATTGAAATTTAAAATAAAGTGATTCTTAGCTGGGGTTGCTGTGCAGCCAACCTAGACTTCAGTTTGTGGAGTCCCAGTCAGGTTCAGATTAGTTTGGGATAACACAGTCTGTAAAAAAGCATTTATGAAATGCCCACTATGAGCTAGGTACATTACCATGCACTGGGCATACAAAGGTAGGTAAAAGCATCCTTCCCTACCATCAAGGAACTTGCATTCTAATAGGGGAGACAGCCTGTAAATAACTAGGTATGTATGTAATACATATATATATTGTTACATATATTAAATAACTAAACACATAACATGTATATAGTATATAAATGTAAATACACGTAATATATGTATGTGTTATATGTAGTTATAAGTATGCTTTGTATGTAGATGTGTGTATATGTATGTGTGTATATGTATATGTGTATGTATATACAGAGAGAGAGAGAGAATATGTGTGTATGTATATGTGTGTGTTAAATGAAAGGTAATCTTAGAAAACAGAAACTACCTACCTGCAGAAGGTGGGATTTGAGATAAATCTTGAAAGAAGCCAAGGATATCAAGAGGCAGAAGTGAGGATGGAGAGCATTCCAGACCTGGAAGACAACGAGTTCAAAGGAAAGAAATGTAATGGCTTGTGCAAGTAGGCCAATGTAGCTAGGTAGTGGAGTGTTTGGAGGGGAGTAAAGCATAAGAAGACTGGAAAGCGGACCAGGTTATAAAGAGCATTAAATGCAAAGAAAAACACTTTTTATTTGATTCCAGAGCTAATAGTGAACCACTGGAGTTTATTGAATTGGGGTTGGAGAAAGCTGACTTGGTTGTAACTGTGCTGTTGGAGTAACGGCTCCAATAGGAATTGAACTGGGTGGGAGACTTGAGACTGGGAGACCAATTAGAAAGCTGTTGAAGTAGTATAGAAGAGAAATGATGAGAGTTCTCAAGGAGGTACCACACAGACTAGTGACTACTGGTCAAATAGCTTCATTGATCCATTGTGAAAATGAGACCTGATAGTTTTTCTGGAAGCCGTGGCCAGAACAAATTGGTCCTTTTAGATAGTGAGCTTTGACCATTTGTTGAGCTAGCTCATGCATGATAATCAAATATCTTTATTAGGAGAATGCCAATTAGCTGACTCTTGGCAATCAATCCCAGACAGTTAAGAAAAAGAGAGAGGGTGAGATTGCTTTTACTGTTGAGAACAAAACATTAACAGAATCTATGTGATGAGCATTGAGAAAATTACAAATCTGTTTAGTTAATATACCCATTACATATTAGGGTATTTTAGAAGAGGGAGATTTTACTTCTAGTTCAGGTGGTCATAGAAGTTTTCTGTAGATAACATTTGATCTGTACCTTGAATAATGCATAAATATTGAATGGGAGCAGGTGAGTGGGGTTGGATAATGGTATTTCAGGCAGCAGAACAGGGTAAGTAAAGCACAGACATTAAAAAGCATGGAGTGTTGGGGGAACAGTGAGCTCAGATAGAGATATTTCAGTTGTTCTGTCATATTAATGTAACTTATTAAAGAGAATTAAAAATTTTCCTTTTAATAAGTTATATAAATGTAGCACAGAATATTTCAAGCTAATGAAGACATTTTATACCACCTATATGTATTTTACTTGACTAAATTAGATTTCCTGCTAATAAATTACACATACATACTTTATGAAATTCATTCATTTGAGTTTTTTGATATTTAAAATCTCACTTGGGAAGTTAAAATAGCAGAACTTTAGTCATTACAGGGAAAAGTATGTTTAACCATCATAGTATTTAATTTGTTTTAATATAATTTATGGTGTCTTCATGAATCCAAAGCAGCTTGCAGTTGCCATTTCATTAATTTTCATTTAAGCTGCTTATTGAAATAAAAAGAAAGCAGAATAGTACTCAGTACATTTTGTCTATGTCCAAGCCCAAACAGCTAAATCTTTGGTCTATAATCACATGAGGGGAAGTACTGCCTAGTAGCTAGAGATTAGCCTTGAGTCAGGAAGACCCAAATTCTGATACATACTTGCTGTGTTGACCATAAAAAGGCAATTCCCTAAGACTCTGAGTTGTCCAGCTGTGCCAGCCAGTTAGTGGATTAGTATCTTTTTCAAGTGACGAGGAGAGTTGATCAGTTTTTCATGCCTCTGTCCATTTATCTGTACCATTTAGCAGCTAATAATGTCTAGATGAGTGATATTATGAGAAGTCTGATACCACAAGATAGGAAAAGGAAGCCCACAAAGAAAACTTACATAGCTTAATGATATTTATTGAAGGAAATTCTCAATATAGCTGGGAGAAGCCTTAGGAAGACTTGACGCATAGATGGTATAGCTCTTCTAGTTTCTGTATTGGATTGGACCTCTACCAGCTATCTCTGTAGTACAAGGGCTTGAATTTTCAGGTTAGTTCATGGGGATGGAAGTATCCTACCTACCTTATGGGAATGGCAAATTCAGATAGCTTTCCATTCCCCACCCCACCTCCCCTGCCCCCCAAATGTATAGGAAACATCCTATCTCTCATGTGTGTTAGTGATATTTCGTAAGTTTTTTTTTCCATTTCCTAGGTGTTTGGGGGCAGTGGTTGGTAAGGATACAGTGAGTTAACTATTACCTCATTTTGTACGCACATGCACACACACACATATACACATACACACGTACACACACATATACTTTGGAGGGAGGAAAAGAAATGGGCAGAGTGTGACTTATCCCATAGTTGATAGAAAATGTCTTTGACCTTTTTTTTCATAGAGACAGGTGATTACTCTCAAAGCCTGGGCTGAACTGAGAAACTTGCCCAGAGCATGAATGACCATTATCTCACTGGGAATTTGAATAATTGGCAATACGGAACAAAGGTGCCATTAAGTTTGTTCATTTTGTTATACATAGTTCTTAACTCTCCTAAGCCAATTTCTAGATTATATAGATTCCGTTAACAGTTTAACTTTGATTTGGAGCTTTTGTTCAAAGGAAACTTTTGCCCATGAAATGGATTTGCAGTCAAGTACTGGATGCTAGAATAGTCTCTAGAACAATCAGAGGAGGAATGTCCTTATTGATATGTGATTTGAAGCAGTCTCACAAAAGGATGTTTAGAGTTTGCAGTTGTTCTGGAGATAAGGTTTGCTTGTTTCTTTTGACCATCTCTTAAATGTCCTTTATGCCGTCAGTCATGATAATTTCAGTAATGATGCTTACTATGTGCCCGGTGCTAGGCGGATAAGCACTTTAGGGTGATCTCATCTGATCTTCACAATAACCCTGGGAGTTATTATCCCCGTTTTACAGATGAGGAAACTGAGGCAAACAAGTGATTAAGTGACCTGCCCAGGGTTACACAGCTAGGAAGCCTCTTTGGCTGAGTTTGTAAATGACTGTTTTTTTCTCAGATCTTTTCGTATCACTTGGGCTTTAGCACCTTAATTTCTTTAGTTCCTAATTAACATTTAATATTGCTTATATGTTCTTACAAGTTTATCTGAAATACTATATTTGTGAAACAGTCATTGGTGCCAGACACGGTTGCCTAGGACTTTTGCTTGCTCTCTTGTTTCTGCTGAGATTTCCTTTTTTAAGAAGTTAGTTTATTTTTAGTTTTCAATATTCATTTCCACAAGATTTTAATTTCCAAATTTTCTCCCCATGACTCTCCCCTCTGCCCACCCCAAGAGAATGTACATTCTGATTACCCCTTCCCCCAATTTGCCCTTCTTTCTATAATACTTCTCCCTTCTCTTATCCCCATCCCCTCTCTTTTCTTGGAGGACAAGATAGATTTCTATACCCCATTGCCTGTATATCTCATTTCCCAGTTGAATGTAAAAAGTTTTTTACATTCATTTTTAAAACTTTGAGTTCCGACTTCTCTCCCTTTCTCCCTCCCCACCCATTCCCACTCAGAAGGCAAACTATTCTATATATGTTATACGTGTGTAGTTATGCAAAAGACTTCCATTAAAGTCAGGTTGTGGAAGACTACCTATATTTCCCTCCATCCTATCCTGCCCCCCATTTATTCTATTCTGTCTTTTGACCCTATCCCTCCTTAAACGTATTTACGGCTAATTACTCCTTCCTCCTATTTGCCCTGCCTTCTATCATCCCCCTATCCCTGACTTATCCTGTTCTCTCCTACTGTCCTGTAGTGTAAGATAGATTTTCATAGCAAATTGAGTATGCCTATTATTCCCTCTTTAAGCCAAATGTGATGAGAGTAAGGTTCACTTTTTCCATCTCACCTCCCCTCTCTTCCCTTCCATTGAAAAAGCTTTTTCTTGTCACTTTTATGTAAGAGATAATTTGCATTCTGTTTTTCCCTTTCTCCTCCCAATGTATTCCTCTCTCACCCCTTAATTTTATTTTTTTAGATATCATCCCTTCCTATTCAACTCACCCTATGCCTGCTGTCTATATGTATATAATTCTTTCAACTACCCTGAGTACTGAAAAAAGTCTCAAGTTATAACTATTATCTTTCCATGTAGGAATGTAAACATTTCAACTTTAGTAAGTCCCTTAGGATTTCTCTTTCCTGTTTACCTTTTCATGCTTCTCTTGATTCTTGTATTTGAAAATCAAGTTTTCTGTTCAGCTCTGGTCTTTTCATCAAGAATGTTTGAAAGTCCTCTATTTCATTGAATGACCATTTTTTTTCCTCTGAAGTATTATACTCAGTTTTGCTGGGTAGGTGATTCTTGGTTTTAATTCTCGTTCCTTTGACTTCTGGAATATCATATTCCATGCCCTTCGATCCCTTATATAGAAGCTAGATCTTGTGTTATCCTGATTGTATTTCCACAATACTTGAATTGTTTCTTTCTGACTGCTGGTAATATTTTCTCCTTGACCTGGAAGCTCTGAAATTTGGCTACAATATTCCTAGGAATTTTCTTTTTGGGATCTCTTTCAGGAGGTGATCGGTGGATTCTTTCCATATTTATTTTACCTTCTGTTTCTAGAATATAAGGGCAGTTTTCCTTGATAATTTCTCAAAAGGTGATGCCTAGGCTTTTTTTTTTTTGATCATGTATAGTTGTATAATTTTTAAATTGTCTCTGCTGGATTTTTTTTGCAGGTCAGTAGTTTTTCCAATGAGATGTTTCACATGGCCTGTTATTTTTTCATTCTTTTGGTTTTGTTTTATAATTTCTTGATTTTTCATAAAGTCATTAGCTTCCATCTGTTCTAGTCTAACCTTTAAGGAATTATATTCTTCAGTGAGCTTTTGGATCTCCTTTTCCATCAGGCCAATTCTGCTTTTTAGGGCATTCTTCTCCTCATTGACTTTTTGGATCTCCTTTGCCATTTGGGTTAGTCTATTTTTTACAGTATTATTTTCTTCAGCATTTTTTTGGGTTTCCTTTAGCAAGCACTTGACTCGTTTTTCATACTTTTCTTGCATCACTCTCATTTCTCTTCCCAATTTTTCCTCTACTTCTCTTATTTGATTTTCAAAATCCTTTTAGAGCTCTTCCAAGGCCTGAGACCAATTCATATTTTTCTTGGAGGCTTTGGATGGAGGAGCTTTGACTTTGTTATCTTCTGTTTGCATGTTTTGGTCTTCCTTCTCACCAAAGTAAGATTCTATAGTCTGATTCTTTTTTTGGTTTTTGGTTTTCCCCAGCCATTTACTTGATTTTTGAGCTCTTTGTCAGGGTAATTCTCTGCCTCTAGTTGGGGGTATGGGGTAGGGGGGACTGTCAGCTGCTTGATTTCCCCACAATCTGTGAGCTTGGAGCTCCAGAAACAGTCACTGTCTCTGCCCATGCTGCTGCTGTGGCTACTGTGGGCTCCTCCGCCCCCTCCCCCCTCCACTACCTGGAACTGGGGCCAGACCACTCTACTTTCCCACACTGGTCCCACAGGCTTTTTCCTCTGACGTTCCAATTTGTCCTCAGATTTTTGGGGTCCTGAGGTCTGGAAACTGCCACAAGTGTGGGAGATTTAGTCTCCCCAAGGCCTGCTCAGGTCCCCTCTGTGCTGCCACAGCCCCCACCAGTCTTTGCTCTGCTCCCAGCATGGCATGATACTGTCATATTTCCTGGTGACCTTCTAGGCTGTCTTGTTCCGGAGATTTGCTTCACTCTGTTATTTTGTGGGTTCTGCAGCTCCAGAATTTGTTTAGAGCCATTTTTTTTACAGGTATTTAACTGGGCTTGGGGGCAGAGTTCTAGAAAGTGTGTGCTATTACTCTGCCATCTTGGCTCTGTCCCCCTTACAATTTCTTGAAATATGGTATGTTTAGATTCTTGCTTTGGTCATAATTCAGGTAGTCCGATGATTTATTTTTTCTCTCCTCAATATGTTTCTAGGTCAGTTGTTTTGGCTGTGAGATACCTTGTATTTTATTTTATTTTTCTGACTTCTTTACTTTGTTTTTAATCTTTCTTATTGTCTCATAGAGCCATTGACATCTATTTGTTCCTAATTTTCAGGAGGTTTGTAGTTTAGACAAGATTTCTTTCTTCAATACCTCTCAATTATTTTCCAATTGTTTCCTCTAGCACTCTCATTTCATTGATCAAAAAACTTTTTAAGTCTTTATTCATCTCTTCCAGGAATTCTAATTGAATTTTTGCCCAGACTGTGTTCACTTTTGAGGCTTTACTTGTAGATGTTTTGGAGTCATTCTCCTTTTCTGGGTTTGTGACTACAATATGTAGTTGTGGAAGATTATTAAAAAGTACTTTGAGATTCTTAGATGAAAGATATTAGATCAGTGGAAGATATTCTTCTGGTATAGTGTAAAATACTAAGAAGGAAATAGAAATAAATAAAATTAAGGTAAGGATTTAAGTACTGACTGGATTGTCAAGATAGTTGAGCCAGAAGATAGAACTGAGTCATACTTTAGAGTTCTTTAAAAGACTTTTAAAATTGATATATATTATTTTTTTATTGCCTGATTTTCTGCCTGTATTCTTCTTTTTCCTCCTTCCTCCCTGAGAAGCCATTCTTTATAACAAAGATATATATTTTTTAAAGAAACAAGAAAAAGGAGAATAATTAGAAAAAAATAAGGAAACCAATTGGAGAAGGCAAAGAATCTGGCGATATATGCAGTGTTCTACACCCTTGGGAATCCCTACCATCTAATACCTCTCCCTCAACAGCTTTTTTACTTTTCCCCCATCCCTCTCTACAAAGGATTGGAGAAGAGGTACCTTTTCTGTCTCTTTTTGGGGGCAAGCTTGTTCTTTGTAATTTTTCAACATTCATTTTATTGTTTTGTGGTGATTATTCTTGCCACTTACATTGATGTAGTCATTTTATATGTTGTTTTCTTGACTGTACTTTCTTCATTCTGCATCATTTCATGGAAATACATGCTTTTCTATATTCATATATTCCCTTTTTCTTACAGCACAATAATGTTCAATTATATTCTTGTACCACAATTTGTTTAACTATTCCCTAGTCAATGGTCATAAGCTTTGTTTCCAGTCCTTTACTACTGCAAATTAACTATTGGTAAACATAAACTGAAATTGGGGCAGAATACCAAACCCTTGCCTCCATTTTAGGGATTCTCCTAACTGGGAGTTCTAAACGATTGTGTTTGTAGCCTAAATTTCATTTAATTTCATAAGGATGCAGAGGAAGGGACCGTGGGGATTCAAGTGACTGTTATGTTACCCTAACCTTAAAAACGAAGCTAATCAAGGTACATTTGATTAAATCCTGAGATAACAGGGTAAAAAATAGAGGGCAAAAAAATATTGGTGGCTACTTGTATTCTTCTTTGCAATAACAAATCCACCATGTACTATCAAGATAATTTTTAATACAAAAATTAAGTAATACCAATAGTACCTTTTGATCATTTACTCAAAAGGGTCGAAAAGGGTGGTTAATTTTGATTCAGAAATATCACTTTTAAGGAATCGAACTCAATATCGTATATTTGGAAATTATTTTCAAGAACATATCTGTCAGTTACTACCTCTTGTTTTTCTGAGGAGAAAACGTTATCAGAGCCTGTTTAAAAAACTGTTAGATCGAGTTTTATTGTGTGCACATATAACAGAGATCAGTATTTTCTTCAGTCCTGAGGAATGGCTGATTATGTAAGCTCTTTGAAAGGATTGCAAGTATGTTTATCATTAAAAGCTTGCCAGAATAAATAAGTTTCATTATAAATTGCTACACACCTAACGTTTCCCTACAAAAAATCTTACAGTATGTGACATTTTGAAATTTCTGTGGATTTAGCACTCAGGTTTTGTCAGAGCCAGCAAATATCAACAAGAATTGTGCTTAGTCAGTAAACGTTAGTTAAATACCAACTATGTGCTAGGTATTAAACTATGCTTAAGATTATAACTTTGTTAGCAGGAACCATAATTGGAAAGAAAAAAGAGGTGAGACCTACTGTAGGAGTCATGTTTCTCCCTCTTACTCTACACCCTCCCTAGCTTTCCACTTACATTGAGAAGATCCTATTCCATGCTACTGGCTCACATACTGGTCTGCCCTACCTACACATCCCCTACTGGGGATGATGATAAGCTTCCTGAATTCATTCCTCAACAATGAACATACTCGTACTCATCATACTTTTCCTGTCACAGTGATCAAATCTTTTTAGAAGTCAGTCTGGCAACATGCAATAAAAATTTTAAAACTGATCGTAATTGTTAACCAGTAGGCTTTCTGTTGGAAATATACCCCAGTGAAGTATTTAAAAAGAAGAAAAAAAATGTGTTCCAATGGAAATATTCATAGTAGCATTATTTATAACAAGTGAAAAACTTTAAATGACTTGTCTGTTGGTTAAGGGAATAACTGAATAAGTTATGTATCAGTGTAATTAAATATATTGGAATGAATGGAATATTGCACCATTAAAAATGACAAGCATGAGAAATATAAAGAAATATGGTGTTATGCAAATGAAAGATACGAGAACAGCAATATATACATAACAGCATTTCACTTTATTTTCAGGGTCTAGTAACTGATTGTGCCAACTAAAAATGTTGCAAAATAAGAGGAAAAATCACATAATTTTCTTTTACAAAAGTTATTTTCATACCCAGAAACTTAGTTTATGAGCAGTTTTTGTGATGCTGATGAGAGTTGGGAGGGGGTTTGGTGAGAGCCACTGCAAAGACCAGAGTACGGGGGCGGGTCGTCTTGAGGTCAAAGTAAAGATTTATTATGCTTTTCAGTGGGCAGGAGTTCTTAGGGAACCTACAACTGTAGAATGGCGCAGGTAAAGGTTAGATAGGATAGTCTAGTAAAATCTCTTTGAAATCTAATGCAGCCTCCCATGATACTTATTGTGGGAAATCTTCTAAAATCTCTCCCCAAGCTTATTAAAAATAAGAGTAATATATGGAGATAGAATTTGTGTTTCTATTATAACCTAACAAATATATTAAAAAGCCATAGCAAAATATAAATACAAATTTGTGGGAATGATTGTGGTATGCTAGATTTTGATTTAAAGACAATCTTCATTATTCTACATTTAGTGTACTATGTACATTAGGATGTATTATAGTTAATTGTATGATTTGGGGATTGTATATGTACCTTTTCTGTGATTTGATTTCTTCATTTATATAATTTGAGTGACAATACTTGTACTACAATACTGTTCGGAATGTACTTTGCAAAATTGTAAATTGTTACAGAAATTGTAGTATTTTTGATCATTCTATCTTGATGTACCATTTTGTAGTCCTTTAACTTTTTCAGAATACTTGCACTAAGTGAATATTGAATCCTTAATAAATTCCCATTGAAATAAGTATACAGTGGTTTGTTTTACAAATTCAGATGAAGGGACTTAGCTAAGGTCACATGGCCACATGGCAATCCATTTTCAAAACTCAGTAAAAATTTATAGTTCCAAACTCCTAGAATTGAATTTCATCCACTGTGGCACATTGATTCCTGTTATTTACCCTAGCTGTGCTTTCTAATTTACTATAAACCTACAAAGTACTATATTACAGATATTTGATTTCTCAAAAGACTGCTTTTCTTTTTATATATTCCTTTGTGCTCTTGTCTAGGCACCCTACAGGAGGATCTTTTATCCGTCCAAACCGGGTAAATTTTGGAGTGGATTTTCTCACTGCAATTAAGAATCGCTATGGATTGGAAAATACTAAACAGGAAGATGGAAATGAAATGATTATTATTGGAAATAAACCTGTGGAAACTGTTGGGTTTGATTCTATTAAAAAATTCCAAAGGTAAGAGAAATTTGATGTTGATGAATTAGATTTTTATGATGTACTCTGTTTTTAAATACTTGGGCTTGAGTACCTAAATGCGTTAACCAATTGGCAAATTGGTACAGAGACTTTCATAAGCTTAGGATTTTGTCCTTAATTTGGTCCTCTATGTCTTGAGTTACACTGAGAGATTAGACAATACGTTTATTTGCACTGTTGATAAGTAAACTGAAGACTAAAGAAAACATGAAGCTTGAAACCTCTTCCTGGAGGGCTAGTGTTGTGATGGTTATTTGTATTCCTTATTTGTTGTTTGCACTCTTATTTCCAGTTATTCCTGTCCTCTTGCTCTGGGCTGATAGTTTTGTGCTTCCATTTTTCATATTTTCCCCTTTCAATGTACATATTGTCACTCTTTTTCTGTAAGCCTACTGCGGCAGTTGAGCCAGATAGTTCCCTACAGTAAGGTTCACTTATGAAATGGGAATTTCATAAGGGATGCCATAGGGAATAGGAGTTAGTGGGATACTGAGATTTACATGGTAATATTCAGGATCATATTACAAATTTTGATTCATCAGCTAGTATGTAGTAAATCATTCTGAAAGTATTGAGAGTTCTTGAAGATGACATATCTTAGAAGTGACCTCTGGTTACTACTTCTGGTATTAGATTTTAGTTCAATACAGCGAGCATTTATTAAACACCTGTTATGTACAAGACCCTGTGTTAGATTCTGGGGATAGTATTGTGCAGAAACAAACATGAAAAACAATGTTTGCCCTCTAGGAGCTTACATTATACTGTGGGATATAGCATGTAAATGGAAAAGAAATACAAGATGATGTGAGGAGCATGAGAGCGCTGACAGTGAAGGACATCAGGAAAGACTTCACATAGAAGGTAGCACATGGCCTGGATCAACCCAGGGATTCCAAGAGGTACAGATAAATGAAGAGTTATTGAGTGCCATGGATAGGGGACAAACACTAAAAAGATGCAACTTAGAATGCAGCAAGTCGGCCACTTTAGGTGAAATGTAACCATATATGGATGCAGACTAGTTAACCACAGGCAGTTTTTTATCAGCCATTAGAACCATTGCATAATTGAGTTCATTATTCTTTGCTACCTGGTTATTAACTAAGAAGATAATGATGTTAATGTTTTACATATTCTAAAGTGGAAGTGGCAACACTTGAGTGAACCAGTCAAAGATCACAGAATTAGTTCTTTGCTTCTTATGTGAAGACTGTATATTTCTTAAAAATCAATTTAAAAAGACTTGGATAAAATTCTTGATGAGATTGTAGTTTCTTGCCTTGTTATTCAAATAAGTGAAATATTAAATGTATTATATCCAAAAAGGGGCATATTTTATATTAATGATTTGATATCTCTTCCATCTGCTCTGATAATATTAAAAAACTGGATGTACATAAAAGGGAATACCCATAATCCTTCCTTCCCCAGATCATAAATAGCAATAATATTTCTTACAAGTGTTCCTGTGGATATAAAGAGGTAGTGGTTTATATAATAACCCCATTTGTGAGTATCATTTCAATAGATATTTTGGGGCATAACATGTTACAATTTTTATTGATTGAAGTGGCTGATTCTGTAGATAATTTGAAAAGTATAAATTTTTGTATCTGGTTTCCTGAATAGGGATAAGTACTTCAGCTGTGATTTTGTTGGTATAAATTTCTGTGTGAGACAACTCTACCTATTTTAGGTGATCATTGTCTATGCAACCTGGAGTTGAGAATTAGTGTTAGAGAGCTGCTTAGAACAGTGATGTCAACCTCAAATAGAAATGGGGGCAACTAAGCCACGGAGAAGGATCCTTGTGGACTCATATTGACTTAGAAAACTATACATTTATATATTTCTTTTTTATGAATACATCAATACGTTGAAATCATATAGGAACTATGTTTTATTCCAATTCTGACTGCACTTGGGAGTGCTGTGGGCTGCACTCTTCTTATCCAGAGTACTGTGAATTGCCCACAGCCATCAGTACATACTTAAACTCAGATCTCTTTTTCAGAACTCTATTAACATTTTTTTGTGTCATCTATTGTTGAACAACTGTTGGTCTTTTGTGTCAGTAGTTCCTTATGTGTTCAGCTTTTATCAGTGATATTGGATGTGAAGGGTTTTTCCCACTTGATAGTTTCTCTTCTCACATTGGAATATGAGCTCTAGAGATTGTGTTCCTTTTATATTTTTAATCCTAATGCTTAGCACTAATGCTAATATCACTAATGCATATCCTAAATGCTTAATAAATGCTTTATTCATTTACTCATTCTTGACTTGAAGGCTCGCTCTTTATATCTGTGGCAATTTCTTAGAAATAATTTAGAAATCATGATATTTAAATATAGTATATATGCTTCAAGGCATTGTGTTACAGTAATAATTGATTAGATTTTTGTTTGGATGACTAAGGAAAAGAGTTTACAAAGAGAAATTAAAAGTAATATTTGATTCCCAGTGATATTGTTTTAACTTTAGGATGGTATTTATATTGACAGTACAGAAAAAAACTTCCTGTTAAGTTTTTTGGACTGAGATCCTGGCTACTTATTTTTGCTGCCTAGTTTCCCCATTCCTGAGGTAGAGAACCTTATTGCTGTTCATAGCCGTTCCTTACTATGCTCCTTCTTCTGTGGTCCCTCTCATGCCATTTCTTTTTTTGTCTGACAGTTTATATACTTATGCAATAACTGCATGGCCGGTGAATTTGAGGAATTGTTTTTCATTGAATGATGGTAAGGGACTTTGGTTAAGGTTCTGTGATACTCACTGGCCTTATTTTAACTTAGTATATAATCTACATATTTTTCATCAGTCAGCTGAACAGGTTGCAAGAAGTCTCTGTTTGGAATTCTGCAGTGAGTTGTGCTGGCAACAAAGGGGAAGTTGCACAAACATGCCCTGGTATCCTTTTTCAGTAACAATCTATCATTGGAATGTAAGATGATATCTGCTACCAAAAAATCCTTTTCGATTTCATATTATTTAACTGTTCTCCCCAGTGTATTATTATTATGCCAGTTAACTAAAGGTGCTATTACTCTGGTGCTCAGAATATAATTTCCCTGATATACTGTTGCCTGACTCAAAACTGGGAAGTTTGGGAGCTTGCCCAGGGGAAGGAAGTGGCAGTCATTTGAGTGTTGCTAGATAAAAGGTAAATATGGTTGTGATGAAGACATGGACCATGATTGGCTATTGCGGAGAATGTCAGATACGTCTTTTCTTCCAGCCTCTCGTTGATCACACACCTTTTGGTGTTTATGTGTTGTTTACGTGTGTGTGTGTGTGTGTGTGTGTGTGCGCATGTGTATGTGTGTTGTCTACTGTGTTTATGTATAAATGTCTACCCAATTCTGTTGGTTTATTTTTTCAATGGGAATGCTTAAAAGTCATTTATTACTTATATTTCTTCTGGATCTTACATATTGAATTTTCCATTGAGTTCTAGTCTTTTTATCACAGATACTTGAAAGTTTTTCAGTTTGTTAAACATTCATTTTTTTATTTCATTCATGATTATATTCAGCTTTGCTGGGTAAGTTATTTCATAATAGATTTGCAGGTCCATCGATTCTATCATTTTTTCCCCATTCTCCTAATGCTTTGCAGGGTAAGTTATTCTTAATTATTAGTCTGTTTCTTTTGCCTCTTGGCATTTTGCATTCTTATTTTTGCTCTCCTAGTGTTTGCTGCATAACTTTTTTGACCCTTGCTGTGATTCCTTGGTACTTGCTCTCTTTCATGCTGGCTGCTTAGAGTGTTTTTTCTCCTTTGGTCTGGAAGCTCTGGACTTGGTTGCACTTTTAAGTGTTTCAATATGGGGTTTCATTCAGGTGGTAACTTATAGATCACCACAAATAAACACAGACAAACAAGATAAATTCTTGCAATTCTTGTGTCCAGATGTCTCCCTCTGTACCTGAGTGCATTGTCTCCAACAGGAGGTGGAGATAGGCACGCTGCAGTTAGCAACCTTCTGGAATTGTTGTTGGTCATCTCGTTGGTCATAGTTAGTAAGTCCTTGCAGTGCTGTCGTGAAGCATGCTGTTCTACCGGTTGTGCTCACTCTGCTCTTCATGAGCTTATAGATCTTCTTAGGTTTTTTGGAGACCTTCTCTTTCATAATTTTTACAGCATAATAGTTTTCCATTATATCCATGCACCATGATTTGTTTGACTGTTCCCTAGTTGAGGGATATTCCATTAGTTTCCAGCTCTTTGCCACTACAAAAAAGAGAATTATTATTATTTTTTTTTTGGTACACATGGGTCATTTTCCTTTTTCTTCGATCTTTTTATGGTATTGGCCTAGTGGTGTTATTGCTAAGATAAAGGGCATATACAATTTGTAACTTTCTGGTAGTTCCAAATTGCTTTCTAACATGGCTGGACCAGTTTGTAGCTCTACCAACAGTGCGGTGACATGCCTATTTTCCCCTAAGACCCTCTAATATTTGCCATTTTCCTTTTGTGTCATCTTCACCAATTTGATGAGTATGAGTTGTAATTTTAGTGTTGCTTTAATTTATATTTCCCTGCTTAGTGATTTGTGGCATTTTTTCCCTTTTAGTTATTTTTAAAGTATTATCATGTGGTCTAACTTTTCAGTCTTCAACTTCATTCTAATATTTCTTATTTGCTTTTCTCTGTTTCATTTAACTCTTGTTTGGTTTGCTTTAGTCAGTATTTCTGGGTGTCTGTCACTTAGATAAATTTTTTACACCTTTTGTTCTAAACTATTATTCCCCTTCCAAATTTTTCCTTAAGAATTCTAATTATTCTTTGTTTCTACTCTTTCTTTATTTCTTCTTTCAACTTTTGGAATCCTTGTGACTCATCCATCTTTTTGAATGTAATTCTTCTTGTTACAATTGCTGTGAAATTATTTTCTTCTTCTGAAATTTTATCTTAGGAATTTTTAACACCTAAAATTTCTTCAATTATTGGGCAATTTCTTCTATCTGTTAGGTAAAGATTTCCACTCTTTACTGTGTCTTTCAGAGTTTTCTTTCTGTAATTGCTAGTTTTTGTTACTCTGCTCCTTCTACATTGGGTCCAGGTAGAGAGCTTCAAGAAGCTATTCTGAACCCTCAGTCTTAATTCTGGAAAAGAGAAGTCAGCAAGTATGACTGTTAATAGTTTCTTGGTTCTGTTTCCTACTGTGGATTAAGTCTGAGAGACACTGAAGTGTAGTTTTTTTGTCCTGTGATAAGGTGGAAGAGCTTGGGGTCCCAGCCTCTGTGACCTGGCCTCTCCTGCATTCCTGGGTAAGGTAACTGAGCTGAGATCTTGTTGGTCTTTGGGTTTTGTCACTCTAATCCAGTTCCTGGATTGGTGTTTTGCACTCACTTGAAGTTTAGGGAGTTTAAGTGATTTCACCAAGGGATGTTAAATGGATGCTCTGACAAATCTCAGAGGTAGGATTTTAATCTAGATCCTCCAACTCCAAGGTCAGTGTTTTTCTGTTGTACTGTGATTGCAGATCACAGGTCTACCCCCTCTCTCAGTTGTGTGTGTGTGTGTGTGTGTGTGTGTGTGTGTGTGTGTGTCTCATATTTACTTATCTGCGTGTGTTGTATTCTTCACTATATCCTGTGAGGGTAGTGATTGTCTCATTTTTGTCTTTGTTATCCCTGGCACTCAATAAATGTTTAATAAATGCTTGGAAGGTAGAATTGTGTTGATGCCTTCATTGACCACTCTGGACACAATGATACTTGAATCTTATCTGAATTTGTTATAGTGTGCTGTACTACAGTGTCTAACGTTTTGTTCTCCACTTTACCTGGATTCTTCTAGAGACAACAAAGGTTCAGGAGCTAAGTTCAAAGAAGCGTACAAGACTTACCAAATTTGGCCGTCACTATGCCTCCCAACCTTACTAACGCCTCCTCACCGCATCAGGTGCATCACTGTTGGGAGCTCAGAGTAGACACACTCACGCAATTGGCAGTACTACAGATAAAAACCATCAAGGGTGTTGTTAATTTTGGTCACTAGCACCAGGATAAAAAATATTTTTTTAAAGGAAAAAAAATCAGCTGAACTGATCACTGTATTATGTGGAATTAGGGAATGTTTTACATCCATGAACCTCATCGCCCCTCATCCTTTGCAAAAGAGTTGGGGGGGATGTTTTCTCATTTCTCTTTTTTGGGGTCAAGCTTTCTTGTAATTTTTTAGCATTCATTTTAGTTTCTTTTTATGTGTGTGTGGTTGTTGTCCTTTGTAGGCATTATATATGTTGTTTTCTTGGTTCTGCTTTCTTCACTCACCTTCAGTTCATGTCTTTACATATTTCCTTTTATTCATTGTATTCATCTTTTCTTACTGTAGAGTAATATTCTGTTACATTAATGTTCCACAGTTTGTTTAGCTGTTCCCAAATCTATGAGTATTACTTTGTTTCTAGTTCTTTGCTATCACAAAAAGTGCTCCTATAAATATTTTGATGTATTTGGGGTCTTTCTTATCAATGGAAGTGAGTATTTCTTAACATCTCTCAGATATCAGAAGGATAGATTTGTCAAAAAATCTGTTGTCATCATGGAATGAGGTGGCCTTCATTGCTGATCAGCTCAAACACTTGGAAGTTCTTAATCTCAGGTATGAACTTTCTGTTGTCTGCTAATTAACATTCTGTACAAATCTTAATCTGTGCCTAGCGGGCACATAGTGTCTTGTGGTGGTAATGGGGTTGATTCCTTTAGGTTGTAACCCTGCAAAAATTTTGATAGTATTAGATTGTAGTTTTGTTTTGTTTTGTTTTTTTAAAGTAAGCTATAATTTAAGGGGATATTACTTATTTTAGACTTGTAGATAATTATATATCTGGACTCATTAATAATTTGTTAAATTATTAATAATTAATTTAAAAGCCTAATTTTATAATTTTATTCTATGTAGTTGGAGCTATGTTTGC
This sequence comes from Potorous gilbertii, assembly GCA_028658325.1. Taxonomy (NCBI): domain Eukaryota; kingdom Metazoa; phylum Chordata; class Mammalia; order Diprotodontia; family Potoroidae; genus Potorous; species Potorous gilbertii. The sequence continues at coordinate 564,159,715 of CM053770.1, forward strand.
TAGTTTATATTAAGTGGCAGAGGAGGTGGGTTTGTCACAATTTTTTTCTTAAATTTTGAGCTGATTAAATTAATGAAATAATTAATTGAATTTTGATTAATTGAATTTTTATAGGTTTAATATATGAAATGTTAGCAAGCTATTTTGGGGCCTATGTGGGAAAAATCTTTTCAAATATAGTTGTTTAGAGCCCTATAAATAAGAATGATTTCATTATGGAACTCTATTTAATGAACCTGAAACTAGATTTTTACTAAACTACTCTTAATTTATTTTATTAAAATCATTTGTGCAATACATCCAGAATGTTTAAGTTTTAACCTGCAAAACCAAATTTTCCAAGTGCCTCAACCAGACTTCTCCTTTGCATATACAGGAGGGTTACACCTGCCCTGCTCAGGTATAATTCAGCAATAGACATGAGATTAATTGTATTTCAAAATGAGAGATGGGTGGGATCAACTGTGGGTATAATTTGACCCACTATTTTCCCTCTGAGATGGATCATGTTTTTCAAAGGGTAATTCTTTCCAAGTTTCTCTTTAGAATCAAAAAATCTTAAGAGCTGAAAGAGACTTCAGAGGTCATCTGATGAAATCATACCTGCAGAAGAATCCCCTCTAAAATATTCCTACAAGGGAATGTTCAAGCCTTTACTTGAAGGTGTCTAGCAAGGGGAACTCCCTATCCCCCAGGGGCAAGCAACCCTTCTTACTAGATAGCAAGTTTTTCGTTCTATGAACTAAAAATATGGCACCATTTTGTTCCATATTGCAAAAGTATTTCCACCATTTTGTTCCTTAGTTTTGGGGACAAAGCAGAACAAGTCCAACATCTCTTCCACATCATAGCACTTAAAGTATTGAAAGAGAACCAGAATGTTCTTTCTAAATCTTTCCAAGGCTAAATGGTTGTCGTCCTGGTCACCCTTCTCTTAACACTGTGTATGTAGCTCATAAGTGTCCTTCTTAAAATATGGCACATGGAACTGAACAAAATACTGCAGAGGTGTTGTGACCAGGTTAGAGTACAGGAGTACTCTTGTTTGTTTTTCCCTGGATAATTACACTTCTCTTAATCTACTCTAAGGTTACATTGAGGTTCGTTTTTTCTTTTGGTTGCCATTTTGTATTACTAATTTATACAGTTTATAGATCTCTTTCTGATGGTTATCCATGCCTCCCCCATCTCAGATTTGTGATGTTGATTTTCTGAACTGACTTTTATATTTATCCCAATTCTTTTCATTTGATTGGCTATTCATTTGTAGCTATTAATGGCCTGACTGCCATTCATTGTTTAGGTGCCCCTCCTATCCCTTCAGGTAGGATAAATAATAAGAAACTGTTCTTAGAATAACTAAAAAAGACTGGGGCTTCTCTGACATCTTTATTTTCAATCACAGAGGCAAAGAAGCAGAATCAAAAAGCAATTAAGCTTAAGCCGGTCTTTACTGCTTTTTACACTGTTGGTGCTCTTGGGAGTAGGGGGACTTAGTTAGGTCCTGACTTTATTTTGAAACTTATTGGGGAAACTGTTTATCAAAAATGAGTCACTTTATGTAACCTTAAAGTAATTGTGTCTGTTGTACCATATAAAGAACACATCAGAACAATTGGTCAGATCCCAGGAAGAGTTTCTGTATTTTAGATACCATCAAGTTAAATTCTGAAAACAGAATTTTTAAGGTATAATACTATATGGTCCTTTGGGTTCTTTAAAAAAGGAATCATCTGTACACAAGACAATCCAAAACCCTAGTATTATATTCCAAATTGGAAATTTAATTGAAAGATTCATTTGGTCATATTCAACTGAAATTAACACACTGCTTTATTTTTTCAACACAGTGAAAATAAGCTAAAATTTCCCTATGACTCACCATCTCCATCATGTACATTTTCTGCATTGAAGGTTTTAGTGCTTAATCGAACGGGAATAACATGGACTGAGGTAATCGGCATTACACCATGTTTTATTTATTGGCAGTAATTTGGAATTCCAAGTTTTTTAAATTTTAATAGTTACTTAAACATAAATGTGATACTTATATACTTAAGCATAAATATTTTCATTTCATCACCTTGTCTGTCACAAAATGAAAAGTGGCATGTTTTTAGTTTTTAGAAAGGGCATTGGGTGTAGAGTCAGGATCTGTGGTCAGATCTAGTCTCTGCTACTACCTTTGGAGCCTTGGACAAGTCATTTAACTTCCTGGACCCTAGTTTGCCAGTCTGAAAATAAGAGGATTAGACTCCATTATCTCTAACGGTCTTTCAGGATTTAGATCTATGATCCTATGGTCTTTTAAAGGTATGACAAACAAAATGCTATTGTAAGGTCACCATTGTAATAAATCTTCGGCCACTAGTTATGTAAATATATCTTATTCATATACCTTATGGAGAGAGAGTGTTCAAAAGTTTTGGTATTTAAAAGTGATTAAAATTTTGTAGATGATGTTCTACAAAATCGTCTACAAAAACTGATAACTCCTGTTCTCTCTCATCTTGTCCTTTGCTCTTTCCCCAGTCCCCACTTTTCTTTCTCGTTATTTGTTGAGCCTAAAGTTAATTGAAATTTCAGCAACTTTATTTTAGTGCAGAAGCTGAGAAGGCAGAGGGGCATAGAATTCCCACAATTTAAAGGTCAAGTATACCACATTTAGTTGGATACAGTTTGTAGCTGAACTTGGAGGGTAAATACTAGGTTCACTCCATGAAATAAGTTTTGCATCAACATACTTTTTTCACTGGAATTTTTATTGACTTTTTAGCACTCCCAGAAAATTCCATTTTTAAATCAAATTCAGTTTTAAAAAACCTTTTATTAACCACTTACTGTTTGCAAGACAGTCTATAGTCTGGGTTTTCAGGACAAAAATGAAAATATTCCTAATCTCAATGAACTTTTATCTTTATTCAGGAGATGGGAGGTCAATATAATAGAGAAAGAGAATTATAACAATTGGGGTGGAGTGATCAAGAAAGCTTTCATAAGTGAACAGAACCAGAAGAATATTTTACATACATACTAACAGCAACATTGAATGAAAACTAATTTAAATAGACTTATCTCTGCTTAGCAAAGCAGGGATCTAAGACAACTCAAATGACTCATGATGGAAAATGCTGTCCACTTCCAGAAAAAGAACTATGGAGTCTAAATGCAGATTAAAACATACTATTTGCTCTCTCTCTCTTTTTTTTGTTTCTTCTTTCTTGTGGTTTCTCCATGGGTTCTAATTCTTTACAACATGACTAATGTGAAAATATGTTTAACATAAATGTTTATGTAGAGCCTGTATCAGATTGCATGCCATCTTGGGATGGGGGGAGGGGAGGGATTGAAGAAAATTTGGAACTCAAAATCTTACGGAGGTGAATGGTGAAAACGAAAAATAAACAAGTAACTCTTTTTTAAAGAAACTATATAGAGAAGATAGTGTCTGAGCTGAACCTTGAAGAAAACTAGGAATTCTAAGAAGCTGAATTGAGGAGGAGACTGCAGTCTTAGGAATGAGAGGGGATAGTTTGTATAAATGCACAGAAGTGGGAAGTGGATTGCTGAGGTTGGGGCATACAGCTAGTACTCCAGTTTGACTGGTTTTACACATGAAGAGAAGTAATTTGACATAAGGCTAGAAAGGTAGGTGGGAACCAGATTGTATTCGATTTTAAATGCTATAGTCAAGTTTGCGTTTCTTAGAGGCAACAGGAAGCTACTAAAGTTTTTTGAGCCGGTTAGTGACATAGACCAGTTCCTTAGGAAGATCAGTTTGGCAGCTCTTTGGAGGATGGATTGGAGAGGAAAGTTAGGCTATTTCTGTAATCCCAAGTATAGGGCAATGAGTGCCTGCACTTAATTATGGCTATTTAAGTGGGAAGAAGAGGATAGATCTGTATGATATTATAGGGGTAGAATTGACAATGCTTGGCAACTGATTGCCTGTGGAGCTGAAGAGAAAGATTGGGCAAAGATGATCTTGAGGTTGCCAGTATGGGCACTTGGAAGAACAGCAGGGCCCTCTTGTTTGGAGTAGGGGTATGTTTAGGAGAAAGAGAATGAAAGCCAAGCTCAAACATAATGCAGTTATGATTTAGCTGATCTCTTGGTTTAGATTTATTAGTAAAAAAAGGAAATATCACAGCAACTCATTTGACTGTAGAGCCTAGCAGTTTGTTAAGAAGTGAGACAATTAAGTTTGTTGGAATTTGTGTGTGAGGAATAGGTGTACAATAGGTACTGTTATGACAAATGACCTATATAAACACAGTGGAGAAAAGTTATTGCTTATTAATTTCCTATTAGTTCTTACCAAGTGTTCCTTTAGTGGTGTGGCACACTATATCAAATAAGAACATGTTTAATCTGTCTCTTCAGTGTAACATTTTAACAGTATTAATCTACCTTAGGATATCTCTTAATGGTCCATTAATAACAGTGTTGGGTGATTCTTAGTGTGTGTATTTTTAATAATACATATTATGTCATTAAAATATCTTTTTAATATTTTAATATTATCATCTTCCCACTGGTACTCATTGCCTGAAACATGGCATGTAATTAATTAAACTGGAGGTGTCATTTATCCTACAGATACTTTCTAAAACAGTAACTAAATTGAGTTCATGTAGAGGTGGAAGTAAAAGGCATTGGAAATGAAACAATAGCTCACATTACATATGTTAAAATAAATGGATAGGGAGACAACTCTTTATACTGAATCAAATTTTCTCAATAGGTTCTGTGGTGTGCTCAAGGATGGCCAGTTCTAGAAGAATTATACCTTGCATCTAATGCTATTACAATTTCAGAAAGGTGGGAATGATTTTTTTAAATTCTGAAGTCACCATTTTATGATTTACAGTTTGTGGGAATTTAAAATACTTAATGTTGATTTCTAGTAGTGCTCTTACAATTATGATTCAAAAATTCTTCTTATTATTTTTACTATCCTTTTCATTTTTCAAGATCAGCTAGGTGATACAGTGGATAGAATTCTGGGGCTGCAATCAGGAAGACTCATATTCCTGAGTTCAAAGTCAGCCTCAGCCACTTGCTAGCTTTATGACCCTAGGCAAGTCATTTAACCATGCTTGCCTCAGTTCTCATCTCTAAAATGAGCTAGGGAAGGGAATGGCAAACTCCTTCTGTGTCTTTGTCAAGAAAACCTGAAATGGGGTCATGAATGGTTGGACACAATTGAAAAACAACTGAATAACAAAAAATAAATTTTCAAATATTTTGATTTGAAATCTTTACCAATTGGGGGAAAACCAGTCTGAGTTACTCTAAATTATGGAATAAAATTTATTACTTTTAAAATGTATTTAATTTGCTTGCCTTCTCAAGGAGGAGGGAGGGGGGAGGAAGAGAGGGAGAGAATTTGGAGCTCAAAATTTTAAAAAATGAATGTTAAAAATTTTTTGTTTACATGCAATTGAGAAAAAATTAAAAATGGAAAAAATATTTAATTATCCTGTGAAGAAGCTTTTTCCAAGTAAAATTTCTATCATATCTACTTTAATAAATTAATTGTTTAGATTGATTTGTAATAAATGACATCCATTTGCAGAAAAGTTAATATTCTAATGTCCTTAAAGACATTAGAATTAAATATTAAAAATGCATACCCCTCTACCAGTACCCCCTTCACTGTTCCTTTTGTTTATTGCTGTTCATTTATTCTCCCCCTTTCCTCTTCTATTGTAAAGGTAAACTTCAACTTAAGTCAAATTGTCACAAAATCTGAATAACTAAAATGATAAACCGATAAGATTTTCCTATCCTTTATGCTCTTATTTATATTAAATTGGAATATATAAATAGCTTCTTAAATGCCCTTTAAAAAAGGCTAAATACAGTTTATTTCCAATTTTTATACAGGCCCACTGATATTCTTCAGACTCTCAAGTTACTAGACTTTTCTAATAACCAGTCAATTGATGGAGATCAGCTATTCCAAATAGCCTATCTACCCAGGTAATTTTAGTTTAATATTAAAATTTTGTTCATTATCTTGGATTTGATAAATGCCAACATATATGAACATTTTGATAGCTCAGGATATTTTCATGTGGTATGTCAGAGACTGTCATAATGTGTGAGAGCTCTTGAAATTCAAGACTTATAATTTCCCTTTTAGGAAGTTTTTATTTAAACTGATTTATTATTATCTCTTCTGGTAGAATGAATTCATATGTCTTTGTCACTGAAAGGTCAATGACAGAATTGAGTAAGGTAATATTAGTGAGAAATAAACAAAAGTTAATCCAAAGGAAGAAGTTCATTGTAATTTTGGATTTCTTGATTTAGCCATAGTTTCGAAAGCCTTATCTTTCTCCAGATAGGTTTAAAAAAAAAATCAGTCACTTCCTTGTGATTCAGTGCAAATTTCTCCTTTCCCACCTCCTCTCCCCTTTATAACACATAAATAAAAGTCACATCAACCCATTGAGCGTAACTGAAAATGTCTGCTTGATTCCATATCTGTGACAACAATAACATCTTGCTGTTTGATGTGACATATAAAAAGTCTGAGGGATATCGTTTCTGGGTAATTAATCATGCTAGCAATAATTAATAAAAGGGATCTGTAACACTTTTGAATGCCAAAGACCCTCTGAAATCCACTCAATGCTTTTATGCCCCTTAAAGTGGGTATTCCTGAGAGTGACAACTCTGATTGGTTAACAATTAGTGAAAACAATGAATTTTATATTGAGAAGTGGGCTTTTTCTAATGAGGATCTACGAGATATGGCTCTGATCACTCATTCTTGGTCACAGAGACTTAACTACATCCATGTCTCACCACCTAGGGTGACACGAAGGAAAATCCACTTTTTCCCAGACCTATCTGACTAAAACACTGGTCTGGAATCCATTAATTCACCTAGAAGTTTTCCCTCTCGTTATCAACCGTGAACTTCAAAGACTGCCTGAATAACCTACAGGGGCTGATTTCTCAATGAGTAAATAGAAAGGGGAAAAGCTTTGGTCTCAATTCAGTAATCATTTTTCTCATTGATATAATTGGCACCATGTCACCCACCATCCACAAACAAAGACATCTGAAGACCACACTCCTATGTGCTTACTATGTTGTAAAAAGCACTGGGGATACAAAAAAGGCAAAAACGTAAAAACAATCAGTCCCTGATCTCAAGGAACTTATGCAGAAAGGGGCATATATTTATATAGAATCTGATCAAATGAAAAGGAGGATAAGAAAACAAAACCTGACAATTTGCTGCTTCCATGAAACATATTTAAAAAAACAAAGATGTACACAAAATAAAGCCGAGAGGATGTGAAAAAAAATGTACTCTGCATCCAGTGAATTCTACTTTAAACACAATATTTAGTTATTTTTAAGGTGGTCCTGTTCCCTCTGAGTTTCCTTCTCTTACCTCGATCCTCACCACATGTTCATTACTCATTTCCCTGTAGGATTTTGCTTATCAGTTCCTTTTTCTCTCCTGCTTTTATCTAGTTATGTGATTCTTCCTCCTCTTTTTTTCTCAGTCAAGTAGATTCCCCTTTCTTCTCTTTCCCTTTAGTTGTCCTGTTCACTAGTTTTTAAAATTTCATTTTTTTCCCCCAAAACGAGTCCTTTCACTCTCTTTATTATCTATCCTTTCCTTCTGTCATCTGTTAACCCTCATTCTCTGATTCATGAGCCTGATAATTATATGGGCCTTCTCTTTTCTCATGTAATCAGTTGTATGAATTCTAGGGTTTCCCTTTAGGTAGCTTCTGCCACTATTTTGTAGACCTTGCCCCAAGGATTTCTCTTTTCTGTTGTGCCAATTATTGCAGGCATCAGAGAGAAAGGAGCCTCATGGTAAGGTCCTCCCCCATCATGCCCCTGATTATATAGCTTACCACTGATCTATACCCTCCCCTCATTACCTTTTTCTCCCATTTGCCTCAGAATCTCCTTCCTGAGTCCTTATTCTCCCAGGTGTCAGTTACTCCCAGAGGTTCCAATTCCCTTCCTTCTTGAGGTAGGATAAGTAGACTTTTCAATCACCAAATCCTCAGGCCACACCCAGTGGCAGATCCCCATCTCCTTTCATGGACTATCTTTACCTATATGAGTATTCATCAGTGAAATCTCTTCCTGCTCGCCAAACTAGGTCTCCCTTCTTTTTTCCTTTTTTCAATTCTTCCTTTCTCCTCACCCACTCCCCCTGTAGGTCTCTTTCTGAGGCAATAGAAGTCACTTTTCTCTCATTGACAGTCCCTTGATTTGACCATGGCAGATCATATCCTTTTTTATTCCCCTCCTGCCGATCCCCTTTCATGTACCTTCCCATCTTATAATGTAGTCCCACTAGAAAAAAATCAAACATACAAATAAAAAATCCAGGTTTTTGTTGGAAGAATGTTAATAGGTTCCGTCCGTAATGCCCTGTATCTGTGTGTATGCTGTTACCTCTGTCAGATTTGTACCTTTACCCCTGTCTCCTTGTGTTGGTTGGTTGTTGTCCTTCATTCTTGAAGTGGGCCAAAATGACATCACTACGTTAGAGTTAAGTTATAGTGTGTCTGACCTCGGAGTGCTCTACTATAGGTCGGGCATAAATCATCCTTTTGAACATTTGGGGTGGATTCTCTAAATTTGTGTATCTCGCATTTCTTTTGCATTACTTCAGTTCTGCTTTGCTCATGATGAGAGCATGCCATGCTGAACTATCTTTCGCCAGTGTCTCCCATGTCATGCAGTCAGTTCCAAAGTTCTTCAAAGAGATTGCATCCTCCTTGAGTGTGAGCAGTATGTTTTATTCTTCATTTTATTTCTCTGCCCCTCTTCCTTACCCCACCCTCCACGCTTCCCCAGGCCTTGATACAGTAATAAAGCATCAGATCAGGATAGAGGTTATATCTCTTCTGCACAGAACGTCAACACTGGTATTTTGCAACTTAAGATGATTAAAAATTCTTTTATTGCCTGATTATCTACTTGTGCTATTATTCTGTTGCTATAATATTAACCATATTTATATTCCTCCATTTCAGGTTAGAACAGTTAATCCTTTCTGACAATAGAATTTCTACTCTACATTTTCCAGATGTTGGAATAGGTACACTATCGCAGTAATTCTTTCATCATATTTTAACCATTCATCTACCTCTCCATGATTAACTTTATTCTCCCTTTTTAGGGTGCAAAACCTCAATGTTTCCTTCCTTGCAGTACTTAGTCATAAGTGGCAATCAGATATCACAGGTGAGTGTGTTTGGATATAGCATCTTGGTTGACCTTTTCCATCCCCAGCTGGCTTGTGTGAATATTAAAGACACTGTACTCCCTTTAGTAATAGTAATAAATAGTCCCACAAAGTAAAATCATTTGTTTTCTTGAGACTTCTTTATAATAAAAGCTAAATATGATCAGTTGGTCAGCAAGCAGTTAATTCCCTGTCACATACCAGGCACTGTACTAGACACTAGGTATACAAAGAAAAAATGAGATAGCTGCTATCCTCAAAGACATTCTAATAAGGGAAACAATATATCCACAGATTGTTAAATATAAAATAGAGATACAGTAAATACAAAGTAATTTCCTGGTGGTACCTGGAGGGCTTTGGGGAAGATCTGGAAAATCTTTATTTAGGAAATGGCAGTTAAACTGAGTTCTGAATGGAGCTTAAGTAAGAATACATTCCAGGCATGGGGCACTACCTGCTAGTATATGGCCCAACCAGTAAGCCAATTTGAATGGGAAGGTACAGTGTATAAAAGGGTAATAAGAAGTAGTCTTAGAAAGATAGCGTTAGGTCAGAAGAAAAGAGTCATTTAGTTGCTGAACCAATATCCATTTAGATCATTAATTTGTAGATATGTAATATCTACATGTGGATAAAAATAGATATGACTTTTTTAAACTTAATTGGTATTTTAGGCATGACAAAGCTGAATGTTCTGAGAATGTAATTGATACTATTGGGTGTGAATTTACAAATCAGTTTGAAATCTAGCCATTTTAATTTTTCTCCTTTAATTCCAGTGGTCATCTATCAATGAATTAGATAAGTTACAAAGTTTACAGTCCCTGTCCTGTACACAAAATCCTCTGATTGAAGAGAGTAAAGAACCTCAGACTGTTCGCCAACTAATTATTGCCAAAATTGGTCAGTTGAAGATACTGAATAAGTGTGAGGTGAGTATTTTACTTCAACTAGGTATAATAGAGATTTACTGTCTTTGAAATAGATTAATTAGATTTATTTAGGTTTTTAATTTAGGTTTTTGGAAGAGACTAGGAAAATAATGTTTTAAGTAGGATGTAAGCTCCTAGAGGTCAGGGATTATTTTGTTTTTATCTTTGTAATTTTTGCCATTTCTTTCTCCAGTTGATTAAAGAAAACAGGTTAAGTAACTTGCCCAGGGTCACCCAGCTACTAAGTGTCTGAGGCAGCATTCAAACTCAGGTCTTCCTGATTCCAGGGCCTGTACTGTAAACACTGAGTCACCTAGTTACCTCTGCTTTATATATAGTAGACACCTTATGAATTGAGTGGTTGCTGCATTGGATGAACAAAAAAATTAAGTCCAAGTTTAGTGATAGAGATGAGGTGAAATATTTCTTTTCAACTCACAAAATGACCATCTAGGATTTAAAATCTGGTGACTATTCTTTACAGCTATTATGGGAAATATGATGATTATTATTATATATTAAAGATTATAAATGTATGTGTAGAACCAATATAAGATTATACACCATCTTGAAGGGGTAAGGAGGAAGGGAGAAAAAAATCTAAGGTGTATGGAAGTGATTGTCGAAAACTGAAAACAAAATAATTAAAAAATAAAAGCCAAGAAATATGCTGGAAAAATGAGCAAATGTTTAACAACAACAACATAAAAGAACAACAGTCTGATCACAGAAAGTTACCATGGTGACAGGGAAGATCAAAATACAAACTCAAAAAAAGACAACAGAATCAAAACTGCTACATTTAGAGCCTCAATGAAAAATATGAATTGGTCTCAGGTCCCAAAAAAGAATTTCTGGAAGATCTCAAAAAAGATTTAAAAATCGAGTAAGAGAGACAGAGAGAAGAATGGGAAAAGAAATGGGAGTGATGTAAGAAAATCATGAAAAAAGAGTCAACAGTTTGATAAAGGAATCATAAAAAAAAAAATAGTGAAGAAAATAACTTTCAAAACCAGAATAGGTCAAATGGTAAAAGAGGTACAAAAATTCACTGAAGAGAAGAACTCCTTAAAAAGCAGAATTTGCCAAATTGAAAAAGAGATACAAAAATTCACTGAATTAAGATACTCCTTAAAAAGTAGAACTGGCCAAATGGAAAGCTCACTGAAGAAAATAATTCCTCAAAAATTAGAATTGGGCAAGTAGAAGCTCATAGCTCCTTGAAAAATCAAGAAACAATCAAACTAAATCAAAAGAATGAAAAAATAGATGAAAATGTGAAATGTTTCATTGATAACTGACCTGAAAGGAAAATAGATCAGGGAGAGATAATATCAGAATAATTGTACTACCTGAAAGTCATGATCAAAAAGGAGCCTAGAGTTCATCTTTCAAGAACTTATCAAGGAAAACTGTCCAGATGTTCTAGAATCAGTGGGTCAATTAGAAATTAAAAAATCTACTGATCACCTTTTGAAAGTGAGCTCTAAATGAAAACTCGCAGGAATATTATAGCCTAATTCCAGAGTTCCTAGATGAAGGAGAAAATATTGTAAGCATCCAGAAAGAAACAATTAAAATATCATAGAGACATAGTCAGGATAATGCCTCCAGAGAAAGAATTGATAAAAATCTGAATGCAAATCAAAGCATGATATTTTTTTAAAGTTTCTTTTTCTTGGTTTTTTTTGGTCTGTGTATTCTTTATAACATGAATAATCTGAAAATATGTTTTGCATGGCTGCATATTTATAATCTATATCAGTAGTTGCTTGGCTTCCTCAAAGAGCGGGGAAGAAGAGGGATGGAGAGAATTTGGAACTAAAAATTTTTTTAAATGTGAAATGTTTTTACATGTAGTTTGGTGTTAATAAAATATTAAGTATCTTTTTGAGATAAAATAGGTGTACAAAAGGTAAAAAAGCCAAAATAGATGATTACATAAAATGAAAGGTATTTGCATAAACAAGATCTTTAGGGCTAGTGGAAGAAAAGAAACAGCTGCAAAAAAGAGTCTTGCATCAAATATTTATGATAAATGTTTGATATCCAATCTGAGTGAGGGATTAAAATAAATATGTAACATCTTGAGCCATTCCCCAAGAGAGAATAGTCAAAGGGCTTGAATAATTTTCAGGAAAAAATGCAAATATTCAACAACTATTTGAGAAAATACTTCAAATTATGAAGAGGAGAAATTATATTAACTATCTCTGAAGTTGCACCTCATACCCATAAAATTGGCAAAAATGATGAAAAATGGAAAAAGATCAATGGTAGTAAGAGAACTGAATTGGTTTAACTGTTTCAGAAAACAATTTAGAGTTAAATGAGAACAACACATCAAACTGTGTATGTACTTCAGTCCAGTGATCCCACTACTGTGCACGTCCCCCAAAGAAAGGTTCTTTGTAACACAAAATATTCACTCTTTGTGGAAAGAAACAATTTGAAACAAAATGGCTTCCCACTTATTGGGAATAATCTGTGATTGGTGAATGTAATGGAATATTATTGCATTGTAGTAAATAAAGAATTCAGAAAAAAGTGGGAAGATGTATAAAATGGTATGCAATGAATAGAGCAGTATTCACAATTATGTCACTGAAAAGATAGTCCAACTCTGCCAAACTCTAATGAGCCATTGCTGTGAGGATAACATTTACCTCCTTTCTGTAGAGGGATGGGGAAAGACCAGAAAGGTGGAATGCGCAAATACTTTGAGAAGAGATCACTCCCAGTTTGCTTTGCTTATGTATTTTTCTTTGTTATAAGAAAGGGTCTATAGGTTAAGTGGGGAGAAGGAAGTCTAAGGGGAACAAGTATGGGGTGAAAACAAAAGGTAAAATGATTTTTTTTTAAAGACATGAACCACTGAAGTATAGCTGAATTTCCTTCAAGCTAAACAGTTTAAATACCTACAAGTTGATAGGTCTTTGTGAGACAGTGGAAAAGGTTTTAGATTTGGAGAGCCTGGATTTGAATCTCATTTCATTTACTTGCTAATGTGAGTCGATTAACTTCCCCAGGCCTCAGCTTCCTCATTTAACAACGAGCAAATTGGACCAGATAGCCTCCAAGGTCCCTCTAGCTTTATGATCCTATGATACAATGTTTAAAATGTTTCAGAAAAAACCCAAAACTAATATTGAATGGTAAGATTGCTAACATTTCTTACTCTTTTTCAGCTATTTATGCATAATGACATCAGCGGGTGATTTGAGAAAAGAGGATTAGCACTTGGAGTTAGCATTCCTCAGTGCTGAAAACTCCCTAGGAATGGAGGCTACTTTTGACAGACACCTTTTTCATTCCTCTTCAATACAGATTCTCCCAGATGAAAGGCAAGGAGCTGAGCTTGATTACCGTAAGACATTTGGAAACGAATGGAAAAAAGCTGGTGGACATCAGGATCCAGAAAAGAACAAACCAAATAATGAATTTATCATAGCCCATCCCAGATATCAGTTATTGTGTCTTAGTAAGTACAACATAAGCATCAATTAACAGGCATTTAAATGCCTACTATATACCAGGAGCTGTGGCACGAGAGAGTGAAATAGATTCTGGCCTCAAAGAGCTGACATTCTATCCAGGGAAACACATGTATGTATACAAATCAGTAGATCATTTTTTGGGGGAGTGGTGGAGAGGCCTTAGTCATTGGGGAGATAAGGAAAGGTTTCATATGGAAGGTGGATTTTGAACCAATTTTTAAAGGAAACTAGAGAATCTAAGAGGTGAGGTCAAAAGGGAGTATGTTTCAGCATGTGATGGTCCATGGAAAAGTTCAGAGAAAGAAGATGGACTACCATGTGTGATGAGCAGCAAGATGAGTTTAGCTAGATGCTGACTGCAGGAAGGTGAGTAGTGCATAATAAATCCAAGAAGGCAGATTAAATCTGGAACCTGCTGGGTGATACAGCACTAGACCTGGTGGCAGCAAGTTCTGAGTTCAAATCCAGTCTCAGATACGTGATAGCTGTATGATTCTGGGCAAGTCCCTTAACTTATGTCTTATTTTCCTTAACAGTAAAAATGGAGAAAATAATAGCACTTTGTCTTCCTGATTTGTTGTGAGGATAAAACGAGATACTTAAAAAGTATTTTGCAAACCTTAAAGTGTCATACTATTGGCTAACTATCCACTAGAGTTTTTTATATAGAGGAGGTATATAGAACCAGACTTTAAGACAATCACTTTGATAGCTACCTGGAATGAAGTAGGAGGAAACTTGAGAGAAGGAGATTAATTAGGAGGCCATACTTAAGTAGAGGCAACAGAAGACCCCAAGAAGGAAAAGAATTGAGAAAGGCCATCAGATTTGCCCGTTAAGAAGTTATTGATTATTTTGGAGAGAGTAGTTTCAGTTGAGAGAGGGGTAAGAAGCTAGAGGTAAAAGAGTGGGAAGATAGTGAGAGGAAATAGAGAAAGTTTGAGCTTTTTTCCTAGGACTTTGGAAAGGAAGGAAGATATATAGGACAATTCCCCTTGAGGGGAAGGTATTTTTAAAAGCATAGGAGAGAACTGGATATATTTATACAGCAGGGAAAATTTCCTTGTTTCTCATTGATATTTGCCTGTCACTCAACATAAGATTTTCAAGAGGAAGGACTATTTCATTTTGCCTTTTAATCATTAGCACCTACCTCAGTGCCTGGCACATTTGTTAAACCTAGCAAGTTTTTACCAACAGTAAAGATGGGGACATACTTTGTTTTGGAGTTTGACAAACAGGTATTATGTAGAGATTTTCCTTGAGGAAAAATTTAGGAAGAGTGTCCAGGTTGAACAAGTTAAGTGCAAATTAGATAAAATTCTTAGGGAATATAAATCAACACAGGTCTCCCATATCTAGAAAAGTTTTACTTTTTTTCAGTGAAATGAAATTAAATCAGAGATTTTGGAATTCCATAGTGGAAAAATCAAAGCTATTTAAATGGGTAAGGAGAGGCTAGCATTTGTTAGTACTAAAGTTTTTCTTCCTGTCTCCAGATGTGTATGTTAATTATTCAGGAACAGACTTGACCTTTCTAGGAAGCCAACATCACTTCCTACTTCATAAAGAACTGGCTGCTGGGACTAAAATTTAGGAGGTTCTGATGATATTTGTAGTCCTTTAGAAGGTAGAAATAGCAAAGTTTAGCCCCTAGTTATCAAGAATTAGTTAAAATAGGAAGCCACCAGATGGTGGATGCACTTTCTTCCACTTGCTTGGAGGGCTTGGGGTACAACTCATTTGGCTTGGACCCACCTCACATTGCTTCCTTCTCTAATGATTGCCAGGCATCTTCCTAGAGGCCTCCGTTGTGCTATAGTACACTTAAAAAAGAAGTTCCCAGGGAGCTTTTGTGTCCCAAGGTGTAAAGTCTCTGCCTAACCATTCCTTACGAATTTTAGAACATTATTTTGAGGAAGCTTTCCATACTGTCTTTCCCTGGTTCCTGGATGACCGTTTGAGGTCTGCCCTGGTAAGGCTAGCTGTTAATACTTTAACTAATCTAGTGTATATATCCATGGTCGCAGAGTGCTTTGACTGTCCACATGAATGGTGCACAATGTTAACATTCGGGAGAGTTTTAAACCCTAGCTCTTCTCCTAGGGAATGTGTGGTTGCTCTTGGTGCTTTCTCTGTTCCTGATGTACTTTTCACTTCATTTTAACCTATATTACTCTTTGAAATTTTCCTTTTACATGACTTTCATTTGTATGCATTTCTTAATGCAGGGAAACAACCTACTGCATAAATGCTTCAGGCTCTAACATTATCTCTGTGGGTGAGAAAGGCTGCATTGGTAGAATGGCATACAGATCATTCCATTAACTGACCCATTTTGCTAGATGCCTTAGGTGATTTGAGTGTTTTCTAGGGAAACCCTGTAGCTGTGGATCTATAAACTGGTAGCAGTTCTAAAGACAAAGCCCAGGTACTTTGAGCATATGCCAAAAGTTCTTCACCAGTTGGCCCACAAGAACCCTGGGCAGTTGGAAGAGCCCTGGCCTCCCCACAACATTCAGGCTCCCTTTTCTGGTGCTAGCTGGTTGAAGAGAAGTGGGGAGAAATCTAATCTAATAGCTGCACCCAGTGGAAGCCTGACTGATGCCAGATTTCTCTTTCTGAATTCTAAAACAAAAGGAGCCTGAGCTGAAACATACTGGCCGGGACAGAAAGAAAGCTATGACTGAAACAAAGGTATCTTGTCTTGATCCAAAAACCTCTCTCAGCAGTATAAAAAACAACAAACTAAACTGCCACCAAAAACTCAGGGCTCTAACTAGCATATAAACTATTGCCCTAGTATAGCAAGACAAAAGCATGGGAAGGAAAAGGGTTGTTTTGGGCACATTTATAGGTATAATTTTATTTTTGTACTTTGTCTTAAGGTTCCTTGTTCATTTAGATGACATGTTACTGTCCCTCTCTTTTTATAAACAGAATACGGTGCACCTGAAGATGGGGAACTGAAACCACAACAGCCATTTATGCTGAAAAATCAGTTGCTAAGTAAGAAATCAGAATCTAAAAGATAAATATTTGTCTTCAAGTTCTTATGAGCAGAAAGAAAACCACGAAGTGGTTGGCTGATGGAGATTATGGTTTGCTTTAAACAGATTTTATTTATTACTGAAGTACCTTGATATTTAAAGTAGTGCTTAATGATTATGGATTTTAACATTTAGCATATGGGAGTAAAGTTGCTGTAAGGATTCAGCATTTTATAACTATTGTGCTTCAAATTTCATTTTAAATTGAAAATAGTGTCTGGGTAGTAAAATGGGTTATGATTCTCTAGAAATGAGTAATTTCCTATTTTTGAATGTTTCCCAAAATGCAATTTGCGAAAAGATTAGTGGTAGAATTGGTTAGAAACTGACACTGGAATAGTACTGCCTCTTATTTCTGAGGAGGCTGCAGCATATTAGGGCCAAATTACTATCTCAATAAGAACTGTTCTGAATTAAGTATGAAGCAGGGAGCTAATGGTAGCCATAATTACAAATATAATCAAAAAAAACTGCGAAAGGTATTCATTAATATTTCTCTTTTCCCTTAAAGCACTAACGATAAAATGTCTTAATCAACCTGATCAAAAAGTCCTAGTGAAACAACTACCAGGTAAGAGCATGCCTGAACAGTTTTTGACCTCTATTGCTGTTCCTGGGCAGGGATGGTGAAAGCTTTCTAAAACAAATCAGATTCATGTTAAAAGATGGACTTTTTCACATCTTCATAGATCCTTTGTAACTTAAGGCAGCACCAGAGAAAGTAAGTCAGATTAATATTACTTTGATTCCCAAAGTATCAGGAGCCCTCCATTTACTTATTTCAATGCATCCTGTAGGTCGTGACCCTATTTTATCAGAGAGGTCTGTGAGGTCCTACCAGAAGCTTGGTGTAGGGGCCCAATAATATTTGTCCTGAAGACCAGCCTAGAAAAGAGCCAAGAGGCATAGCACTAGGTTTGTCACAGGGCAACTATCATTTCTGGGACAGTAACTTATAAAACAAATTATTTGGAAGAGTTGTACCTCTGTTAATGAAAGGAGCCCACACATCATTGTAATCACAGGTATTTTGAGGTGTTATTAAATGTAGGCATATAAAGAAGATTACAAATTTTAATTTTTAAAAATGTAGTTTTGTTTTTAAAGAATATCCACAACCATGGATTTGCATAGCTCTTCTCCATTTATTGCAGTGCCTTTTTAAAAATTATTGGCTCTTGTTTGTCCTTTGTTCTTAAAGAGGACCGGTGACATGACGATGGTGTCATGACTTGCAAGTGAACTGGATTTAAGTGAGGCAGGGCTTTACAGCCATCAGCCTCACTCCTCCAGAGCCATCTGAGTCCAGTGGCAGGATATAGATCAGGATGACTGGAGATGGCCCCAGATGCAGTGGCCTTGGTCTTTTTAAGCTAAGGTTTTTAACAAGTGTCAGTTTGACTGAGGCAATGCCCATTCAGTGATTAAGGCTAGGTAAGAAATGAGGCAAAAAAATGGCCTCTTTTTGTACCTTAAAGAGCAGGTACTTTTTGTTTTCCCTTAGTAATTGGGTACAGTGTTCTGCATATAGATATTCTACAAATACTCATTAAGTAAATAAAAATATTAGAGAGTAATAACCATGCCTTTTTCTTTATAAAACCAACAATCAGTTATTTTCCTCCTCTTTTTGAAGGTCAGCTTTGGGGCTTGTCATCAATCCCTTCATTTTACAGATGGGGAAACTGAAGCCCAGAGAGATTAAGTGACTAATCCAAGACTGTACTTGTGGCAGGGGTAATAAATGGGAAATGAACTAGGTTTCTCTTGACTTCAGATCCAGTGTTTATTGCAGAATAATTGTCTATTCACAAAACAAATACCTTTCTGAACAAATATGAACTAGATGATTTAACTTAGACTTGACTCAAATGGAAACAAACTAAAACCTAAAATATGGCTATCATATGCTGTGATAAATTCAGATATTGTGGAATGTGAAATTTAAATTTTGATTTAAATATTTAAACAAAGGTCAATTTTGATACAGTGATTTAAAAAGCCAAAATGAAATTCAGCTCAGCAAAACTACTTTCCCCTTTTTCCCCATCAGATAGAGAAAAACTCACTGAACTCTTAAATTTGTTCATTTAATAAAACAAGCTTATGATAGCATTACTTGTTGCTGTACTCATCAGTAAGAATTTATCAGTCATCTTTTAATTTACCAGTATTACTTCTTTCATTTTTTTTAAACTAATACCCCAAAATCTGTTTCTCCCCCTCAGAAACCAAAAAGTAGATACTTTGGTTCTGTTTTCAGAGTTAAATGTTAATAGCATGGGCCACAGTAGTGCTAGGTAAGTAGAAAACCAGTTCATGTCCTTTACTGTTATTGCCGTTAGCACTTAGTACACCTTACAGTTTCCCTTTTAGGAAAAAAAATGCATTACTGTGTTTACACAGTACACAGTTACACAGTCAACAGTGTGACCTAGTTCCTATGGGGTTTTATTTCCCTACTGGAAAAAAGGGGAACTTCAGTGTTTAATTCTGAGATCTTTAAACACTTTGCTAGCTTTGGGAATCTGTTGTAGAAATTTTCATGATATTCCATAATTCATCTGTAATTCAGTCTGAGAGAGTTGTCTAAACACTAATAGGTGACTTGCCCATAGGCATATAGTATATGTCAGAAGCAGGAATTGAACCCAGGCCTTTCTGACTTTTCCACTTCACCATATTATCAAAGTAAAGTGGGGAAAAAAAATCAGATTATTCCATTTCCAAGTTATGCCTGTATTACATCAATTGCCTGTTACAACTGTCCTAACTGTTTTGTTTTAATGGTCTTGTTAATATATTACCAGCTGTTGTTTTCCATGTGTGTCGAGCAGAAATAAAACAGCTGTGTGCTTCTTTGTGAATAAGCATACAGATAATTCAAGAAATGAGGAGAGCATGCACATATGAAATGCTTTCATGTGATGCTTTACTTTAGTCAGTGAATTTTATGTAAGTAACTGTAAGGGGATGAAGTATAGGGGCAACAGGTTTTGTAGTTTAGTCCTTTTATTTTTAGTGTCAGCAGGGGAGCAATGGACAGGGATCTCTGCAAGGTTTACTTGTAGCATTTACCAGTTCAAACCAAGAGCCAAGCCATGGACTCTCGAAAAAACACAGCCTATAGAACTTCATAATCTTTTGTATGCTTTTAAGCAATTTTTTTTCTTTTTTCTTTTTTACCAGAAAGGCATCATTTTCATCTGATTCATTTGAGCCTTGACTATTGGTTAGGACATTTCAAACCTTTATTAATCAAGTGGAAAAGGCAGTTAAAAATTAATATGCATTAACTTCTGCTTGGATTACTTCCCAAATGTCCTCACTGTTTTGTGTTAAGTCAACAGCTTACGTGTTTTTCTTGGTACTTGGAAAACATAATTACTTATTTGTGGCACAGGAGTAAATGTTTGTAACTTGTGTGAAAATGTATCGAGTTTCTCAGATTGTCCTGTAGAGAAAACCACTGATGCCTGAATTATACTTGATCAAGAATCTCCTCTGCAAAATCTTCCAAGATCATCTTTGCTTGAAAACTTCTAGTGAGATAGAAACCACTACTGACCTAGGTGACCTGTGTTCAGTTTTGAGCAATTTTAAATGCTGTTTGTTCCTTATTTTAAAGCCTAAGTATTTCTCTGTTCAGCTTTTTATCTATTTCTGAGTTCTGTTACTCTGAATCTAAACAGGTTGATTCTTCCTTCCTTTGACAGCACTTAAAATACACAAAAGATGGCTCCTCAAATAAGTTAAATATTTCCAGTTTTTTCAGCTGATCAAGGTATGGTGTAGCTCAAGAACCCTTCCTACCATCTGGACATCGTCCACATTTTTCTCATCTTTCTTAAAACTTAGTGACCAGAACTATCCACCATGTTTCAACTCTGATCTTACACAAAGGGACTTTTGTTTCCTGTATTTTGGATGCTCTCCAGTGCAGGAACACACCAGCCTTTTTGTTAGACACAAAAGCTCCTTACGTGTTTTTCTCAAGGACATTGTTTAACTGTGCATCTTCCATTCTTTATTGGTGAAGTGTAAATTTTTTTGTTTACTTTAGTATGTGATTTTACATTTGTATCTATTGCATTTTATCATGATTTTTAATGCATAAAGAACTAGCTTTAAAGCCAGAAGATCTGAGTTTAATTCTTTCCCCTTGACTCAACCAGATACTGGCCTTGTGACCAGTGGTCTGTCAGGTAACCTCACAGTGCTAGAGGCAAGTCTCCGAAACTCCAAGAGACAGAAGTGTATCAGCAGAGGATTTCTTCATCTGTGTAGTCCCTATCCTACATTTCATTAGATTCTTCTACATGTTGAGATCTTTTTGAATTCTGTCATCCATCATGAGCTCTCCTTTCCAGTTTTGTGCAGTCTGCATATTTGTTAAAGGCACTATGTACAAATTTATCCAGATCACTGGTAAAAATTACTAGTGACCTCCTTCCAAAATGACATTAACTATTTAGGTGTGATTGTTTATTCAACCAGTTCCACATCCACCTAACTGCAGTGTCTTTCAGTCCACAAGGACAGCCTCCGACTTTGAATTTGCTTTGCTATGATCTAACAGTTCAGCTTTCTGCTGAAGGAAGAAAATGTGGTTAGTTCAGCATGACATTAGTGATTATTAATCCTCCTTCTAGGTGGTAACTAAGTATTCCTTTAATAACACATGCTAGAATTTTAGTAAGAATCAAAGTTGAGCTCATTGGTCTATTTCCTTTTCGAAAACTGGGCAAGCGTTTTTACCCTTTTCTAGTTCTGAGGCTCCTCCTTCATTATTTTTCTAAGATTAATGTCAGTGGCCAAGCAATTCAGTCTGCCTGGGATGTAATTCATTTGACCTGACAGATCCACTATGGACAGTTTGAGACTTTCTCACCCTCATTTTTATCTTGAATTCTCACCCTTACTAGTCATTTCTCTTCTGTCCTTTCCAGCCCAAAGTGCCTTCTTTGCAGAGGAAAAACAGCCAAGATAATAGTTCAGTAGTTATGCCTTTTCACCATTTATCGTTGTCCTTGCAAATCCATTCTTTGCTTGTTTCCCCTCCAACACTGGCTTTTAAAACTTTGTTGTCCTCAACAACTTATGTTAGGACTCTATACTGTTCTTATGGTTCTGTGATATTTATATTCATCATTTTTTACCTTTCTCTCCCTAACAATTTGTCAAAGGTTTGTCTGAAAGGGTTTTATATAGGTTGTGCTTAATTATAATTTAATTTATATCCATCTGAGGTGACATTAACAGAAATGGCTATTCTGACATTTCTAATAACTGTTTCAAAACAGGTGGTAGTTATTGCACATATATATATATATATATATATACATATATATATATATATATATATATATATATATATTAAACTCAAAGAAAACTCTGATTTTGGGTGATTTAGAAGTTCTTCCCAAAGACACAGGTTACAGCGCTTCTTGTATGACTCTTGCCCATGCCTACCTTCACCAAAGAGGCGTAGAAGGGAGAGAAACCTTCTTGCTTTCAGGAGGGCACTCACTAACAGAACTGGCTAGCTGCCCATCATACCTTGCTTTACCACGATCAGCTTGTCTTTTCTTTCCTAGCACACATCTCTTTGAGGACATCTTTAATTCACATTTTAGTTAGAATTCTTCACTGCTCAGATGTTGGAGCTTGTTGTGTCCTCTATAAAATTCTACCCTGATCCCACGTTGCGGTATGAAGGTGATTCTTCAGGGCTATGCTGTAAAAGCTTTGACCACAGATGGCCCCAGCAAGAGATTGAATCCACTGTGTAAAGGGCAGGTCTGTTAATGGAGAAGTTCATCTGTAGAAGCCTACTTCCTTGATGAGGAATTTGTTTTTGGCTATGGCAGGTGATGTATATGAATAATATACAACTTGGGTTAAGTTTTATTCCTGGTAATATAAGCTGTAAGTCTAATTAGTTATGTGGAGAAATGAAAGGGCTAATTTTTTATTCTAAAATAAAGATCACATTTATTATCACAAGTTGCATAAAAACACAGACAGCTTTTACAAAAATGATTTTGATAGAAAAATATTTGAGTTTAAGTACATTGTGATATTGCAGGAAAACCACACTCTCTATTGCTGTGCCTCCAGCTAAAGCTTCAGAGAAACTAAACATTTCATAATCAAGATATCCATTATTTACCATAAACCCATCTTTGGAAGTAAGTTCATTGTGTTTTCTTAACAAGCCAAATCATTTACTCATTCAAGTTAAATTCTAGGACTGTGCAGTCCCTTGGTGTCATTGATATAGCACGTTAGTGAATTGTAGAATCAGAGCTGAACAGGATCTTAGAGATCATCTAGTTCAACCCCCTCATTTTACAGATGAGGAAACTGAGGTCTAGAGAAGAAATTATTTGCCTAGAAGAGCTGTGTCTAGAACTCAAGTCTCCTGATTTTCTGGCAAATGTTCTTCCCCTTTTGTCACCTGGACATGAAAAACAAACCAAAGGATGTTGATGATTTCAGACATTCCTTCCTCTGTGCTGAGAATTACACCAGGTGGGGAACAGTTTAAAACAGTATAATCAATGTAACAGGATGAAAACTCATCATCAAAGGTCACTTAGGTCAGAACGTTGGCTCAATGCATCCTGTGTACCCCACCAACTCTACTAAAATTTACAGAGCAGTAACATCATGATCTATATAACAGATGAACTTTTTCAACATCAGTTATTTGGGTAAACTAATATAACTAAAGAACATACAGACATCAAGCCAAATTGGTGCTCAAAAGTTAAAAACACGTGCTCACATTACTGTTAATTCAGTAATAATCTTGGTTGTTTTTGTTTGTTTTTTAATAAATAAGTGCAGCTGGTTTTATAATTAGCTGTCAGTTTTAAAAGAAATAATTTCTTTTCTTCTACTTGACAGAGTCCATGACAGTTCAGAAGGTGAAAGGCTTGCTGTCTCGTCTACTCAAAGTTCCAGGATCAGAACTCAGATTGTCCTATGAAAGCCCTAAGGTAAGTAGATTCAACAATACCCATAATCAAGTTTAGTCATCATTTAGAATTCTGAAGGCAACTGACTTTGAGTGGTATGAAGAGAGCACACTTTGCAGATTTATTTCATACCTTTTTAACCTTTTTTCCAATTTTAGATGGAAGGCAGAGAAATTGAACTAGAGAATGACCAACAGCCATTACAGTTTTACTCTGTTGAAAATGGAGACTGTATATTAGTACGATGGTAAAAACTGACTAGATTCTTCAGTGTGACTGAGGCCAAGAAGTCCGCGATGTAAAGGATTTGTCAAACATTTCATTGTAAGAAAAGATTGTTTCTAGCATTTGTATAATAGCTCTAATAAATACTTTGTGGCTATTTACTCGCTTTTGTTTGTATATTTATTATTTTTTTTATACTTATTTCTTCATAGTACAACTTTACACAGAAAAGCTAAATGTTAAGACTAATTTGACTAATGTTGTTTGAAAAAATTACTGTCTACAATAAGAATTCTGCATTTTCCCCTAACAGATCTTACTATGAATACTTAATGATACCATGTAATTATGATTTACAACTAAGGAAAAGGCCACTGAAAATAGGGGAGGCACATATTTCACTATTTTGCTAATTAAATTAATGCTGCTATATCCCTTCTGTTGTACTATTTTTAGGGCATTAAAAAGTCATGCTTTTTATTTGGGTTTCAGCCTAGACATAAGTTGAAAGAATGTTATCTTTGTGGAAGTTCAAATATGACTGAAATTCAGCTCTAGATATTGCCTCAAGTTTAGGTAAATATTAGTTTGGCCTGAGGTAAGCCATGATGATATAAATACTCTCAGGAAATAGAAAAGTGAGGTTAGTTCTTTTTGCGCACCAACTTTATTCTTTAGAAAATCACTTCCCCATTATCACCAAAACCCTGAGGAGTACTTTAACTTTTGACTGATATCAAAGATTTTCCTTAATAGGGATACTTCATAGCCCTTACCAACAGAAGCTGATCAAGTTAGCACCCAATACTGTATGCCTGTTGAAATATGTAGGCTACAAACTTGGGTAACTACTATGACGATAAGATGTACTTTTAAAAACAAGGCTGGGCAAGCCCCACTTCTCCAGCTACCTGCTAAAGCTATACTCACTGTACACAAGGAATGACTTGCCAGTCCTCCACTCCCAGAGCAGGCAAGCTAAATTCCCTACTGAGAAACAGACTGTTTCCCCTTAGAACTCTCACTTGGATTGCTGCTCTACCAGTTACATCTGATTTCAGCAATTAACCAAGTCACAACCCTAAGTGATGGACAGATTATTAAAACTAAGGTTTTTTAAAAGAACTTTTTTCCTTTTATAATATGGTACTTTAAAATTTGCTTAGACATAAAAAAGTTAATTTTTTAGCATATGCTAATTTTTAAAAGGGGAACTTCTTTGTAAAGATCAAGAAATATTCCATCAGTTATAGGTGAAAGCACCAACATAATGCCCCTTGAAAGAAATCTGGTTCCGCAGCATAACCTTGAATTTTCCTTGTACACCTTCATGTTTTCTTCACTCCAGGTCTTCAGATAGCCAGGTTTAAATTAATTATCATCTTGCCTCACACTTACAAGGATCCCCACATACTTCCTTCAGCCTCCACAGTTCTGTGAGTTCTTGTGGAGAATACTGAGGGGAAGAGAGCATCCCAGTTTCACAAGTCTTCTCACACAACCAAAGACTATCCTGTGTGTGAAAATCAGAGATACAGATATAAATACATGTACACACATCAGGTCACTAAGACAATTGACGTTTTAAAAGAGAGCTGTAACATAACTCAGTACAGATAACACTGAAGTTCTACCAGAACAGAAGCTTCAATTTCACTTTCAGAGTCATTGGGAAAACAGTCGTTAAATGGGTAGAACCTTCAGAAGATGTAAAAGGGACAGAAAAGAACTAAAAAGGGGAAATAAGGCTCTCGAGACAATTAAGGTGCGCTAAGTTTAAGAGGCAGTGAAAATGGGGCTCTGGAAGAAAAGTTGGAATCTAACAATTGAGATAGTGGGTAATTACTCATCCTCATATAAGTAAAATAAAGACTGAAAATAGTCTTTTTGCGTAGTCTGCCTAATTTAAGAAAAATTAAATGTAAAAAAAATTTATACTCCAAATCAACAGACACAGAATTGGAATTCAGAAGAGACTATTATCTGCATAGAAATATCTCCAAGATAGTTTATAGGGAAAAAAGTTATTATCTCTAAATAAAAGGAGAGGAAAATGATAGAGAAGTTCAGGGAACTGTCCATAACAGATAGGAAACACTTGTACTCTCAGATTTGCTCACCTGGTATCTCTTAGGCCCTATAGCTGCCATCCAAATGCCCATGCTTACATCTTCACCCTACAATATGCCCACAAATATCAAAGACAAAAATTTTTTTTTAAAAGAAAATGTTCATGTTTTGTGGAAATAATGAATTTGAGGTCAAAACCATGAAATACATTTCAAATTTCTACCTCTTCGGTATGAAATCCTAAATCTCATGATTACAGAACGGATATAAGAAGGTTAGTATCCACACTTTTCAAACTATTAGAGGGTAATGAATCTTAAAATTCTACAACAGTGGCACCTTGAGAATAAAATTATTTTTATTCTGAGTGATCAATTTCAATGTCAAAACCAGAAGCAAATAAACATCCCTTTTAATAACCTCCATTCCAAATATAATAACAGTTAATAGCAGTTAACTTCAGTTCAATTTTGATATTCTACCAGGACTACATTTGTAAGTACAGGCTCAAAAATATAAATAGGTTCATGAAAGATTTAGGTAAATTCATGGCTACTACTATAGCCATTCCAGGATTATTATAGGGAAACTAAGTAGAGTTAGGAAATATCCTTAACCTTTTGAGGTCAAGCCACTAAGAAAGACTAACACCACCAGCTTATATTTATATAGAGCTTTACTCTGTACTTAGACTGACTTACTCAGAGTCATGTGGCCGTAAGTGACAGGACTAACAAGGTGTTCTCTGACTCCTAGTCCGGTATTCCAACATTTCCAAGTGCAGCAGACTGCACTGGATAAAATTCAGTTTAAACCATTCTTCAATTTATCATGATCTTGACTAACAAATTCTGGCTTACCTGATAGGTCTTTAGTCTTTCCGAATTGCTTGCTAGCCAGTGAACAATATCTTTGGAGATAACGTAACCTGATCCACATGCAAAGGCAGGATAAGCTGGACTGGGATACTCTAATTCTTGCCACTTTCCTGTGCGGTCAACTGCCCAATTCAACCTGAAGCTTAGACCAAAATAATCGCTTCAGTTTCTTGTACTTGCTGGACAGACAAACCAATACTTATCACATTTCTTTCTCCATTTGCCACCTCCACCCCCAAACTACTATGGATAAAGACAGAGGGAGAGAAAATTCTCTTTAGTATAAACAAAATCATGATTCAGCAGAGAGCTCTTTGAGAAGAAACACTGTTATATTTTCTTCATTCCTTTTTCTCTCTACTTGTATGCATTTATATATGCAATACTGTTAAAAGACTAAAGTTTTTTAAGAATGGGAAAAAAAGTCAGAAGGTCCCCCTGTATGCTAACTTCCTCAGTTTATTAACCTGAAACTGACATGGGGAAGGGGGGATCTGTCATGTCTATTAGCAAAAAGAATTTGTCCAAAATTGCTTTTCTCTTCCCACCAGGCAGTAAAATATAGCTTGTTAAGTTTTTTTCTTAAATTACCACTAGGCGACTAATAAGGTAATTAAATTTCACAACCACATTGTCTTGTGAAAACACTACACATTTCACTTCAAAGTAATTATATACAATTACTTGAAAATCAGTAGGCTAAAAAGTTTTACTCACTTTCCCCACCAAGAATTTGGTCTGTCCAGGTTTTTGTGGGCAATCCTATTAAACACAGCTTCTAAATCTATGTAACAGTCATCATCTGTCTTCAGCAACAAATCAAAGCTAGTTGTGTCCACAGTCCTGGGGCCAAAACACACACATGGAAATCAGTGACAATCTATAACTAGCAACAAGATAGTATGACAAGAAGAACAGAGCAGAGAAGGTCTGATGGAGACTTGAATACTTCTTTATCATTTCACAGTGAAATGTCTTTCTTATTAGAAGTTAACTACAAGAACCTCATAGTTTAAATACACACAAGATTCAAATTTTGTCCATGTAATACATCTGAGAAGCCTTTAAAATATCATTTTAAATCAACCTCCCCAAAGCCAAATCCCTTTCACAGTTTTTATACTGATGTCAGAATTATACGTTAACAATGTTTAAAAATTTTTTAAAGTAAATTTTCTTCAATAATATAGTTTACAATCCACACTATATTTCCAAAATACTTTAGCTAACTGTTCTTCAAATCCTAAACCTTCAAATAGTAATGTCATAATTAATGGCTCGTACAAATTGAAATATCTGATAGCTCCTAACTGCACACAGAGTAAGGGACTAATGCAAAGAAAATTCAATTCACAGGCCTTGAAAGTGCCTGACTTTGATCATCTCCATTCCCAGACTGCCCACACTAATTCCTACCTGAGTCGCTGGCCCAGTAGTAACTCAGGAAAATTACATTCTATTGTTCTGACTCTACAGCATCTTCAGACACCTAAATTTATGGCCATTTTTGAGTACCAAACAGTACTACCAGAGTTGTACAAAATCTGGGTCAGAGTAAGCATCTGAGGGTGCTGTGGAATGGGACAAGTTAAGGGAAAGAGAAAGGAAAAAATTGGAGGCTCAATGAGGAGGAAAGGAATAAAAGTTTAGGATGAAGGTTTTAGGAAATTAAAGAGTTTGGGATTTGAACACCAATCATAGATCCACACACATAGGTAGTCACATGGCTCATCACATATACACGTATAGGTAGTGAACAATGGATCTGTATTTGGTACCACTGGTTACAGTATTAGATTAAGTATCAGCTGACTAAGGAATCCTAAGCATAAGAATAACAAATGAATTTCAAGGCAACACCAGTAAATACTGAAGGCTTAATGTTAATGTAACAGGGTTGTAAAGAACACAATCTAAATCTGGAATATTTTGATGTTGGAGGGATAAAAAATTAAAATAGCTCATGATAGTAATGACGAATAGATCCTCTGACTTTAAATCCAATGCTTCCCCCGCCCTGCCCCCCCATACACTAAGAAGGCATGGAAGTGCAAAGAAATAAAGACAAGCACTCTCTGGGGTAAATTTAGGATGTGAGTAGCAAAATAATTCACTGCTTCAAAGTAGACGTATAAACAACTAGAATATGACCCTTAGTAATTTCCATGATTTTTACTTGAGGGACACAAACTGCTGACTTGTGTGTTGGTGAGGATATCCTCAAAACTATATTGACTTTCACTTGGTTAATTTCTAGTAATTTAATTTGCTACCATGAGTAACTGGCAGCATTCTGGAATGGCAATGTTTAACAAAAACTGAGGCAAAATTGGTTTACATTCCAAGTATCCAAGGAGTCACTCTCTGGGAATAGATAAGGTTTTTCTACATGAGATAAGTCAGATAAAACCCAACTACAAAACATTTTATAACCTACCACCTATAGAAGTTCAGTAATTTTGCAGGAACATTTCGGTAGGTATCAACAATGTCCACAAAAACAATGTCATCAAAAGTGCTGCTCTCTTTCTTCAGTAAGGCATCCTCCTCATGAACGTTATTGATATGATCAATAAACCTTTCTGGGCGAGTCTGAAGATTTTGTAAAAGCGTGTCACCTTCTGAAAAGGAGGCATGACATTAGTGTAAGAGACTTACTACAAAAACTAATGAGTAAAAAAAGGCTCATAAGTAGTACTATGGTGCATACCTGTCCATAATTCGTTAAGCTTCCACTACGTCCTTGTGCTAAACACTTTTCATTTAGCACATCTCATCTGAGCGGTCAGGTAGGTGCTGTTATGATCCCCATTTTATAGTTGAGGAAACTGAGGCAAAGAGAGGTTAAGTGCACTCAGGTTTTCCTGACTCTGTTCCCATCTATCTATACACTTCTGCAGCCTACCTGTACTTTTATCAAAATAATCCTGTGAGGCAGGTACTGCTCCTACTTTACTGAAGAGGAAACTGAAGCTTAAGTAGTACATACATACACACACACACACATGCATGCATGTATATGTGTAGATATATGTATGTGTGTGTGTACACACACCCCCCCTACAGCCATATCATTTAGCTTGAAGTCTTCTTGACTTCACATCCAGCCACCAACTTAGAGGGTAATTCTTTACCCCTAGTTCTCTATCTCAGACTCAATCATTTTCATGGCATATCAAGAAACTAAAAAAATCATGAAGTTCATTTTGTTTTCAATCATGGAAGCAGTGTTAAATACTAGAAAGGATACTAAGTCAGAAGGTTTGGATTCTGGACCTTAATTTCCTTGTCTATTAAAATGAGGAAGTTGAATTAACTTATAAATCTATCACCATTCCTTTTAATTTTAATTAAAATGTGAATGTAGACCATACAAAATTTTAGGAGGAAAGATGAAAGTTACAAAAAAAGTTACAAGTCACAATACAAGTATTAAAACGCTAAAAACTGAAAGCAGGTTTAGAGACAGTGTTTTAAAAAAAAGTTCCTCTGTTCTAATTCTTTTTTTAGACCCTGTATAATATATCCATCTTGAGCTTACTGTCAAGCATGGCATAAAATACCAGTCTAAACCTAATTTCTGCCAAACTCTCTTCCAGTTTTCCTAACTTGTCAAATGAGGGGTACCTGCCTCAGTAATTTATGTATTTTAAGTTTATCCACACTGAGGATATTTTCAATTGCTGCTTCTTGCTTAACCAGTCTGTTTCACTCATATGCCATCTCTTTCTTAGTCTGTACCATTGGGTAAATCACTTAACCCCAATTGCCTTGCCTCAAAAAGAAAAAAAAAAGCCTGTACCAAATACAACTGATGACTACTACTTTCTGATACATTTTGAGGTGTGGTAATACAATACCCCTTTCATTTGTATTTTTTTCTCATTGTTTTCCCAGAGATGTTAGACCTTTTATTCTTCCAAATGAATTTATTTTGTCTAGTTCTATAAAATATTACCATGCACCTCCTCCCCCCTTGATTGACTGGCACAGCATTAAATCTGCACATCAATTTCCATAGTATTGCTATTTTTATTATGTTGGTATAATCCAACCATGGGCATTGGTTATCTCTCCAATTATTTGTTTCCCTTATTTCTGTAGCGTTTTGTAACTGTATTTATGTAACTCATGCATGTTTACTGGTTGGTTAACTCAAGTATTTTATAGGACTTTTTTTGCAATGAAATTTCTTGTAATTTTCCTGGTTTTTTTTTTAAATCAGTATTTTATAAAAATGCTAATGATCTTTATGAATTCATTTTGTATCCTGCTCCTTTGCTTGCAGCTATTGTCTTGATTACTCTCTCTGCTTATTCTCAGAGAAACATTGTTCCTTAAGACTAACACACAACTTACTTCCACTAACTCTGTGGGGCTCACTTTGCACAATACAGATTTGCTGGAAAAACTTAAAGAGTAAATGTTATTAAAAATCAAATACATTTGAGTAGACTGCTATTTCTAGGAACTGATGGTGAACAATTTTGTCAACGAAACAACTTCCTCCCATCTAAGATAAATATAGTGTTATATATATCCTGCTTCCTTAAAATGGTATTTACCTCCTGGTCTATGGAACTCAGATGCTCTATAGGAAAAGAATGGGAGTGGAAGGTTATGTAAGAAAATTGTGATGCTAGTGATCAAATCTTGGGGATAAGAGAAAGCTCTGAGTTTGAGGAAGGAAGGGAAAAAAGTTGGGATGTGGCAATCAGGGATAGGATGACAATGGTCTCAAAATTCTGGTTGCATCATGATGTGCTTAGGTGAGTAGTGAGTGAGCATATTGCCATGGCTGCTAGTAAACCCTGTCACAAAAGACGATAAAGCAAGACAGAGTGGGATAATGACTGTAGGTAAGGCAAAAGTCTTGCCATAAGCCATAGACTTGACTGTATCCCAAATTGGCAGAAATGACTTGTAATGAGAAGACTGTAATAGGAGAGCAGATGTACCGAGAATATCAACAGCAGCCAAAAGTTGCTGGAAAGAGAGATGTGCAGAATTGGATTAACCCTTCTCCTATTTCTTAAGTAAGGTGCTGTGCTCTGGGCAGAATTGTTTCTGCTCCAAGGCCTGCAAATACCAAACACAAAAAGGCTTCACATCCTTCAACTACAGAAGCCCATAGAGCAATTTTTTCATTATGAAAATAAATTAATTCCCTCTACTTTCTTTCAAAATTTCCTATTCTCCCTTTAATCCTGTGGGTTTTCTAGACCAATGGGTCAGCATTTATAGAGTTAAATCAGTATAATTTAAGGCCACATCCTGTTGCAAAACTATTTTTGGGAATGACAGAGCAAGGCAAATCCTGCAATAGCCTACTGTTACGTTATGCTAGTAAAACAATATTTAACATGGACCTCACTGGTTTATCTGCTTTATCATCACTAAATAAACTGGTCTTCATTCCTTCACCTTAATGCCTGAGTTATTTTATTCTTCAAAAAAAAAACCAAAACTCTTCAGTGGGTAAAATGTAACTAAAAAAACCCTTCTCCCTCCATGATAACAGCAGATTAGTCCCTTCTGTGCAATAGAGCTGACTGCCAGGAGTCAAGGGCAAAGAGTAACAGGATTCCTATGAAGACAAAATCAGCCAGATCTCCTGTAAGAATGTTCTTCCCCTCCCTTTTCCCCAACAAATAAATAAGTAAATGAAATAAAACAGTAAAAACAAAGCCATAAAATAAAGGAGAAAGCAACAGTTAAGGAGGAGTCTGGGCAAGTATACATCTTCATACAATTCAGGAGAACAGTGAAAAGGACAAATGAATCTGTTTTGATAAAAAGAAGACCTGGAGCTTACATATTCCAAAGTTAAGTCATTTGGGAGACACCTCATTGCTCTCCACAAAAATCTCAAAAGACATGAAAAGCTCTTTTTTTTTTTTTAACCAAAACAGGTGTCAGTGCCCTCAGAAAGGATGCTGCTAAACAGGGGAGTGGAGTCCCAAATCTTAGGACCTTGGACTTTTTTTCTACCTATGTGTCCCCTTCAGTGGCAAGTGCTTTAGGAAAACTCTTCAACTTCCCCATAGTTTTACTGCAAAGCTGATACAGCCAGTCTCCTCTGGATGAGCAGAGTAGGCTCCTTCCCTCCTTAGCAGTGTTGTCCACTGGAAAGAACACTGGGCTAGGATTCTGGGCCCAAATGTTAGACTCAGCTTTATTATTACATGTAATACATGGGAAATTTTTCAACCACTCAATTCACTCATGTAACAAACACTGGGACCATTATACTTGCTCCAATCTATTTCACTATGGGGACACTGGGAAGGTAACATGAGAAGCTTTGAGAATAAAGGTAGAACCCCTCTATAAGAGCTTATCAGGCAGGTCTGTATATGCCATGCTTCATTTCATGATGCCCAAAACATAGGCACTACTCACAATGAAAGCCTAGTAACATGAAAGACCTCTATAACATGGGTGTTAGTTCCAAACTTGACCACAGAAGTAAAATGGAGTTCCACTGCACATCTCAGAAATCTATCTCTGATCTTTTATAGTTGTGTTCTCAAAGAGGACCATGACATCAAGATGATGACATGACTTGCAGTTGACTTAGATCTGAGGGAGGGAGGGCTGTGCAAGGTCACCAACCTCATTTTCTTCTCCTGAGTCATCTGGATCCAGTGACCTGATATTCATCAGGATGGCTGGAGATGGTCCAGGATGCAATGGGAGACCCTGGCTCTTTCAGGCCAAGGTCTTATAGCATTCTCACTTTAAGTGAGATATACCCATTCAATAAATAAGCTTCTTTAAGTAGTTGCTCAAGAAATGACCTCTTTAATTAAAAAAAAAAAATCAAACTGGGAGAAGACCCTCAGGGTTCCTGGGTAAAAGAAAAACAATAACTATTTAGTATATAAATCCACTCTGTGCTAGGTGGGTGGGGACTTGTCCAGTCTATGAGCTCCAGAGTGAATTGGGTTTGAGGCTTGATCTTTGAGCAAGAAATGTAGCCAGTAAACCCAGAGGAAAAAGTGCAACTTCTGGGGGTGGAACACTGGAGGAGTCATTGGCAAAACAATGACCCCTACTCCAAGAACCCTTCAGAAGGAATTATATTGATTGGAGGGGATGTAATGTTGTATTTGTCTTTGAGACCTTGAGAACTGTGGCATCAACAGGTAATTCTTGCACTATCAATGACTTTCAGTTATGAATAAATATAGTTGGCAGGTATCCCTTCCTTTCTTAGCTACCATTGAGACGATACAGGTGGATAAACACTAATCCCTTTAAAAACAAAAATCCCAAATATAGCCATCACAAAATCTGACCAAAATTTCTTCCAAATCATGTCTTACTTTTGGGCTGATACTCTTGGTCCCTTAGCTCTTAAAGGATGGTTCTGAAACTTGTAATTTACATGGCAAGAAGAGAAGACTCAAACAAGAGGTAAAAGTGAGCTGCCTAAGCTTCACTCTTTCACTGGTCTAATCCAAGGGCAGAGGATGGGATGTGGCCCAAGACCCCTAAAAAGCATGTTGAAAGAGGAGCAGGTTTTCATTCATTGAGTGCTTTTCCACCAACCAGCACATGAGATACTCAGTTCTATAAAAATGTTGTCCAACCTCATGCCTGCTGAAAAGATAAGCCAGTAACAAGGATATATCATCTCCCCAAGGTTTCTCACTTATCTTTAAAAATTGCTTTTTAACTCTAGGTGGTATAAGTTAGGCCCAAGAAATCTGGTAGGCTTTTTCATTTGTTCAGCCTGTAAACTTACCCTGAATTGTATAAATAAAGCCTCCTGCTATTCCCTCTACACCTTCCATGAATTCGTAAGGCAATGCTCCCTCACCAGCCTAGAAAAAGAATGAAGAAAGGAGTGAAATCACTCAGGATGTTTTATTATAATGAATTATCCATATTTTAAAAGTATTTGGCAAAAACCAGAATATTTCTTCAGTGTGAACATTCGGTGAAACACCAAGATGAATTAATATCACTAAGACACACTGTATTTTCATGTTTCTTCTTCTAATTAGTGTGCAGCAACCACAGGCATCCTAAGATTCCTTTTGAGTCCTCAAGGCCACCTTATACAGACTTATAGTGTCTTGTTTCTGCTGTTGCCAAAGTCCAAAACTGAATGTCACTTTAGCTTCCACCCGTCGATATCTTGTTTTCAGTAACAGATTTTTGTTTTCTCTTAAAGTGAAAATGCCCACTGAACTAAAATACAACACAGGTTCACAGTTCAAGACTCAACAGTCTGTGCCGGTGGATTTAAATATGGCTCTATGTGCAGTCCTTAACATGACACTGCATTAAAAAACAATGATCAATAAGCCCCCACACATCATCTTTACACAGTCTACATACAGAAACCATCCTTAACATTGTGGCTGTAACTACTCTGTACCTAAATCAATGCCACGATTCATTCTGAACTGTTTATTTCACACCAGGTTGGTCTATGCTAATGCTGTTTTCCAAAAAAGTTCTCCTTCTCTAAGACCGCTTCCTTGTGCTGGCAGAGCACTTCTGCTCACCTAATCTTAGCTTGTCACGTTACTATCTCTGCAAGTCACCCACCTTCCCAACAGGTCTTTTCTGAAAGCAGTGCTGCCAGAAACAATGCCTTAAAGCTGGTCTACTGCCAATGCTCACTGGGACTGCTGGTAACCTTGTCTTACCACAAAAGTACTAAGGAAGACTGATTGCTGAAGAAACATCTTAAAAAGATTGATGCTAAGAAATTCAAATTTTGCAGCCACAGAAAATAGTTGAATTCACTGATTAAAAAACTTACAGTTCTATCTAGGGCTCACTGGCCACACTGACTCTGGGATTCAGCTTTCTACATCTTCAATTACTGATGGAGTGTGGGAAAAATGCCCTGCACCAACATAGCAGAATTCAGGGATACATGGTATATACATCTCTAGCCAAAGGGAGATTTTCCCTGAAATAAGGGTTGGCGTTAGTTATGTAACTTTGGGCAAGGCACTTAACTTCTAAGTGCGTCTGGAAAACTCTTAGGACTTCTAGTCTTTCCTTTGGCTAAGTCATAGATCATCTGGATATTTTAAAGCTTTCTTGATTTATCATTCATTCCCTAAAAGTCTATATTTAATAAAACTGAAGAAATAAAAATGGAACTTTTAAATTTATTAAACCTGCCAAAAGTCTCAAAATCTCCAAATTCCTTTAACAACATTAAAGTACACACAGTCTTCACTTTAGCCTTTCCTGTCAAGGAAATATGACTAGCCTACTAAGACAGAAAATGAAGATTCTGGACAGCAATGAGTTAGGATTCATAAAGAATTCTCACTTGAAAAACTTTAAGAGAGAGATTTTTCACGCAGAGAATTCACTAACACAAAGACATTTTATACTAAGGTTATATATTCATTATATTTGAATTTATAAAGTCATGTGTGACAGCTACGTCTTAAGCCTTTTAGTTCTTTTTGCTATAGTGATTCCCTAGATACAGAAGTATTATCAGACTTGTTCTAAAACAGAATACTACTTCTCAATGAAAGGATTTGGGAAAAAAGGAAAATAAATAATCAGTTGGCACAATAACTTGTAACTTTTCTAAAATTCTGCTCTGCAAATGCAGAAAGTATGACTTACGGTAATGATTCTGAGAACTCCCCCTCCATCGTTCACTGTTACTTTGTGAAGATTCCTAGATATGAGGCCTTGAAGATCCTGGCTCTCCCACACAATTGTGCCTTCGAAGCTCTGTTGTGTTTTTTAAAGAAAGAATAAACCTCTAGATTAAACTTCACAAAAGAAAAAAATTATTCTAAGGAGAGTAACTATGACATGACTTTAAATCTAGGTCTCATCAGAGTGAAAGAAGAACCCTGGAAAAGGTAGTGTACTGTGTACATTTTCTAAAAGATCAAAATTCATCTAGCCAACTGTCATTTTTTTACTTTAAGGCTATTACATTTAAATTTTCCAAACGTATACTAGACATTTCCTTACCTTCTTAAAGGGGATGCTGAACAGTACTTCTTTTGGGTGATGAAGGATCACTGTGAAAATCGTTATCATATTTTTAAGGGACGGTGTCCTCTTCCCCCCTCTTTTCACTAAAGACTATGTCATAATATGTCAGTGAACAAACTGAGGCCATTTAATAAGAAGTTTCCTCATGTCTCAGCACTCAGACATCTTCTTCCCCCACTTCCATTCCTTTCTCTGAGGAAGAGCTGGCCGTTCTCTTTGCTCCCCTTGATTCCAGCCCCTCCCAGGCTTCTCCAGCACACTGCTCCTACTGTCACTCTCAGTTAATTTCTAATTTTCAATCACTCCTTCCATGCTGCCTTCAAATACACCCATGTCTCCCTCCATTCTTAAAATAAAAATAAAATAAATAAATTTCATGTGATCTGTCCATCCCTATGCAATCTTTCCTCTCCTTTTTGGCTAAGCTCCTTGACAAAACCATATGCAGTAGGAGCTTCTCCTCTCACTCTCTTATCCCTCTAGAATCTGGCTTCTGATCTTATCGTTCAACTGAAAATGCTCTCTCAAAAGTTAGCAATGACTTATTAATTGCCCAATCAAATATCAGTTGTTATCCTTCTTGACCTTAGCAGTACCTGACACTGTCGATCACCCCTTTTCTGCTAGGTTTTCATGAGACTTCCCTTTCTTGGTTCTATGATTCCTGTCTGATCTCTCCTCGCTTTCCTTCTGTTCCAAAGCTCTGTCCTCTTTTTTTGGGGGGGGAACGACTCTCAGGGGTTCAATGATCATTAATGATCTCTGGAACTATGTATCTAGCCCTCTTTTCTCTCCTCAGTTCCAGTACCAAATCACCAGTTGCCTTGTGGGCATCTCAAAGTCAAAAAAAAAAAATACTCAACTCTTTTCTCCCCTCTTCTCAAGTTCCCTATTATTGTCAAGGATGCCATCCCTTCTGGTCACCCAGGCTTGAAACCTTGGAGTCATACTCAACTCAACTCCTTACTCTCTCCTCCTATCAGAGGAAATGGCTGCCAAACCATCTCATTTCTACTTTCCAAACTTCCCTCATGTATGCCCCTGCTTACCTCTATTATAACAGCTGTCCATACTGTCTCCCAGCCTCAAGTCTCTCCTCATTCTCATCCATCCTCCAAATCTGTGGCCTGAGAGACCTTCCCAAAGCATCAGTATGTCCAAGAAACTCCATGATCAAATACAAAGTCTTCCTTTTGGTATTTAAAACTCTTCCCAGTTGGGCCTCTTCTTACACCTCGTTTCACCCCACCTGTGTGGGACACAGCTATACTGCCAGCTCTCACAGACAACAATACTGTATCTCTAACTCTGTCTTTACCCTGGTTATTCTCCAGGCTCAGAATGTTCTCCCATCTTTTTTCTGCCTCTTAGTTTCTCTGGTTTTCTTTAAGACTCAGTTCAAATATCATCTCTTTGGAGGGGGAAGAGACAAAGGAGTATGATGCTTACCTCTATCTCCTCCCACAGATGCTAGTACTTTCTGTACCTAGTTTTTTACATGCAGACTTCCTCCACCATAACCCAAATTCCTTGAAGCCAGAACGTGTTTGCATTTTTGCCCTTTTTTTCTTTCCCTAGAGCTTAATGAAAGCTAAGTCCATTCTGATTCTATGTTTGGTCACTGACTTATGATACCAAAGATGGTTAAGATATTATATATTCACCCCTAAACAGCCCCAATAGCTTTATAGTTGACAGTTTTAGATCTACTATATATTGCATTTAATATCAACGGTCAGTTCTTATCATTTTTGACCTGTCCTTTACCTCCTTTAAAATGGCAAAAATGCTTAGCTTAACTCTGCACATAATTCTAAATCAGTAAGCTATTGCTTAAGGGTGGTTCTAATGCTACAGTAGGGAGGTTTTCTATTTTCAGGGTTTATAACGTTTTCTTTGGGGAGGGGGGAAGGAATTAGAGGCAGGTGCACTGTCTGTTTTGTCAAAATGAAATGCATTAATAATTTTTTTTAACTGACAAAAAGAGGTAGAATAGAGGTGGGAAGAGATTATTACTATGTGGCTTTAGTTCCTCAGCAAAGACAGGGATATACATAAATATAAAATAAATCCCCAGTTGATTCAAGCAAATCAAAACAGTCTAATTTTAAAAAATATTTTAATTAGCTTTGGTTTTTATGATGAGGAAATGTGAGATCAGACTAAGTAATAGTTTAAGTGGCACATGCTGCAGCTTTCATTTAACTCTTTGACCCCATACTGAGATTTATGCCTCAGTGAGTTATACAATGAAAACATTTCAAGAAATCCGCTTACTTGACAAGCTATACTGCTGACATACTACCCTAGCAGGCTATTAAGTGAACTCGCCAGGAGGGAATAAAATGATGGCCCAATTATAATACTTCTTTCTCTTACAGGGAAGAAAGTAGCCTATTTGTCTCTCGGTCATTCACGCAAACAGCTCACAACTATTCTTCAGTGCTAATAAATCTGATGCAGCAAAGCTGGAATTCATCCTTAAAATTAAGCATCATTACAATGTGGCTTCAACAAGTCCATAAGTGGATTTGTAATGGGAAACTATTTTTAATAGAAATAGTATTACCTGGCATACCTAAGAAAATGAGCAGAAGTTCATCAGACTAAGACCTAAAAAATTGGACCAAAACTTTAGTTTTTTAGGTTCTTGCTAAGTATTTGAATACCCAAAAAATGTTACCTGCAATATCAGCACTGCATCTGTCAGAAGCATTATCGTGGATGTTGACAAGGAGAAGACAATTTTTGTGCAGTGAGAAATTTTTTTCATCCCTTTTCTAAAACTAGAGGTAGAGGGATGGTAATTCTTTGACTAATGGATAATGAAGAACTAATAGCTGGCTTTTTTCCTCCTTTCCTTTCTGACGGGGTCAGTCACAGAGAGGTTGCTGTACAGATTTCCTCATCCCTGCTCATCACAGTGAAGTGAACTGAGAAGCCAGATAACTTTAGCTGATCCAAGTACAGTTACTTCCCAAATCAGCTCACAGGCCAAATGTCAAGAGCATTTTAAGAGGTATCAAGGTTAGTATGAAAGGGGCCTTGTCCTGCATTAAGGTCCCCATTTGCCAAGTCATTGTCAAGCATTTATAACCAATATGAGAGGACCCTGCCTGAACCAGAACATTGCCTCACTCTCCTTTTCTTCACTGAACAGAATGGAATCCATACACACAAGCAGCAAGTATCTTACTCATTCACAGTTGCCTCTAATTTCTTTCCTGGATAAGACTAATCCTACACATGTAAAAAAAGCCCAACTTTAGCCAGCAAATTTTTACTTACATTGCTTGAAAATGCAAAGATTCAAACTCTCCTAATAATTTCATTAATATTTTTAGCAAATCTCAAAAATATGCAACTGAGTTCTATTTCAAATGCCCCTGATAAAGAAGCCTGGTAAGGGAATTGACAGCTAAGAGCTCTCTACCTGCTCAAAAATGAATGCTGGTCCAGCAGCTTGTGATCCCAAGTTGGATCAATATGTAGCAGTGTCAGCCCCTCCCTGCCCAAGTACAACACTTGTGCTTTAGCATTCTCTTTCTACCCCATACCTCTGGCAAAATGAACTGCTCCACTGGTTTGTACCACAGTCTGTTGACTTGTACTCCACAGCTAGGGGGACTGAAACGAGCACTAAGGAGAGCTTCCTGTGGGCAGTCAAAAAAAAAGTGATGATAGGATCATTAAAAGTCAGGGGAGAAAGACACCCTTCATACCTTGTTAAAATACATTATTATACATAAATAATACAAAGAGCAGCCCCCCCTCCCCTCAAATCATTAGGGATATTGATATTCTATTTGGCTTAACCAGCATTAGTTTCTAACACCCCCAAACCCCTTCTGTTTTCCTCCTCCATCTATCATCAGGTTAGGAAACTGAATCTCCCTTCCCTGTGCCAATGATGTCATTTAGTTTTCATCCTAAAATGATAATTCATTCTAATTTATAAATTAAAACTGTGACCCAAAGCAGTTGGGTATGTGAACTATTGCCAAACGAAAGCAGAACAAGGGAGTGCTATCCTACCATCAAGAGAAAAGTGAGGTAAAAACCAAGTCAAGGAGATATAGATGACCGATTTTCATTAGATTAACAGTTTATTTTCTTTGAACTCTCACCCATCGTTTAGCCAAAAGAATGTATTTATTTACATGCTTCATATTACTATTGACTTATGAGGGGAACATCTCATTAAAGTTACTAAGAGAACAAAAGGTTTCTAAAATTACAAATTTTGTTAGAATTTTTTCCTATTAAATAGCAGCTTTTATAAATGTTATAGGAACAGGTTTTTGCTTCTTTAGTGAAGTAATCAGACTTACATGCAAAAAGGTCCTAAAACCTCAGTGAGAGGAGGTGGTGGGTCTGAATAAAGTTTTGTATGGGGCTTTTGAACGTATTGACTTAAGCTAGAATCCACTTTACAACAGAGACTATTAACCTGTCACCAGTTATATATAACATCATGTACAGTAAGCAGTTAAAGGTCAAATCAGTAACATGGTCAAAGCACTATACTTATGAATTGGGCTCCCCTACTGGTAGCACACATTCAGAATAACTAGTTGCAGTCACATCTTCATCTACTACCAAGGCAATTAAGTATCTGATGTTGGCAAGTCACAGCAGGTCCTAATTTCCAGATTAAGTACAGTGGCATACTAAGCACTACAACTGTGTCACTTAAAGGATTTCCCAGATAGAAGTCTAATTGAAGTATAAAAGATGGAATCAAATGCTAATTGGCTATTAACTTGATTAGGCTCTTCTCACAGCAATAATACTAGATTATGGTCAAATACTTCCATGCCAATGGAGAAGAGCTCTATGACCAGGCTTAGCTGGAAGAAATAAAACCAGGAAAGAAAGATCAGAGACCAAGTAGTTCAATCTCTAGCTAAACAAGAATCCTTTCTACAACACACCTGACAAGTTACCAAGAATGGCGAGAGCGACACTTTGCCCGAAAACACCGCCACGAGGAAAACTCGTTCCACTCTGGGATGGCTCTGCTGGTTAGGAAGGGACCTAAGCTTTCTGCCTCTGGGGTCAAGCAGAACAAATCTAATTCTTCAAATGAAACATGCTATGTAACAATACTCAATACAACAGTGGAAATTTTTCAAAGCAACTAAAACATATGTTGATTGGGTCTATAAATACCTCACACTCTTTGCTAAAGAGGAGAAATTTTTAAAAAGACTATCTATTTATGACAATTAATATATGTAGTAATGAAAACATACTAAAATTGACTGAAATTAAAAATGATAATGGCAGCGACTAGCCATGGAAGCAGAATAAAACAGCTTTAAAAATTTGGTCTTGTACTCTTTCTCCCAGAGTACAGTAAACTGTAACTAAACTATATTACAATAATTAGGGAATCTATAGATTCATTGCTATCATTTTTCTTACTCTGGCATTCTTTTTGAAAACCAAGGACAATTTCACATATTCACTAATACACATGACTGCAATACAATTATGCCACAATCCTTTACTGTCTTCATTCAGATACACCTTTGTTTAAATTATACATCCCCAAGTAGAATTAGTAGCATAAAAAACCTGATATAATACACAGCATAGTACAGAACAGAGAGAATCCAGGTGGTAATGATATTAATATGTCTCTCAATACCAGAATTACAAAAAGGTTCCATTACATTAATTAAGGAAAGGAAAATCATGTTTCTGAGCCAGGCAGGGGCAGATTCATTTTGTAGACCTTTTCTAGGGTAAAACAAATTTCATACTGACAAGATAAGAAAGAGGTTGAGGAGTTGGGGAAGAGGTATGGGGAAAAAAAGTTTGTGAAGCAGGGTAATACCTCCTGTTCTGCTTGATACACCCTGACAGTAATATTCCTCTGGAAACCCACATCAGCAGCATCATAGAAGACTCCGAGACTAGTAATGACAACTGGGTGGAGAACTCGAAAGCTCACGCTGACAACCTGATCCTCAGAGAGCCCTGTTGCAGTTCCTTCAGGAAGACTGAATGCCTCGATTTCCTGATGTAAAACTAGGGAAGTAACAAGAGCTCATGTTTAAACACCACTTTACAAGGCAGTTTCCTCATAAGGACCCTAGGAGGTAAGTAGCAAAAGTATGATTATCTCCATTTTACGGAGCAGGAAATTATGACAAAGACAAACTTCAACAGAGTAAGAATCAGAAGAAAGCAGAAAGAGATACTACATACACCAACCAAATGAAACTCTTACCTCTACCAATCTGTACGGTGGGCTGAAACTAAAGCAAGTGATTGCTTGTAAAAATAAACCAATTATTTGTTAGGTTTCTTCTTCCCTCCAAAAAGCAAGAAGGGAGGGCGGAGCCAAGACGGCATAGCAAAGGCAGGGACTCACCTCAGCTCTCCCCCAAACCCCTCCAAATAGATTTTAAAATGGCTCCAAATAGCAAAAAACTAAAACAAAGCTTCAAAAATATGGATTTTAGGAAAATCAGGTATATCTGAATTCTGTTTGACAAGTCTGCTGACTATTAATAGAGACTTGATGCAGCACAGGTAAAATGTAGAAAAGCAAAGTTCAATTTCTCCCTTAAGCCTCCCGAAGTTAAACTCAAGTAGAAATGGGGCCACTAAACCAGATCCTTGCAGGCTGCATACTTACTCAGAAAAGTATGTACTAATATTATCCGTCAGAGTATTTTTATTTTGTTAAATATTTCCTAATTAGATTTTAATTTGGTTTAAGCTATGTGTCCAACACCTCTGTCCCAAACTACAGTTGCCTGTTATTCACAGAAGCTTTACAATAAATAAAACAAACGTGTATCTTTAGAAAGCATATTTGAAATTTCCCTAAATGGTATTTCAAAATACCACAAAGATAAAGTAACTGGCTCCTCCCCAGGCCTGGGCAAGAACTGCTCAAAACTTTTAATTCTGAGGATGGAGGATTATTGAAGATTAAAAAGCATGTCTTCAAAGCACACTTAAGCTCTTTATTGCATCATGCTGTAGATTTCCACTTGTGATTTTAATTTTACTTGTCTGTGTTATGGTGCTTAAATTCAAGGATTCTTAAGAAAGTCACAAACATACACATTACACAAAATTGATTATGTAATTAATTGGAAATATTTCTAGAGAATGTGATTTGAATGAACAAAAAGGTAAAAATAGCTTTGCAAGGAGTTAAAAACTCAGTAATGCAGTATTTATCTTTTCTATTAGATATGCTAGGAACATACTAGATACATCCAAAGTTCAATCTTCTATCTGATAACATAAAAGAAAAATCGTGT
This sequence comes from Potorous gilbertii, assembly GCA_028658325.1. Lineage (NCBI taxonomy): Eukaryota > Metazoa > Chordata > Mammalia > Diprotodontia > Potoroidae > Potorous > Potorous gilbertii. The sequence continues at coordinate 564,203,873 of CM053770.1, forward strand.
CCTGAAATTCTACACATGCCAAAAGACTCCCCATCTGTGTTCCAATATATTAGGGGGTTTTCTAGGAAGCAGGGGAGAGAGGTTTAATTTTGTCAAGAAGGCCTTCATACTGCTAAACTCAGCAACTCTCAATTAATAATCTCAGTACTGTGATTGACAGTTACCCGAGGGCCAAAAAAGAGAAAAGTCTAGAGTGGATTAACAAAATTACAATAACTATGAACGCTAATATAGGTGTGGAACTCACTGGGATTAGTGATGTTCAGCAGTTTGCAGGAATAAGGGTCTTCTCGATCTTCCACAGGCACATCACAACCACGAGCACCTATTATGAACTTCACAAGCACACTGAAAGATTTGTTGACATTAACATCAATTAATAATCTTGAACATGCAGGTTCCTCCTATGCCATTTCAAAATTCGTTCTTTTTTAGTCATACACACTCATTAAAATTAACTTTCTAGCTTCCTTTACCTTTCTGTGAAGGAAAAAGAACCAAACAAAAGATACTAAATAAACAAGAGTTCATTTCTAACCTTACTCTACTACTGAAAATCACAGATCCTGCCTTTGGTCACCACGAAAAGCCCACACCAATAGAGAATAGCTAGTCAACTCCTGAATTATGATTGTTTATGCTTCTATTATTGAAGCTACAGTGTAATTTTAAAATGAAGATCTACCTCAAAGTGCATGACTCTTTAATATGAAATATAAGACTTCTGAAATTCAGACAAACTTTGTAGAAACACATATATACTTTTTTTTTTTTTGCTGGCCAGTCAAGATAGAATCTCTTTCTTTAACAACCAATTTTGGGGAAGTGAGTATAAACTGAAATCATTAATGATTTTTAAAGTTTCTGTTGTAGATATTAGTCCCAGGTGCATCTTCTCAAACAAAAAAAAAGGTAACATAACTGCAGAAAGAAATTTTCACCTAGAGTTATAAGGATATCCAATCAATTTCAAAAACAAGCCACTAAGATTAGTAAAGTCAAAAGCAAAATGAGGCAAACTGGTAAAAGATAAAATGCATTTCAATTAAGAAATTCTTTTCCAATTATTAAATGATAACGATTTGAAGGGTAACAATACTACTACTACTCTGGGATGAAGACATGAAAGAACCTTTAGTAAATGCTTTCAAAAGAAAACAGCTGGAAATAAAGACTTGAAATCTGTATTTCTCAGAGCTAACTGTTGGTGACTATAAAATTCACTTTGAGTAATTGAGTTCTTAAAGTTACCCAGCCCCAAATAGCTCTGGTTTAATGCCTGCCAGAAAGGCACATCAAATGAGCATATTCCCCCTGCTATAAACTTCTCCTTATATAGATATCCCTTCTACTGATCCCCATTATCATCTTGGGACTTGCTAGTCAGCTGACAAGAAAGAAAAGGGCACCGAGTTTATGTTAGCCTGTTTGTGTTCTATCGAAAAGCCAACAGATAAGACATTTTACCAAAACTCAATGCAAGAAATAAAAGAATAAGAACAGAGTTCACACCACAAACTTAAAATTTCCCATAAAAATTCATGTGCACCTTGATTTTTAAAAATAGTTAATTTTGTAGAGTTAGTGAGAAAAAGTTTATGGCATAGATACATATAAAATGTGTAATATCTCTCATTCTAAGGCCATACATAATATGTAAAAGATATGCTACTTTAAAATCAAAACACTGGTATTTAAGATAAAAACATTCAACATTCAATACTCTTCTCCCATTATATCATGATTAAAAATAATTTGGTTAAATTCATTTCTTGGGCATAACTGCAGCTAGACATAATAATTTCTCTCATATTGATAAGTCTAATTTTCAAAACAAATGCTCAGGATAACGGTTTTCTACTCTTCACTTCTATATATCCAGCAAAGCAAATACGAAACAGTTTACCGTTGACTTAATTCTGGATGCTGTTTCAAGTGCTTCAACCAGGTGTTCCTGATCACACTTCGCAGTTCATGATTATTTCGAGCTGACAGCACACCAACTACCACATCATAATGTCTGGATTTCCACTGAGGAAATAAAATCAGTTGATCTGGAAATAAGTAATAACAATTTAGACACATCCTATGCATCAAAAATAACCACAGTAGCAAAAACTGCATTTCAAATATTTTCAAATCTTAAAGTATTTTTACATTTTAAATATTTTATTTTTTTTAAAATTTCAATATTTCAAATTCCTTAAACCAAGAATAGGTTTAGGGTCTTTAAACAATGGATTAAACAATTCAGTCTCTTCCTGGGCTTATACTTGAAACCTTAGCTTTGAGAACTCAAGGTTACTTATACCATCATGAGGCACCGGAATAGGACTTTATGTAAAACATACTGCAAAAAAATTACAAACATAAGGAATAAAAAGAAAATAGCAATGGAAAGTGGTAAGTACACAGATGGATAAGAAACCAGAGCATCAGAACAAAATGTTGGTATCATCGATGATTAATGTCTTTTCAAAATCAAAATTTAAATAAGCTTGAATTTTATTCCTTATTTGATAGCTTTTTTGTATTTTTACAATTGTTGAAATTATCATTAATAAGAATTATTTTAGTAAGTAAAAACAACAGGAAAGTTTTTTAAAGGAAAATAATTTTGCCCTAGTTTACTCATCAACTTTGTTTCGTGACTTGTGATAAACAGTGGTGCTAATAAGCCCTGGCTAATGTAATACTTGAGGCACCTAGTTAGCTCGGTGGATAGTATGCTACACCTGGCATCACGAAGATCAGAGTTCAAATTTGGCCTCATATATTCACTAGCTGTGTGACCCTGGGCAAGTCACTAAACTTATGTTTGTCTTAATCCACCTCAAAAGAAATGGCAAATCACTCCAGTTGTCTCTGCCAAGAAAACCCCATGAACAGTATTGGCATGCTATGGTCCACTGGGTCATGAAGTCAGTTAGGACTTAACAAATGAACAACAAAATTAAACATTCCCATTGGCAGCATGTACTACAAAATCAAACCAAAATTTTCAGGGGCACAGAGCAGTCAACACAAATGTGAAATGCATATAAAAGAAAAAAGGTGTAAAATATTTGTGGGGTTTTTTCCCTGCCCTGAAATTTTGATGCAATATTGCATCATGTAACCACATAGTATCATATCTTAAACAAGCCATTACATGCACACATTCCTGCTGATGCACGCTGGACTTCCCTGGAGACGCTCTCCTGCCAGCACTTGTTTGTCAAGACCTATCGGTGAATTTGTACTCATGGGTTATAACTTGTATATTGTGCATTTGGAAAATAATGTAATCACTACAACTTTAACTCTGTTATACAACAAATGCAACGTGTGGTTTTTCAAAATTTTATCTTTCCTTTCTTATGCTTCCACTTCTCCCCTATTTTTATTCAACACTCCCCAACTGCACTAAAGGCTACTATAAGCCATCCTGGATCACTCCAGTGCCCCTCAGGGGGTGATATCACCCACTTTGGGCACCTGTGCCTCCATAGGCTTAATTATCTCAGCAAACCATTATTTTCTTGTACCTCAGTTTCCTCCTCAGAATGAAAAAATACATTTCATTCATTGAAACAGGCATTGACACTCTAATAACATAATTCTTGAAAAATTTGAACGTTGTCATTGGAATAAAACACTACACTGGTCTTTAGGATTGTAGGGGGATATAAAGGAAAAACACCAGTTGCACTTCCCTTTTCCCTTAGAGAGGTGGGAAAGTTCATTATGAAGGTTGTCTATATTGTCAGACACTGAGTTTAACATCACTGCCTTTGTTAGAAAGATTTCCATATGGGCAGTATATATGGAATCTGGAATGTTGTATTAAAAAAGGCATCAATATACATTTAAAAAAAAAACTTGAAGTGTCTTACTGGATTTGAAGTTAAGTCCAGGATCTGTCTTACTAACAAACTTACACACTATGTGACATTTGGTAACCTTTTTCAGTCTGTTTCCTCTTCTACTTGATAGATATGGGAAGTCATGCTTGGGGACGGGGCTGCTGTGAACAATCAGAAAGGCAATAAGCATTTATTTACCTATTATTTACCAGGTACAGTGTATACAAAGACAAAAATTGGACTGTTCCTGAAGGAACTTGAAGGACCTTGTATTCTATAAAGAAGCCAGACACACAGTTATTTTGGGAGGTCAGCCACTAGCACCTGAGTAGTAATCAGGAAAGGCTTACTACAAGAGGACTTTAAGGAAAGTCTTAAGGGAAATAAAGGATTCTATAAGGTAGACGTGAGAAAGGTATCTACTGAGTATGGGGGATAGACAGTACACAAAGGCTCAGAGATGGTAACTGGAGTCTTGTGGAAAATCAAAAGAAGGTCAATTTGGCTGCAGGAGGAAAGTAGGGAGTAATGTATAAAGCTGGAAAGTTATGGTAAGGCTAGATAATGGAGGGCATAGAATGAAACAACAGAAGGGGTTATATTTAATCCTAGAGTCAACAGATGACAATTGAAATTTATTGAGTAGGGGAGTGGCATTATCTATAGGAAAATCTCTTCAGCAGCCACACTTTATAAACATGACGAAGACGTGGGTCCAGCTCTGCCCCAGACATCTAATAACTGGGAAATCTGGGGCAAATCTCTGGGTCTTAGTTTTCTCATCTGTAAAATGTGGTAGCTGGCTTGCTAACTTCTCAAGTTCTTTCCAATTCTACCTCTATGATCCTAACTATGAACATGAATGGGACGAATTCATTCATATAACAGAAGATAGTAGAATGGAGTAGAAAGCAGAATCTAACAAGGTGTTTCTTACAAGAAACAGTACTGAAAATTAAGGACACACAAGAGTTAAAATAAGAGGCCCTAGGATAAAATCTATTATGCTTCTGATGAACTTTAACTCTATGATCCTTTTAAAAAAGTATCTTTTTAAAGTATTTAACTCTGTACAAAGCACTGTGGTCCGGGTTGGAGCTACAAACAGAAACACAAGACATTTCTGGCTCTCAAAGAGCTCATATTCTAACAGGGAGACATACATAAAGAAGGTTGCAGTAGCAAGTCAGATTGAAAAGCCAAGTAGCAAAGCAGATGGTAATGCTCTGATTTTCATTACAGACTTCTAACAAGGAAATCCACGATTGCAGAGATCAATTAATTAGACAAGTTTTACTTTAATTACAAAGTCAGTGAATATGGTGAATTTTCAAAATTGTACCATACTTAAATACAAGATAATGTAAATATCACAGAAAAAACAGTAATATTCAAAAATAAAGTAAAATCAACATTTATTGGCAACAACTACATACATTCCAGAGGTTGTGCAAAGACTATGATAAGAAGTCTTTCAAATTTATCTCCATGCCTAAAAATAATACATCAAACTCAAATGAAAAAACCCACAAGGTTAAAATAGATTACTTCACGTGACCTTAACTAAAAGGTTGCTTATTTTTACTATAACTAATAGTGTGAATCTGTTCCCTTGGGTACAATATTCATATTTTGTATATGTTAAAACAATTAGCACTTAATTAAAATTAGGATTTGCAGCCATCTGAAACATAAAAACAACTCCAAAGATGCAGACACTGATACAATCTTTGCAACTCTCATGTCCTTTCTGTCCACAATGCATGTTATTTCGGCTTTGTTCTTTCCTTATCACTTTTTCCCCACTCATTTAGATAAAGATGGCAAAAATAAAAACAGTAAACAGTTATCTATCATTATCTAGTTTTTCCAAAATAGGTTCATCTGAGAAGGCAAACTTTGACAAACTATTCTCTTGCATACCTAAATGGCAATAAGCAGTCTCTATGAAACCTTCTCTCTTACAGAAAAGCCAGGTTTGTAAAAATTAATACAACTATAGAGGGAAAGAACAGCAGCAAGCCTATCACTGGTCTTCCATCCCTAGAATATTCTCTCTCTAAATGCCACCTAAGGAGCCAGCTTTCTTGGAATCCAATCTTTTTTACAGAGAAGGATACAAACCCATAAAGAAAAAGTGGCTTGCCCAAGACCACACAGGTAAGCATCCAGGGCAGGTCCTCTTGACTCCCAGTCCTGACTTCCAGCCTGTCTTCTTCACTACTCCCTCAATTACCCAGGTGTTTAATCCAACAGGTGTTCCAGCTCCCCAAAGTTCTCAGCTTGGCGGACTTGCATAAGCCTTTCCCTTAACCAAATCTACTCTTCCTTTACATGAAAGTAACAGCTGCCTTTAAATAGCTTTAGATTTACCACAAAAAAAAAAAAGGGGAAAAAACACTTGTTTTATGATTTACCAAGAGGGCATACCAGGGACCAAAGGTTGATTAAAGGGAGGCAGATTTACCCAAAAACAAAGTTTTTAATGAGTGGAGTAGTCTAATGGGTTTCCTCAAGAGTCAGTGGAGGAACTGTCATTGTTGGTGGTGACCTTAAACACAAAAGCAGGACTACCATTTGTTAGATTCTGTAGAAGAAATTCCAGCATTGGGTGGGATTCTGAACTAAATTACTTTTAAATACCCTTCAAACTCAAAGGTTCTAGGATTCTATTACACTGGGTTACATGAGGCCTTGAGGGCATCACTGGATTAGATATAAATTAATCATTTTTTAGGGGTTATGAAGCTCAGAGGGCTATTTTCTGCTATGCTAATTAATGACCACTGGGCAGCAAGGTGGCACCGTGGGGAGAGTGCTGGGCCTGAGTTCAAAAGCAGCCTCAGATATTAACTAGCTGTGTGACCCTAGACAAGTCATTTAACCTTATTTGTCTTAATTCACTGGAGAAGGAAATGGCAAACCACTCTAGTTTTTTGCAGAAAAGTATTGGCGTATTATGGTTCACTGGGTCATGAAGAGTTAAACATGACTGAACACCACCACCAACTAAATCACGAGTATAAAGTTTATTTATTCTTTTTTATGTCATCCCAACCAACTAGTAAGGTCATACGTACCAGGAGGATGTTCCATAAATACTTGCTAACATCATGAGTACATTATGCCATTTTAAAAACTCACCAGGGAAACCAAGCACTGACCCAGCAGAATGCACAGGGGATTACTGACCCTTAAGTGTGATAAATTACTGCTCATCCCAATTTAGAAAACCTAGAAACCTTTCTTCAATGGAACTTAGAAGACTCCAACATTAAACATGTCACCAAATCCTACTGCAAGGGCAAGACAAAGAAGTCTTCCAAACCTGCCTGTACTGCTTCTTTTGGGGAAATAGAACCAAAACAATAAGCACAGATGTCGACCCGTAAAGGACCAAAAATCATCACTAAGAAATCAGAACAAATATTCTATTCCTGTCTTATAAACTTCTGGTTACCAGAAAGTTCTACTTTTTATGGGATAATGGGTCATTTCCCAGGAGAATTAAACACAAAAGAACAGATTTAATCCCTAAGCCTCTAAAGGAGTCTTCTTCTACTGTCACAACTTTCTTTCCTGATCGCAGGTTTCCTTCTCAACATGTTTTGGTTAACCGAAGCCTTCTGAATATTGTTTTCCAGAGCACAAGTATTTAAATAATACTTTAAATAAAGTACATATTTTAAAAGGGATGCTCCAGTAAAAATGGCTAGGATCAAATTTAAAAAGGGCTTGGCTTTCCGTGGGACGGGACCTGGAATCTAAATTCAAGCCTAAGAACTTGCGCCAGAGCCAAGTCCACTTAAGGCTGGATCGTTCCAGGTCTCTCCAACCCCCAAAGCAGGGAGTCTTCACCTTAGAACCCAGACTGTTTTTAAACAAGGCTGCCATGGCCCCCCAGGCGTGTGGAATAAACTTGGAGCTTCGGGAGAGGCGGGCTCCCCAGCAGCCCAGGGCGCTCCCGGAGCTCCGCAGTGCGCGGTGCAGGGGCCCTCACCCTCCTCGGGGCTGTTTCGCGGTGCCCCTCGCTCCACACACCACGCGGGCAGGCGCCGCTCAGGATGGGGGAGGGGCGCGGGAGAGCGCGGGCCTGCCCCGCCCCCGCAGCCCGCCCCTGCCGCGCCCCTCCCCCGCCCCTCCCCTTCCCGAGGCTCACCTGCGGGGCCGGCCCCCGAGGAGGAGGCGGCGGCGGGCGGCGGGGAGCGCAGCCGCAGCCAGAGGTGCAGCGCGGCCCCGAGCAGACACGGGCACAGCAGCACCAGCCAGTTTCGCATTGGCCGCCCCCGCCCGCTCCACCTCGCGCCCCCGCCGCGCGCCGGGCTCCCCGGCGTCCCGGGGTCGGAGGAAGGCGGAGGAGAGGGCGGGAGAGAGGGGCAGGAGGGGAGAAGCTTCCACCGCGCGACCACCTCGCCCAAAGCGGCGCGCGCGCGTGCACCCGCTCGTCTGACCCCCGCGTGCGTGGACAAGGTCCTCCTAGACTCTCGGGGAAGATTTCCCCAGACCCCCGGCGGAGGCGGCGGCCACGGCGGTTCGGCTCCAGCAAGCCCCACCCCTTCGGCTCGGCTCCTCTCGTGGCTCCGCCCACCTTTTCCTCTCCCCTTCTCCGCCCCTTTTCCTACAGGCCCCTCCTACTCTGGGCGGACGACCGGGAGCTGAAGTTCCACCCCGAGCCCAGTCAGGGGGCGCGCCCTTACCCAATGAAGCCTGAGAACTACAATTCCCAAACGCCCCTTCTCCTCCCCGCCCCCGGAGCTTCGCGGCGCCCAGGAGCGGAGCCCATCGGCTTCCTGAAAGGTGCGCGACGTTGGCCAAAGCTGCTGCCGCCCGACGGTCTGGGGGCGGGACAAAGGGAGGGATCCGCGGTGCTCCGCGGCTGCGCGCGCCGTAGTGGGTGCCATGCATGACGGGGGATGATGCGGTTGCCCCGGGGGAAGTCGTGAGGTTGAGAATAGTAGACTCCACGGACTGAGTTAAGTGATGGGAGTGGGAGGGCACTCAAGGCCCAGAATACACCACGCCAGTGGCAGCAGAGCCGGAGACCCCGGAGGCTGATGGGAAAAGCCGTCAGAGGCGGCGCAGGTCCCTCGTGGGGAGTTCGTCTCTAGGGCGAGGTCGCGATATGTCTTCCTTTTGACCCGGAAGAAGATGCCGCGGTGGCAAACTACTTTTGCAATTGCGTTTGGTTGCCGCTTGGCTCAGGTTAGGGTTCCTAAAGACGTAGAAGCGGGACGGAGCTCCCCCTCTTCTTAGCCTCCATCCAGCCTTCTCCCTTGGGGAATGCGGTCGTCATGCTGAAGGGTCCGCCAGGCCTAGCCTTCCCCGCCCCTCAGGGTGCGGGTTATCGATTCGGGGCCGGAGCTCGCTCTTTGTGGCCCGATAACGTCTGGTATCCATCCTCCGGCTCGAGACCCTGCCCGGGACGCTGGGAGGAGCTGGATAGCCGCATTAACTTCTCCAAACACGTCTCCTCCTCCGAGAAAAGGCGGAGGTTGGACGGAATGGCAGAATTGCTTTGCAATCCTTAAAGCACGAGATAAATATTACTTACTCACATGTATATATCGCTTATGAACACGACGTAGAGGTTATTTACGTACGTCATTTATATGTTCAAGCACGTATTTCTTTATCACGTAACCCTAAAAGGACAATATAAATATTTGCTATTATTTATATATTTTGATTTTATCATTTATATATATATATCATTTATGTAAAAGCATATCATTTATATGTATCGCTTTGCAAACCTTAAAGCACAATATAAATATTAGCTACCATTGACATATATCACTTATGAACACCTTGTAAATGTTATATATCTGTTATGTATATGTACAAATACATATTTATGTATCACTGCAAACCTAAAAGGCCAATATAAATATTAGCTATTATTATTTATATACATATCATTTATCTATATAAATGTATAAATTTATATGTATCACTTTGAGCAATATAAAAGCTGTTATCGCACATAGGCACACACACATACATACATATCTCAACAACATTGCAAGATAGATACTATTATCCCCATTTGACAGATGAGGAAAGTGTTAAAGACGCTAAGTAACATGCCCAGGGCCAAAATATCTGAGGCAGGATCCAGACTTAGGTCTTCCTGATTCTAAGCCTAGCCACCTAGCTGACTGGGACCACTTCTCACTAAAAGGGAATCCTAAACCTGTGGATATTAGATACTCTCTTTGTTGGTGGAGGTCAATGCCTGCCTTAGGATGGGCAGTAGATAGAGCACTAGGCATAAAGTCAGGAAGATCCATGTTCAAATCCTGTATCAGACATTTAATAGCTGTGTGACCCTAGGTAAATCACTTAATCTCTGGAGAAGGAAATGGCAAACTCCTCCAGTATTCTTGCCAAGAAAACCCCATGGACAGTATGGTACTGTATGAAAAACAGAGTGGAATGGAGTTGGTGACAACTCGAGTTGGTGTAATGCCAATCAATACAGCACACTTGAGGGCTGCTGCTGTGAATGTATATGTGTATACACACACACACACACACACACACACACACATATATTTTAAGGGTCGAATTGCACAGTATAATAAGCACTCTACTTACTCAAACCTAAACCTTGAGCCAATAAACTAAAGCATTCACAATCTGTAACATAACTTATTACTGGGGTGGCCATATGGCCTTAAACAGACACAAAATTAGTTTGCCCTTCTGCCCTAACAAGTATGGCCACAAGGACTAAAACAAAACATATCATTCAGTATATAACATAACATAGCATACCCCTACCACCACCTTATACATTCTTTGGGGGCCAAAATCTCTGGGGAGTGAGCAACCACCTCCTTACTCAGGTACTGTCCCAAAATACTGTTTATACAATCAGGGGGTCCCAGGCTAGGGTCTTAACAACTTAACACATTCCCAGGGATAGCAGAGAACACAACACACTCAACCTCTAGGTCTCAGTAGGTTTCAATCCCCTCAAAGAGAATACAAGTCCTGAAAGTCCTCTTGGGGCATTTCTTCTGTCCATGCTGCCATTGCAGGTTCCCACCTGGCCCTCTCAGCCAAAAGTGTCCAAGTCCTAACACTACAACAGTACCTTCTTCCAAGTCCTGAGGAGTGGCTTGGCAACAAAACCAACAGTGTGGGCCCCCATCCTTGGGAAAGGTGAGGTGGGGTCGGGGGGAGGGACGCAGCAGGTGCGGACTGCGAGGGGAAGGGGTTATGGCACTTACCCCCACCCCACCATAGACACCTCCACCCCCTGGGTCCCAAACCAATGCGGGGCGGGGTGAAACGTAGCAGGAAAGCACACTTACTGCTCCTGACAAGGCAGCTCTCTGCTCCTGCTGTTCCTTACTTGGCTTCTCTCAGGTTGTGGCTGCCTGCTCCACAATCACTGCTTCCTCCACTGGATTGAGGTGTCTCTGGGATGGTCCAGGCCACTGCCACTTCTATATCCTTTCTTGCTTCCTTCTTATCAAGGGTATTTTAGGAATTTTAGGAAAACTTTCAGAGCTTCTAGTAGTAGAGGGCACATCCTCCCACTTTTGGGAAGGGGTCCATATTCCATCTTCCCATCCCTTGGGAGTGCTCCATAGAACCATAGTTACCACAATAACTGGGAAACAACAGACAGCTATCTCAGTACCACTAAACCTTATACTTTTCTTCAAAAGGGTTAAGGATCTTTCTATCAGAGGTCTCCTTTCTCATGCGTTGATGAGCGATCCAACTGACAAGGCTCCAACTCTCTAGTGATCATAGTACCCAAGAAAGACTCACATGATCCCCTGGTTCAAGGGAAAGGTCATCACTCTGAAAATGGAGAAAATATATTACCAGACCAAGAGAACGCAAACGGGTTCACATTAATGGTGGGGCCCCGTAACTGTGGTTACCGCGAGTCTTGTCCAGGACATAAAAAGTTCTCCAGTGAAACAGCCAGAAAGCACCAACATGGTGCCACTGTGAACTGGGCCAGAGTACAAAGGAAAAAAGGCATCTGATATTGATCTTTGAGATGTTTACAATTTAACGTGAGCCTGGGGTCTGAGATTGTTATGACCATGGATCCTGGGAAACTGAAGTCCAAAAAATAATAATAAAGGTCCCACCTTGTTTATGTTTACAGTTGGTGAGAGCAAACAGTTGGTTGACAGGAGAGCTTCAGCCCATTTAGATCTCTTCGGTGTCACTGAGTCTGTTGTGTCTCTTCAGGTCTTTTTACTTTCCTGAAGTTTCTTGAATTCCTTCTGGCTTAGTTGAGAAGATGCCAACTCCAGGTGGCTGAAGTGAAAATAAGACAACTCTGGGAAGAAGCCACAAGAGAAGCTGATGATCTTCATCATGTCCCTATCCCCAATTTGCTTTACTGAAGACTAGGGAACTTTTCCTTCGGTGAGATCTAGGAACTCTCTCTCCTGTTGCTTCTTTCCAGAGTCTCATTCCAAGAAAGTGAATAAACCCAAATAAACTGGAGCTCTTTCTCTTATTCTCATCAACTCTACCCTGCCCTTCAGGGCATTGATCTCCACCAGTGAAGACACAGTCCCATGCTAATGGGATTTGGGACTCAAGATCTGTTGTTCATGCAGCCACTATCTTAGTCGAGGCCCTCATCACTTTCAGTCTATTGAGGTGGTCTCCTAATGGTCTTCCTTAAGATTCCTTTAATCCCAATTCATGCTCTACATAGCTGCAAAAAGATTTTCCTTAAGCCCAGGTATGATCTTGTCACTCTACTAATATACTCTCATACCTTCCTGTTAGTCTAGTTAGTCTAGGATCAACTATAAAATCCTTTCTTTTAAAGTCTTTCACAATCTGATCATGACCTATCTTTTCAACCTAATTATGTAGTACTTTATATACTCTGCAGTCCAGCTAAACTGAACTATTTGTTTCTCACACAGGACATTCCATCTTACCCATTCTGTGCTTTTGTACTGAAGTTCCACATCCCTTTCCCAATCCTCCCAAAAGCTTTCCTTTTCTTTCCTCACTACCTTATATTTATTCTGTGTATGCTTATGAATGTACATGTTATATCCCATAAGGCAAGGTTCAAACCCAAGTCTTCCTGATTCCAAATCTTAACACTCCTGTTGACTATGCCTTTTTTGACAGGAAGAATGGTTTCATTTTTTGTCTTTGTGTTCCCAGCAGCTAACAGGTGCTGGTGTGAGAAATAATTCATTCAGTCTTGGGAGGGGTGAAGAGAAAAGAAATGTTTATTACATGACTGCAGTGGTAAGTGTCTCATTGGATAAACACACCCTCTAGAAATAGAAGTAAGCCTTAAAAACCTATACCCATCTCCCTCCCATCTCCCCATTGGCTGGGTAACACAGGGTGTAAACTTTCCGATATGTCTACTACATAGTTCCCCTTGACATGTTCCCCTTCTTGCTAGGTGTAATGTATGATCATTAAAATAAAACTTTAACCCTCCCAGAGAAGTTAATATTCATAAGCTTGTTATGCATGTGTATTCCAAGCAAGACTTAACGTTTACTCTACTCAACTGACTTCTAACTTCAAAACAAGACAAGAATCCAGATCCTTGCTTTGCCCATTATCTTCTGTGTGAGACGTAACTCCTTCATTGCATTGCTCTTTGGTGGAGGAGAGGAATGGCATATAGTGTGAAAGGAAGGTGATGTGAAAACAAAAGATAATTTTTAAAGGTTACAAATTCAAAAAATCTTTCACTTGACCAGATTTCAATTGTGACCTCAGACACAGGTTGTATAATCTTAAATGAGGCACTTAATTCTGCTGTCTGCCTCAGATTCCTCAATTATAATATTGGGTATAATAGTACCTACCTCCAAAGGTTGTGAGGATCCAATGAAATAATATTTGTAAAGTGCTTAATAAATGCATGTTGACTGGGTACCTGTTATGTATACCAGTGCAATATAAACTTCTTGAGAACTGATGCCATTTCATTTTTGTCTTTCTTCCAGTAACCAAGCATGGTCCCTTGTCCACAGGTGCTTAATAAATGTTCATTGAATTGGAGGGAAAGGCTCCTTTGCCTCTATTACAAATTTGTGGTACAGAACAAGAGGTGACATGTACAGTGCTCAGCATATGCAAGCAAAATGAATGAACACATGATAAACTGAGGGACTGTTAGCTTTATTTAAGGAGTCATGTCCCTTATACTTCCTTTCCTGAAATATTTTGCTAGACAAACACCCTGCAAATGAATTAAGGAGCAAAATACCCAAATGTCAGGACCTTACCACACCGACCTCTCTCCAAGACAAATCATGAATATGGAAGCAAGTAATTCAATATCAACATATTTTTAATCTCCATTCATTTGATACTACTCCCTTGGCTGAATAATACTCATCTTTACCTAGTAACCTATATTGTGGCTTTTAATAAAAATGAAATTTCCTCCAAGACAATTAAAAATAAAAAGGAAAATCCATCTCTTTTGTCCCTTGTCTCTCCCTCAAACTCTGCCTGTTTTCTTTCAATTGCTTTGGAAGCTAGTTACTTGTTTAACTCAAGATTGCCTGGGTATTCAAGACTGTATGAATATTAAATCAGTCTAACTCATTAGTTGACTGTATTAATTGTAAACCAATCCCTAGGTGCACTGAATAAAGTTTTAATAGGATCTGTAGAAACAAAATCTGTATAATAATGTCAAAGGGGATGGTCTAGAGTTTAAGGAAAATATCAAGAGATCTTTTTTTGGTTGGTTTCCCTTGTTTACTGTTTCCTAAAACTGAAAATTACTTTGTATAGCAACACATCCTTTATCTACCTTCCAAACTTAGCAAGCATTTATGTTTTCTAACAGTAGGTGGCAATAGTAACTTGGAAGGCTTGCATTAATTTATCTTCTATATAAAACATTGTAATTTGGGCAAAAGCATTTTTATTTTTATTCTGCTGAGAGATCTGTCAATAAGGCCTCCTCCAGAGGTCCTATGAAGTCAGGCCTGGGAAGTTGGAGGCCTGTGCATCCAGCTAAGAATCATCTAGATGGCAGGAATCTTGTACAGGCCTTTCCCACCCCTCCAACTTTCCTGGTTAAAGACTCATATTTGGCATAAAAAATCCAACAAACCCGAGCTGTACTCCTAGCCTCATCTCAGAATGCCCCTTGGAAGTCCTCCCCTGGAAAGCCATAGTTCAAATAGATAAATACAAGCTGGCAGGGCCAAGACCTCGCTGGAATTGCAAAAGAAGACAGCATATCAGGACTTCCAGTGTTGGGTAAAGGGCTTGTTGAGTTGCATTAAACAGGACTTAATTGATTGTGTTGTCTGTAGCCAAAGGATAACCTGAGTAAACTCTCAAAGGATACTAATGGAAGCAAGATTAGCTCCCAGGTGTACAGCTGAACCCTCCCTCCCATTGTCCATTGATACTTAGAGAAGGGTTACCTTCTTGCTCCAGAAAGCTTCCTCCCAGCCTGTTTCTCTGGAAAGGGGAGTGTTTTAATAAGTAAGCAGGGTTGGAAGTCATGGCCTCACTGGCACTAATGGAATCAGAAGAAGCTTTCAAAACAGTATCTATTTGAAAATCTACTTCCCTCTCCTCAGAAGAGAGACTATGGAAGAAATCCTTTCTTCCTGCCATGTAGGAAGGACTATGGAAGAAATTCTTTTAAGTGTCAAGCTGACTTGCTTTAAAAACCACAGCCCTATACCTTGCATTGGGCAGCTTCCTCTGACTCAGTCAACATTAAGAAGGGCAGTAGAAGAGGAAGGTGATCCCAGACTCAGTGGGAAAATCCCAGAAAGGTTCATACCTCTTCTGGAAAAGCCTCCTTCACCATCCTCCTCTTCTGAAAGATTCCTGACTCATGCATGCTCCAACAACCAACTTCCTTCTTTCAAGGTCCAGCCTTGATGGCACTGCTACAGCTAAAAGAAGCTTCTTTGACTGATTCCTGCCACTAAGGAAGGTGGTCCCTGGCATCCAGGAAATACAGCAAAGGAAAATCTTTGCAGCTGCTGGTTGGATTGGAGGACCACCAAATACCTTCTAATTGGGTTTGTGATTATGTAACAATTGAGTAAAATAATCCTTTCCAAAAGGTGATAGGGGCCAATGTTGTTTTGGAAATCACAGAATATTTTTAGTCAGGGATTGTTTTCTGATGTTCTACATACCTCCTTTGAGAATGCATCTAAATTTGTCATGCTGAAAAAAAATCTTCTGATAAAACATTGTTTACGAGGGTGGGAGTGGGGGAAGCTAATTTGGCCACTGGTGTGTGACATGATAAGGGTTTTAAAGTATGATCTAATTTGGAGAAACCTCATGTGTTTTTGTGACTCAAAGAATTTTGATGTTAGAAGGATATCAGAGTCTTTCTAGTTTCACATACACCTGAACAAGAATCCACTCCCCAATTTTCCTGACAACTGGTGATCCAGCCTTTGCTTGAAAATTCCCTTTGTGGGAGACCCATGACTTGCCAAGAGTTTATTCTACTTTTGGACAAATTTAATCATTAGGATACTTTTCCTAGTATTAAACTGAAATTTTCCTTTTTTTTTGCTCATTACTCCTAGTTATTCCTAGCAGAAAAAGTATTATTCTTCTTTCACTTGATAACTTTTCATATACTTGAAGCTAGATCCAATATTTCCCCTAAATCTCCTCCTTCACTCTAAACATCTCCTATACCTTCAACCCTTTTGCATAAGAAATGATCTCAAGGCCCTTCACCATCCCAGCAGCTAATAAAAAGTAGTTCTTTATAATGTTTCTTTGGGAACTAGAGAAAAAATATTGGTATAGTTTATGAAATAGTTTTGGTTCCATGTCATTTTAAAACTATATTTTTCTCCTTGAACGGTGGACTCCTGTCAACTTCCTAGCAGAGCACTTGATGTAGTAATTTTACCTCTGTGATTCTTAAATGCAATAACATGTTAGAATTTACTGGGAATTACTACTAAATGTCCTCAGAAGGACAAATTCTTGTTGGGGGAAGTGCTTTGTGCCAAAATATGAAAAAGAGCAAAAAATTGGACTTGAATTTTTGCCCATTTGCCTTGTGCCTTTCTTCTCTCATGGAGACGAATGAGTTACACGCAGGTTAGAAGATTTCTTCTTCCTTTTCCTCATTACAAGCAATTGATAAGGTCTTGTAACAGAAGCATGTGGCAAGGCTAAGCTAGTGACATGACAGGACGGTTCCTCAGGCTGTATTTTCTAAGGCCATAATATGGTATCTCTTGCTTGTAAGAAATGTCATTTTTGCAAAATGTAATTTTTATTTAAGATTCTCTAAAATTCAGTTTCTGTTGTCCTCAAGAAGTGATTGTTGTTTAATATTATATACATATATTTGTACATATACATATATGTGTTTCCCTTCTTAATGGGCTGGTGGACTAGGGAGAGAAAAATAGATTTCTGTTAATTTTTAAAAATAGGAAAGGAGTGCTATAGATGTGGAATGTTTCAGATGTTCTTCAGTAGTGTCCAACTCTTCATGACCCATTTGGGATTTTTCTGGCAAAGATACTGGAATGGTTTGCCTCTTCCTTCTCCAGCTCATTTTACAGATGAGAAAACTGAGCCAAATAGGGTTAAGTAACTTGCACAGGGATGTACAGCTAATAAGCATCTGAGGCTAGATTTGAACTCGAGAGGATGATACTGGGGCCATTGCTCTATCCACTGGATCATGTAGCTGCAAAGGGAGTAATCTGTAAAGGGTTATAATGTAAAAACAATTTATATAAATAAAACTTTTTTTAAAAGTCTTACACAAACAAGACTCAAGAGAAGCAAAAAAGGTAAACAGGAAAGAAAAAATATAACAGATTCAATAAAGTTAAACTATATTTCTACATGGGAGGATGATACTTTTAACTTTTAAGAACTTTATCACTATTACGGTATATAGGAGTATACATAGACAAAAGGATATGGGTATGAGTTGGCTATGATGCGATGACATCCCAAAAAGTAAAATTAAGGGGTGAGAAAGAAGATTGTACTGGGAAAAGAGGGAAGGGAGAGATAGAATGAGATAAATTATCTTACATAAAAGAAGTGAGAAAGAGCTATTATAATGTAGGGGAAGATGGGGGGAGAGGAATGGTGGGCAACACTTGAGAACCTTTCTCTCACCAGAATTGACTCAAAGAGGAAATAACATACACATTCAGTTGAATATAGAAATTTTGCTTACCTAATAGGAAAGTAAGAAGGGCCAGGGATAAGAGAAGAAGGTGAGAGTGATAGAAGGAAGGGTAGATTGGGGGAGGCAGTGGTCAGAAGGAAACACTTATGAGAAGGGACAAGGGGGGGGGAGAGAGAGAGAGAGAGAGAGAGAGAGAGAGAGAGAGAGAGAGGGAGGGAGGGAGAAGAATAAATAGGGGGAAAATAGGAGGGAATGAAATAGTTACCATAACTGTAAATGTGAATGAGATTAAGCTCACCCATAAAATGGAAGAAGATAGTAGATTGGATTAAAAACCAGAACCCTACAATATGCTGTTTACAAGAAACATATCCAAAGCACAGAGACACACAGAGTAAAGGTAAAGGGCTAGATTCAATTAAAGTAAAAAAAAAAATACAAGGGTAGCAATCGTGATTTCAGATAAAAGCAAAAGCAAAAATAGATCTACATATTTTACCACATAATGGTTGTAGATTTTATGTCAATTTTTGCAAAAATATGGGGTGCGACCATTATGTGAAGCTTTAAAAATCGTATTACTTGTCTTTTAGTTTCTGCCAGTCTCGCACCAACTTTTCACTCACTGAAAACTGCCTTTCCATAGCTCTTTCCATGCTATTCAGCAAATTCAATCACTTTCAGCTTGAAGTCCACAGAATAGTTTTTATATTTACCCATAATCAGAAAGAAATGCTTTCTACATTAATGTATTGCTGGCAAATGAACTACACAATTTAGCTAGTGTGGGAAGATGCAAGTCTTACCATATCACTCATGGTACATTCATATGCCGTGGTGATGATTATGTGTTGAAATACAGAAATTAAAAGAGATAAGGAAGGATACTGTATCTTGCTAAAAGGTATCATAGACAATGAAGTAATATCAATATTAAACATACATGCACTAAATAATATAGCACAAAATTTTTAAAGAATTTAAATGTTATGGAATGAAATAAACAGTAAAACTATACTCATGGGGGATGTCCCCTCAGCTTTCCTCTCTCAGAACTAGATTAGTGTAAACACAAGATAAACAAGGAGATGGATGAATTTTAGAAAAGTTACATAAGGTAGACCTCTGGAGAAGATTAAATTGGAAATAGAAAGGAATATACTTTTTTCTCAATGGTACATGGCACCTACACAAAAATTGACCATGTATTAGGGCACAAAAACCTCACAACCAAATGTAAAAAAGCAGAAATATTAAATGCATCATTTTCAGATCACAATATGATAAAAAATATATTAGGGCAGTGGAAAGGTAGTTTAAAAATTAATTGGAAATTAAATAATCTAAAGAATAACTATCAAAGAACAAATCATAGAAATAATCAATAATTTCATCAAAGAGAATGACAATAATATAGACAACACACCAAAATTTATGAGATACAATTACAGCAGTAGTTAGGGGAAACTTCCTATCTCTAGTCACTTACATCAGTAAAAAGGAGAAAGAGAAGATCAATCAATTGGGCATATGTACCCAAAAAAAAAAAAAACAACTAGAAAAAGAACAAATTAGAAATCTCCAATTAAACACCAAATTGGAGATCCTGACAATCAAAGGAGAGATTAATAAAATTGAAAGTAAGAAAGTCTTTAAACTGATAAACCTAGAAGCTGGTTTTGTGGGAAAAAGCAATAAAAAGATAAAGCATTGGTAAATTTAATTTTAAAAAAGGAAATAAGAAAACCAAATTACCAATATAAAAAATGAAAATGGTGAATTCACCTCCAATGAAAAGAAAATTAAAGCAATTACTAGGAACTATTTTGCCCAATTATATGTCAATTGAAGTAAAATGGATGAATATTTACAAAAATATAAATTGCCTAGATTAACAGAAGAAGAAATAGAATACTTAAATAACCCCATTTTAGAAAAAGAAATTAAACAAACCATCAATGAATTCCATAAGAAAAAAATCCCTAGGGCCAGATAGATTCACAAGCAAATTTTACCAAACCTTTAAAGACAATCCCAATATTATGTAAATTATTAGTAAAAATAGGTGAAAAAGGAAACCTACCAGATTCCTTTTACAACACAAATACAATACAAATTCCTGATATACAGGAAGATCCAAAACAGAGAAAGAAAACTATAGACCAATTTTGCTAATGAATATTGATGAAAAAATTTGGAATAAAATATTAGCAAGGAGATTACAGTAATATATCACCAGGATCATACACTATGACCTGGTGTGATTTATTCTAGAAATTTAAGACTAGTTCAATATTAGGAAAATTATCAGCATAATTGACCTTATCAATAATAAAACCAATAGAAGTCATATGATTATCTCAATAGATACAGAAAAAGCTTTTTGACAAAATACAGTACCCATTTCTTTTAAAAATGGTAGAGAGGATAGGAATAAATGGAACTTTCCTTAAAATAAGTAGTATTTATCTGAAATCATCATCATGCATTATATGTAATGAGGACAAGCTACAAGCCTTCCCAGTAAGATGAGGGGTGAAACGAGGATGCCCATTATCACCACTATTATTCAATATTGTACTAGAAATGTTAGCTTTAGCAATAAGAAAAAGATATTGAAGGAATTAAAAAAGGCAACGAGGAAACAAAACTATCCCCCTTTGCAGATGATATGGTAGCATACTTAGAGAACCCAAAAAAGTAGTTGAAATAATAATTTTAGCAAAGTTGTAGGAGATCAAATAAACCCACATAAATCATCAGAGTTCCTATATATTACCAACAAAGTCCAGCAGAAAGGGATAGAAAGAGAAGGTTCATTTGAAATAACTGTAGCCAATATAAAATATTTGAGAGTCTACCTGCTAAGACAAAACCAACAACTATATGAACACAATTACAAAATACTCTTCATATAAATAAAGCCAGGTCTAAACAACTGGAAAAATATCAATTACTCATGGGTAGGCTGAGACAATATAATAAAAAATGACAATTCTACCTAAATTAATTTACTTATTCAGTAATAAGTAATATAAATCTAGAAAAATAACAAAATTCATCTGGAAGAACAAAAGGTCAAGAATATCATATGACTTAGTAAAAAATGCAAATTAAGGAGATCAAGCCATATCAGATCTAAAACTATACTATAAAGCAGCAACCATCAAAACTATATGGTACTAAGAAATAGAGTGGTGGACAAGTGGAATGGATTAGGTACTCAAGATATCATAGTAAATGACTGTTACAATCTCCTGCTTGATAAACCCAAAGACTCCAGCTTCTGGGTTAAGAACTCACTTTTTGACAAAAACATTCTGGAAAAACTGGAAAACAGTGTGGCAGAAACTAGGTATAGACCAGTATCTTATACCATATACCAAGATAAGGTCAAAATAGGTTCATGATTTAGACATAAAGGGTCATACCATAAGCAAATTAGGAGAGCAGAGAATAGTTTATCTTTCAGATTTATGGAGAAGAAAAAAATTTATGACCAAACAAGAGATAGAGAGCATTACAAGATGTAAAATGGATAATTTTGATTATATTAAAATATTTTTGCACAATTAAAACCAATATGACTAAAATTGGAAGGAAAGCAGAAAGCTGGGTAACAATTTTTATAGCAAGTATCTCTCATAAAGGCCTCATTTCTCAAATATATAAAGAGTTCAATTAAATTTATAAAAATACAAGTCATTCCCCAATTGGTAAATGATCAAAAGAATATGAAAGGGCAGTTTTCAAATGAAGAAATCAAAGCTATCTATAGTCATATAAAAAAATGCTCTAAATCACTATTGATTAGAGAAATGCAAATTAAAACAATTGTGAGGTATCAACTTACACCTATCAGATTGGCTAATACGACAGAAAAGGAAAATGATGAATGTAGGAGGAGATGTGGGAAAATTGGGATGCTAAATGCATTGTTGGTGAGGTTGTAAACTGATCCAACCATTCTGGAAGGTAATTTGGAACTGTGTCCAAAAGGCATAAAACTGTACATACCCTTTGATCCAGCAATACCACTACTAGGTCTGTATCCTAAAAAGATCATACAAAAGAGTAAAGGACTCATACGTAGAAAATATATACAGCAGCCTTTTTCATGGTGACCAAGAATTGGAAATTGAGGGAAGGACTAAACAAGTTGTGATATATGAATATAATGGAAAACTATTGTGCTGTAAGAAATGATGAGCAGGTACATTTCAGAAAAATCTGGAAAGACATAAACTGATGTAAAATGAAGTGAGGGAACCAGGAGAATATTGTACATAGTAACAGAAACATTGTGTGATGATCAACTATGATTGACCTAGCTTTTCTCAGCGATAATAATTCAAGACAATTCCAAAAGACTCATGATGGAAAAATGCTATTCACATCCAGAGAAAGAATGGATGGAATCTTTCAGATTGAAGCATACTATTTTACTTTTTTATTTTTAAATATTTTTTTCCTTTTCTTCTGTTTCTTCTACCATAACATGACAAATATGGGAATAAGTTTTATATGATTGCATATGCATAAGATATATCAAATTGCTTACCCTCTTAGGGAGAAGGAAAGGGAGGGAGAGAGAAAATTTGGAACTCAAATTTTATTAAAAAATAAATCTTAAAAATTGTCTTCACATGTAATTGGAGAAAATAAAATGCAAAAATAAAATCAACAATGATTAAGAAAACGCAAATTAAAATAACTTTGAGGTACCATCTCCTACCCATCAGATAGGCTAATATGAAGAAAAGGAAAATGACAAATTTTGGAGGTGATGTGGGGCACTAATTCAGTGTCGGCGTAGTTGTGAACTGATTCAGCCATCCTGGAACTTTGTCCAAAAAGGATACGAGACTGCTCATACCCTTTGATCCAGCATTGCCACTACTAGGTCTGCATCCCAAAGAGAGTTTTAAAAAAGGCGGTTGGTGGGGAAGGACATATCTGTGCAAAAATATTCATAGCAACTCTTTTTGTGGTGGCTAAGAATTGGAAATCGAAGTGATACCCATCAACTGGAAAATGACTGAACAAGTTGTGATATAGGATTTTAATGGAATATTATTGTGCCATAAAAAATGATGAGAATGATTTCAGGAAACAACTGGAAAGACTTATATGAACTGATGCAAAGTGAAGTAAGCAGAACCAGGAGAAGATTGTATACAGTAACAGCAATAAACAACTGTGAATGACTTAGCTATTCTCAGCAATAAAATGATCTAAGACCATCTCAAAGGACTCATGATGAAAAATGCTTTTTGCCTCCAGAGAAAGAGTTGATAGTATTTGAATACACACTGAGAGAAATGATTATTGATCTCACTTATGATAAATAGTTATTGAATTAGAATCAAGATTTTTGCCCTTTTTTACTTATTCATCCACAAATCAACCTGTGTGGGGAATTTTGGGAAGGACTTACCCAGTCAGAAAGGCTAAGATCAAACTCAAGAGAGTAAAGAAATTCCAAGGATAAGAGAATGGGTGGATTCCTGCTCATTGTGTCTACTCAGACATATCTGGGAAAATATGCATTCTCAATTTTGTCATTCAGGTGATATGAAAATCGATGTCTCTTTGACCAAGATTTGGGTGCTCAGGGTCACGTATCTCAAGACTCTCATTGGAATAAGCCCACCTCTTATTATAGCCATGGTTCATCTTTTGCATTTGAGAGTGTCACTGACTCTTTTATTAATAAAATGCTGGCATTATTAATAAAATGATTAATTACCCAGAAACTGTCTCTCATGCTTTTTAAACATCACATGGGCTGAAGCATGCTGTTCTCATATTCTTATCTTGCCCCCTCTCTCTCTCCTCCCCACTTTGGGAAAAAATTTTTACTTAATTTACTTAATTACACATATATAACCTATTTCAGATTGCTTTTAGTCTCAGGAAGGGAATGAGGGGAAGGAGAGAGGAACAGAATTTGGAACTCAAAACTTTTAAAAAATGTTAAAAATTGTTTTTACATGTAATTGGAGAAAAATAAAATATCATTTTAAAAAGTCTTACCCAAGAAGGTAATAAAAAATATCAACAATATTGTTTCATAAAAATAGTGAGAAGCAGTAGAGGTAAAAGCATTTTTACAGAAAAGTTTGGTGAGAGTCAAATAATCAAATAAAGGCCCATTTTTAATTTTAATGATATTTTCCCCCCAATTGCATATTAAAACAATTCTTAACATTTAAAAAAAATTTTGAGTTCCAAATTCTATCCCTCTCTTCTTCCCTCTCTTACTCCCTTCCTGAGATGGTAAGCAATCAAATATAGGTTATACATGTGCAATCATGTAAAACATTACTGTATTATTAATTTTGTACAAAAGGACTCAAGTAACCACAAAAAAAGAAAGTGAAAAATAGTATGCTTCAGTCTATTCAGACAACATGAACTCTTCCTCTCGAGGCAGGTAGCATGTTTCATCGTGAGTCATTTGGGATCATCTTGGACCATTGTATTGCCGTGAATAGGTAAGTCATTAAAAGTTTTTCATTGTACAATATTCCTACTATTGTGTACAATATTCTCCTGCTTCTGTTCACTATTCTCAATTTTTCTAAAGGATGCTGGGATATACCATTGATTCAGTCAATGTATAGACCACAGAAAGGGCTTAGTCTTCCTCTCTGCAGCATTGATAAGTATCTGATTTCCCCCTATGTTATTATTCACAGAACCAAGAAAGCCAATCCCTATGTAGGGATGCCATAAAAACTAAATAACTTTTCTTTTTTAAGTTAACAAATCCATATTTTCTCTCCCTCATACCTCACCTTACACCGGGTTGGAAAAAGAAAAAACCAAACCCTTGGAACAAATATGCATTGTCAAAGAAAACAAATTCTCTCATTGGTCATGTCACAGATGTCTTCTTTTGAGCCCTGGGTCCATAACTTTTATTTTGGGAGATAGGTATTATCAGGATCTCCATGCCAAGACCATTTCTCTCTTTTTACTCCTATTTTTACTATTAGGAGACACCCTGTTTTCCAGAGCTAAGGCCCAGTAAGCAAGCTGTATCAACAACTTAACATAACAACAATCCTTTGTGGCTCACCCTCTGGATGATCTCAGCCACAGCAAAATCCCAGAATTGTTTTACACCAGCATTAGGTGATCCCTGACAAGGTCCCTTGGACAAGCACCTATAGTACTCATATTCTGGTCATGAAGTCCTGCTAGGAATCAAACTTGTCTCATTTTTGCTATTACTTCCCACTGTCATGGTTACAGCTCACTGAGTAGCCATTGAGACTGGTCCACACTAAAGCAGGTCTCCTGCTGAAGAGGGGGCAACAGGCCCAGAACATGCGTCTAGTTTCCCTCCTCCAATGAGATAAAGAAAACTTTTTGCTTATAACCACTGTTAGTTCTTTGGTTTTATTTTGTTCTGTTTTATTTTATTTTTAGAGTTAACTGTGGTTTTGATGACACTGAAGATAAAAATAAAAAACAAGCAGAGCGCTCACTCAGGTTAGCAGCAGTTGCAGAGCTGCTATGGCTCTTGGTCATTTGGTTAGGGTTGACAGTAGCAGGCTTCCTCATTGGTCTTCTGGAATCATGGGTGGTCATTACATTGATCAGAAGTCTAAAGTCTTTCCAAGTTGTCCTTCATGTTGCTCTTACTGCATGATGTGTTCCCATGGTTCTGCCCATTTCACTATGCATCCATTCATTCCAGTCTTCACAGGGTTCTCTGAACCTGTCCCTGTTGTAATGTCTTACATTCATATTCTCGTTCAACCATTCCCCAGTTGATAGTGCTCCTTTGGTTTCCAGTTCGACTCCACAAAATGAGCTGCTATAAATACTTTTGTGCGCATAGGTCCTTTCTTCTTTCATTGATCCCATTGGAATATATGTCTAGTAGTGGTATTTCAGGGTCAACGAATATGTGCAGCTTAATGACTTTTGGGATACAGTTCCAAACTGCCATGCAGTTGGTTGAACCAATTTACAAATTAACCAACAGGGCTTAAGTGTGCCAATATTCCTGCAGCCCCTCCATTTATCATTTTCCTCTCTTGTCATTTTCCCTGATCTGATAGATATGAGGTAAGAGCCTCATAATTACTTCAATTTGCATTTCTCCATTAGGGACAGCTAGGTGGTACAGTGGATAGAGTGGAGTCAGAAAGACTTATCTTCCTGAGTTCAAATCTAACCTCACATACTTCCTAGCTGTGTGAACCTGGGCAAGTTACTTAACCCTGTTTACCTGTTTCCTCATCTGTAAAATGAAACAGAAGGAAATGGCGAACATTTTAGTATCTTTGCCAGGAAATTCCCAAATGGAATCGCAGAGAGTCAAGCACAACTGAAGCAAATAAATAACAACGATGAATGATTTAGAACATTTTCCTATAAGGCTAATAATAGCTTGGATTTTATCCTCTTAAGTCACCTTTTCACACAGGAAGTCTCTCTAATATCTAAGTCCTTGTATGGAGATGAACACATTGCACCAGGCTCCAAAGATCTAACACCCATTCCACTAACTGTGGTTTAAATAATAATCACAAGGGGTAAAACAATGCAACCAATATCAGCCCTTGCCGTAGTCAATATGCAAAATTATAAGGAAGACCATTTTCAGCATAAAATTAGAGGTTCAAGGAAACATGGAAGTTTTGTTCAGGACATTTAAGGAAAAACAGATGTAACAACAAAAAAAAAAGACAAAACTTCAAAAAATGAACATTCATTCCAGCAGTGGAAAAAACAAATCACCTTAAACAATTTATTGATTTAAACAATATCACAATTCGGGGTTCTAGGTTCAGTGCCTAGACCTAAACTGGCAGTAAGACTAGATCAAGTACGTGTCCCTCCTGTGAAATAGCCACAAATAATTCCTGGACTCCCTCCACTGAGAACCAGGGAGATACTGCTTTTCCCTTTGATCTTGGGAGTTTTTATATGTAGGTTACCTAATTAGGTCTTCTGGATCCCCTTTCCAACTAGCTTCAACCTCCCTCCCTTCATGCTGCTGATCAGATACGTCTGTACGAAGCATCATTATATAAATGCTTTGTTTAATTCTTATACAAAAAAAAGGACCCTTGCTTCTCCTCCCTCCCCACTTCTCTCAGAGGCAAAGTGTTCTTGTTGGCTCCTTGATCTTAGAAAAAGTGCTACAAGGTCGATAGGGTACTGTGCTTTGAGGTAAGAAGGTCTGGGTTCAAATTTAACTCAAACACTAACCACCTGAGTGATACTGGGCAAGTTAGTTGACCTCTCATGGCCTTAGTTCTTCATCTGTAAAATGAGGGAATTGAATTAGTCTCTAAGGTCCCCTACAACTCTAAATTACAGGTCAGGTTAGATGCTTAGTTGACACCTGCCAGCAAAAGAAAGAAGAAAAGTGTCCATAACTTGACTTTATTCTAGGGCAGTTCCTTCCTGTTCTCTGCTGTAAGCTGAGAAGGAGCTTATCTCCTGTTTATCATCTGAGCTGTTTGGGACCCCCCAAGCTCTCATTATTTGATCTTTGCTAGAGAGGGAGCCTGGTCAGGCTCAGAGGCCACCCTGCCTGGTTTCAAGTTCAACAGAACCAGAGGCCCTCCGAGGAGAAGCTCATCACTTCTAAATTCACCACCTGGATGCTAACTCAAGACTAGATGGACTCCACGTCCCTCAGTCTCCTCTCCCCTCCCAATGCCTTCTTTTCTAGAGGAAAAAATGTCAACAATTTGACCCTACTCAAGGGAATGACGTAGAGTCTCAGAATTACTTCAATTTGCCTTTCTCTATTAGGGACAGTTGGGTGGTGCTTACCTCTTCAGTTTGTTCTCTATTCAACCATTCATCATCTTAGGCAAAATTTCCTTTGTCTTTTATCAAAAGGAAACTAGTACATGACCCATTACTAAATTAATTCTCTACATCCCATTTTTTAAGTCCATCATTAGTTTTTTTTTTTTTTTCACAATAATTTTGCCATGATAACATGTCTTAGTAACAAGGCAAGGATTACATAGACAGTGTTTCTACATAAAGAACACCTCCCTAAAATAAACCTAGAAAATTGAATTTGTCGTTCAATATCTTGTTTTGACTGACCATTTTATATGAGCACATATTAAATGGTTGTATGTGTGTTTAAAAGACATTTCCTTTTATTTTTGTGCATTTGAAAATGTATAATGCAGATCTAGCTTTCATCCCCTGGTTTCTCCAATTCTATATGATGCACCCTGCTGAATTTTCCTTAGTATTCAACATCTGCTTACTTATAATGAAATATAATGCCTTGTGTACTCCATAGAAATTAGATTTTATGCACATAAGAAATGTTGGTTTTTATTTCATCTTCCCTGGGAAATTTCTGCTTTCTACCCTTATAAATTCTGTATTGTTGCTTACAGGAGATCAAAGCCAAAGCATAAAATTCCTCTACATACTTTTGTTACCTGTTTAGCTAAAAATCCACATTATCATTTTCATTTACATGAGGTTCTCAATTAAAATGGTTCCAGAATTTTAGATCAAAGTATGTGCAGAAGATTCTTATGCTAAACTATGAAGATATTCTATAGGCTTATTTCAAATTGTTGAGGAGAGAAAGGTGTTAGATTTTCAAAATAACATTACTTACTATAATGTATGGTAAGTATATAATAAGTATGTATATATATATATATATATATATATATACACACAGTACACATATACTATATACACTACATATAATACATATATACTATATATAGTAAGTATATATATAAATATATAAGTGCAGGGATATCTTAAAATACAAGGAGGTTTTTATGAAAGAATAATTTAAAAATAGTGAATTATGTCAAGTATTCATTATCCACATGATTATAGGTATTGGGAGGTGTTCTCAGTATGACATCACTTCCAGAATTACAACTTCACCCAATGTTCAACTTAAACGGCTTTCCCCTCATTTACATGAAATAAGGTCTTTTTTTCATTGAAATTCCTAAGCTTAGAGTCTGTAAACATAAACTCAACTATTAGTACTCTCAGTGTGAGATATTTGTTTAGTGACCAGTGAGTGGACATATTTTTGGAGGAACTGAATCATCTCAAACTTGAGATTGCTGTTATAAATGAAACAAGAAGATAAGAGGAAGTTATAGCTAAATGAAAGAATGGTTTGGAGGTCCTTTTTAAAGATTAAAACAAAGGAATAGGTTTTATTATTCATCTAAAGGCAATGAGAAATATTTCATGCTACAGTTGGTCACCTAATATTAACTTTGTGATAAATATTTGCAAATGACCATTGTGAAAATAATTGCAGTTTAGGTGCTAATATACGCAACAATGACAACAAAAGAGAGAAAGTAGAGAATTCTACTAAGAATGTGGTAAGATTCTCTGAATTTAACTACAATTAGTGTTAAGGTGGGCATAAGTGAGCAAAAAAAAAAATATGTTGGAAAACATGTTTTAGGAGTAGGAAAAAAGATAAGCTAAAGGCTTATAGACTGTATAAAAAACTCATGCCTATATATCATAAATAATTTTTTTAAGAGTTGAAAGGCCCTAGATGTGGTGAATACAGAATAATACCACAAAAATGAAGTTGATTTTTATCTTAAGACAGAGGAAACAATTGTTGACTGATATGAGATCTATTTCCAAATCAGTTACCATACCCATTTTTGTTCACACCATAACATAGTACAGAAAAGATAGAAATAAATATCAAATTGGAAGAATAAAAATTCAAAGTTACAGTATGTTATTGAGGCAATTCTAATCTGACTTGATTAAACAAATTATTGATATCCTTAAATAGAAAATGAATAAAAGAACAGATATTGACATAGATCACCACCATTTCCTAAGGAAGGATTTCCTGGCATTAATCAATATGACAACAAGAAAATAAAAAAGGCCTAAAAACCACCTAAGTTGGCAAACTTTTAATTTCTTTCCAAGTGGAGAGATCTGACAGCCTAGGGTTGCACTAGTTTAGTATATACATTCTTTTGTAAAATCTTAAAGAGGAGGCTGACAGAAGATCATGAGCACTATAACCTCCAAAAAAGATAATGAAGTGAAAAATAAGTTTACAGAAAAGAGATCCAGTTAAGCCAGACCATCCTAAAAGTTTTTAAGTAGAAAAGTAAGAGGAATACAACAAACAAGAAAATGGGAGGGAAGGGAATCTATTTTTCCTAAAACACAGTCTTTTCTTCATCAGTGACAGTTAAGCCACCACATTTGCAGTCTGATGTCACAATCCTTGTTATGCATGATGGGGAAATGGAAATAGTATCAAATAGTACCAAAGAAATAAAGACAATTAGACCTAGCACATAGACTATTAAAGTAGACACAGAAGAGCTCCATGCTTGAGATGCCAAGATTTTGAGGGCACTGAGGGATCTTTAAAATCATGCCCAGAATTGACCTTGAAAGAGAGGAGGGTACAATATCTAGTGCATAATGGGTACTTAATAAATACTTATAGATTGGTTAGTTATAAGAAAAATTTGACTGGGTCAAGTAAAATGCTATTTTAAAGGAGGCTTCTCCAAAAATGTTTCTTCTGTGTGCATGTTAAAGTCATATATATTGTGTATATATATATATATATATATATGTATGTATGTATTGTTGAATTACCAGATAAATTTTTTGTATGGTTGAAATGCATATGCTTTCAAATGTTGGTACTACATCTCTGTTGTATTTAAAATACATATACACACAGAGTACAGTGCTTAACACTGATGTTTGTCACAGTTTCAAAGACTGGGTAGTGTTGCCCATCAATTTTTGTTCTCAATGAAACGTGCCATGGATGAATAGTTTTATTTCAAATCATATGTGAAAAGGGCATACATTGAACTTAGACTAAGAAGACAATGGAAGGAATCTTAAGACAGATTTCACAATTATTAACAACTGGTAGAATGTACTGAATTAGACTTTATTTTACCTCCAATTATAATTTTCAAGGGGCAGCATGCTATAGAGATAGAGTGTTCAACTTCAAGTCAGGAAGATTCAGATTCAAACTGAAGATCTGTATGAGGTGTAAGTCACTTAAACTTTGTGCATCATAGGTAACTCTAAAAGACTTAGCTGCTAAGTCATAGGCATGTTTTGATTTGCACTGGTGGATCCTTTATGCTTTAGTATAATTTTGAAATCCACCAATTCCATATTGTTTTTAAATTTTAGACTAAAATGTAAAACATAACATCAAATTACTCATCTTCTAGGGAACTCTATCAAGTCTCAAATAAATACATATTAGATGCTCATTCCTTTTCTAAATCAATATCTAGATGCTGGCATTTATTACATTAAACTTGAAAGTCTTTCAAAATCTCTCCAAATACAGGAGAAGATTTATCTCCTCAGAGACTTTCATTCATTGCACAATTATATTTAGATGTCTTTCCTGTGGTCAATACTAATATGACATTGGCTAAACTTGGCCTTAAATTCCTGGAAAGCAAGTTATTTCACCTTTCCCCAGTATCCTTAAGGGATTTGGGGGTGTCAAGACTCTCTGCCAGTGTTTCCAGTCTGCAATCTAAACAGAAGTGGGCCCTTTCACAATTTCTATTATGAACAAGATTACATTATGTACAGCGGAAAGAGCCCTGGCTCTGGAACCACAGAACCTGGGTCCAGGTGTGAAGCTAACTACTTGTGTGACTATGGATGGACAAGTCCCTTAACTTCTGTTTTCTGCATCTGTAAAATGAAGGGATTGAACTAGATAACCTCTGAATACTAGATCTATGACCTGATGAAGATTTCCTATACCTTTTTTTAAAAAATAGGTTTAATTACTTTTCTCTTACAATTTGTGCCTAGATTCCCATCCCCCCACTCTCACCCCCATTGTCCTTTGGGCCTCTAGATGAGTTTATTCTAAGTTGAGTGTGAGTATGACTTAGCTTGCCCCTTCTCTTGGTTTAGATAAAGACCCATGATGTTTATTCCTCAGGCAAATTCGTGAGGCTCTCCACTTCCAGTAGCCCCAGTCTCTCCAGTGTCTGTCTCTCTATTTCCTTAACCCTAAGAGCCGTGTAAGGTTTACATTTCTGTCGCCTGGGTTGCTGGTCCTGCATCTAACTGGTTCCTATTGAAGGCTTTTTTGTTATAGCAGTTAAGAGAATGAGAACTTTGCACTGGTTCGGGTAATTATTTGCAAAGATTTCCTAGCTATTCTTTCTCCTTTTGACAGAACTCTCTGCTATTGTTGGAAATTGGAGCCAGTGGGCTGGGGGCTGAGGTCAGTTAAGTGCTCTGCCACAATCTTGGCCTGTCTTTGTGTTATGTGATACTTTTACTGGCCTAGTAGCAGTTAAAGGATGGGATATGTTTAGCTGTTCTTTTTTTCCTTTCTATTTCTGCCTTTTTTTCCTTGTGACTTGATCTTCTAGTGTCTAGTACTTCTCTTTTCCATTTTTACCGGGTTGCAAGTCGAAATCACATTTAACTATAATTCTTATCTTAGTTCCTTCCTTTGATGGCACCACTCCATTTTCTCCAATTCTTTATCTATCTCTTATGATTTAGGTAACGTCTGCTGCAAGTTAGCAGGGTTCTCTTTGCCTTGATTTAATAATTTTTTTTCTGGTCCACTTCTGATAATTGAATTCTACATTTTTCTGCCTCCAAATCATATTTCATATTATGTTGCTATGTCTTGCCTCTCTATTTCTAATTAGGTCACCTCATTAGTTTTTACATTTAATTCTGTTATGTCTTCTTTCCCCTACTGTTTGTTTGCCTTGTAAGCTAATTTATTCCTTCCTATAATGAGCTAAAAATACTTTATGTCAAGATATATGAACTATAATGCCCAGTCTATGCAAGGTTCCTCTTCAGTTCCACATGACTTAAGGTCTATGAAATTTTAAAAATATGCTACATGTAATTTGGTTCTAGGACATCAGATATACAACTGCCACATTGTCGAGCATAGTTCATTTTCCTAACCCATTTTTCCAGTGTGACCTGTTGCTTAATTGTGGCCCCAGTTGTTCCTGCCAGCAATTGTATAGTAGTTCTTTATTTCTCTATTTATTTCTAATTTCATTTAGCTATTTCAGATGCCATTGCCAGTGTTTTACAACTGGATCTGTATATAATTTCTTGAAAAACAATCCAATTTAGACAAATCATTTGAGCAAGTCATAATGTCCAAAACTAACCCAAAGCAAACATCTCACTGTTGCTGTTATATAAAAAGTAAAAGCTACAATTTTACATTTTTAAAGGTAGGTTACATATGTGTAAGTCATGTAAAACATATTTCTGTATTGATAATGTTGTGAAAGAAAACAGAGCAAAAAAGCCCTACAAAAATAAAGTAAAAAACAGTATACTTTGATCTGCACTCAGACTTTATCAGTTCTTTCCCTGGTGGTGGATAGCATTTTTTCACGATAAGTCCTTCAGAATTGTCTTGGATCTTTGTATTGCTGATAATAGCTAAGTTGTTGGTCATGCAACAGCAATATTGTTTTAAGAACAGCTGTGAGAGGATAAGTTATTTTAACTGTTCTAAATGGCGAAATTAATACAAAGGACATATGAAGGAAGATGCTATCTGCCTCCAGGGAAAGAACTGATAAATAGAAGTATGCATAGAATGGTTTTACCATATTTGTGTCTAATAGTAGTCATTTACTGTTAGGGTAGGGGTGAAGGAGGGGAAGTGGAGGGAAGAAAAAAAAGGGGAAAAAATTAACATTATAATTTTATTGTATATTTAAAAGCAATAGCAAGTTGTATATAAAACATTGGTAGTTTCATGTGTGATCATTTCTTTTTATTATAGTGTGTTATGAAATGCTTGTTTTATTCCACAAATTTAAAATAAAATAAAAATAATATTATTGTTAACTGTGTACAATGTTCCTTTGGTTCTGCTCACCTCACTTTGTGTATCAGTTCATATAAGTCCTTCCAGGTTTTTCTGAAAGTATCCTGTTCATCATTTCTTATAGCATAATAGTATTTCATCACAATCACCTACCACAACTTATTTAGATATTCCCCAATTGATGGGCATCCCTCTCAATTTTCAGTTCTTTGTTACCACAAAAGAGCTGCTATAAATGTTTTATACACATAGGTCAATTTTACATTTTCAAAGGAGAAAAACAACTTCATGTTCAAAGCACACCCCCAAGGATGGTTTTGAAACCAAAAGATGGCTACTGCTTTTGATGTACAGCATCCATTTAGGAAGAAGAAAAATCAAAATGAAATAAGGGAACTGCCTAGGATAAGGATCACTTAAGAAATAAAAGATAGGAAAAGCTAATCAATAAAGAGTAAGCCATTGAAAACTCTCCTTGTTTATTGTTCAGAAATCACCCATTTGGGGAGGTGGGGGTGAGGTGAAGGACCTTATCTCCGATAAAAATTGATTTATAATGAGATTCATCCAGAATCTTGACCCCTAGCATTATCATTTTTGCAAATACCAACATAACCTCTTCTCAAACGACCTGTTTTTTATTTTTTTGTTTTTAACTAAACTGTAATTTAAAAGCAAACACTAGGGGTCTCCATTAGATCGTTAAGAACAATACTGGGAAGTTGTACATGTGTGGGTGGGTGGATGTTTGGATTGTAACCTTCCTATAGAACCTAACCAAGCTCAGTGGTTATAATTAATAGTGTTTAATTTCTTGTTCTTTGCATTTACATTATTCAAATTGATTTATCTAAATCTTCCTTTTTCCATTACCTATTCATACTCATTTCTTGAAGCATATTGCATTACATTCGTATTCCACTATTCACTGAATGGGCATTACCTCACTTTAAGTGAGTATCTGAAAAGGCCTTAGCCTAAAAGGACAAGGTCTCCCATTGCATCCTGGGCCATCTCCAGTCATCGTGATGAATATCTTGTCACTGGACCCAGATGGCTCAGGAGGAAAAAGTGAGGTTGGTGACCTTGCACAGCCCTCCCTCATTCAAAACAAAATCAAGTGCAAGTCATGTCATCATTTCTCTGATGGCATGGCTCTCTTTGAAACAAACGATGAACATAAGAAACTGCCCAGCACTAAGGGAAGTGATCCCATCCAGCCCCGCGTTTTGGAGGTACACTGTTCAATTCTTCCCAGATGGTAACTTCTGATCTCCAGACACTAGACAGTAGGAGACTTGGTTGACTGCACCCTCATGAATAAGCTGACTCTACAGTTAGCCAGCAGGGGTGGCAGTAGTGGTGGGCATGCCTTCTTTATTACATAGGAGGCATATGGTTCTTCTATAGGGTAAATGGACTGGCAATGTAATCTATTTGGGATAATCCCCTCTGGCTAATCCTTCAAGCCCCAAGTCTGGATCTTAAGGCTGTTGTTAAAGGGTCTATAGTTTCTCCAGTCAGTCCCTTGTCAGTTCTTGCCCATGTCAGTTTCATTAAGCAGCCCCTTCCCGCCCCTTTCCGCCCCTTATATCTTGTATGATCATGAGGTAAATGAATATTTCTAGGTCCATTTTTATAATATGGAAAAAGCCTTGCCTCTCTGCAATTTCCTCAAATAAATTCATGATATTGTGATTCATTTCCCTCCTAACTGGTTTTCACTCATGAACAGGATTGTTGGAAACACAAGAATAAATTTATCACGTCAAGGCAGCTTACATTTAAAATTCATGCATTTCAAAACCCACAGTGTCAGACAGAGATGTGGGGTTCAAAATGGGGTGCCTCACTAAGCTGCACTAAATGGTAATGCATCTAGAGTACTGGTAATTTGCCTTTGATTGTCAGTGGTCCACTTCCGTGTATCATCTGCAGGTAGACAATGAAGGTAGGAGAAAGTAAAATGATGTAAAAACACAATATTTTCTTTGCCCTATATCCTACTGAGCTTTGTAACACACTGGTAAATGAGGCACATTAATCTTGGGGCAAAAAGGATACAAATGTACTAGCTTTCATCTCAAAGAAAAAAAAAAAGACTAGCCCATTCTCCCGCTGCTCCTGCAAGTTCCCACAGGGTTTCTTGAGCATATAGCATTGTTTAGCTTGGCAGGGAGTCTCTAGCTACACACAGAAACCTTAGGCTCCCCGCTCCTTACTGAGAAAGCATGTGTGTGTGTGTGTGTGTGTGTGTGTGTGTGTGTGTGTGAAAGAGAGAGAGAAAATGTTTACCTTGCTCAAAAAGTCTTATGTTCATCTTTTTCCAAGAGGTGAGAGGTTTGGAAGGGGAGAGGAACCAGGGTCCTTTAAAAAAAATCCCTTAAGAATTATGATTTTCTTTTGGACTTTCTTTCTACCCCCACAGAGAAAAGACAGGTGGAAATTAATTGCAGCATCCAAGCAGTAACATTATGATCTAACATCAAGGAAACAAACCAAATCTGGGCTGTCTCCTATGTACAATCACACATCTAAGGTTTTATAGCAAACATAGCTCTTTGTCACCTTTAAGGTACACGTTTTGGTAAACCAAAGAAAGATGGTTTTCAGAAGGAAAACAAAAAGAGCCTTGGGATATTATTTTCATTTGATTTAATAAGATCCTTTGGGGACATCGCTTCGGCAAGATAATTTTATTTGTTAACTTTAACAAGGTTGCTCTGGTTACCATGGCAACGTGTGGCTGATCCCTCTGTCCAATGAGACTATGGTTTAGACCTGAATGGGGATGAGGTAGTGGGGAGAGATTTAGGCCATATCTGTATTTGCAAAGGCTTTACATGAATCATATTGATGGTTTTGGTTATCGGAACCCGTTTTATTTCTTTACTGTAGGACAAATATTCCTGCAAACTATTCTAAAATCAAATGTAGTCTTTAAGGAGTAAATTGTTCTCTTCTGAATCTATAAATAGCACCTTAGAATATCTTTGTTGGTTTTACATGATAAATGCTTAATTTGTTCTCCAAATCCAGATTTGTAATTAACATTATGACGAGAGAGGTAACGTGATATAGCAGATAAAGAGTTTTCCTAGGAGATAGGAAAATTTGAGTTCAGGTACTGCCTTTGACATATACTGACTTTATTACTTACTTTGGCTGAGTCACCTATCCCCTTCATTACTCCTACTCCTCCTCAAATATTTTCAGATAACTGCACTTTTTTGGTAGAAGGAAGTCCCTCATCTGGAGATCCCTACAGTCAGTGAAATCACAGGTTCAGGTTAAGCCCATGCCTAGGAAGGGAGATGAAACAGTTGAATATCAGGTTTTTTTTTTCAGTGCCTTGGTAACTTTGGAAGACGGAAATGGAAGAAAAAACATAACCAGAAGTCAGAAGACCTGGTTTCATACTCGTGGTCCTACATGTGTCCAGACAAAAGAAGGAGGTGCATTTTATGGTATTTTAGAATTGAAAGAGATCTCAGAGGTAATCTAACTCAGCTTGATGTCACAGTGTATAGAATGCTGGGCCTGAAGTCAGGAAGTTCAAAATCTAACTTTATTATGTGCCAACCTCATGACTTTGGACAAGTCTCTTAAGTCCTTTGTCATCTGAAAAATGTGAATTAAGTAGGCATGACAATAATGTTGGTTGAGTTAAGGAAAATATCTTATAAACCTCAAAGTGTTACATAGCTATGAGTTATTATCGGGAAGAAAGGTTAACAAATGTAACACATATAATCTCTGGGATATCCTTATCCTAACTTCCTTTTCAGACAAGTTCATTTGCCAGTGCTCCAAAGTAACCCTGAGGCACCAGGGGTAATTCTTTAAATCTATTGGCTCAATCCCCTTAAGCACAGTAAATTTCTATTCATCTTTCCATGGATCCCAACACAGATATTTGTCACTGACTGATCCAGGGATGCTATTTGGGATACTGATAGAAAGATGGAAACTGCTGTGTCCTTAGGGGAGAGGTAGGACACCAATGGGAAAATGGGAAGTCCAGCATCCTTTGAACTTTTTGAAGCTGAAATGCCTTCCCCAAAGGGAAAAAGGGAAGGAGATCTGGTTGAAGCTAAAACCACAGCTTCTTCTTCTCCATCCCCCTATCTCCAAGTGGTTTCTTCACTGGGGGTTTTACCTAGAACTTCATACTTTCTCCAATTTCTGGAAAATTCTCCATTCGGGGTAATGATGCTTTTATACAGACTGCTGCATTTCACCCCATCCACTGTACCCCCATAGCAGACTTCTAGTCTGGTGACATTTCATTTAATTAAAGAGCTTTCAAAAATTTTCCCCCTTAATCCAAAGTCTATGATTGAATAATTGAACAGAGATTTTGTGAGAAAGATCTGTGATAATAAGCACCTTGCAAACCTTTAACCACTATATAAATGACAGTTATCATTGACTGAGACATGTCTTCATCAAGTTAAGACATCTAGGCTAAAATACAATGGGATGATTTTGACCTAACCTTACAAAGATATTAATAAATCAATCTAATTGCACTTAGCCCTACAGGTTCTGTGTTCCTTAGTATTGCAGGTACAATTAGTCAAGGTACAAAAATTTCCATTGAAAAGTACTTTTTACTTTATTTTTCATTTTTAAATGATGAAATTAGGACAAAGCTAAATTGGTTTCCACAGAATTACTTTTTTACTTAGAATGAGGTTTCAAGGTCATTACTGTCCTTACTATACAGAGTGGATTAATGAGTTAAATTTCATGAGTTGACATTATGCCAAGAAAATGGCACCTAAATTCTTGGAGGAAGGTTGCATTGATAGATAAAACTGTATTTACAATGCACTTATGTCTGTGAGAGATAAGCAATTCAGAGAAGTGCTTTCCATAATATGGAAGCCTTTTTCTTTTGCCTTCTCTCAAAATAATTTTCATTTTCTATTAACCTCTTCTCAGATGACTACAGCAAATGGCAAATTGACTAATCTGAAGATCCTGATAAAACATTAATGTCAAGTATTTAACTCTTCTGAAGCTTTTTGAAACTTTAGAATTCTTCTGTCGTCAATAGTGAAGTTAACTCTTTAGAGACTCATGAGAATGAATAATAATATAGAAATACAGAATGTTTCTAGGAGTGTATGGATAGTTTCAATGCTGACAGGGCACTTATAAAATGAGACAGAAATAGTATCACTTGTGCTGTGCTGTGACTGTGTAATTAGCTGCTGGTTTTCCCTGGGTAGATTGTTATGTGATTACATTAAGGCAATATGAGTAAAAAAAAGAAATTTAAAGTGATTCAATGGTGTTGGAAAATGAGAAAATTTGCAAATCCATCAGAATAGAAGCTTTTAACTTGGTATCTGTGAACTTGTTTTTAAGAAATATTTTGATAACTATATTTAGTATGGGTTGGTTTCCTTTTTAATCCTATGTATTTTACTTTATGCATTTAAAAACATTATTTGAAGAAGGGATCCATCGGCTTCACCATCTTGCCAATTGGGTCCATGCAAAAAAAAAGTTAAGAATCCTTGCATTAGAGATCTGAACTCAAGATAAGATATTAAGATATCTTAACTCAACTAAGCCAACAATGTGATTTGTAGCAGGCTGACCAAAGTAAAAAGCCTTCTTCATCAATGTGGCACTACCATTGGGTGTCTTCACCATTCGGTCTTCTTGGACACCCCCTTCCAATTCAATCATTTGAGTTCTCTGACAAAACTCTGATAAAACCACCTGTCCTGTGGTTAGCAAATTTCTACCTCTTGCTCTCCTAATCTCTATGATTCTGGGTTGCTTTCTCCTGAAGGGAAAGAAATGTCCTTTCTCTTGCTATCTCCCTCCACTCTCATCTTTCCTATCCTTTCCCCATCTCCATTCTTATCCACCCAACCTTCCATCCCACCTTCAGGAACCCTTACTACCTCATGAGCAAGCTCATTCATTTTTGCTGCTCCTTCTCTCATATCCGATCCATCTTCTGGCATTCAGAGAACCGCGGTTTTCTCTGGCAGAGGTTGAATCATTTACCTCACTCTTCAGGGCCAGCTACTTCTTTTCTTGTGCCCTGTTACTTACTAACAGAAGAAACCAAACCCATTCATTCCCTCTGCCACTTCTAGACTCTCCCTCAGAATCACAGCATCTGAATTGGAAAGACCCTCAGACCATCTAGTCCAACCTATACCTAAATAAGAATCTCCTTAGCACATAACTGAGAAATCTCACCTTTGCTAGATGCCAAAAGAGGAATCTCCAAGACTTCTCATTCTACTTTGGGATTATTCTAATTGGTGGAAAATTTTTCCATATGTTAAGCTTAAATTTACCTCATTGTTACTGCCACCCATTGCTCCTAGCTCTGACCTCTGTTTAACAACTGGCTTTCTGCAAAGAAAAAAAACCAAGCCTTGTAAGGATGACATACTTTTAAATTTAATCCACATTATTAAAATTCTCTCTATCACTTTCTTAAGTATTGACAATTCACAAAACAATAAATCAGGACCTGCTTTGTACTATTTGTTTAAATGCTCACACTGAAAATTTAATAATAGATCTCCTTAGACGTTAAGAGCTGGGTCCAGAGCATCCCTGCTTGGGACCATGCCACTCTGCTTTCTCCTTTTTTATTTTATTTTCTGGGGTCGGGGTGGGAGTAGGATGGTAAGAGAGGAAGGTTCATACCATCTAGGTGTATAACCCTCTCTAGAATCTCATTGTTGTAATCTGCCATCCTTCAAGTCTATCTTGAAGGGAGTTCAGTACCTGCCTTCACCTCTACCCAAAGGTGAGTAAAGACTATAAATTCCAACACTTTTATATAGGGTCTAAACTATTTTCCCTTATGAAACTTTCAGTACAGTCCTGTCTTCCAAGGGTCCATGAAATAGACATTACACTTAAAATCACTTTCAAAATACCCTAAACTATTGTTGTATAGTATATATAGCAAGTCTCATATCTCTTCTTTTCAGTGCCAAATTCCTAGAAAGAGTTATATACACTCTCTGCCTCCATTTTCTTATAACTCATTTATTTCTCAAAACTTTGCAATCTGGCTTCTGACTGCCCCAATCCTTCTTACTTAAATGTTGAAATGACTTTTATAGCTTTCCACCCCATTCATTACCCTTTCTTCCTATATACTCTTTCATAAGTATCCTTTGCTTTCATGACACTTCTTTCTCCTGATGCTGCTTTCTCTGTCTGACCACTACTTTTCAATCTCCTTTGCTTGGTCATCATAAATACCCTACCCCTTAAGTACGGGTGTGCCGGAAGGTTCTATGCTAAGGCTGCTTCTTCTTTTCTACTCTCAGTGATTTTATCTATTCCAATGGTTTTGATGATAATTTTTTTTTAATGGATGCTTACTGGTCTTTAAATGGCTCATCTTGCAAGTAAAAATTTGGAGTATTTCACAAATGTGTGTAATCCTTGCTCAGAGGTCATGCTAATCTTGTTTGTGATGCCAAAACAAGCATTTCAAAGTTCATTTCTGCATGGAAGGCTCCTAATTCTAAGCCTCCAGCCTGAATCTTTCTCCTAAGCTCTGGCTCTATGTCTCTAAACACTTATAGCACAATTCCACCCGGATGTCCCCTTAGAAATTAACTGAACGTGTCTAAAATT
The DNA here is from genome assembly GCA_028658325.1 of Potorous gilbertii. NCBI lineage: Eukaryota > Metazoa > Chordata > Mammalia > Diprotodontia > Potoroidae > Potorous > Potorous gilbertii. The sequence goes on from CM053770.1 coordinate 564,245,349, forward strand.
TATCTCATTGTCTTTGTCCCTTCTCCAAACTTCTCTGGTTCCATTGAAGGTACCTAGCTTTGTTCCCTCAATGTCATGGATTCTTCCTTCTCCCTTAACTCCTACATCTGACTAAGCTGATAAGTCTTGTTTATTTCACTTGTATGGCATCTCTAGCACTGGTTCCTTCTCTCTTCTTGATGTGTGCTGGCCTCTGATTCATCTCCCCAACTCTTTCTCTTCTCAAATCCATCTTCCATACAATTGCCACGTCATGTGGTCACAGTCACTCTCCTTTCTCCTTGTCCAAAACCTTCAATGGCTTCCTATTGCCTCTAGGATCAATATGAACTGAATGTGGCTCTCAAGGTCTTTTACAGTCTGACTCCAACATACCTGCTCACCTTAATTTCTATCCATACTGTCTTTAATATATTCTATGTTCCAGGCAAATTAGTTTACTAGCAGTTTTTTGAGCTCCATGCACTTACCTCAGCAGTCTCTCTTGCCTAGAAATAGACTCTTTCTTCACTCGTCCCCACAGAACACTTATCTTTCTTGCAGGCTCAGCTCAGATGTCATTTCCTCTTGAAGCCTCCATTCATCCCTCATTTGTTAGTATTTGCTTCTAATGACATCAGCTTGTATACCTATATGTATGTAGCATCTCCTCAGTCAAATATAAGTTCCTTGAGGCTAGGTATAGTGTTGATTTTGTCTTTGTATCCCTTATGCCAAGCACAGTGCCTTGTATGTAGCAGATACTTAATAATTCTTTGCTGAATATATATAAACTTCATTGGATTGCTTACCATCTCAGGCATGGGGGCAGAGAGGGAGGGAGGAATAGAATTTGGAACTTTAAAAAAAGGTTTAAAAATTGTTTTAAGATGTAATTGGGGGAAAAACTATAAAATGAAAAAATAATTCTTTGCTGAATTGAATTCGGTTGAATCTAACAAATGAGATAACACATAAAGCACTTTGCAAACCTTAAAGCAGTGCATAAAAGCTTGCTCTTTAGACAACTATATGGCACTGTGGATAGAACAAGGGACTGGGAGTAAGGAAAATCCAAGTTTAAATCCTTCCTCAGACACTTATTAGCTGTATGACCCCGGGCAAGTCACTTAACTTCTATAAAACTCTTTGAAAACCTTAAATCACAGTATAAATACTACCTATTATTAGTGAACACCTATAAAGTTACATAATGAGTTTAGAGTTGAAGATCTAAGTGTATATTTCTTTGGAAATTAGGCAGGACAAAACAAAAGCAATCTATGTTGGGTTGTGCTATAAGTTTTTTGTGCTATGTAGAGGTGTTATAATGATAATATATAATAAAATTTTATAATATGGAACAATACTGTATTTCACCACATAATTGACACCACCACATAATGGTGGCACTTTGTTTTTATTTCAGTCCAAAAATTGGTTTGTACCTTTCATCACATAGTCATTTCATGATATAATTCTGTTCATCATGCTGCTTACAATGGACATACATTGATCTCTCATGCGTTGTGAGTTGCGAGCCTAGAATCCTCAGCGTTGCGTGCACTGTCAGTATCCCATTTTAATGTATATTCTTGAGTATTCTGTGCATCCTAATCTTGTACCAAAGACAGGTGAGTAATAAATTATTTTTAAGTAATACTGGCACAATGGTTTTTAAAGCTTCACATAATAGTCATACTCCACTTTTTTTGCAAAAAAAAAATTTGGCATAAAATCTGCAACAGTGAAATTCGGTCATAGTGATGACAGCTGCCATGTACCAGATACAGTGCTGAAAGGATTGTAAAGCACTTTACATATTATCTCTTTGCTCCATCAGGATGAGTAAAGATATAATGAGTTTGCTCATCAGTATTGGAGGTGAACATAGCTACTTTTTGAGCAGTTCATCATAAGTTAATGCTGCCTTTGGAGAAGGGAGAGACTGAGGAATTCCCAGCAAATTATAGGAGATGGAGGAAGGATGGACTGAACTCAGTAAAAGTGATAAGAAACTCCACGTGGGACTTTAGGCCTAGTGGGTTAAAGTGAACGCTGGGTATATAAACTAAGGAAAGATATGTGGGAACCATGCCACATATATGGGGAAAAAGGTAAGGAATATTCAAGGGGACAATATACAATTAATTTAATTTATAACTATATAGATTCAAGTAGGCATGATAATACATTATTATTTAGCAAAATCTGGGAACAATAGATATAGCCAACAATCACCTATATTATGTACTTCATGTAATTGCAATCAAATTATGTATTGCATCTAATTGCAATCTAGTTGAATATTGCATCAACTTGATTATGAAAGAACTTAATACAGAAGTTCAGCTTTGGTTGAGGCCTATACCACTTCTCCATCAGCTTTGCCACTCACATGGAAGAGACAGGGTAATGGAAAGTGGTTAATAAACATTGTTTTTCTGCATATGCATGTCCATGTGACAAGCAGCAAGATTTCTACTATCACAAAAGGACATAACTTCTGAATCCAAGATCTGACTTTTTATCTTGATTTTATCTGAAGGAGCTATGTGCTTCTGGGATGGTGCGTTCCTTAGAGGTATGAAAATGAATCACTCGACATTGTGTTTTGTGCTCAGTTCTATTAGAAATAAGATTTTTATTAGAAAATATTGAAATAATAATTTGAAGCAGGGTTGCCTGATAGAGATAACTCTTTATCAATCAAGTGTCCTCTTTCTGACATAAGAAGTCTGGGTTTTATATGATGTAGTGAAAAATTCTCATCGAAAGTTCTAGAAATTATCTCATTCTGTAGGGTTTTACATATTTTAAGTTACTAGTTAGCTACAGTTTATAAGTTACAATTTAGGAACACAGTGTTTATCAGAAGGACAGAGAAAACCAACCAAATTTAGAATTTGGCATGCTAAATCATACAGCTGTAGTATCATACAGCTTCAAGGTCTTCCACAAAGAAATACTATTACAAGTCACTGATTCAAACAAGAATAATTTTTCTAGAAAAAAATCTAAATATAAAAATGTTATCTTCTGCTGTCTTATAGTATATGCTAGTATCTATGTGTGACTCAGTTTATTTGGTTTGATACCTCTAAGAAACCCACTACCCCAGAAGCACATGGTTCCTTTCAGACTACAAGGTTTACCTGACCATTAGATAAAGTCAGATCTTGGATCCAGGAATTATGTTCTTTTGTGAGTCAATAGAAAACATCTTGCTGTTTGTCACTTGGATATACTTATATAGAAAAGTGGTGTTTTTCCATGGCCCACTTGCTTCTTAGAGGGGTGGTGCTGATGGGGAGATGATATAGGCTTAGAACAAAGCTAAACCTCTCATATTAAGTCTATTTTGTCTTGATTACCAACTGATAGATTGAGGACTAATAAATTTTTAGCTAAGCCTTATGTGCTACTTAATTTTAATTTATTAATCAGTTGGATGCCCTGATATGTTGCTTCCACAGAGGGAGAAGGGCTGCCATTATTTAGGCTATGATTATTAACAGAACCATATGCCTATTGGTATGTTGGAAGAATTTCCAACATTAGCCAGGAGGAGGAGAGGTAATGCTACTCGACTATAATTATTTTTTGACTGAATCTGTGATTTTATTAGTATAGGGAGCTCCAGTGAAGTACTTACTCTACTATTGATTGTGGGCATGTTCTTATTGTAGGGTTAGAAAATTATCTGTATCACTAAGAGGTAGAGCAACTTGTCCAGGGTCACAAAGCCAGTATGTGTCAGAAGCAAGATTCGAATCCAGGACTTCCTGATTATGGGGCTGGCTCTCTGTTTAGTATATACTACACTGCCTTTTTAGACTAAAGTTTTTCTAGAGCAGGAATTTTTAAAAAATAATATTTTATTATTACTTTCCCAATTGGATGTAAAAATAATTTTAAATATTCATTTTTAAAAATTTTGAGTTCTAAATTCCCTCCTTCCTCCTTCCCCTTTCCCCTCCCTGAGATAACAAGCAATCTGATATAGGTTATACATGTGCAGTCATATAAAGCCTATTTCCATATTAGTCATGTTGTGAAAGAAAACACACACCAAAAAAAGAAAAAAGAAAGAATCCACCTTAAAAAAGGGAAAAAATGTTTGCTTTGATCAGCATTCAGTTCTTTTTCTGCAGGTAGATGGCATTTTTTTCATCATAAGTCCTTCAGAATAATCCTGTATCACTGTATGGCTGAGAAGAGCTAAGTCAGTCATAGTTGACCATCACGCAATATTGCTGTTACTATGTGCAATGTTCTCCTGGTTCCGTTTACTTCACTTTGCATCAGTTAATGTGAGTCTTCTTGGTTTTTCTGAAATCATCCTATAGATCAGGGAATTCTTAAATTTGGATCCACGAATCTTTATTTTTTAAAATACATTGATAACTATATTTCAGCATAATTTATTTCCTTCACAATCTTCTGTGGGTTTTTTCTTTCATTCATTTAAAAATCGACTTTGCCAGACTACCAAAGGGTTCTAAGACACTTATAAAGGTTACAAACATCTCGGATCTAGTGTGTTTAGATTGTGAGCCTAGGGAGGTGCACTGTAGAAGATCTCTAGTATCTTTTCACCCTGGGAGGGAGAGTTGAGGAAGATAAACCCTGGGTCCTGTGCTCCCAAGGTGTGATAGCGTATGGTGCTCCTTATCACACCGTCCTTAGAAAATACCAAAAAGCAGACAATGACCAAGAGAGGAGTCATATGGGAACCTCCCTCCTCACGATTGCCCTCAAAAAAAGAAGCATCAAAAATGTTAAAAAGAAACAAAATGACTTAGACATTTTTACAATAAAATTAAACTTACTGAAAAGGCAATAAACAAACAAACAAAAAAGCCAACCCCAAACCTTCATATAACAACAACAGCGGTGATAGGAGAAACAAAGGAAACATTCCCAGAGGAGAAGTTCAATGAAACTATCAGGAGAGAGCTTAGGTCCAGTTCAGCTTCTGTAAATCACTTAAACTCTTTGAAATCTGGTAGGCAATATTTAAAATGGGGATAATAGTATTTGTATTTTCTACCTTTGGGGTAGTAGTGCTAACTAAATGAGATAACATACATATGTAAGGTACCTTTTCAAAAGCCCTAGAGAAATGAACTATTACTATTACAAGAAGTTGCATCAGAAAATACAACACCAAAACAACAACAAAACTGAAGAACTCCTGAGAGATACGCTTAAATGAATAAGAGACACACTTGAGGAATCAAATCATGAACCAAATCACAGGAGAAATTAAAGAACTGAAGAGAGCTAAGGTATCTCAGGAGAAGATAATGGAAACGCTTACAAATTCTCGTAAGACAGGGAATTGAAATGTTAGAAAGAGAATTAGTGAAATGAAGCAAAGAGGGGAATTAATGCAGTTAGTTGGTGTGAAGTGGGGAAAATTAAGAAGTAACTCAAATGGAAAAAAGATTGGTAAGAGTCATAGATGTGAAAAGGGACAGCTAAGTGGCACCCATAGTGCAGTGAGTGAAAATCTGGCCTCAGACATGTACTAGTTGTGTGACCCTGGGCGAGTCACTTAACCCTGTTTGCCTTAGTTTCTTCATCTGTAAAATGAACTGGAAAAGAAATGGCAAACCATTCCAATGTCTCTACCAAGAAAGTCCCAAATGGGGTCAGGGAGAGTTGTACACAACTCAAAAATGATTGAACAACAATGATATGAAAGACAGATTAGGGAGAAGAAACTTTAGAAATATGAGAGTCCTGGAAAACATTAAAAAAGAAAAGTGTATGTGATTGCTGTACTTCCTGATATTATACACGCAAATTTCAAAGTTCCATAAAAAATAAGCAAATGGAAAGAAGCTATAGAAAGAAAAGTTATAACAAGAAATGAAAGAAATAAGTTGTTTTTAAAAGGAGACTAAATTTCACTGTCTGAAGATGACATAGTTTTATAGGTAAGGGTGTCTCAAAATTCTCTTGCAGTTGAAAGCTTAATAAAGATTAAAATAAACTTAAATAAGCTATTAAGATTAAAGTTCTGCTAAGACTTTTGGGATACCAGTTAGGTGGTGCAATGAACCTGGAGTCAGAAGACCTGAGTTCATATTTGTCCTCAGACAAGTAGTTACATAATTGTAGGCAAATCGCTTAACTTCTCTCTGCCTCAGTTTCTTCACCTGCAAAATGGAAATAATTACACTAGGATGTACCTGTCAGAGTTATTGTGAAGATAAAGTGAGATATTTGTAAAGTGTTTTGAAAGCTTTAAAGTGCTATGCAAATATCGGCCATTTTATTATTATGAAATGTAAGCTCATTGAGGGTAAAGATTGTTTCACTTTGATCCTCCTCTCCTCAGTTCCGCAAAGGGCTCAGCATATAATAAGCTATTTGTAAATGCTTATTAAATTTACTCTAGGAAATCTAAGAGATTGAAAAGATAATTAATTGGGCTAATTTGGGACATTAGCCAGGCAATGAATTTTAAGAAAAACTACCAAAAAATCATCATTTTAATGTACAACCAATAAAAGTCAGGATGAACTCAGAGAGAGGAAAATGCTCACCTTTATATAGAACTTTCAAGTTTTTCAGAGAGCTTTCTTTGCAACAACTCTGTGAGGTAGATAGAATAATTACTTTATCTCTGTTTTTACAGGTAAGAAAACTGAGACTGAGAGATTAAGTAATTTGGCCACGATCACACAGGTAGTAAGTATCTAAGGCAGGACTGGAATATAGATCTCATGACTTCTAGTCTCCTACTTTAACCTCTGTCATATTATCTCTCAGGATGACAAAAATCTGACATATATGTAGACATTAACGAACTAAGATATAAATATAGACTTCTAGAAAGGCAACCTTAAAATAGTTTTTTTATAACAGAAACAAAGAAAGAATTCAACAGCTGGAGGTATAGCAACTATATGTGGTTATAGCAGATTAATATAATATAAATGAAAATGTTTCTGACATTTATTAATATATTTAATGCAATAAATCCAAAATACCCATGGGTTACTTTCTGAAATTAGATAAATATACATATATAAAATGGTAACTGAAAAAATGGTTTCCTGAGTAATTTTCAACAAGCGCTTATTAACTACCTACTTAATTTTTTATTATGCTAAGCACTGAAAGTACAAAGAAAGACAAAAAATAATTCTGCTCTCAAGGAGATCACAATCTAATTAGAGAGACAACATAAAAGAACTATGAACAAGAGATACACACAGGACAAACTGGAGATGATCACAGAGGGAGGCCAGTAGCATTAGGGAAGATTGAGAAATGTTTCTTTACGCAGTAAGATTTTAGCTGGGAATATTGTTTGATGATGAACTGTGAATGACTTAATTATTCTCAGCAATACAACAATCCAAGACAATCCCAAGAGAAAAGAGAAAAGAAATGACATGGTTTGAATACAAACTGAAGCATGCCATTTTCATTTTCTTTTTCATTTATTAGAATCTTTTTGTACAGGATGACTAATATGGAAATGTTTTACATTAAAAAAAAATTTTGTCTGGGAACTGAGGGAAGTCATGGAAAGGGAAAATAGGAGGCAGAGATGAGAAAGACAAGAATTCCAGGCATCAGGAAGAGCTGGTGAAAATGCCTGAAGTCTGGAGAGATGGAGTTTCAGGTGGGAGGAAAAGCAACAAGGTCGGTGTGATTGGATTGTAGAGTTCCTAGAGGAAGAAGTAAAGTGTTAAGACTAGAAAAGTAGGTGGGGGTCAAGTATGAAGGGGCTTAAAAGCCAGAGGATTTTATATTTGATCTTGAAGGTAATAGGGAGCCACTGGAGGTCATCGAATGGGGGTGCGGGAGGAAGTACGTAAGATGTGCTTTAGGAAAATCTATTTGACAAATGAATGGAAGAGCGACTGAAGTGAGGAGAGACTTGAGGTAAGGAGAACAACCAGATGGCTAATTGCAATAGTTCATGTATGAAGTCGTGAGGTAGTGGCAATGTCAGAGGAAAGAAGAGGGGTTTATACCAGAGATATTACAAAGGTAGAAATAAGGTACCTACAAAGGTATGAGACCCGGTAACAGATTGGATATGGGGGTGAGGATGGAAAGCAGAGGAGTAGGAAATGACATCAGGTTTTGAGCCTGGGTCAGTAGGAGGATGGTGGTTCTGTCAATAGTAATGTGTAAAGTTAGGAAGAAGAGAATGCTTAGGGGTTAAGAGAGTTAGTTCAATTTTTAATCAGTCGAGTTCATGATATCTATGTGATAGGTATAAAAATATATCTAAATATAATAATATACAAATAATAAAATAAATTGTTATGCTTTAGAATGAGGGAGATCTAAGTTAGAATGCTTTTTTAGGAAGCTGAGAAGAATTTAAGAGAAATGATTGTTGAAATAAAGGAGGAAGGAGAAAGTGGGATCAAAGGTATGAGTTGGGATTAACATTTATGAGGAGTAGGGTTGCCTCTTCTTCTGTAACAGGAGGAAAACCTGGGAGTTCATTCTGAGAAATAGAGGAGGGGAGCTTCGGTACCTAATGCCAAATGGTCTCAATATTGTCAATGGAGTAAAGAGACAAATTCATTTACTAGAAATGTAAGTGTAGTAGTATGGTTTAGGGCTTGAGGAGAGAGGAAAATATTTGGAACGGTGAATGTGTAGATTGTGAAGAGTTGATAAGAACAGAAAATAATTATCAATCAGGAAAAGATAACTTGAATTACTTGCTATAAAATTTTAGTGAGTGTGAATTTTCCAGGAGTATTCACCAGACTGGAAGCAGAAGTAATCAGACCAGGTGGCAGATGGGGAAGAATTCAGTCACTGGCTCAGCTAGGAAAGAAAATTGTTGCATGAGATAAAGTGAGTCAAAAGTTCTTCACAATTGCTTGAGGGGCCTCTTTGTGTGATGACAAGGTAGGGCTCTTGGCCTTACTTACAAAAGATTTAGAAATATGCTGACTAACCTAGAGGTATGTTGGCCTAGATGGCCTCATTCTCAATCAATTTTGAGCAATTTCTTTCTCATTCCATTATCAGTATTTGTCTTCCCCTCATGACTAATCACACTGTGGGGGGGTTGAGATTGTGTCCCTAATCAGGGTAGGAAATCAGAGTCATCAAAGAGTCAATAATTATCTCTGGATCTTCACAGTCCTTATGATTCACATTACCGGTGAAGAGCACGGTTCAGTTTTGTTCTTTCACATTGTGATTGTATTTCATTGCTTTTTTGGGCTTGACTCTTCTTGTCCATAGGTCTGAGGTCCCTATTTCTGTCAATCTCTCTTCAATTCACTTCAAATATTTATTAAATGTCTTTAATATGCAAAACAACTTTTTCCTCCTTTGGGACTCTAGCTCTACTGCTATTGCCTCAATAACCAGGTGACATTTTTCTTTCACTACAGTTTATGTGCCAGTTCGGGTTACCTGTATTCTTACTTCCATTGAAACTCAGTTTCGGTTACTTTGCTGAGCAGTTGCAACTGTCATTGCTTCTTCAGCAAAGTTTAATAGCATTTTTAGAAAAGGAAAATGTGGGCCAACATACCTCTGGGCCAGTCAACCTATCTCCAGATAAACAGATTCCATGTAAGTACATGTTGTACAATGTCACTATGCTCCAAATAATTGAGCAACCACAGTTCCTATTCACTCCTAATACATGTTGTATTAAGCTCCTTGGGCTAATGTCTTCCTTGGTACTTGGAGAATTTGTCTTGTCTAAATTTATCCACTGGTGGTGCAAAAAATTTAAGCTCATAAAATGTACAGAAGAGCCCCTAACAAGTAACCCATATCACTCCCCTGCTCAAAAAAACTTAAGTGGCTTCCTGTTACTTCTAAAATAGAAATAGAACCTCCTCTTTTTAGAATTTAAAGTCCTTCATAACCCAACTTACAAATGTGTAAAGTATGGAGAATGATGAGGTCAAACTAGAGATCTTATCTTGAGAAAGCAAATTTGACCTCAGAGGAAGGGGTGTGCTAGAACTGGCCCCAACAGGCAAACACCAGAAATCGGGGCTTAATTCATTGTGTTGTTGATTTTTTTCTAGACTTAAGACAATGTTAATAATGCAGATTAAAGTTAAAAGTATGTCATGAATGCTTTTTTCCCTTTGAGAAATGAGTTGATAAATATTTATTATCACATCCCTGCATATGAATCAATAAGATTTGATAGAATGGAACTCATGATTGGAATATGGCTCTGGAAAGGAATACTTCATTGAAAAGGAACAGAATAAATAAAGGGGGTGGTGAAACACTAAGTGTATTCATGTGAGAAAACACAGGAAGAAAGAGAGAAGAGCATTTGAGTGAGAATCAGTTAAATGAAAAATTTTGTTCTGGGAGTATGCTACAGAACATTTGGACAAAAGTGGGAAATAGATGCAGAATTCAGGAAGTGAATTACAAACTTGACCCGGAGATGGAACATTTCTCTCTCTTCTCATCTCTTCTCTTCTCTTCTCTTCTCTTTCTCTCTCTCTCTCTCTCTCTCTCTCTACCTCTCTCTCTCTCTCTCTCTCTCTCTCAAATGAGATAGGATATGAAAACCCTGCCTTCAAGGAGCTTCAACTCTAATGGAGAATACAACATGCAAACAAATATATACAAACTATATGCAAAAGAAATAGGAAATTATTAGAAGAGGGAAGGTAGAAGAATTAAGAGGAGCTGGGAAAGGCTTCCTGAAAAGATGAAATTTTAGCTGAAACTTAAGAAAGCCAAGGGGGATCATGGAGTTAAGGAGAGAGTTCCAGGCATGAGAGACAGCTAAAGAAAATTCCTGGAGCTTCTAAATGGAGTGTTTTGTTTGTAGAATAACCAGGAGGCCAGTGTCACTGGAACGAAGAGTACACATTAGGGAGTAAGGTGTAAGAAGACTGGAACAGTAGTAGGGGGCTAGGTTATGAAGGACTTTTAAGGTCAAACAGAAGATTTTTGCCTACAGGGGAATTTGACCTTAGAAGGAAGAGAAGGTTTCAAGAATGAAATTCTGAAGACACAAAGAGTTTTCTGAAGGTAGGTAAAGGAAGAGCTGTCTAAAGACATAGGTACTCAAATACTCAAAGGAATGTATGTCCTCTTCAATTGGGTGTAACTTCATTGATGTATCTGTATAACTCTCACCCATTTATTTCCCAAAGTGTGTTAGAAGTTCAACAAGATGGAGTCTCTCCTAGATTTCTCCTAGCATAATAATGGCATGTGTGGTTAGCCATTGCTCATCATTCCCTCTTATCATGTGATCAGTCCATGTTTTCTTTCTGTTACAGAATTCTTGGGTGATATCCTTTATCTGTTTTTCTTCCAAGTTCCTTGTTGGTTCTATATTGTCACCATGTAATCAGCCCATCTGTTCTTTCTCTTACAGAATTCTTTGATGACCTCCTTTACCTGTTTTTCTTCCAGGTTCCTTATTGGTTCTATGTTGTAACATGCTCCTTTCCATTGACCTCCTCGTGATCACCATCTTTAGTTTCTTGGAGGCAGTAGTGTTCCAGATCTCAGAAAATATTTTATTGTAATAATTTTTGAAAATCTTATATTTTCTTATCTTTATAGTCATCTTTCTGTTTTCATCCTTGAATGCCCTTGGGATGATTGTGCTTAGCTGAATATCTTGCCAGACTTTAATTAGATTGGTTTTACCCTCTGCTGCTTCTCATTTTTTATGTGGCAATACTGTTTATAATTATTCATCAGCTTTCTTCATAAGATTTTACAGATGAGTTTATACTCTAACCTGATGTTGCCTTTGGCAATCATATCTCTTGGTTTGGCAAGCAAGTCAAATGTTGGCTGACTAAAGTGCTTTCTGGGATCTTTTGATCTCCTTGTAGCAATTAATTTACATTCATTTAACTTTCAGATTTCTTTTGTAGTCCTATGCACTTAGAACATTATTTTGTGCACTTAGAACATTATCTTGAAAAAGGATCCTTAGACTCCACTAGTTTTCAGAGGGATCTATAACATTCAAAAAAGTTGCTCTATAGTATGCTCTGGTCCAAAGCATATTACAGAAATAATGAATAGGTTAACATTCCCTCAGAACCTTTTTGTTTAGTACTTTATATGCTGGCTTGTCTTGTATTTATAAGGTAGAGTGTCCAGGACTAGAACAGGCCCTAATTCATCGGATAAATGTTAACTTGTCTTTAGGGGAATTCTCCAGGATTCTATTCTTGGTCTCATGTTCAACATTATTAACAATGACTTGGAAGAAGGAAGCATTGAAAGAAAGATCCTGACACTACCTTAATTTCTATATTTAAACACCTATGTAGTCACCTAGGACATTTATATACCATGAAGTTTTTTATAAACCAGACTGATCAAATTCTAAAGTAAATCACTTAAAATTCTCACTCTTCATTTTGCAAATTCTGACTCTTTAAACTTTTTTTTTTTGCCAGTTCCATCCTAGGTTATCTTATGCTATGACTTTAAATCACTACTACCAGCTGGATGTAACATGTGCTTTATTACCCTCATCTACCTAGTGAGGTAGATGGTTTTCCCTTGGGAATGACCCTGTGTTGCTTACAGAGTATGTGTAAAGGATGTGACTCCTGATTGGCTGAGAGAACACTAAGCTATGTATGATATTACATGAAAGAAGAAGGGACTTCCTTCAGTTTGTTGGAGACCTAGTTCAAGAGAGAATCTTAAGAGAGCTAGTCTGAAAGAGAAAGGTGAAGCATAGGCTTTGCATAGTATATTGGAACCCCAGAGCCACAGAAATTCAGGGGGGCCAGTTTTCATCATATGTCTAGACTTCTGGCACCTGTAACCCTAAAGAGCAGATTCCCTTTGGTGAGATCGTTCCCTTTCTTCTTGGTTGAGTTGTTATTTTATCTTGCTCCCAATTATAAAACTTATTTCTCTTATGTATTCATCAAATATATTACAACCGTATAACATTTTTTATTTCTGTTTACTGCTTTATTTGGCAAATAAGTGTACTGGATATTTAGGATAGACTTTTGGGTAAGCAGTTTTTGGTGGGAAAGGGTTAAGATCTGTCTTCCCTCTTGAGATCAGCAAAATGCCTTTGTTCCGAACCTAGATTTGTATCCCTAGAGTAAAGATATTTGAGGAGTGGTAGACTGATATAATTCTAGCCTGATTAAGTCTCTTGGAGACTGAAAGAGAGATCACCCAGGTTTAGTGGTCCTGAAATTTGCTTGCCCCATCCCCTAGCTAAGCTGTTGGCAGTGAAGGTGCAGTCCTCCTTCCACCTTCCAAAAATACAGGCCAGATCCCAGATGATATCTATCCTTACATTAGCAAAAATAAAAACAATCCTAAGAAGTAGCATAGTGTAAGGGACACTAGATACACAGAAGAGATCTGAATTTGAATCCCACCTCTGGAATTAGACACATAACCATAAGTAAGATACAACCTCCATGAGCCTTAGAGTTCCTATCTATAAAATAAGGATAATAGCACTTTTTGCTTTATCTCTCTTACAGCGTTGTCATCATAAAAATGCTTTGTAAGCTTTGAAGGGCTTTATAAATGTGAATCACCATATTTAATCTTAAGAATGTTAGGTACTTAGACACCCAACAAGAAATTAATGACCTAAAGGATAGAGCTATTATAATACAAATAACGTGTTGAAACATATATTTTGAAGATTTAAGTTCCCATATATCTGGCTTCTTTCTACAGATTGCAGTTAGCTCATAACCCCTTTGGTTAAGTGTTAGCATGACATTTCCTTCGGTGTTTAGATAGTTTGCTTCTAATTCAGGCAAGAAAATTTCAGATAGCTGAAATTCATCAAGACACTTGGATATCCTAGCAGTTGCTTTATTTTAAAATCAAATAATTGTTTTGAAATTGAAATTAATTTTATGCAATTTAATAAAGGTTTTGCTGAATCAATAAACCCTTGTAACTTATGGTATTATTGACTACTAAAAATATAGTGGTTAGTAATATATTATCAATATCTTTTCTTCGGTGGAAAATTAATCATTTATATATATTTAGAAGCAATTTTTATATTGATTTAGTCTAGGCAGAAGATACTTTGAAACAAGTCCCTGATTTATTTTTGATGGGTTTTGGCATCTCATTTTCTATTAGTCATGGTGATGAATGGAACATGTCTATTTTCATTAGCTGGCACCAACATTTAAATCTTAGCAAATGAAAAGGTTCTTAATACCCACATTATCACTACAAAACAATTATAGATTATGAATAGGAGATGGGTTTATATTGGGGACTGTTCAACCAAGTACTGAAAACTCTTCTCTTGAAAGGATTGCTAACATCTGAAAAAAAGTTATGGTTTCTTTGTATAAATTTTCCAAAAATAAAAAAAAGATAAAGGTTGATATTTTAAAAAGACTAAATACACAAAGTAACACAGAAATCTTGCAAGATATTGTTGAATCTACTGCATACACACACTATGAAATAACAGGGCCCAGAATTAAGGAAAGGAGAAGGCTAGATTGTCTTTGGAAAACTAAAAAGTTTGAATGTGTGTCTATGTATTTGTATAGGTGCACACACAGAATATATATGCATGCAATACATGTATACACATGTTGATATACCTATTCATATATAAATTAATAAATGTTCGCACACATTTGTGCACATACATCTAGACATATGTAGATGCTAAATAATGACTAGACACAGATAATAGATGGGGAATAGATAGTCATAGATTATAGATGATAAATTGACATAGATAATGGATAGACAGAAGACAAATGAAGAGATAGAGATATATGGATAGTGGATAGATAAATGATAGATGATAAGTGATAGATGATGAATACACAGACATAGATAGATATAGATAAATTGAGATAGATCTTGGGTCCTGGGGATGTCTTGCAGTCAGCACATTATCCACAAATAGGAGCATCTGAAGCACCTCCACCATCTATAGGGATTTGACTAAGTAAATATCACTTTATAAAAAGAAGTCAGACCCTTGTCTTTTGTATTTCTCCTTCTTCTTATACAGTTTTCTTATACGCCATCTCATTTGAATCTCACAACAACCCTGTGGGGCAGATAGCTTAATTAATATTACACTATTTTACAGATGAGGAAACTGATGCTTTGAGATACAAAGGGCGCACACTCAAGGCACAATTAGAAGCACCTGATGCACAATTAACCCAGGATCTTGACTCCAATCCTAATATAGCACAGTGTAGAATTTCTCTTGGGTACGTTAGAAACCAAGAATGGCCATAATGGACCAAATAACAAATTTTCTCCAATGATTCTTATCAAATTGCTGTCTAATGCAATGGATCCTGTTTATTCAAGATAATGACTTGCCCTGATTCTGTCCCAGGGAAATAGCACAGCCTTGAAATTTAGTTGAAGTCCATTGAACAAAAAGTAAGAATCTCAGGAACATAGCACTCCAATTACACAATCAAGATTTTACTGCAGGATATGAAAGACAATCAGAGAATTACTAGGTGCTCAGTCAAACCTACCATGTAATAAGAGGGCTATTTTCTCCAGGAGGCACTTATCTACCCCCACTACTTTAAATTGTGGGCATCAGGCACGTCTAATTCCAAAGGGGGAAAAGACCCCATGTTCACATTGCTTTTGTGCTTGGAACAATGTTTTTCTTGCCAACAAGCTGTTCTTTGGTTTATCCTCCCTGGTCCCTCATCATCACAAGTCCTGTTCACTATAATTTCCCTAGTGTTCAGGTATTTTTATAGTGTACATGTTCTTTGTAGTTTTGTAAATGGTGGCTTGAAGTAATATAAAAACCATCTGCAATATGCCACCATATCATTTCTTAGGGTAGTTTTTTTAAAGATGGTGGTTGGAGAGCCTTTTCCCCCCAAAATCTTATTTGTGTATTGTGTCTCAAGGGGTCTTCTAAAGATTTGTAGAAACTAGCTAGCAGTTCAGAGGTAGCACTTTGAGGAGAAGTGATCAGGCACAAGGTTATTAGTCATGAATAGTGATAATAAGATCCAAGATTCTTACCTGGCTATAGGATTTGGAGGCAAGAGGAAAGAACCATTTGTGAGTAGGTTATGTATGACAGACAAGCAGGGGCAATGTGGCCTAGTGGGCAGTGTCCCGAGCTTGTAGTCAAGAAGATCTGGGTTCAGACACTGTCTCTGACACTAGCTATGTGATCATAGATTTAACACATTTAACTTCTGGGTGCCTCTGGCAACTTATCCACTAAGTCTGAGGAGGCGTTCCCACACTGGGAGTCTCCTTACACAGTAGATGTTATTTTATGACCATTTTTGTGTGTAACTTTGGAATGGACTGGGCATGTCAGTAGAATTCCAGTTCTTTCTTTTCTATCTGGGCTAGGTCACTCACCCAACCTGTAGTCATACCCTCAAACCAGGTAGGGAGGGAATTATAGAATGGCTGTTCAAACTGCTACATACATACAACTCACTCTCAGAGTCCTATGGTTTCCCTGGTGGAGAGCTATACATCTATTACAATAGATCAATCAGTATAGTAGATACAAAATAATCTTCATTTCCCACCTGTCTCTACTCTGACTTCCCCATCATGCTCTAGGAACCTTTTCATCTTGGAAGAGCCCTTCAATTTTTAAGATCACATCAACCTTGAATTCACACCTGGTCAGTGCCCTCTGCTCCTGGGGAATTTCCCCTCTCTCTCTGGAGGGTGGAGATCATACCCTCACCCCAGAACCTCTATTTAAGTAGGATGCCCAGGTCAGTTTTTCAACTTCCTTTTGCATATTGTCTTCTCCCATAAGATTACAAGCTCCTTGAGGCTAGAGATTATCTTTTGCATTTCTTGATATCACTCAAATGTTTATTGGCTGACGGAAAGGTAGCTGCCTATTTAAATGAATGAGCCACAATGGCACCATTAACCTTAATAATGAAACATTTACTAAACATAATACAAAGAAAGAATGAATCTAATGACAATACCCATCAACCTGAGTCATATTTTTCCAACACTGTCCATGTGGGAGACTGAGCACAAACTTACAGAAATCTGATGAGTAGGAAAACTCAAGTTCGTGGAATAACTCGTGATTCCGGACTGCATGCTTCGGTGTCATTGGTCTCCTTCAGGTATCATCTGTACCAAAAGTAACCTGCTGGATGGGCTGTTTATGGATGTTCTGCTTGAACTAGTCCTTCATTGGACTCTAAGGCATTATTACCCTTTGTAAAGTCAAAATCATGCTCCTAAGCCCGTGGTCTGTAGAGCAACTCTGGGGAGTTTCCCTCTTTCAAACCAGAGATGTCAGAAAAGGGCAAAGCAAATGAGTCTCTCTCCCTTCCTTAACCAGTTCTGTCAAACTTCAAAGGACTTCTCTTCTAATCTGCTCCCAGAAGTAAAACTTCTCCTCCACGGTCAGCCCCCAACAGCAAATGCACAATCTTCTTTCAGTCAACTTAGTACAAGAACATTGCAGGTTCTAAGCTCTTCTCTCAACTCTTTCAGTTCAGTTACTTTTATATGAGCCATCTACACAGCTGAGTTTGGTTTTAATCCTTTCCAATAACAAAAGGACAGCCTGAATTTTCTTCTCCATTTATTCTTCACTCTCTTCCTCAACTTTTCTGCTTGCTCTGCTTCTTTGACCTACCTTAAAGCAGGGTCTCTTTGTGCTAAGTGACTTACTTCAACCTTAGGATAAGAAAACAAATTTCACATTTCTGTCCTACATGCCACAAGGAAGTAACATAGACTTGTCTCACAGTCACCAAAAAGTTATATTTTCAGGACTTCCTAGCAATTCACTCCCAAACACTCAAATAAACATATGGAAACTAGGTACTGAGAAAGCAAGACATTTCAGCCATCTTCAGTAAGTAATTTCCTCAGATGGGCTGCTTTCTTAGAGGTTCACTCAGACTTTTCTGTGTTTCCATTCCCCTCCATGAATAAAATTGTTTCAAGCTGAAAAAGGCAACACTTTACATATGTATGACTAAAGCTTGTAGATAAACCAGGCAGGAGAGGAGCGGTGGCCTGGTAAAAAAGAGTCCAGGACTGGACATCAGCTTTGTTCCTTACTAGTTTTGACATCCTGGACAAGTTACTTCAAGCCCCTGACACTAAATTTCCTCATCTGTGAAATGGGAATGATAAGACCTATACCACTTACCTCACAGGGTTGTTATGATACTCAAATCAGATAATGGATATAAAAATGCTTCGTAACTGCAAAGTGCTGCATAATTGGTAATCTGTGGTTATTATGTCAGGCAATGGCTAATGGAAGTTGATATTGCTGTACTCACACTAGATTTCTACTTCCTCAGAGTATCAGATAGAGCCTTGGCTTGGGTGTTTTGTTTTCATCATTCCTTTTTTTCACAATTTCCCTGCAATGCCTTCCCCCTTCTTCACCACCCTCATCATACCCTCAGGAGTATGAGAAAAAGAGATCCCAAAACATATCACAGGCTCATGATAGGTGGTTTGTTTAATATGTTCAAGCCCATACTTTCCTAAAAATTGTCCATGACTTAAACCTTCTCACCATCCTGCAGAGAGCTGAAGGAGAAAGGGTTAGAAATGGGGATAAGGAATGGACAGGTTAGCTCATTAGTGTAGGAAATGACCAGATCAGGAAACTTCTTTCCTTTCGATTCAGATTGACATCTCTACAAATTATAGTCTTGGAGAGTTGCCTATAATACCGAGAAGTTAAATGATTTTCCCAGAGTACCACAGTCAATGTCTGGCACAGGTGGCACTTGAACATGAGTCTTCCTGGCTTTGAAGCCCAATATTTATCCATTAGGCATTGTTGTCAAGGAGATGGGAGTGGTATTGTTTCCACATCGTTCTTTCTTAGGATACTGGAATAACCCTAAATTCAAGAAGACATCAGAACAAAGATCTTTGTGACGTAGTTAACCTGTACTCACTCCCTGTAATTACAGTTGCCAATGATGCAGACGGTTAGAGAGTCTTATTAGAGGCTGAGAGCCTATGCTACGCATTTTATAGGGTGCTGACTTAAGATACTCATAATCACAGTCAGAAAAAGTAGATCAACAATATCTAACTGTGGGAAGCAGTTTGTAACATTCACCACTAGCGAGAGGAAAGGAAGAGAAATCTGGGACTTTGTCAAGCCTTCGGGAAGTAGTGTGAGCATTTCCTACTTGGCTCTTTAAAGAGTTATATAGGTAAGTTTTAAACCCCAAAGAAAAAAGTTGTATGAACCCACATTGTTTGGTGTTAAAAAATCTAATAGTATTTTTTCCAATTACATGTGAAGATAATTTTCAACATTCATTTTTGGAAAGATTTTGCATATCAATTTTTTCTCCCTCCTTCCTTTCCCACCCTCTTCCCCAAGATGGCAAACCATCCAATGTAAGTTATACATATGAAATCATGTTAAACATATTTCTGCATTAGTCATGTTGTGAAAGAAGAAACAGAACAAAAAGAAACCCACCCCCCCAACACCAAAGTGAAAACAACATGCTTTGATCTACGTTCAGGCGCCCTAATTCTTTCTCTGGAAGTGGATGGCATTTTTCATCATGAGTCTTTTGGAAGTGTCTTGGATCGCTGTATTACTGAGAAGAGCTAAGTCTATCAAAGTTGATCATTGCACAGTGTTATTGTCACTTTGTACAATGTTCTGGGTCTGCTCAATTCATTCGGCATTAGTTCATGCAAGTCTTTCCAAGCTTTTCTGAGATCTACCTCCTCACAATTTCTTTTTGTTCTTAAACTTTATTATCCTTCATTTTTGGTCTATGTTTTCTTTCTTTTGACAAATTTTAAAATTAATTTTAAACTTAAATACAAGATAAGAAAAGAAAAAAATTTTCATGTACACAGTAGAACATAAGAAAGAAGTCCATGTAAAACAATAAATTTCCATTTCAAGAAAACCTATTCATCATTTCTTCTAGCACAGTAGTATTGCATTGTATTCATATACCAGAATTTGTTCAGTCATTCCCCAGCTGATGGGCATCTCCTCAAGTTCCAGTTCTTCGCCACCATCAAAAGAACTGCTGTAAATGTTTTTGTCCATGTGGGTCCTTTTCTGCTTTCTATGATCTCTTTGTGATAGACTCAGTAGTGGTATTGCTGGATCAAAAAGTATGCAGTTTGATTGCCCTTTGGGCAGAGTTCCAAATTGATCTCCAGAATGAACCTACCTTATTTGGATTCATTTTCAATATTTGTATTTCCTGAGGGTGGGAATGAAGGAAATTGGGAAAATTCAGGAAGGGAGGTGATGCTTTCATTCTATCCATTACTATAAATTAAAGAACAGAGTGTTACAGATCCCTAGTTCTCAAGTGCATTTAGATGGGTTTCAAGTTCACCATGTAGTCCAAGCAGCGCTTGAATCTAAATCTCCTAACATTATCAACAAGTCATTATTGAGCCTTTACTTGAAGATCTCCAATGACAGGGAACTCAGAGCTTCCTGAGACCACCCATTTTACTTTGGGACAGTTCTAATTCTTAGGAATTTTGTTCTTTATATCAAATCCAGATCTGCTTCTTTGTAGCTTCTAGATAGTTATTTTTCTCCTTTGAGATCTTTGTACAAATAACCTATGCATATTTTTGAAGACAGTTATTATGGTAAACTTTTTTCTCTCAAACCTAATTATTCCTAGCCATTGGAACCATCTTCATGGCGTTTTACCATTAGGATTTCCCTCCTCCAGATTTGTCATTATCCTACCTAAAGTGTAATATGGAAAACTGAACAGATGTGGCCTGACCAGCATAGAATGTTTTTCTTTTCTTTTATTTAGTCATTTGTCAGTCATGTCTGACTCTTGATGACCCCATTTGGGGTTTTCTTGGCAAAGACACTGGAGTGGTTTGCCATTTCCGTCTCCAGCTCATTTTATAGATGAGGAAACTAAGGCACACAGGATTCAGTGACTTGCCCAGGGTCATACAGCTCTGAACTTAGAAAGACCCATCTTTCTGACTCCAGACCAGGTGCTCTGTCACAGAGCCACCTAGCTACCCCTCTGCAGAATGATTATATTCCCTTACTTTGAAAACTAGAGATTAGATAGCCTAAGGGTTTGTTCTTTTTGTCTGCCATCTTGCCCCGTTAATTCATATTGAGCTAGGAGTCAAGAACTGAATACAATACTCCAGTTATGGCTTGACCAGGGCTGAGAACTATAGAATAATAACTTTCCTCATTTTAGA
The DNA here is from genome assembly GCA_028658325.1 of Potorous gilbertii. Classification (NCBI taxonomy): domain Eukaryota; kingdom Metazoa; phylum Chordata; class Mammalia; order Diprotodontia; family Potoroidae; genus Potorous; species Potorous gilbertii. The sequence continues at coordinate 564,266,511 of CM053770.1, forward strand.
GGAAATTTAATTATAATTAATTTAATCTTCATGAGTTCAAATCTGGCCTCAGATACTTGCTAGTTGTGTGACAATAGACAAGTCACTTAACCCTATTTGCCTCAATTTCCTTATCTACAAAATGAGCTGGAGAAGGAAACGGCAAACCACTCCAGTGTCTCTCCTAAGGAAAACCCCAGATGAGGTCAGGAAGAGTCAGACATAACTGAAATGACTCACAAACAACAATTTCCTGTTCCAAGTCTAGCCCTCTAGCCACTGTGTCCCCTAGCTGCCTCCTAGGTGGAAACCCATTGATTAGTGGGAGAGTATCCAGAGGAGGTTGACTGGGATGATGAAAGGCCACAAGATCATGCCATATGAGCCTCAGCCGAAAGGACTGGGGCTCCTGAGCCAGAAGAATACAAGATTTCGATGACTCATGATAGCTCCCTCCAAAGATGGGATGTACTCTCATGTGGAAAAAGAGTTCAATTTGCCCTCCTTGGCCCGAAGGGACAGAACCTGTTGACCCTCTCTAGAATTTTTCTAGCAAAGGGCAGATGGTCACTTATCAGAGATGTTGTCAAGAGGGTTCTTGTTTCAAGACAGTTTGGATTAGCTGGCCTCTGAGGTCCCTTCCAACTCTGAGAAACTTTCTGTGAAAGATGAAAACAAACCAAATGTGGCTGGACAAATCTTTTGAGACAAAAACTATGAAGGAATCATCTGCAAGTAATTAAAAAATCCCAGGATCTTGTCACTAAAAGGAACTTACATTCCTGTAGTCCAACCTCCTGATAGAACTTTAATTTTAGACTTGGAGGAAAAAGCCCCTTCATTTATCATTATATAAAACAAATAATAAAAATACCAATATTTTCCACTTGCATATCAATGGTACTTTACAAGTTAATTTGCATCAGATATTTACACCCTAAAATGATGTCATTAGTAATAGTTGACATTTATATGTAACATTATTTTGGGAATAGTTAATATTTTTGTAGAGCACTGAATTCTGACAAAGCACTTATCTTCATTATCACTTCTGGGTCTCACAACAGACTATTCTCTCCATTTGTAGATGAATAGACTTAGGTTTAGAGAGTTTTGGTACTTTTCCGAAGGTCACTTTGCTAGCCAATAGCAGAGTTGGAGCAGAAGCCCCATTCTCCTGCCCTCTGCTCCCATTTTCTCTGATCATAACCATTAGAGCATCTAGTGAGGAAATTGATTCTGTGCTATTTCCTTTCCTTCTCCCTCCCTTTGATTAATACTCTTTTTGCTAGAATGCTGAATGCTCCGTGGATACATCCGTACTACTACTAAGCAAGGCTAATCATGGTGGCCAATGACACCAAATCAATCAACATTTACTAAGCACTTTCTATGTTCCCCACACTCTGCTAAGTGCTAAGCCCTGAATGCACTACTGTCTTTTCAGTCAATCAACAAGCCTTTATTAAGCACCTATCACGTGTGGACACAGTTGTTGTTATTTGTGTTTCATTCTCTAAGAGGTCCATCTGGGAGGTGATGCCATGACATGCAAGTGAATTGGATTTAACTGAGGGAGGGCTGTGCAAAGTCATCAACCTCACTTTCTCCTTCAGAGTTATCTGTGTCTAGTGGCCAGATATAGATCAAGATGCCTGGAGATGGTGCTGGATGCAATGGAGAACACTGGCCTTTTTAAGCTAAGGTTTTTAACAGGTCCCAGTTTGACTGAGGCAATGCCCATTCAGTGATTAAGGCTAGGTAAGAAATGAGGCAGAGAATGTTTCTGCCTGGTTAAAAAAAAAAAATCAATCTGGGAAGGGCATCCCTCACCACTGCTAAAGGCTAAACCCTGAATACACCATTGTCTTTTCAATCAACAAGCTTTTATTACGTACTTATATTGGCCCCCGGGCACAGTGTGAGGTGCTAAACCCTGAATGCACCACTGTCTTTTCAATCAATCATTCAAAAATGAACCAGTCCCTAATCTTGAGGAGTTTATGCTCTACTGGAAAAATAGAATATCAGCAAATGCAACAATCTATGCAAAGTAAAGACAGGACAATGGAAAGGAGGTCACTAATTTAGGGCAGGGGGATTAGGAAAGGCTCTTAAAGAAAGCACATGTTGAAGGGAGCACTTGAGCAGAACCTTAAAGGAAGATAGGGAGGCCAAGAGGTATAGTTGATGAGAGAAGACATTCCAGGCCTTGGGGGGAACTGTGCAAAAAGTCTGGACTTGGGAAGATGGTATGGAGGCACAGCGAGTAGGCCAGATTGGTAGCACCTCTTGACAAATAAATCAAGACATCACACGCATGATATCATAGGTCCTCTTCTAGAACAACAGTGCCAACCTCTATCCATGAAGAACAATAATGTACAATAAGCCGGGTGGGTGTCAAAGTATATTTCCTGAAAAGCCAGGGCTGCAATTCATCTCTGCCAGAATGAATGTGCCAGGGTTGGTGCCATTATGAAGGCGAGTTAATGGTTTGAGAAACAGGGGCTGTGATGAAGTGCTGGCTGTGCACTGAAGGTCTGGGGACTTAGAAGCCTCATTCTCAACAACTGACTTTACTTGAGTGCCTGTGGTGTGAACAACACAGTACAGAAAGCTTCCCTGCTGCTCACCTCCAAGGGGTCAATCATTTGTTTTTTCACTCTATGCCTCAGATAACCCTTTATGCAGTGGAGAATGCAACTCAGCTATAGAAAAGAAGCTGAAGCAGAAAACATCATAGAGTCGCTGGAGAAAAGATTGTGTGAAACCCATGAATGATAGGCAGACACATGCGTCCGTAAGTCAAAGGATGGAAACCAGCATTTATTAAGCACCTATTGTGTACAAGGCACTCCCCTCAGTGCTTTCATGATATTATCTCATTTTACCTTCACAACAGCCCTTTAAAGGAGATATTTTTATCCTCATTTTCAAAATAAGAAAATTGAGGCAAATTGAAGGTAAATGACTTGGTCAAAGTCATATAGTGTCTGGGGGCAAATTTGAATTCAGATCTTCCTGACTCTGACACAGACACTTCATTGTTGCTATCGCTGTTGGTCCTTGTTGAAGAGGACTGATGGCATGACTTGCAAGAGAATATGATTTAAGTGAGGCAGGACTGTGCAAAGTCACCAGCCTCACTCTCTCCTACGGAGTCATCTGGATCCACTAGCAAGATATAGATCAGGATGAATGGAGATTGCCTCCAGTGCGGTGCGAGACCTTTGCCTTTTTATGCTAAGGTCTTTAACAGGTCTCAGTTTGTCTAAGATAACATCCATTCAATGACAAAGGTTGGGTAAGAAAGGAGGCAAAGAATACTTCTTTTACCAAGTCAAAAAAAAAAACAAAACCCCACACAACAAAAACCTAGTTGTTATAAAGGAAACAAAAAAGGACTTTTTTTTAGGGGTGGGAGAAATAGCTCCATTTAGCATTTTCTTGCCAAAGATTCTAGAGTGGTTTGGCATTTCCTTCTCCAGATCATTTGATGGATGAGGAAACTGAGGAAAACAGGGTTAAGTGACTTGCTCAGGTTAAGTGACTGACTAGACAGCAATAATTATCTGAGTTCTGGTTTGAACTCAGATCTTCCTGACTCTGGGACCAGCACTCTATCCACTGTGCCACCTAGTTGTCCCTAAGCAGCTAAGGGATGAATAACCAAAGGGAATGAGGAGAGGAGGAGTGTGCCCTTTTTTTTCCTGACTTGATTTTATTCAAATTTCAATGGAGCAAATGACGGATGTTTAATTCTAAAGGTCCCTCCGTCCCACCACATCCTCTGCCCTTTTGTTTTAATAAATTTTATGTATTGCAGCTTTTTCAGGTCAATTATGTTGTTTGGGACCACAGAGTAAAGATACCTGACCGTAAATCCCAAAGGATTTAAGGTAAGCTGAACTTTGGAGTTACTTTATCATATTCTCTATTTGCTTGACAAGTAAAGCACTCTCAGGTGTGAATGTGTGTGTGTGTGTGTGTGTGTGTGTGTGTGTTCGTCCTTTGTTGCCAAAGAAGACGGTGCCATCGGAGAAATAATACATCCAAATGTAACTTCAGAACTACAGAACTTTCAGTTAACAGAACCAAAACACCAAGGTGACCTGGAGTCATTTAAAAACTATCAAGTTCTTAGTCAATTAAAACTCAATCAATAAACACTTAAGGGCGTACTATATGAAGTGCCAGTCACTGTGTGAAATGCTCCTTTGTAAGGAATTTTACATTGTTCTTCCAGTCAAATTAAATGATCCCTGATGACATCTAGCTACCCTTTATTATTCTCATACAAAGAATATATTTGTATTTATTAAAATGTAATAACCCTCTTGAAGGGGGTGGGGCTGGAGGCACACATTAGATTGTTGTATTTTGCTGTGCATAGTTCATTGGAGTGATTATCTGAGACACTGGGTTAATCATACTTGCTTTTTTATGCACTGATATCACGCACTTGACCCTCTACTGTGTAATTCCTAATGCCATCTCTACTGCACCTTATTTTGTAAGGAACCGCAAAATTCCAAACCCTAGGGAAGCATGCAATGGTCCTTGTGAAATGGGATAGATTCCTTCTTTTTTTTGCAGGTAGGAGTGACCTGCACCTACGTAGACTTCTGGGATTTTAAATTTCCCTGGACTGAGGTAACACTGCCTGTGAATGGATCTGGCAGCACATGGAGCTTGAACAGAGGAAGGGCTCAGGTGGAAAGGTAGTGCAACCAGAGTGAGAGTCTCAGCTTTGTCCATGGAGAGTAGAGAGAGAGACTGTTCAAAAGGATGGAAAGCAACTGGGCTCCTCCTGGGGGAGGTCAGCCTCATTGTCTGTAGCAGGTAAAGAGAACACATCAAGCAGCTTGGAGAACAACCTAAAGTCATAGACTTTCCTCACCTCCGCTGTGAAGCCCAGTGGCTGAGGGATGCTTTCTTTCTCCTCCCTTCTCCCATTTCTTTATTTGTTTAAACAAATCAGTGCCTTTACTGTGTTGTATTTTTTCTATCCCCTTGCTGATGGAAGATTGTGAGACTAATTCTCTTTTTAGAAATGAGCTGGTTCCTAATGTCCTCTGGCATAAAAGGCTATTAGAGATCAGAGTGTGCTTGGGGGAGGTGGGGGCAAGGATACCCCTGAGGGGTTTTGTATTTCACAGATTCTCTATACTAGGACCCTGCTGATCTGTTATAGAGGCAAAGACACCTCCCTAGGGGTTATCAAGTTACAGTTTGATTTTCTTAATTATCCTATAATTCTGCTAATCAGAACCCTAAAGCCTGAACTTGGGATTCACTTAGACTTCCCCTAAAAGAATAAACTGAAAAGCTGTGGTTTACCTGAGAGTGTTAGCATGGGTCCTCGAGGCAAGATTCTGTTCCTTTTCCCCAAAGGGAAGGGGGGAGATAGCTAGAAGGGACCACCAGAGACAGTCTTGCCTTCCAACTGATCAGGCAGATATGTCCCTAAGGATTTCAATCCTGCCCTTTTCTGGCGGAGAGTAGAAAGTGAAGAGAATTTGGTCCTCCCTTGTGCTCCAAAGTGACATTTTCTGGTTACCCAAATAAAAATCCTATCTTGCATGTTTCTTGTAGGTTGGCTTTCACTGAAGTCCTCCTCCAGTTGTGCCTCCTAGGTGATGCTTGCCATCAAGCAGAGGCCACATTCTGGCAGGTGGAAAAGTCAGTCAATAAGAATTTATTAAGCACCTAGTAGGTGACAAGTATTGGTCTGAGCACTGGGTATACATAGAAAGACAATGATAATTTCTAGCATAGGGTGAGCACTGGTGCATTTCGCCCAGGGAATAGCCTGGCTAAGTGTGGAGAGGTTTATCACTGGAAGATTGACCACCAAGTGACAAATTCTTTTTTGGTCACAGCAATTCATGAAGATGATGATGATGGTGATGGATATTTATATGGTACTTTAAACAAAAATTTGTGAGGTAAGTATATTGAAGTGGACCTATGATTTCATTGCCATGAGGAGCTCCCAATGAGGAAACCTCCCCCCTACCTCATTCATACTGGTACATGTTCTACAACTTATAGCCTTAGAGAATTGCCTGGGGCACTGTGTGCTCATCCTTCGTTGCCCAAGAAGACCATGTCATCAGAGAAATAATGACATGACTTGCACTTGACTTTGTTTTGAGTGAGGGAGGGCTATGCAGGTCACTAGCCTCACTTCTCCTCCACAGCCATCTGAATCCAGTGACCAGACATTCATCAGGATGACTGGAGATGACCCAGGATGAGGCAGCAACTGGGGTTAAGTGACTTGTCCAAGGTCACACAGCTAGTGAGTGTCAAGTGTCTGAGGTGAGATTTGAACTCAGGTCCTCCTGACTTCTGCACTGGTGCTCTATCCACGGCACCACCTAGCTGCCAGGGCACTGAGATATAAAGTGACTTGTCTAGATTAATTTAGCCAGTACAAATAAGGGGCAGGCCCTGAACCTAGAGCTTCCTAACTTTGAGGTCAACTCTCCATGCCTCTGAGATAAATATTTCAGATATCCTTATTCCCATTTTACAGATGAGGACATAGAGGCTCACAATACTGACGTGACTTGCTTAGTCACTGAAGTCACACAGTAGGCATTTGAGGCAGGATTCTAACCCAAGGCTTTCTGACTTCAAGTCCAGCTGTACTATAATCCTTTTCAAAATTGTGCACTGGGAGATGGAGATACAGTACTGTGATTTCTCACTGTGGGAGGGAGTATCTACACTAATAAAATCATGGATCTTTGGAATATTTCTAGATTGGGAAAAATAAGGCAAGTGTTTGTCCAGTGTTCTACAACAAACTGGTGCCTGAACCAAAGATGGAAATCCAGTCTCCATATGAGAACATAAAACAAAAGTTTCTTTATCCCAAAGTTTATTTTCCTCATGTCCAGGCACCATTTTAGTTTGGACTCAGTCTTCATTTTATAGGTTTCATTCAAGGATAGACTAGAGAGAACTGGAGGAACTCTAGGACATTTAGCCTAATCAAGGTTAAGTGAGGTTAAGGTTAACTTTATAAAAATATAAGGTTTCTCTGTAGAACAGGTAAGTTGTGGGGGCCTTGCCTCCTCCCACCTCTGGTAGTGGTGGGAAAGTGGCAAGACAGGTGTCAGTTTCACCGAAGGCTATTGTCTGTCAGTCAATAAACATTTATTAAGCACCTATTATTTGTATATTTTTCAAGCCTATCTGCCTTCTCCAACTAGATTATGACTTCCTCAAGGGCAGGCTGGGTCACATCTTCTTGTGCAGTGTTTTGCCCACGGTGGACATTGGATGAAAGCTTATGACCCATTATAACTGACCTTTGACTCTGCAAGAATATCATTCTCACTAGAGCAGCAAGGGAGGGTGACAGATGGGGATGAAACACGCTTTCCTTAGCTTCCTATACCTACATACTGGTATGACTGTGAACCCTGGGCAATCAGGTCGATAAAAAAAAACACAGCGGAGTCACAGCTTGGATTTATAGGCAAATTTACTCTAGTGTTCACTCAACATTCCACAGTTGCAGAAAGGGCATTTACAGAATGACTAACAGCAGGCAGTGCTACAGGAAAGACAAAGGTCGCTCCACATAGGGTGTGTACATCAGAGAGGCACAGAGCCTCCACGGGGTGCAAATGAGGGAGAACAAGCCAATCCTCCTGTCTCTTCTTTCTCAAAGAGGAGGATGGGAAAGTGGGAAATAGAGATGCTCTAGATTAGCCAGGACTTACATTCTCTCCAGGAGAGGAAATGAAAATGGTATAGTTGGTCAAAAGGTCTTTAATTGGATACATAATGAAGATTCTTAGCTGCAATTCCCCTTCCTTCATGAAAAAACAGTGCTCATTCCCAATAAGCATATTCACTAAAATGATTTAACTTAATGAATTTAAACATTGGGATTTATAATAATTAAAAAAAAAACACCCACCCCTAGCCCCATGTTTAATTCTACTTGGCACATGTATCATTTGCTGTAAAAATGTACACTGCTTCATTAATAAGTCAATTTAAAAAGCACAGCACCCTAGGCCATTTTGAGTTAGGCAGCAGGAAGAGTCATCTTTTCTATTATCCCCTAATGCTAAAAGCATGCATAATTTCTATGGGAGGTTTTCACAGACAGAAAAGGGGACACTTGCATTACAAATGGACTCAGAGAATGGTACAAAAGAACTTTTTCTCTCTGAAGGGGTTTTCTGATGCAGGCACTGGTATGATAAGGGGGTCTTCTCGAATGTGAGCATCACAGTATGCCAGTAGGTCTGCTGCAGCCTTGGAGACCTGCACAGAAAAACAAAGATGAAAAAAATTTGTTAGGATCAGTACACTGGGTACATATGGTTCACTGATAACTTACATTTCTATTGTGACTTTAGGGTTGTAAAATGTTTTCCTCACAACAGCCCTGTGAGGTAAACAGTGAAAGTATTAGGATCCTACCCATTTTACAGAATGAAAGGCAAGGCAAAGAAACAAACAAGCTTTAAGTGCTTATTCTGTATGAACTGTGTTGTCTTAGATATACAAATAAAAGCAAAAAGAAAGATTCTAATGGGAAGTGGGTCAATTTTCTGGCATGATATTGGATCACAGGCATATAGCAGCACCATGCCAGAATACTGAACCATTTATTAATTTTATTTTTTCTTGGAGTGGGGAAGGCAGGGTAATTTGGGTTAAGTGACTTGCCCAAGGTCCCATACCTAGTAAGTGTCAAGCATCGGATTTGAACTCAGTCAGGAGGACTCCTGACTCCACCTAGCTGCCCCTCCAATTGAACAATTTCTATTTGAATTGTCTTAGGAAGATTGTGAAAATCACTTGGCAAGATAAAGTACTGAACATGGAAGTCCTCTCTTGAGCTGAAAAGCTAAGCATTCAAACTCTGCAGAGAGTGTGCAACTCTGATGTGCTGGCCACATGATTTGAATACCAAACTTACCTTTTACTAAAAGACTATGGAGAATTCACACAAGACAAGCATTCACATGGAGGTCAGAAGAAGCAATACAAAGACACTCTCTGAAGAACTTTGTTACTGATTGTGAGACATGGGAGACGCTGACACAAGACTTGCCTAGCATGGTATGCTCCCATCAAAGAAAGTGCTGTGGTCTATGAGCAAAGCAGAATTCCAAAAGCTCAAAAGAAATGTGAGATACACAAATTTACAGACATCTTCACTCCAAATATTTGTGCCTAACTCATGGTAGAGCCCTCCAAACTCATACTGTTCTGATCAACCAGTCGGACACATTATACTTTGACGCTGACATAGTGATGTCATTTTGGTCCTCTTTCAGCACAAAGGACCACGACCATGATGATTTTAATGGGGAAAGACAACACACAAAAGGGGGAGGAGGATAAAGTTACCAGTGTAGAAGTATGGTGTTGAAGTCAGAAGCAGAGCAAGAAGAAACAGCAGTAATTTGAAAGGAGGAAGGTCAGGTAACTAGTCAGTATCTGTACATGATAAATAAGAAGGCTAAATTGCAGGGGATGCCTGTAATTGGGGGGGGGGGTTGAACAAGTTCTGATACATGGGATACTACCGTGCTGTAAGAAATAATTAACTCCACAATGGAAAGTGCTATCCACATCCGGAGTCTGAATGCAGCTAGAAGCATACTATTTTTCACTTTTTTGTTGTTTTTCCTTTTCCATGATTTTTCCCATTTGTTCTGATTCTTCTTTCACAACATGACTGATGGGGAAATATGTTTAACACAATCTTACATGCATAACTTGAGGAGAAGGAAGGAAAGGGAGGGTGGAAGGGAGGGAGAAAAAAATGGAACTCAAAATCTTACAAAAATAATGTTGAAAATTATCATTACACATAATTGGAAAAATAAAGTACTATTCAAAAAGAAAACAAAAGAAAAAGAAATGATGAGCTCAATGAGCTTAGAAAAACCTGGATAGACTTAGATGAAATGATAAAGAACACAGTGAGCCAAACCAAAAGAACATTGTCTACAATCAGCAATATGGTTTTAGGAACAACTCCGAGCAAATCAGTCATTTTGACGATTATGAATATCCAAATTAATTAGAAGGAAGAGGCTATATCTGCATCCAAAGAAAGTACTGATAAACAGAAGGATGTATAGAATGATTTTGCATCTATCTATCTATCTACACACATATTTGCGTCTAATGGTAGCCATCTCTAGGGTGGGAGGGCACAGGAGGAAGAAAAAAGGAAAAAAGAGAAATTTACATAATAACTTTATTATATATTTAAAAAGAAAAGCAAATTGTATATAATAAATTTGCAGTTTCACGTGCAATCATCTTTGTTATTATACTATGCTATGGAAATGCTTCTTTTATTCCATAAATTAAAAATAAAATAAAATATTTTTAAAAACTAATTTCAAGGCTAGCTACAGCCTGGCATGATGCATGCTTTAAAACATGCTTATAAGATATCTCTCCCCTCCTGTCTCTTCTCAGAGCTTTTCCCTTCAACCATTCCCTTTCTCTAATCTTCATTCTCTCTTTACCTATGGGCTCTTTCCCTATAACCATGTCAAATCTCCCCAATACTTAATAAAAACAAAACAAAACACAAAAAATCTTCTCTAGAATCTACCATCCCTTCAAACTATCATTCTGCTGCTGGAGCTGATTCCTCTGCAAAGAAAAGTAGACATTATGGCATATATGGAAAATATGATTCAGTTAGAATAAAGACTTGAGGAAGGAACATTTTCAAGAGATGCTTACAGTGGTTTAGTGAACATTCAGGCTTCACTATCTGCTCTGTCACTGTCTCCTGAGGTCTTCCAGGCTTTACCTGCAGACCCTGGGGCACTGTTCTCTGACCTACTGATATAACATTAGGACCTCTTATACTTTCTATTTGCCTGTTGCTGAACCCTGGGAATTCCAAGCCTTTCCATCTATCCTTTAATTGGACTTTTTAAAAATGTGTTGTATTCCTCAGTTAGAGTCAGTTCCCTAAGAGTTGAGACTATTTAGATTTTTAAATTTATATTTTCAGGGCTTGGAATACTGCTTAAACATTGGCATTTAACAAATGCTTTTTTTTTTATAAAACAAAGTTTATTAAGGGTTTGCCATATTGGGTTGACTCTTAAGAAGCCTAACCATTTATGACGCTTGTATTGACAAGCAGTTCAGATAGAATCTCAGCTAGACAGAGTCAGAGTTGGATTGAATCTGAGCTAATAAATGCTTTTTCATGTATTCATTCAATGCTCTTCTCTTCCCTTATGGAGTCAAATTCATAGAAATATGTATCTACACTACTGGCTTCCATTTCTTTACCTTCAACTCTTCAAGTCCTTGAAGAATGACTTCCAATATTACCACTTGAATGAAAGTGCTTTCTCCAAGGTTACTATTGATCTCTAAAGTAGAAAATTCAAGGGTCTTTTCTCAGTCCTTATCTTTTATGACCTTCCTGCCATATTTAAAAGTGTTTACAATGCTGTCTTTCCTGTGCTCTCACCACACTATTTCTTCTGGTTCTCCACTTTTCGGGTTGCTCCTTCTCAGTCTCCCTTGATATATTGCTATCCATATCCAGGTGTGTATACTCCAGTGTTCTATCCTGAACCCTCTTTTCTTCTCTCCACTTTCTCTTGGCAATCTCATTAATCACTTTGGATTCAATGCCCAATTCTGTACAGACTATATATCCAACCATCACCTCTCTCCTAAGCTCTAGGCTTGCATTATCAATTGGCTCTTAGACATCTCTAGCCAGATACCTCTCAGGAATCTCAACCTCAACGTGGTTGGTCAAAACTCTATCTTTCTTCTGAAACGTCCTTCTCTTCCTAGATTGCTTCCATCGGCTGATGTCTTCTCCCTAAAGCATCTTCTGCACAGCTGTCAAGCTGACATTTCTAAATAAAGTATGGATCTGAATAAGTCTTCAGTGGCTCCCTATTCCCTTTAGGATAAACTATAAACTTCTCTCTTTGAAATTAAAAGCCCTTCACAATCTGGTGCTAGCCTCTTTAACATTTTTCCTCTTCATTCTGTGGCAGAGTTGAACAAACATGATGTTATATTTTCTGCCTTTCTGCCTTTACCTGGGCTGTTCCCCAAGCCTAGAATGCTCTCTCTTTATCTCTTGGAATACCTACAAACCAATCAGTTCACAAGCATTTATCAAGTGTCTATTATGTACTAGACATTGTGCTAAGGACTGAGGATATAAAGACAAAAAAATAGTCTTTGCCCTTGGGAAGTTTACATTCTCACAAAGGAGACAATGTGTATGTGTGTGCGCGCACAGGTGTGTAAATACATATGAAATGTACATATGTACACACACAGTTATATGCAAATCGGATACAAGGTAAGCTTGGAAAGAAAGGCATGGGTAGTTAGTGGGACCAAGTAAATCCTTTTATCAGTAGATGGTGCTTGAGCTGAATTTTGAAAGAATCCAGAAAGCAGATGAGATAAGGGAGAGTATTTTATGTATGGGGGACAGATGTTCTGAATTAGGAACAGCTGATAAGTTAACAAATTTTTTATCAAGAACTTACTGTGTGCCAGGCACTGTGCCAAATGCTGTGTTTGCAAAGAAAAGTAAAAACTTTAATTCTTGACCTCAAGGAGTTCACAGTCAAATGAGAGACAACACGGAAATAACAGGATACATACAAGGTATATTGAGAGTAGATAGAAAGTAGGAACGGTTTGTTTAAATTCTCAAGTTACAATTTTATGATTTTAAATTTGTGGGAATTTAAAATATTTAATGTTGATTTCTAGTAGTATTCTTACATTTATGATTCAAAAATTATTCTTATTATTTTTTACTCTACTTATCATTTTTCAGGAGCAGCTAGGTGGTGCAATGAATAGAGTGCTGGGTCTGGAGTCAGGAAGACTATTCTTGAGTTCAAATTCAGCCTCTGACACTTACTAGCTGTGTGACCCTGGGTGAGTCATTTAACTCTGTTTGCCTCAGTTTCCTCATCCGTCAAATGAGCTGGAGAAGGAAATGGGCACCACTCTATTATCTCTGCCAAGAAAACCTCAAATGGGGTCATAAAGAGTCAGACATGACTAAAATGACTGAACAACATCTGCTGCCTGATTTTAATTTGTCTCAGGTTACTTTAGAGATCTTTCTTTTAGCCATGAGTAACTGAAGAGCTGGTGCTATGCTATGATGAGTTTCTTGGTTGGCATTAGAGCCAGAAAGATAGAAACAGAACTGAGTTGTATATAAAAAGATCAATGAGCCCCCTCCCTTGGTCTTTTCTGCGGGTGTGAAGGGGGAGAGTCCTTCTCTTTTTTCTAGCAGTTTTAAAGCACAGAAGATTGTTGTGAGTCCCTGGGTATAGCAGAGACAGGCTGATCCGATTCCCACCTGGCTACTATGTGTCCCTGAGTGCATGATACTCATTTCTGTTGTCTTTTTTCATTTATGATCTTAGATGAATGAGTATCTCCAGATGGAATACAGCACATGATCTTGTGAGCTTCAAAAGGTTGGAAAAATCCTTACGAGGTCCCCTTAACAAACAGGGCCAGCAGCAAAGACCATTATAAGAAGTGGCAGCAGTAGCTGAGTTCAGTGAAGAGCTAGGCCTGGGAATGACATTCTTGATCTATCCCGGAATTGACCTATCAGATAAGACATATATAAGGATCTAGCCCAGCTGAGCAAGAGAACATCACATCTATCTGGCATGCCACACCTAGAAGCAAATTTGGGAGAGTCAGTGAAGGAATTTGGGAGAGTCAGTGAAGGGAGAAAAAGACTCTTGGGGACCCCAGTCACAGATGTTCCCCAAAAAGATGCCTTTGTGCCATTGTGCTTGGAATTTGAGTCCACTCTCCTTAGGGACAGATGATGTGCCTAGGGGCCAGTGAACCCCTGGTGTTGGGGATGTTTTGTAATTTTTGTCCCCGCTATCCTTTTTCAGAAAACAGCCTATTTAATGAACAGCTAGTTAATCTATTTTGAGGGGAGGCCGCACGCTGGAATGGGGGTTTGTGAGAAATATTAAAAGCTATAAACCTTCCTGGTTACCCCTAGAATCTTGAGGGGAAGGATTGATTAGTCATCTGCTCCCTGGGAGCCCTGACCCTCAGTGTGATGTGAATAGTGGAAATGGGGGAGTGGAAAGAGTGTTACAAAAGTCCAAGAAGATTGGAAAAGTAAGAAGAGGTCAGGTTATGAAGAACCTTCAATACAAGAGGATTTTATGTTTCATATTGGAGGTGTTAGTAAGCCGCTAAGGTTTATTGAGGAGGGGGGGGATGATAAAGAAAAATCACCTTGGAATGTCTATTGAAAATGGATTGGAGTGAAGAAAGATGGGGCTGGGAAACAAATTAGGATGTTAGTTCAATAGTCTCTCTTTTCAGTTCTGTGTTACTTGACCTCCCACGGAACAAGATGCCGGCTGGTGTTCCTCCACCCCACCCCAACCCCTTTCCAGCTTCCTTTTGTGTGTCAGCTTGCCCAACTAGATTGTAAGCTTCCTGAGGTCTGAGACTGTCTCTCTTTTTCTTATTTGTATTTCTTGCCCTTAGCACAGTCTAGGTGCTTAATAAAGAACCTAGATAACTTGAAGAGTTTAGGGGAAAGGTGATTAGGATTTAAACTTGGGTGGGGGCTATGAGAATGGAGAGAAGGTATATGAGACAGGCTTCCTTCCAGTGTTACTTCTTAGATGAAGTCTCTCCTGATTCCTCCCCTTCTCTCAAATTACTTCAAATTCACTTTGTGTAGACATAGGGCTGCTTCATTTTTCTCTTTCTAATCCCAGTGCCTAGCGCAATGGTACATATTAGAAGATTGATAAGTGGTTATTAAATTGAAAAGGTTTGTTTTTGGTTGAGCCCCATGCCTTCCAGAAAATAAGATTATTATTTCACCTTACAAATAACATTCAGATATAGCAGGATTCCAAGGATGGGAATTCAGACTGGAGGGTCCTACTCGCTACCTAATAAATTATGGAGGGTCCTTAGGACAGGAATTTTTAAGAGTTCCCAGATTCTATTTCCTCCTCTCTGGATGAAGACAGCTGAGAGTGGCTATTGATTTCCTTCCAAGTCTGGATGACTACTTTTCAGGAATTGTGTAGGAGGGATTCCTTTTTAGGCATGGGTTGGACTTGATGACTTCTGAGGTCCCTTCTGGCTCTGAGACTGTGTGACTCTGATCCTGACTCTAGGTCTAGCACTCGCTACACACAAACACACACACACATCTGTACGTATGTGTCTACATAAACATACATATATATTCACGTGTATTCAAATATCCATAGAAGTAACTGGTGGTCCAGTGGATAGAATGTGGGCCTGAACTCAGAAAGACCTGAGTTCAGATCCAAATACAGATACATGCTGTGCGACCCTGGGTAAGTCTGCCTACCTCAGTTCCCTCATCTGCAAAATGGAGATAACAACACCACCTACCTCATGGGGTTGTTAGGATCATCAAAAGAAATAACACATGTAAAATGCTTTGCAAACCTCAAAGCTCTGATAAATGTTAGCTATTACTGATATTATATATTTAAGTTAGAAGCAGTTTTATATTTAGCAGGTCAAAGGCAGCCAGAGTCTTTTGTTTTCCTCCATGCACCAACAGATACCTAGCACCTTCTGAATATACCAGTCATGAATAATACAGACAAGGATTTGTCCAGGGTTTGGGAGAGTTTCTTTAGCTTATGTGTTGGGGAGATGAGATTCTACTCATATACCAGCTATTCTAGGGGCACAAGCTGGCCAAACAGGCATCCACGGGGCTGGTGCCATAAAAATCTGCTGTGAATACCAATAGAGTTAGGCAATTTATCTCGACCATACAGCCACAAGTTGGAATTACCAAACCCTCATGTGAAAGGGTCCCTATGTTCCTCTATAAAGAGAGAAAGTCCGCATCAGGGGACTTGCCTTGTGTCAGTAGATCATGGAGGTTTACAAAAGAGAAGGGTTAATAACCAGTGTTCCACTGATGGCATGCTGTCAATTTCTGCTCCTATTTCCTCCACTGTTCCCACCAGCAGCCAGGCCTCCATCTCTCCCAGTCCTTCTGGCATGCCTCAATTATGCAGCACAATAGAATTCCTAGTGAAAGTCTATGCCGCGCCTTCCCCCTCCCCAGGAATAGCCAGGTAGCAGGAGGTTAGGCTACTGGCCAACATTCACTAACACGGAGGAGGAGGGATCAAACCCATTTCACTTGCTGTCTGTGAAATGAAGCGTGTTTGGCAAATGAATGGCTTCAACATTAGCCCATCCTGCCAATTAGATTGTTCTTCCTGGAAGTGCTTATTAGAGGCTTACAGGCAGGGACAAATACATAGCAGTCAGATGAAATCCTTTCAGTATATTTTTGTGTTCAAACCTCCTTCAGAATGATACAAACGCCACAAAAAAAGAATACGGGCTTATTTTCTAAAACTTCCAGGGCGTCCCGTTTATAATCGATTCATCTTCCAAAATTTATAGTAATTCTATTTCTGATTTTTTTCCAGGCCAAAATCCTATAAATGATGGTTAAATTCCTACGAGTAATTCTAGAAAGGACGTATTCTGGAGTTCTCTCTCTAAATGTTTTAATTAGAATCACAGACTGAAAGATGTGAACAGGTATGTTTCAAAGGAGGCACTACGGGCTATCAACAATCATACGAAAAAATGCTCTAAATGACTAATAATTAGAGAAATACGAATTAGAGCAATTTTAAGGTTTTACCTGGTACCCATCAAGACTGTCAAAGATGACAGAAGAGGAAAATTACAGATGTTAGAGGGGCTGGGAAGGTACACTAACGCATTGTTAGTGGACCTGTGAATTCGTCCAGCTATTCCAGAATACAGTTTGCAGCTATGCCCAGAATTACTACATTATACCTCAGAGAGATAAAAGAAAGAAGGAAAAGATTCATATGTACAAATATAATTATAGCAGCTCTTTCCAATTTTCAAAAATTGAAAACAAAGGGAATGTCCTATAGGGGAATGACTAAACAAGTTATGGCATATGAATGTAATGGAATATTATTGTGCCATAAGGAAGGAGGAAATGGTTAGTTTCAAAGATAACTGGGAAGATCTCTATGAAGTGATTCACAGCAAAAAGAAAATCTTTACAATGACAACGATGTTGTAGAGAAAAAACAACTCTGAGACTTTAGAACAGTAATCAATGCAATGATAAACCATGAGATCAGACGTAGATGAAGCATCCCACTTAGTCTCTGCTATGATGGACTTGAAATGGAGAGACAGAGAGGAAGGGAGGGAGGGAGGGGGAGAGAGAGAGGAGAGAGAGGGGGAGGGAGGGAGAGAGAGAGAGAGGTGCATTTTCATTCACAGTCAATGTGGGAATTTGGTTTTGCTGAACTATACATGTTTATGATGAGGGTTTCCTTTTTCCAAAAAGCCTCAGAGAATTTTTAAAAAATTTAAAGAACTTAGTACAACCATCTTATTTCACAGAGAAGAAAACTGAGCTACAGAGAGAATAACCCACTTGCCCAAGGCAAAGGTACACAGTTATAATTAGAGCATGAGTTGGGGCTAGAAACCAGTTCTCTTGCATTCTTCATTCAATACTTTTTCCACAATAGCATGCAAGGAAACAGGTAATCAGTCATATCTCTGTCACTAAGTGGACACCAAGCTGTGTTCTTTCAAGTTGTGAGGTTGGCTAGGTGAAGATGACAGCTATATAGTCTCTAGGTCACACCTGCCACTGTATTTTTACTTATGCCTGATATGTAAGTATGAGAAGTTCCCCTGAAGACCAAAAGGACATGGGGGCTGTGGGGACAGGGGTGGTGTTGGTGAAGCCATCACAGGACCCTTGAGAGGAAAATATGGGGAGGAAGAGCCTTTGCAGACTAATAGAATTAGAGAACGGGTGAGTGTGCCCATGGACATTGTACATCACAACCCAGGCAGCATGGTAAGCTGAATAGGACACTGGAATTGGAGCCAGGAAGACCTGGGTACAAATACCCCCTTACTGGCTGTGTGACTTTGGGAAAATCTTTCAACTTCTTTGGGCCTCAGTTTTCCAAGTTCTTTCATCTATTTCTTATCCTGGGAAACATATTGTAGAATAAAATAAGAATCTTCCCCCCATCTCCCCTTGTGATCTACAGAGAGGTCAGATATCATGCATGTCTCCCTACAGCGCTACAGGTATCCGAGGATCTAGAGTTGGAAGGAACATCGCAGGCTGTTTCTTTTCTTTATCACTCCCCACTAAACATTTTACAGATGACTTGACCAAGATCCCACAGGCAGTGTTGGAGGTGGGATCCCCTGTATCTAGAAGCAGTCCTCTTTCTATCACATCATTGCATTAGGTCTCTCTGTAGGGGTCCCTCCAAAGCCTGTGTCACCTTTGCCCCTTGAAGCTGTGCCCTGTGTGTGTGGTGAAGATCTTTCATAGTCACTGTTTACTTTCTCGGTGCTGCGGCTCAGACCAATACAGATAAAAGGGGTGGCTTAACCTGTGCTTAGAAATTGCCCACTTAGCTGCAGCCCGGGAATCTGCCACCTGCCTTCCTCTTTCCTGTTAACTTTTGCTCACCTAGACAGTCTCTTGGGCCCAGTTCTGCACCACCAAATACCTTTTGGACATTCCCAGCTGGACGTCCCACCTTAAACTCCACACATGCCAAACAGCATTCCTTACCATCATCTCCCCCACCCCCAGACCCTGCTTCTTTCCAATGTCCCCGATTCTGCTGAAGGCACCACCATCTTTGTAGTCACATAGCTCTGCAATACAGTGTTATCCTTGACTCCTCATCCACTTCTGCTGTCCAAACATTGATAACTCTCTCAGGTCTGACCAGGTCACTCCTCTACTCAATGAACTCCAATCTATGACCTCCAGGATCAAACAGAAACTCCTCTGGTTGGAATTTATTTTACAACCTGGCTGCAACCTACCTTTCCAGACTTATACATTATTTCCCTTCATGCGATCTACAGTCCAGTCAAATTAAAGCTCCTTGTTGGTCCTGCCCTCCACAAGCCATGAATATGCTTCATCCTCAGATGCTTCTTAGAATCCTTAGTCTCTTTCAGGGCTAAACTCAATTGTTTCCTTATATCCTGGCTGCTAGCGTCTCTCCCAGCCCGAACTCTTTTATATACCTATATATGTAGAATATAAATTTCTTGAGGGGGGAAAAACCCAACCCTTTCATTTTTGTCTCTGTAGTCAATGTCTAGTACGTTGTAGGTATATAATAAAAGCTCTAAACTCATGATAGATTGAATTGGGCTTTACCTGATCTCAAAAGTAAATACATAACAACTATAAACTTACAACACCTAAATCTTCCTGTCTTAGACTACAATTTTTAAAAGCACATAAAAATATTCCATGTATATTTAACTACTATTACATTCCATTACTATGACTTTTTGCTTTTTATGGACTGTTCAATATGATCATAACTCCATTACAATTTCTCACCTCTCTTCAATTTTTATTTCATTATCACAATCTTTCCACAATCTCCACATTGACAATATTCAACTCCCCTGCTATTCTTAGTCTCCTTTAAGAATCTCATGTTAAAAACTTGCTACACGTATAACATGTAGTCAGAACACCAGTTAAGTAGTGCAGTGAATGAAGCATGGGGCCTGGTCTCAGGAATATTCATCTTCCTGAGTGCAAATCCTGCCTCAGACACTTTACTAGCTGTGTGATCCTGGGCAAGTCACTTAACCCTGCTTGCCTCAGTTCTCTCCTCTGTAAAATGAGCTGGAGAAGGAAAAGGCAAACCGCTCCAGTATCTTTGCCAAGAAAACTCCACATGGGGTCGTGGAGAGTCAGGCATGACTAAAAAACAATGGAACAGCGACAACACACATAACACTGTTCTAGGCACTGAGAGAAATGCAAAAGAAATATGGGGCCCGTTCCTTGTTCTCTAGGAGTTTACAATCTAGTTGGGCAGGCAGAATAGTTAATAATAGTTATAATAGTTAAGAATAGTTAAGGAACCATATTGGGCTTCGTAATAATTCGATTAAAAAATCTATCAAACATTTACTGTGTGAAAGATGAAAGCAACACAGTTCCTACCTTCAAAGACACTGTCACTGAAGAGAAGAGGGGAGGATGAAACACACATGCAAGTCACTACAACATAAGGCAAATTGTGAGAAGTACTGGAATGCTCTGAGCAGGGAGGAATAGATGTCGGCTGTGAAGGTCGAGGAGAGCTTTCTGGAGGAAGCAGCGGCGGAGCTGGGCCTTAAGTGAAGGAAGGGGCAGAAGGCGATGGTCTGGGAGACCAGAAAACAAGGATGAGGGACGGGGAGCAGTGAGCACAGTCTGGCTGGAATGGGAGCATGGAGGAGGAAGGAAGAGGAGACCAGCACAAGAAAAGACAGCAAAGAAGGGGTTCAGGAGATAAAGGGGCCAGTGGGATCAGAGCTTTTAAGAAAAAAAAAACCTTACAGAAGACATGAAACCTGAGCTTGGCCCTGTATCGCATTCTTATATCATGATTCTTCCTGTATTCAAATTCCAGTATCAGGCAGGCAGTCAACTAGTATTTATTAAGAACCTACTATGTGCCAGCAACTGTGCTAAGTCCTGGAGATAAAAAGAAAGGCAAATATCCAACAGGCCCAGCTCTTAAAGAGCTCACAGTCTAAAGGGGGAGACAACATAAGTTATGCACAAACTGTACATACACACATGATGCATGCATATACATGCATGCATGTATAATATATAATATGTATGTAGTATATATAATTATATATAATTATGTGTATTATATCTACACACATATTTAATTGCAGGACTCCAAAGAAACATGAGATGCACAAATTTAGAGACATCTTTACTCCTAATGTTCATTTGACTACTTGTGTCTGACTTGCGGTAGAACCTTTTGATCTCGTATTGGTCTGATTAGCCACAGTCAGACACACTGTCCCTTGACCCTGACATAGTGAAGTTATTTTTGGTCCTCTTGGATTACAAAGGAAAACAACTATATGATAAAATGGGGTAGTAAGAGGGAGGGGACTAAGATGAAGGAGAACTGGGAAAGGATTTGCAGATGGTCAGGGGGCAGCCAGTGAAAATGCTAGGATTCAGGAGATGGGGTATTGTATATGAGGACACTCAGGAGGATATTCTCACTGGATTGTCACATGGAAGGGCACAGGTGTAAGACAACTAGAAATACAAGGGTGAGGGGAAGGTTATAAAGGACTTTAAAAGCCAAACAGAAGATTTCATATTTGATCCTGGAAGTCCTAGGGAGCCCCTGGAATCTACTGAATGGGGGAGGAGGGAGATAATCAGTTTTACTTTATCAAGTGTTGGTATTCATCAGTACAAGTAAGCCATTCATATATTTTTGAACCTTGATCCTAAATGGGCTGAGTCTAGGAACTTTTCTATTACCTTCTAAAAATGACACAATGCCACAGATTTGTATTTTTCTAGAAAATAAAGAACTTGTCTTACCTTTAAAGGTATTACAGCTGAAGCTCAGTCATTCTACAAATGCTTATTTAGCTCTAAATGCAGAGCTCTGATGTATTGAGTGTTAGATAAAAAACTGCCCCGAGGGAGCTTATAGTTTAGTAAAGGGATATGACATTTTGAACTATGATATAAAATAATATAAAGTACAGACAGGTTGGCATGGTGGACATATCTTCCAGCTAGACTAAAAGAAGACCTTGATTTATGTCTAAGTACTCTAAGATGTACTATGAAGTACAGTGGGCAGAGCATTGACCCTAGAGTTAGGAGGACCTGAATTAAAAGGTGATCTCAAACACTTACTAGCTGTGTGACCCTGGGTAAGTCACTTAACTCTGATTGGCTCCCTGTCCTGGGGGGAAAATAGTATTGTATATACTTTTTTTTTGAGAACCAGTGTTAAACATTTACCTGAATACTTCTGTTTTTGTCTTCTTTTCTTTTTTCTTTTTTTACTGGACCCATATTCCTATACTGATAAGGCGAAATTCTTGCTCTGTCGCTACAGAGCAGCACCCTTTTTTTTTTTTGACACTTATGGTGTTAGAAGGTTGCCTCCAGCATTGAAATGCTAAGTGACTTCCAGGGATACCCAGTCACTTTGTATCATAACTGGGACTTGAACACAGACGTTCCTGACTCTTAGGTTTCTGTTCCTTTTATCTTCTATGATCTGTTGTCAAAGCTATTTCAAAGATATAAGTGGGTGGCAATGGAGCCCTGCATTAGGGTTCTGGCAGCTAGAATAAACAGACGATAGAAGTAAGAGATACGGCAGAGGAAGAATTGCCAGGACTTGGTAACTTGGTACTATGTCGTGAGACATGAGGCAGAAGGAAGAGTCTGAAACAACATGAAAGTTTTGAACATGCAACATTGGGTGTCATTGAGAAAAACAAGGTGGTTTTGGGGTAAGATAATTGGCTTGATTTTGGACAAACTGAGTTGGAAGGGCCAGTGGCCCATCCACATGGGGATGATTTGCAGGCTGAATGGAAGACAGACGAAAGTAGGAGTTAGTGGCAAGCAGACTGAACCTAAATGGTGACTGTGTGACTAGGATTGCTGCTGTTGATTCTTTGTTTTCTCAGAAAGACCAGTGACGAGGACTGGAAGTCTGGGTGATGTGAGATGTATTGGAGGGACTCCTGAGTGGAAGAGGAGGGGGAGTAGCTTAACTGACAGAGGTTGTTTAGGTGCAAACTAAACCCAACAAATTGCTGAACCTTCTTTGTGCACCTGGCCAGTGGCATGTAATACACAATAGTCTAGATGATAATGCCAAGTAATAATTGCCTAGCTTAAGACCAAATGCATAGGGTTGGTTTGGTTCCATGCAATATTAATTTTCCTAAGTACATTCAGCATTGTTTTAGAATTTGTGTGATGCTGGGTGGTCCACTTAATGGCACCTCCATTTAGTACATACTGTGCAACTTAGATTACAACAAAAATGTCTGTATCAACAAGGGATTTCTACACCTCAACTGAGGCCCCACTATTACAAGCAAGAGTTAAATTCCAGTAAAACCAAAGCATTTTGGACAATCTTCTGGAGTTTGCTGTAAAGCAATCTGATCTTTAAAAATATAACAAATTATAATAAATCTATTTTATATAACATCTAATAATATAATTTGATCTTTATGAATATTTATAAATAATAAATAATATAATATTCAATTTTCAGGGAGAGTGCTAGGGTCCAAGGCCTGACATGTTTGTTGAGCAGCTGGTTTCACTGGTATAAGGGATTCCTCCGTGTGGAAACACTCTCTACCAATATGGATTGGCAACTCAATTGATCGTACAGTCCATACAAACTTTCCTGCAGCATTGGGTTTACATAAATTGGCCACTGTTTTCCAGTTATTAAAGGTAGAAATTGAACCCAGATCTTCTCAGTTTCAAGGACAGCTACCTATTCACTATGCCTGGTTTCTCAGTATTCACATATAGACATGGAAAAAAGTCTGAATACACAATGAACACCAAGGCTCATATATTGATGAATTAATCCAGTACACAATAATGCTTTATATTCAGGGAGTTTCTGCATGTACATTTTCATACATACAATATCTTGCTTTGGTTTAGCTTGTGAGGGATACAAGGGAATTTTCTCTATCTTTATTTTACAGATGAGAAAACTGAAGCCCAGGAAGAAAGCATAAATGACTGATCAATATCACCTCAACCAGTTAGCTTCAGAGGAGGAGAATCAGGATCAGTGTTCTTTCCACTAGCTTATTAAGTTGCTAGCAATTAGCTAATATTTTTTACAGCGTTTCAAGGTTTGCAAAGAACTTGACATACATTATCTCATTATGCTGAGGAGTAGGGTTACTACTGTCCCCATTTTACAGATGCAGAGAGATTAAGTGAGTTGCCTAGGGCCACATAATGCCAGAGGCAGGATTCAGACCCAGGTCTTCTTGACTCTAAGTCTAGTGCTTTTCCATATATTATACAACTCATTCTCCAGAATAATTTGTCAAGCCGTTTCTCAATTTGTGAGATAAGGTTTTTAAAGATCATCTCTAGGTTGATTTTCCCCAACGTTTGAAGACTTCCTTTTGGCAAATAAAATGCACACCCTAGATGTCACTCAACCTGCCCAGAACATTTGCAAAACATACAGATGGCAATCAGCCTTCCATAATAGAAGCCCTTATTTTGACTGGAAAATTAAGAACACCCTTCTCCTTTACTTTTCTTCTTCAAGTCTAAAATACAATTTACTCAAAATCTAATATTCTTGAATGCATGGAGCTCCTGTATCTCCCCTTCTTGGTACCAAACTGCCAGATTTAATAGAAAAGATCAAAATGAATCCATAGCCCTAAAAGAATGGTGGAATTTTACCAACAGAGTAAAGGAGGTGATTAAAACAGCCCAAGTTAGCACATAATCCTGTTAGATGCACTATAATTATAAGCTTCAATGACAGAAGAAAACGCTGCAATTACCATAGTCTCATTCCATGACAAGACAGATGACATAATTACTATCCTTGCTGTGACACCCACTCGATTTATCCTCAGCCTCTAAAATGAAGAGACCCACACCTATTTCTAAGAAATCCGGTGCTTTGTCTAGCAACACTCTGGGAATCAGTTTCTTTGGCCTTGTTTTCTTTACAAGGAATCAAGCAAGAGGAGCAAAGGCCTTGAGCACGTCCATTTGGAACCATAAATATGGAAGAGGAAGACTGTCTTCCATAGTGATTTGAAGTGGGATTTGATCCCTGTTCCCATAGTGGGGAAAAAGGGATATATGCTTGATTGGAAGCCACAATTCCTGGAATGTTACAGGTACATTAAGGATAGATAGGAGTGTGTTTTGTTTCTAGATAACTCAAACTAGAAATGTAATCTATTGAATAAACTGTTGGCTACTAGACCCCTGTTAGGGTCTAGAAGTAACTCCTCAGTGCAAACTATAAAATCTAATATGAATGTGGATACCAGCAGATCTTTTCCACTGCCCCTTCTGAATTTAGGTCTTCATAGTTCTTGATTCTCCACAAATTTATTTCCATTCCATAGGTTGTTTTCATGGACATAATGAATTCTTACTATTGTATAGCTGGGCTCCAAGCTGCAGATAAATACAGCTGTATTGAGGTTAAGCAAGGAGATGAAGCTAGAGATTTGAGGGACAAGTGAAAACAATGTACCCGTGGGGCAACTAGGGAGGAACAATGGATAGAGCATTGGCCAGGGAGTCAGGAGGACCTGAGTTCAAATCCAACATTAGACACTGCTTGACCACTCAAGACACTTAGCTCCATTGCCAGTCCTAAAAACAAAAATAATGTACCTGTGAGAATGTATCTCTGATTGCATTCTAGACCCCAATCTGAGTAATTTTGGATTATCTACCACTTGATAGATAATCTTTTGTTTTATACTAGCATGGGTTACCAAGAGGTTAATTTTTTTATAAGCCTGCTTTTTGAATCTGCAGGTGACACAAAGATGAGAGGAAGAGCTGACACATTAGATGACAGAATCAGGATCCAAAAGGAGCTAGATAGTCATAGGGTTGATGAAATTCAACAGGGATAACTTAAGATCTTATATTTGGATGAAACCAAATCATCTTTACAAGCACAAGATGAAAGGAGGCATTGTTAAGAGACAGTTTGTCTAAAAGTATTGGGGTCAAAGTGGATTACAAGCTCCATGTAAGTTCACTAGGGAATGACTGAACAAGCTGTGGTATATGAATGTAGTGGAATACTATTGTTCCATAAGAAATGATGAGCAGGAGGATTTCAGAAAAACCTGGAAAGGCTTACGTGGACTGATACTGAGTGAAGGGAGCAGAACTAGAAGATTGTCCATAGCAACTGCAACAATGTGTGATGATCAGTTATGATTACAATGAATTAAGACAACTCCAAAACACTCACGATGGAAAATATTATCCACATCCAGAGAAAAGGCTGATAGAGTCTGAATGCAGATGGAAACATACTATTTTCACTTTGATTTTTTTGTGGCTTTTCCCTTTTGTTCTGTTTCTTCTTTCACAACATGACTAATATGGAAATACGTTTACATGATTGCACATATATAGCCTATATCAGATTGTTTTATATCTTGGGGAAGAGGGATAGAAGGGAAGGAGAGAGTAAAATTTATAAAAAGTGAATGTTGAAAACTATCTTTACCTGTAATTGGAAAAAATAAAATACTATTTATAAAATAAAAAGAATCAGACAACAAAACAATAAATCAATTCCTGATATTTTGCAAAAAAAATAAAATACGGGTTCACAGAATGATCTCGTGAGCAAAAAGCTAATCCCGGGTTGTAATAATGGAGGCATTACTTCTAGAAATAAAGAAGTCATCATTCCTGTTTTCTAAACTGGTCACACTGCATCTAGACTACTCTAGTCCTCGGCACCATAATTTAGGAAGGACATTGATAAATTAGAGAACATCCATAGGAGCACAACCAGGATGGTGAAGGTTCATGAATCAATGTCATATGAAGACTGACTGAAGATACTGAGAATGTCCAATCCAGGGAAGAGAAGACTGAGGGCAAGAGGGAGGACACATTTTAGTCTTTAGTCATAACAACTCTATGACCATCAATAGAAAATATGGAGAGTTTGCTACGCCAATAAATTCAAAGGTCTAGACTTCCCTTTCAAAAGTGTTTAAGTATTTGAAGAATTGTGATGTGAAAGAAGGGCCAGCCTTATTCTTTTTGGTAACAGAAGGAAGAATTTGGTATTAGTGGGTGATAGTTGCAAGGCAAATTCAGTTTTAACATCAGCATAGAAAATTAAGGCTATAACATACCTTGAGATATAAGATGCTTTGAGAGATAGAAGGTTTTCCCCTCATTGGAAGGTAGTGAGCCCCTCTAGCCAATGTGATGTGATCCATTTTGGATTAAATCATCTCTGGAATCCCTTACAACTCTAAAGTTCTGAGTATGATTATGAATATAAAGTTCTTTGCACATCTGTGTAATATATATATTACGTATATATGTTCTCATGAGTTGACTAAATTTGTCTTAGAGGTGGCATGAATTCACATCTCTGAAACATAATCCATTTTCTTCCAAAAGAACTGTGGTTTTTACCTTGAGGGAAGCTGGGGAGGGGTGGTGGCTGGGCTTTTGCTCCTTTTCTTGCATTTCTCCAAAAGGGGGAGCAAACTAGAATGGTATTTCTCCATCACCTCCTCTATCCCTCCCTCCTGCCACTAATGATCGCTGGTCTTTGATTCAGAACAAAAGCTTATTCCCTGGTCACTAGCCCTTAGCTTTCACTTACCCACCAGCTTAGCTCCTTCCCACCAAATACTGATTATACAAAAGTCCTTTGTAAATAGCAAAATAACACAGAAAATCATTTATCCAAGCAAAATGGCAAACAGAAATTGTTGAAATTCTACAGATCACACTACTAGGAAATATACAAGGATGAATGAGCTCTTCTGATGGCAGTGGAATGAGATCTTAACTTGGACCAGGTGAGAGGTCCCAATCTCACTGAAGAAGAAAGTCTCTAGCAAGGTGAGCTGGAAATCAAGGCTGAGGACTTTGCTCTCCCTAAAAGTCTGCAGCTTCCAAAGTCCTTCTCTCTTCTTTGGAGTGCATCATCACGTGTGATTCCCCTGAAACTCTTGCATCTTCTCCACCTCTTACCCAGGCACCTAGAGTCACATCCACCTTCTCTCCATTCATCACGTGTCATCACCAAAGCCTAGTTCCATGGGTTAACTGGACCATGGGAAGCAATATCAGTGCAAATTCTAGATGCTTCAAAGGGAATCTTAAAATGTCCAAGGTGATCCACTTAACACTGGTGGACTTACAAGGCCTTTTCCATATTGCCAGTAAAGAATTCAGTTGGGCTCTTTTGAACATTGCCTTGTCCCCATTGGTGCCAATAAGTTAAAGGATGTATGAAAGAGTGCTGGGCTTTAGAGTCAGAGGACTTGGTATTGGTACTTAATATTGATGTGAGCGTGGGCAATAATGGATAATCAATCAATAATCAAAAATCATCTATTAAGTGCCTACTATGTGCCAGGAGCTAAGCTAAGCCTCTGTGGGCCTTATTTTCCTTATCTGTAAAAGGAACAGGTTGAGTCAGGTAACTTTTTGAGGTCTCTTTGAGCTCTTAGTCTATGACCCTATCATGTTATTTGGAGAGAGAGGGAAATTTGGACCTATGATTTTGTAGAGGTGTGCTGATAAATGTTTAACAGCCAGCTTTTGGGGGGGAGGGGATGCATACACATCATTAAGTTTAATCTGCATTATTAACACGTTTTCCAATACTTTCTTAAATCTAGACACCAACAAAACAATAAACCAAGCCTTGATTTACGGCATCTGCTGATTTCTGAGGTGTAAATGATCACACCTTTAACTATCAACTCTTGAGGGCTGGTTTACTCTAGTTCCTCCAATAAAGAAACTTCCTCTGCTAATGCAGGTGCTATGTAAATTTATAATCTTAGTTGCCTCAAAAACCCTATGACTACCAAAAAATAATTCACTTTAGTGATACAGAGTGCAGTGTTGTTGCAAGTTACTTCAGGTAAGTGAATGATTTGCCTAAAGTAGATCCCACTTTCTGTTCTCATTCCTTATTGACTCTGGGAAGTCTGCAAAGTTTATTAAAATGAGTAATGGGCTCATTTGAGGGAACAAGGGTTGACCACTAACTTGCCCACTGGGTCAGACAATAATACTGGTTAATACTCTATTGTGTGGGCAATAATGATAGCCTCCCATGATTGCTTTATTATTAATATAACAGGTAAAAACAAAGATTATATATTTTATTTCATTATTCTTTTACAGTCTCACTAATGCTCCATGGTTTGGACCACACAACTTATTTTTCTCTAACGTCTAGTATCACAATAGCTATTTTTTGTTACTCCTTCCCAAGTTTTAATTTTTAAAAAAATGGATTGTAATGGGGACTGGCCAATGAGGGTCCTCTCCTTGAAGAATGCGTAGACATTACTGATCTGTGTGCTGCCAATCCAACATATGGAACCATGGAAGGGGGTTTCAGCCATGATGACTCAGAGATTTGTACAGTTTGGTGATGAAGAGGCTTCTAATTGGCCTCAGAGCTAAAAGACAGACTATTGATTGAAAAGGTACATAACTGGAACTGAGTTCTTACACAAAGAATACTTTCTGAGTTGTTTCTTCCTTCCTGGCAGAAAGCAAGCCAAGATCTGTTAAGAGTTCATACATTAGGAAGAGGCATCGGGGTTCTATCTTGTACATGGTTAACACATGTAGGGAAATAGACATTAATTCTTGTTTCTTTTATGTTTATTGTTTCCTGGTCTCAGGTGAATGAGCATTCCAAGAGGCTGAAGGCCCAGGTCACTTGTAAGACTGAAAGATCCATCAAAGTCTTCTCACTGGTAACTGGAGTCAGTAGCAGCAGCCAAGTTTGATGTTCAGGTCAGCAGCTGAATGACCTGCTTGACCCAGCTCAGCAAGTGCACTGACTCATCAGTCAAGAAATCTTACCCAGCAAGGAGCTAGGCCAGCTAAGCAATGGAATGACTCATCTATTGCCTTTGAAAACAACCTGAAATGAACTTGGTAGGGAATTCTCTGAGGGGAGAAAAGGTCTCCCAGGGGCAGCACTTATGGGGTGCTTAGTTGAGTACATGTGTTCCCTACATGTGTGACTCACTGCACTGGGGTTTTCAGTTTGAGTCCACTCTACCCTGTGACTGTGTGCAGAGAGGAGAACATACCCCCTAATTTGGGTGGGTTTTGTGACTTATGTCCCAGCTTTACTTTCTCAAAAAATATTCCTTTGTAAACCATTAAGGAGAACCAGGTGTGCTTCATGAATGGAGAGTACTAGAAACTACAAAACCCTAAGTGTTATTCCTAGATCTCTGAGAAGTCATCATTAACTCAGAAAGATTATTACAGAATGAAAAGGCTTTGAATTTGAGTAAGTTCATTTCATTTTGCTAATAGTACAGATCTAGGTAAAAAACCTTGTATTTCTCTTAGCAGAGGAAGGAGATCTATCTAGAACTGTAGAATCTCACATTTGGAAAGTTCCTCAAAAGCCATCTAATCCAAGCCCCACCTGAAACTGCACAGACAGATGGTCATGCAGGTTCTTTCTGAAGACCTTCATTAAAAGGCAATTTACTATTTCCCATAAGATCATGGGATTGAAATCTGGAATGGATTTTAAAGATCATCTAGTCTAACCCCTTCATTTTATATGTGAGCAAATTGAGATCTAGAGAGGTCCCAATTTTGGGCAGGAAGTAAATAGTAGAACTAGGCATTTGGATACCAAAATCCCATACCCTTGCCACTGTACCCCAGCTACCTCTCATTACCATGCAGCTCATTATGCTTTTGGACAGCTCAAGTTTTTAGGAATTCTTCCTTACATTGAATCAAAATCTTTCTCTCTGCAACTTCTACCCATTATTTCTACTTCTGTTCTATGCAACCAGCAGAGCAAGGGTAATTCTTCTTCCATATGAGAGCCCTTCGAATCCTTGAAAAAGGCTGTCACAGACCAATGCAAAATGAAAGGAGCAGAACGAGAACCACATATGGGTTGGTCATAACCATAAATGGGAGGGGACACAACTTCTAAAGATTTCAGAACTCTGACCAATGCAGTGACAACAAATCACGACTTCATGATGATGATGATGACGACAGTGAATTTATTACTCTTTAAGGTTTGCAAAGTGCTTTTTAGATATTTTCTCATTCTGTTCTCACAACAGCCCTGCAAGGTAGGTGCTACTGTTGTTCTCATTTTGTAGATGAGGAAACTGAGGCAGAAAGAAATTAAGTGACTTGTCTAGGAACACGCAGATAGTAAGTGTCTAAGGTCAAATTGGAAACCAGCTCTTTCTGACTGAGCTTCTGGCTCTTGATAGGAGGCGATAGGTTCTGAGTATAGAGTGAGGCAGGGATTGTCAGACACGGCAAATGGGATAACTTGTTTTTCTTGGCTATATACACTTACTACAAGTGAGGGCTTCTATTTGCAGCGTAGGGGAATTGAGTTAGTGGGTGGTGATACATATAAATATATAAAAGGGATCAATATTTTAAAAATGCACATAAGATATAAAGGGACATAAATAGAGCAATTCTGTTATTACCTTGTTAACCTTAATAAACATTTCCTTGAGAGAGAGAAAAAAATCTTTTTTTATTTAAGTTTCTTTTTCCCTTTCAAATGAAATGTCACCAGTTTCTTCAATTAATCCTCATGTGATAGGGCCTTCAGTCCTCTTACCGCTTTGGCTCCTTTCCTTAGCAATCATTTTCCTGAGTCCTGTTAACACCCTGTGATATTTGACCTGGGCCTGACCACAGCTCATTGAAGGGGGCAAGGGACTCTTTTATCATCTCTTTACTTCAGTCGGATCTCTATGATCCACTAACAATTTAGTCTTCCCAACATGAAAATTATTCTCCTTGGCATAGAGAACACAGATGCAAAACAGGCGTCGGTCAGTGTTGCTTTTTCTTTGTCTCATTTTATCTGTCATCCTTGTAGCAAGTGGCAGTCCTGTTTTTTTGAACTTCCTACTTCCTCTAACATATAAACTGTGGTTGTCCTTAGCCTTGACTGAAAGCCTAAACTCTAGGCTTTATCATTCCTAAAATTATTTCTGCAGACTACGTCATTCTTTTGTATTAATCCTACGGTTATTGTTTCCATATTGTACAGATATCTCCTGGACCTGGAGTCAGGACAAGCAGGGTTCAAATACGGTCTCAGATATTTACTAGTTGGGTAACCCTGCACAAGTCACTTATCCTCTGCCTGCCTCAGTTTCCTCAACTGTAAAATGGGGATAACAACAGCACCTACTTCACAGTAGCTGGTGTGAAGATCCAAGGAGATGATATCTGTAAAGAGCCTAGCGCAGTACCTGGCACACAGTAGGCACTTAATAAATGTTTACTCCCGTCTTTCCCTCCTCAGTATTTTAAAAATTCAACTTGGTCAATGAGTTCTCGGTAAAGTCACACTGGTCTCTTCAGGAAGTTTCTCATTTCCTTTTTTATCACAATATTTTGTGTGTCATCAAAATTTCATCCAGCGCTTCCTGTCTGTCCGTCTTGAGCCAATTTTAGGTCTATGCTTTTCTCTCAATTCTTTGAAATCTGCTCCTCCAAAATCTAGAGTGGGCATCATACTATGCCTGTTTTTTCTTGCCTTATCTGTCGTAGAGCTCAAGATGGTCACGGTTCTTTCTTCCCGAGATCTCTTTCATTTCTGATTTGGTGACCAATAACTTCTCACTGGTAAAAAAATCAGAATGAGATCTAGAATAGCAGTTATTTTCACTGCTTCCAAAGGATAAAATGATCAGGAAAGCAAATACAAATTCTTCAGTTCCTCTGTTTTTAGCAAAGGGACACCTTGGACAGACATCTGGATAACTGAAGTTGCCATCCATCACTTGCATTTGGACTCCATGCCAACTCTATGGTCTGCCTCTAGAACTCATCATTCATTTCCATTTTTCTGCCCCATGATTTGTAATGTTATCCTTATTCAAATGCTCTCCATCATGTGTTCCCTTCTCATCCTTTCACAGATTTTCATGAAGGAGCATGTAGTTTTCATATACAATGCTGCTTTGGCTTTTTTTAGTAATGGACTTTTCTGGGGTGGAGTTCCTATTTATTTTCACTTTACCTGACATTGCTGACTCAGGTACATTAGCTCTTCAATTAGCCTAATCCTGAAGAAAAGGGCCACATGTCTAGGGGTGGGGAAGTGAGGAAGTCCCACTTAAAAATAGTAAATATCACTTGCTTATATGGAGCTTTGCCATTTACACGTGCTTTACATATATTGTCTCATTTGATCCTTACAACAATTCTATAAGGTAGGCAGTGGTTGGGTGGTTTTAGGAATATGCTGGTAAATGTTTAACAATGCGCTTTCAAAAAATGTATGCATAATACACGTTTAAGTTTAATCTGCACTATTAACATTTTCTCCATCACTTTCTTGAATCTAGACAATCAATAAAACAATAAATAAAGCCCTGGTTTGTACCACTTGCTGATTTCGAGGTGTAAATGCTCATACTGAAAATTTAACAGTTGGCTCTTAGGAGCAGGGTTGAGCTGGCTCCAGCACATCATTGGGGATCCGTGGTTTCATCAGTGAGGGGAAACCAGCAGAAGAGCCAATGCAGATCAGCAACTCGTCTGTAACCAATAGTCTTACTAGATTCCTTAGGGGTACTGAAAAGTTAGACATAGGGCACCTTGCTCACAGTCAAAAAGACAGAATAAATGAGATGCAGTACTTGAGCTCAGGTCTTTCTGACTCTAAGACCATCGTTCTTTCCACTGAAGCACACTGCTGACTTCCTGTAGGAACTACAGGTAATGTTCTCATTTTACATGCAAGGGTGGAGACTGTGTGGATTGAAATAATGAATCCAATTACCCTCACCCCAGTTAAAACAAATGTCAAGATTTGAATCCCTGATACATTTATCCTAGGTCTCAGCTGTACTTCTAGGTGTCAATAAGGGCTGGACAACACCTTGAATCAATCAAATACATTCAAGTCTCACATCTTCTGGGTACGGGCCAAAGTCTATTCCAGTTGGTTGAGAGACTTGGTCGTGCCTGAAGAGGATATATAAAAGGAGCCAGTTCAGAGAGGAGAGATTTCCAGGGCTTCAGAGCATAGAGAGTAGAGCGGAAAAAGCAAAAACTAAGTTAGAAATGGTTGTCTACATAGCAATAGCCAGGAAAAGGAGAAAGAGAAAGTAGGACTGAGGTGAGACAGAGCGGAGAGAGACTGAAGAGCATCATTGGCCCAACAGGCACCTTGGGGCAGAAGACTCAGGCTCAGGTCTCCACAGCTGTATCTACTTTTGAAGAATTAAAGGGAGTTTATAGAAAAAGTCTTTTCTCCCAAATTCTAGTGTCTGTTTATTAATGGACATTGTAATATACTATGCTGTGTCTTTACTCAAATATTTATGGTAACTTGAATTTTGCCTCAAACACAAAGAAGCCAGAGATAAACAAGAACTAAATAAAAATGTAAATTAAGATGGAAAACTAGACCTCTTCCTAAATGTTAGGAATTTTCCTAATGGGGAGATAGGAGTGATTGCAATGATATTCCTAACTTTTTGTTAAATAGAAATTTTCCAAAGCAGTAGTGGAAAGGACTATTATATTGTCCTAGCCTTAAAATGAGCTAATTATCTTAATCAGGTATTACATAGCTATGGGAAAGCTGACCCTCACACAGGGTTACATAACTTACTCATGGCACCGGAGCAAGGAAGTGTTAGGGACAGGATATTAATTTCATCTTCCTGAGTCCAAGTTCACCATTATAGCTACTACAATACAATGCCTTATGACAGAGGCTATAAGGACTTAAATGGAAAGATTTGAAAGGCAAAATCTGTAAGTACCTTCACTCTTTTCCTGGCTGGTTAGCAGATTCTTTATTGGTTTTTCTGGGAAACAAGTGGGTCCTTTTAACTTCAGCTACACCCACCATCTTAGACTTTTGGACCTTAACTTGTTAGCCCTTTCAACTAGACTATTTTTGAATATCCTATCTTCTCACTTTGATCATGTCATGAGTTCTGCTATTTCTCACTTCTCTACAAAGGCAGGCATAACATTTGAGTCTCACTCATATTCTAGCAGCTTCAGCGGCTGCCTCTGTCTTAAAAACTTTCTGCTTTAGTTTCCAAAATAAAATGTTTGGTGATTTTTCTTCTTCTTCTTTTAAAGAAAAACCTGAAAAACTAACACAAACATTTTGTTCTCTCAAAAAAGTCACCAATTGGCAAAGCTTCTTATCACGTCTGGGAAGCGCAAGAAAAATTCCTAGATTCAGACTGCTAAAGTTAAAGGTAAGAGATATGTGTTAAAGACAGAGCTGCTAGAAGAGCTGTTCAGAAGTTAAGATTATTGGAGAGAGAAAACACTGATTCCAATATAAGTCTGAAATAACAGCCAGGAGGACTGAATCACTTTGTAAGAAAACTATATGGCTCTTACAAAATATGAGAGTTGGAAGGGGCCTTAGAAATCACTTAGTACAACCTCCTTATTTTCAGATGATGATGATGATGGTGGTGATAATGATAGATAACATTTATATAGCACCTGTAGGGCAGCTAAGTGGTGCAGTGGATAGAGCGTCAGCCCTGTAGTCAGGAAGACCTGAGTTCTAAATCCAGTCTCAGATGTTACCAGCTGTGTGACCCTGGAAAAGATACTTCATCCTGTGTGCCTCAGTTTCCTTATCTGTCAAATGAACTGGAGAAGGAAATGGCAAATCATTTCAATATCTTTGTCAAGGAAATCTCAAATGGGGTCACAAAGAGTTGCACACGGCTGAACAACATATAGTACTTTAATATATTATCTCATTTGATGGGCCAATAAAGACCCAAGATCACATGACAGAGCAGAACTTGAACTGAGACCTCTTGATTTCAAGCCTTTTGAGATTTTCCACTATACCACAATTCTTCCCTTGCTTTTTTTCCACTAAAAACCCATGTGAGTGATTTCTCTCATTTTCCTTATAATCAGCTCTCAATGATCCAGGCTCATCGGCTTTGAGAAAACTAGTGGTCCAGATAATCCAAAATCAATTTATACTTAAATTTGGATGCATTATATGATTTTTTATGCAGCAAATATGCTTTCCTACCTATGTTTTGGTTTAGGCAGATATTAAATTTGATATTAGCATTTCTTGTACACACAGAGTTCGGTAGCAAGGAGAGCAGTAAGCTGGGTGACAGAAGCACTTTGATTTAAGATTTTTAAATGTCATAAATAATCTACATAATGAATAAGCTAGACTTTGCAGGAACATTAATAGTAAAAATGCCAATACCAATGATACCAATCTGAATGTAAAAATGTGCACAATAAATATAGAGCTAAAAGTAGAGGAAGAGAAAGCTGTGAAACATTTCCCTGGGTTTTCACATTGTTTGCTTTTACCATTTGACCAAAGTTTCATTATAAGACTTATTTCAAATTCTTCTTTTTTTCTCTCTTCTTTTTTCATTCCTTACTTAAAATTTTTTTCCACTAAAAAAACCAAATAGAAGACCTTTCACTCATTCAGGACATAAACAGAAAACTTAAAATCTCTTCTATTGTTGATTATATTTATTGTAAACCACATTGGCAGGAATCACACTTGCGGACCTTACCAACAAGATTTTACAGTCATAAAGATGATGTAGTAATAGTGCAAAAGATTTGGCGTTATAGGAACTGAGTTCAAATCCTAGCTCTAAAACTTACTGCATTGCTGAGTCACTTCGTACAAGTAAAAGAACCGCTTTGGGCCTCAGTTTCCAAGCCACACTATCTGTCATGAGAATGGAACCTATAAGGTTTATCCTGGAATGTCTTAATCAATGTATCTTTCCCCATCTATTGATTTTCTGCCCAGATTAATTACCTAATTCATATAGTTTTCCTATCTCTTATTTTCTCCAACTCAGTGACACTGAATCCCTGACCCTTGCTATCTTCTCTCTTATCCCCAAACCTCTAACCTGGTGAAAATTAGGCCTGGTGGTCCTGAGGTCATCATAACAGTCTTCCCTTAAGGGAAGCTGTAAGCTTATAGCAAGTACTCAAGGAAAAATACTGACCAGAATTTTTTTAGAAGATTGGTCCAACTGTGTTCCAATTTGTCTACCACCAGTTTGGTTTTTTGCCCTGCTAACAACCCTCCAAAATGACATTTTGTCCTGACCCCTGATACACAATTTTACCAGCTCCTGAGAGGTCATCCAAAATCATAGTACAAAAATCTCACTCTCCGAAGAGCCCTTGAAAGCACTTGCTCCCCAGCAGGAGCATTCCCATTTCTGCTGAATGGATCCGTGTCTCTGTGCTCCCCAATGCAATGCTGACTTTATCTTAATTATACTCTGTTATCATGTCCCCATTTCCTCTCTTTCCTTCCCCCTCTTCCCTATTGCTTGCAATAAAGCTATACGTTGAATTGACTCTCTTTGTTTTGCATGTTTTTCTTAGTACCTGAACTCATTAAGGGATTGCTTTTCCTAATGTCTTTGGCAGGCTCTCAGGTCTTTTCTTGGACATAAACTGGGTACCAGGATAAGGATTTAAACCTATTGACAAAGGAGTAGGGGACTATGAATTCTTAGCTATAGAAAGCAAGGATCAATAGAGGAACCCTATGTCTTTCCAGGAGGGCCTCCCTTATGTCAGAGGACTCTCTCAAAAAATTCACTCACTCCCCTGCCATGTTTCATTTCAGATCTACCCAATTTTTCTTCTGTGCTCTCTGAATTACCTGCTTCATATTTCACAAATTTCTTTTAATTTTAAGCCTTTTCCCCTCTTGTTCCTTCTGTCTTGTGGCACTACAGAGACATACATGGCTCTCTATAGATGATACAGCTTCCCCCACCATCCTTACTTCATGCCTCTGGACTCACTGGATCTGGGCAGGGAGTTGGGATATGCCTTGCTCCACATTAAGATTTCCAGACTCTCCCTTTACCCACAATCAATCAGTAACTTCCCCTCCTTTGAGCTCATGCTAGCAAGATTTAAAAAAGAAAAAACAGACAACTCAGACGAGTGCCATTATTTACTAACCCCCGGGGCATTCTTTCTCCTACTTCGATAAATTTAGTCCCTGACTCATCATTTCCCTTTCCATTCCCAATTACCGCTCTCATTTTAGGAGATCTCAATATACTGTCATTTCTTAGACACCTTGACTTCTTGTTCCTCAGTTTACCTTTATCCTACCTCAGGTACATACAGGGATTGTAAGACCTTTGACCATGTCACCTACAAGTATTTCAAGAACTCAAAATTCTTTTTTCTGCTCATACTACCATGCATACTATCTTTCCAAATGCCTCACTTGTCAAGCACTTAGCACAGTACTCCGACACATAGCAGGTGCTT
Organism: Potorous gilbertii; assembly: GCA_028658325.1. Lineage (NCBI taxonomy): Eukaryota > Metazoa > Chordata > Mammalia > Diprotodontia > Potoroidae > Potorous > Potorous gilbertii. The sequence continues at coordinate 564,304,507 of CM053770.1, forward strand.
AATAAATGCTTGTTTCTTCCTTCTTTTTCTTCTTTATTCCTCTTAAGTCTATTCATTCTTGTCATGACCATCTGTTCTCCTATCCTTCTATTCTATCCCATGGCACTGCTGGCTATACACTTTTACTTTCCCAAACTCAACCTTTTGATGAAATAGTTCAATTCTACACTGTCATCTATGCTCAAATCCCTTGCTTCACTGATCAGACCTTGTCAAACTCTAGCCCTGGGTTACTCCCACCATCTAACCTTAAGCTCTTACTCTTATGCTGCTGGATGAATCAATCAATCAATCAGTCATGCTGACTGGATTCACTGTTGTTATCTAATCTCCAATGGGCCTTTATTGTAGTAAGAAATCCTTGGATTCCTCCCCAATCAGCTGTTTATCTCACTTACCACCCTGGCTATTCCAAGTCTTTTTTTTCTCCCATGGCAAGCCTTCCCTGCACTTGGTTGAGTACATTGTCTCATACTCCCCTTCTTGTGTGACATTCTTCTGAGATCATTTCCTCCTTAACTAACTCCAAGCTCTGATAAAAAGGAGACACTTCTTGCCAAGGCCAACCCCTTAATAAGCACCCTTGTTCCTATTCCATCAGTTTTCTCCAGAAGATTGCCTCTGTTATCATCCATACTCTATCTCCCTCTAATCTTCAATTTTTCCCTTGCTTGTCTTCTAGAAGGAAGAACAAACAATTTCTCCCCACCTACTGATTCCTTCTTAACTGCTGGGAAACATGTCCCTTTTTTCCCCAACCTTAAAAACTCTCACTTGATTTTTACCATCCCTGAAAACTATTATCCAACATCTATCCCACCCCTCTCAGCTATACTCCTTTAAAAAGCCATCTGAGATCAAGGTCTTTACTTCATCTGCTCTCAATTTCTTTCTCAATTTCTGAAATTTGGCTTCATCCTCATTCAACTGAATTACTCTTTTCAAAGCTAACCAGGGCAGGGGTCTCTTAATTTCTAAATTTAATGGCCTTTTCTTAATCCTCATTTTTCTTCACCTCTCTTTAATATTTGAAACTACTGATTACCTTTCCCTTATCTCTGGATTTTGTGACACTTTAATCACTTAGTTTTCCTCCTAGTAGGATGATTGCTTCTTCTGTTTCTTCTGCTGGGTCTTCAGTCATGCCTACCTGTGTAGGTATCTCCCAAGACTCAGTTATGGCCCCTTTTTCTTTTCTCTTGATTCCATCTGCTCCGATGGGTTTAAGTTTCATTTCTATGCAAATGATTCTCTCTCCTGCATTCCAGTGCCATATTGCTTAACTGAATCTTTCAAACTGGAGGCCCCTTGGGCAGCTCAAACGCAACACATTCAAAACAGACCTCATTCTCTTTCCCGTATACCTACCCATCTTCTGAGCTTTCCTATCACAATCTAGCATATTACTATCCTAGTTACCCATGTTCTCAACCTCTGTGTCATCTTTGACTCCTTACTCATCCTTGCCCAACACATCTCATCAATGTCCAATTCCTTCTCTTCCACAACTTATTTCAGATACATCTATGTCTCTCTCTTTTTAATTTTATTCTTAATTTATGGAATAAAACAAGCATTTTCATAACATAGCACAATAAAAAAGATGATGGCATAGGAAATTGCAAATCTACCATGCACAACTTTGATATATACAACAAAACTATGATGTGAATTTCTTTTTTTCTTCCCTTTCCTTCCTTTGCCCTAAAAATGGCTACCATTAGACATAAATAGGTGTGTGTGTGCGCGCGTGTGTGTGTGTATATATATGTATATATACATACATATATGTGTGTGTGTGTGCACAAAATTATTCTATACATACTTCTATTTATCAGGTCTTTCTCTGGATGCAGAGTGCCTTTCTTCATATGTTCTTTACAGTTAATTTTATACTCAATTAATTACAGTTAATTAGTTGTCCCTGTCTTTCTAATCACATAGCCACCCTCTAATTCAAGCCCTCAGTCACCTCTCATCTGAATTATTAAAAGATCTTCCTATTTGGTCTCTTTGTTTCAAGTTTCTCCCCCTTCCCAACTACCCTCCATTGGCTGTCCCCCATGCTTGGATCCTCTCCCTCCTCACCTCTACCTCTGCCTCCACACAAACTCTTAGATGAAGATGAGTGTTGCCACCCCCCAAAAGGGAGAGAGTGAAGCAGCTCCTAGCTGCCATTATGAGAGGTAACGTTTCATAAAACACCAAGAAGCAGAATAGGGAAAAAGAAATTTATAGTCAGCTTGGCAAATGACCAACAAAGTCAGATTACCCTGAAGAATTTAAGGATGAAATTGGAAGGAGGGCAATGTTCAGTCAAATAATAGTCCAGATTTGCATAATGAACTCTTTTCTTCATATCTAACAGCAGAGCCATTATAGTTTGACTCCAAAATCACAGTCTCTGGTGTGGTTTATGAGGAAGCAGAGAAAGCACTTAAAAAGCAAAATAAATATGAGAACAACTGAACTAGTCCAGACGTACACATATGAAGTCTGGGCTAGGAGTGACACAGTTTTGAAGGTGTCAAGGGATTGAGTCTCAAGAAATAATGACTAAGAAATATCAATAGTTATCAACTTAGATACCCCTTCTCCACCAACTCTTTTGAGGGTAGCTAGGTGGTACAGTGGATAGAAGCACCAGTGCAGGAGTCAGGAGGACCTGAGTTCAAATCTCCCCTCAGACCTTGGGCAAGTCACTTAACCCCAACTGCCTCATCCTGGGTCATCTCCAGTCATCCTGATGAATATCTGGTCACTGCATTCATATGGCTCTGGAGGAGAAGTGAGGCTGGTGACCTGCATAGCCCTCCCTCACTCAAAAACAAAGTCAAGTGCAAGTCATGTCATTTCTCTGATGGCATGGTCTTCTTTGGTGAGGAAGGACGAACGCCCACGCTAAATCTTTAGAAGAATATATAGACACGTTGACTGCATCTTTAATAAAGGTATGAAAATGGAACAGGCAAAGTTTTGTGCATGTTATTTGATAGCACACTACACATTTACAGCCATACAACTGATGGAAAAGTCCAGAGAATGCAAGTTCTCACTGTGCTGATTATTTTTGACTATAAAAGCCTTTGATTTGGTAGAACAAAATACTGTCATTAAGACTCTTACCTAGCAAAGTCTCTCTCATAATTATGTCAAAATTATAGATGATTCTTTGAAAGATGTAACAAGAGAAGTAACCTTGTTCAAAATGATCTAATGAGGCACAAAATGTGATTCCTTGTTTATCACAGGTGTCTGCCACCGTTACTGAGGATGTTCAGGAAAGAGTCTAAATAGAAGAATTCCCTATACACTGTAAGGTCCTTCGGATGATTCTGTTTATGGAAGACACTGTGCTGATGGCACCAAGCCTTTGAATATTGAAGAGTGTATAATCATCATAACCTATGATCACGCAAAAGAATTTAGCTTACCTATCTACAAAGGAAAAACCTAGCGTATGAAGAATGTCTACTATGATATGTGTCTGGATAGATAACATTAGATCATTTTGAACAAGGTTACTTTTCTTGTTACATCTTTCACAGAATCATCTATAATTTTGACATAATTGTGAGAGACACTTTGCTAGGGAAGAGTCTTAATATGAAGGAACAATGAACTGGACATATAATTTAATAGGAGAAGGGCAGGATGGACTTTGTATTTGGGAAATTGTGCCATCTTTTAATGATCCTAAATGTCTCCCAGAAACAAAGGCCCATCTTTTTAACATCAACATTATTTTGTTGGTGCTATGTGGCTGCAAGCTATATAATGCTTGAGTCTCTAAGACTTAAAGTAGCCAAAGTACTGGAGAAGGACATGATGGACATGAGCAAACTCCATAGCAATGAAGAATTTTACAGAAAAATCAGTGTGAAAGATGTCATCAAAGTGACGTTGGAAGTTAAAGGGGTTAAATAAGTGGGCTGGTCATAGATTAAGAGTGAGGGACAGTGTGTTCCATCACTACTCATTCGGAATCAAGAGTGTTAGAGGAAGGCTCCTAGTACAATGGGAAAAATCACCAAGTGGTTATCCTGCCTCCAGTGAGGAAGAATCTACTACCTATGTTTTCAGCCAGCCCATTCCACTTTTGGAAAGTTCTAATTGATGATAAATTTTCTTTACACCAAACCTAAATCTTTTCACTTGCAACTCTACATGTTACTTTCAATTCTGTTCTTTGGGGGGTAAACAGAACAAATCTATTTTTATTTAATATTTTATTTTTCCCCATGTATTGTGCTGGTCCTACAATAACATGTATTGGTTATACATGTGCAGTCATGCAAAGCATATTTTCATATTAATCATGGTGTGAAAGAAAACGCAGATCAAAAAAACCTCAAGAAAAACAAAGAAAGTAAAAAAATATCCCTCGGTATGCATTCAGACTCCATCTCTTCTTTCTCTGGAGATGGAGAACATTTTTTATGATAAGTCCTTTGAAACTATCTTCGATTACCGTATTGCTAAAAATGCAAAGTCATTCACAGTTGATCATCATATTATATTGCCATTCCTGTATACAATGTTCTCCTGGTTCTGCTCATTTCACTTTCCATCAGTTCATGTAAAACTTTCCAGGTTTTTCTGAGAGCATTTTGCTTGTCATTTCTTATAGTACAATAGTATTCCATCACTATCATATACAGCTTGTTCAGTCATTCCCCAATTGATAAGCATTCTCTCAATGTCTAATGTCTACTTTTTTGTCACCACTAAAAGAGCTGCTATAGATAATTTTGTACATGTGGTCCTTTTCCTATTTGGTTTGTATCTCTTTGGGATACAGACCTAGTAGTGGCATCCAAGCAGAACAAGTCTTCCATACAATGACCTTTCAAATACACTGACAGCTGGTAAGTTTCCCTTTCCCCAGAAGAGAAAATAAAGAAAGAATTATAAGGAAAATGTTCATCACTATGTACATGTGAGCCATCCTTATTTTCTTCTTCTCTTCACAGAACATGCTTAAAAGTATTTGTCCTAGAGAAATAAGCCCCATGAAGTGATATCTTTAGTGTTGTTGTCAAGTTGGGGTAGGGGAGGTTCACTATTGGTGAATTTATCATTAATCCTAAACCTTTATGCTTCAAACTGAATAGCGTGCTTTCACATTTCTGTCATCAGCAGTACCACTATTTTCCAGGTTCTTAGTCTTGAAATATCGTAATTGTTTTCAACATCCCCTTCTTCCTGACCTCTCATATTTAGTCAGCATGTCAATTATGAATTAAAATGTCTAATGTAAAAGCACCTACATTTTAAATATATACAGTATTATATTCTCAGCATCACCATTCCTGATTCTGAGGGGAAGCTTGGGAGGGCTTACTCCTATCATTGAGGGATTTGCTCTATGAGATGATGAAGAGTTACCTTATGAGTTGAGAAGTCAAAAGAACTGAAGTGTCAATAGTTATGTAATAGCTCAAAGTGAGCTAAGGCTGTTTCAAACTGCTTCTTAAGAGTCAGGTGGGAGGAAGAGTGAGGCTTACTCCAACTCCATCCTCTATCTCCATGAGACTGTATGCATATGGAATCTAAAGTATATGTATACTTTATAATACAGTCACATAAATATATCTATTATTTATATTAAATTTATTATAGTCTATACGTATAAATATATAATATATATATTTATAAAGTATACTATATATATATATATATATATATAAATATAAATATAAAGTATATACATAGACAAGCCTGAGCCTTAACCTGGGCTGTTTCTTTTGTGTGTGTGTTTGTCCTATCCTGAAAGGAGCATGTCTAGGCAGGGAGGTGAACTTGTAAGTCTGAGAGGTCTGGAGTCCTAGGTCCCATCACTGGCTTGGGGCTAAACAGTGTCAAGGGAGAGAGGTTCTAGGCAGAACTCAAATTCTCTTGGAGAGGATGGCTACCAAAAAGAGGAGTGCCCCAATCTGACCATTTCACCTGTACATGTGCCAGGTGATAATGCCAAGCCAAAGGGAAATGTAAGCATAATTTAGCAGACTGGCAAACGGCTTTATGTATGTAAGCATGTCTCCCAGTAGGTTGTAACAGTAATTATACATTAAGTTACTGAATTCTTTTAAAATTGTTAAAGAATCTTTTTCATTTTTTAATCTTTTCTTTTGTGTGTGGGAATAAATTATTTGTCCCATATTCCATGTACATTATACACTGAGTGCTTTATTTACTCCTCTTTTTTAGGGAGGTCTTAGATGTGACACATCAGTTTTCTTCAGTGCAACAGAGCGGGGGAATTGAAGCCAAAGCATGTAAGAAAAAGGGGCGTCACCTGTGCCCTAAGGGATAGGCTCACCTCAGACTCCCCACATGCCTAGGTACAGGGCACAGGGTGAGCATAGCACTCCAGCCCCTGTGTGCCCGCCAGCAGTCCCTAAAGGTTAGATAAGACTCTACTTTCCCTTTCTGCGGCATTACCTCATTGGAATGACTTCAACAGCATCCTAATTGGTTTTCAGATTTCAATCTCACTCCATTTGGGTCCATTCTGCACAGTGATGCAGGATTATCTCAAATACCATTTTCAGCCCACTCTTTGGGGGCTCAGAGTAGCTCTCTATTGTCTACAGTCATGAAATAATCCCAGTTCTCAAGGAATTTACAAATAATGGGGGAAGGACAAGAACACAAACAACTATGATGCAATTAAGAGTAGGATAAGTACAAAGGAAAGGCCCAAAGTGTTAAAAAAAAAAAAAAACCAAAACAAAACACTTGAGGAGGAAGACATTATTTTCATTGAAAAGACTCCACAGAGGATATTACACCTTAATTGGGCCTTGAAGGAATGGAAGTAGTTCAACAGAGATTATGTCATCGGAAGGTATACGGGTGGGAGGACAGAGTCCATTTTAAGCGCTGGAGATGAACAAGAGGAAGATGGGATGAGGAGGTAGTGAGTAGTTCAATTTGACTGAGATATATAAGAAGGGAAAGGAAACACTTAGAGACAATACTGATAGATTGTACCTGGATTTCAGAGGGCCTCAAATGCCAGTCTAAGGAGTTTATTTTTATTCAATAAGCAGTATAGATATACTAGAGATTTTTGAACAGAGCAGTGATATGATTAGGCCCATGTGTTGGGAAGAGCTCAGGCAGTGCTCTGGAGGATGGATTGGACATGGAAGAGAAGGAAGAGAAGATCTATTAGGCAGGTATTGCAACAGTTCAAGGTGATTGTAAGGAGAGTCTCACTAGGCAATGAGGAAAAAGAGAAAGGGTGGGATAGGAGAGATTCTGAAGAGGTCAAACTGATAGTTTCACAAATGATTGGATATGACAAGTAAGGGAGGAGAAGTCAAAGAAAACAATATATTTGTACCATGGGAGAAAGGGTGAATGGTGGTATCACTAACAGAAAACAGGAAAGTTAAGAAGGTGGAAGAGACTTTTGGGATAAGATACTAAGCTCAGTTTTAGACATGCTGGGTTTGAAGTCGATGGAGATGTATATTTATGAGTTATTTGTATAGAGGTAATACTTAGGACTATGGGCCTAAATGGGATTATAAAATAATAGAGATGGGCAAGAGAAAGGAAGAAGGTAAAGGACAGAGCTTTGGGAAGGGTGTACCTAAAGGGATCAGGAAGAGGATGAGAAACCTGGTGAAGGAAACAAGGAATAAGTAGCGACAGAAGAAAAACCAGGAGAGTATGCTGTCTCTGAAGCCAAGGTTGGAGAGATTATCATTAAGAACTGGGCAAAGATATCAAAGAGGATGGAGGACTGAGAAAAGACCACTGAACTTGGTCAATGACAATCTTTGATCTGTTTCAATAGAATGTGTGGGGGAGGAGGGAGAGAGTGAAAGAAGAGGGAGAGAGAGAGAGAGAGAAGGGGGGGTCAGATAGCAAGGAATTGAGGAGAAAGTAGGGAAACTGAGGAATTGGAAACATCAGGGATAAACAACTTTTTTCTTAAGAAATCTGAGAAAGATGGGCACCTAACCTTTCTAAGCTCTAGATGCACGGATAAGCAAGAGCTCTGAGTTTGGCACCCACCAGGATGCTATGAATTTTTACTTTTCTGGCCATTTTATTACAGATCACTGACACTATCCCAAACATGAAAACAACAATGAATTTTTAATGTGATGGGCTTTGCCTGGCTCTCCCATGCACCCCTAGATAGCATGTGGTTAATAGCTGGCTTCTTCCTGCTTCAGTTCTCCCAGCATGAAGAATTCCACTCAGCTAAATGAACACATGGAAGGTTTTCTTGCCCCCTTTGCCTCTTTCCCCAAAGGAACATTTGATGAACATGTTGTAAATTTTTATGCTTTACCCCTCAAAGATGCCCTTGTCAAGATATCAGATGTTGTCTGACTTGGAATACACATTTTGAGCTGAGAAATTGTGATTGGTCTCATTGTTAGAAACTCTCCCTTGCTTATTGGCATGACAACTGAGCTAAATAGAGCTGAGATGAATGCAAGGCTATTTTTGGTGCCTCCTCTAGGATTTCACGCACACTGTGTATTTTGCATCATTTTAATACTTGGGCATACTAAGGAGTCTGAGGCAAACACTCGTTTGTAAATGTTACAGCCTGCCAAGCTTGGGTGGATGTTTTGCAGGGTGACGTTTTTCATCTCACATGATTGCTTCTGGCAACAGTCAGATTGGGGAAAGATTTCTTTTTTTAAAAGCTGGAAACCAAATGTTAGTTCAGTTTGCTAGAAAGGTGGGCTCTCCCTTACCTTTATCCTGTCCATACAGGCTTCCATTTTGAGTTGCTCCACAGCTTTTCGGGCTTGAGAGATACTGGTTGTGCTGTTATTAGACATGCCTTCTTTCATTCTCTTTCCCCAGAAACTGTCAAAGTTAGAGAATTAGAAAGACGTAAATTACAGTGAGTGGAACAATGTGCCTATTATCTCCAGATGGTAAATGTGCAATAAAAGTGATGTTTCATGCTTCCAAAACAAATAGAGATAATATGATCAATAAGTATAGTACTGACCCATAGTATGACCAAATGTCATGAAATTCCTTGGAACAGTGTCTCAGTATCTGGTTGTCTGTCAGTACTGGGCGCTGTCAGTAAGTGGGAACAGAAAGTTCAAATCCCTAACTGACGTCCTCTAGTGTTACTATTATAATTGACTTCATAAGCTATAAACCTAAGTGTCCTGCTATTTCAATAGAATTTTCAAAATCAATCATGTCCTTTGTTGTATTACCGAGGCAATAATTCTGGAGAGCTGTCTTTAAATAATGTCACACATGCATGCATGTATAAACATGCACACCATTAGAAATGCTAATTGCCTTTCCTTTCTAAAAAGAGAAGACATTTTCAGTGACCTGGTTGGTTACTGAAGTTACAATTACTCCTTGTGGATACATGGAGGAATCTTATTAAAAATGATCTTCCTTCCTTCCTTCCTTTTCTTTCTTTCTATTTATTTCTATTTCCATCTATTCTCTGCACCACTGTACTGAAACTGTTAGATCAACAGTCATCAGTGACCAAGTTCAATGGTCTGTTTTTTAGACCTCATCCTTCCTCTCTGCCCAGTTGTTAGGGATAATCTCTCCTATCTTGGCTTTAGAGTTACTACACTTTCCTGGCCTCCAAATAGATGAATGTAATGCCAAGTGCTCCATGGTGGCATATTTATAAAGCATATGCTCTGACTTAAACTTATTGCATCTAATGAGAACCATTTGGAGAGAGCCATCATAATTAAAGGCTCAGAGAGAGTAGGAAGCTGACCAGAGACAAATCCTTGCTATGTTGTGTAAGGAACAAAAATAATTTCTAATCACTGCACAGCAAGGGGTAGGAAGATATTATCCGGGCATCCAGGCCAGTCTTTTTCCTCTAGATTTTTCATTCTTTGGGCAACTACCATGTTTAGACAGTGTATGATGTAGCACAGAATGGTTAAGCTTTGCTCTAGGGGAACTAAATTCAGAAGGGGCACTGATAGACGTGGTCCCTCAGCACCATAGCAATAACAGAGTTTAACAACCAATTTGCAAGACTAATTAATTTATTACTTTTAAAAATATATTTTTATTTCATTAAACATTTCCCAATTACATGTAATTTTTTTAAACATTCATTTAAAAAATTTCAAGTTCCAAATTCTCTCCTTCCCTCCTGCCCCTCCCTGAACCAAGAATAATTAATTTTAATAGAAATTCTTCTTCCCTCCTCAGCACCCTGGTTCCCCTTAGCATCTTTACCTCTAGTGTGCTATTTTCCAGTCCAGCCCTAACCCTGCTTTAGACTCCCTGGGTGCTAAGGAGGTGACCAAATGGGAGGATATAGGGGAAAAAGGGAAGAGAATACAGGACAGAGCCTTAAGGGATATCAACAATTAGTGTTATGCCATGGATAAAGATCCTGCAAAGGAAAATGAGCAGTAGTCAGATGGGTAGAAAGAACAATAAAGGAGAGAAGTGTCACAAATCCAGGCATGTTGATCAGTGGTGTCAAATGTTATAGAGAAGTCAAGAAGGATGAAGACTGAGAAGACATCCCTAGATTAGGCAATTAAAAGATCAGTGATAACGTTGAAAAAAGCAGTTTCAGTGGAATAAAGTTGAAAGCCAGATTGCTAAGCATTTTGAAGAAAGTGAGGGGGTGCTGGTGGTGATAGTGGGAAGTGGAGAAATTGATTATAGATGCCTTTTTAAAGGAATATAACTGATAAAGGGAGGAGAGCTATAGAATGACAGACTGAGGGAAAGTAGGATCTAGTTAGGGTTTTTTTTAGAGATAAAGGTGACTTAGGCGTGCTTTAGGCAGTATCTGGACTGTTGTATTTAGCTGTGGACATCCCAGCTTAGGACAGTCATTGATAAACTGCATGATGTCCAGAGAATGACAGCTCATACTATATGATATTTTATCAAAGGAAGTGGGCATCTTTAACCTCGACACGAGAGGATACTGTAATAATAACGATGACTAACATCTACATTAACACCTTGAGGTTTGCTGAGCACTTTATAAACATTATCTCATTTTAACCTCACAACAATTCTGGGAAGCAGAAGCTGTTATTGTTTCCCATTTTATACGTGGGGAAAACTGAGGCTTAGAAGCAGAAGCTCAGACCCAGATGCCCAGCATCATATAGCTAGTATCTGAGACTGAATTTGAACTTGAGTCTTCCTGATTCCTGGTCTAGCATTTTATACATTGCACAACATAACTGCCACAGTATTTGGGGGAAGGTGGGCGTCATAGTTCTCTTCAAGTAACTGGAGGGCTGTCATGTGGAAGAAAGATGAGATTGTTGTTTTGTTTGGCCCTAGAAGGCAAAATGTCCTAATACTTAGAGCTGCCCGCTGTAATGGGCTGTAATAGGAATCTGTGTAATGGGAGTCAGTAATTTACAGTTCTTTAAACAAAGGCTCGTACTTGTTGAGGAGACTTGAGTACAGGGACCCTAATGGATGGCTTCTGAGGTCCCTTCTAACTCTGTGATGCTACAATTTATCTTAAAGACTGAGGGAGATTCCAAAGATGAAGCTCAAAAGTCCAACTCTGCATATGCACAACATACAAACACTTAATCACTTATCACCACTGCCAATTCATCAAAACTCACTCACTTTGCGGGAGGTTAATTTATTTACCTTTATTGTGTTATTATCCAACTTTTTCTTTAGCTGTTTTCATGCATTTGTGTATACAAATTCTGTGTCTATAATCAGACTGCAAAAAATAAAACTCCCAGGACCCAATCTTTTATTTCCTTCCAATTCCCCACAGTTCTCTGTATACAGGAGGAATTCAATTAAATATTTCTTGCCTAGGATCATAAAATGTAAGATCCAGAAGGGGCCACAAAGAGAAACTAGTGCAAACAACTGGTTTTTAGAGAAGATACGACTTGTGCAAGATCACATAGATTTTTAGTGGAAGAGCCAAGACAAGGACCCAAGTCCAGTGATTTCTTACAATCATGCTCAAGGATCTCTAGCATGTACATAATATGGTTCTGGAAGAATGAAAGAAAGCCCACTCCACTGAATTATTGGAGGGATTCTCTTATCTTCATTCCACCTCTCCTTCTGATTCCCTATCCCACCACTCCAGCTATCCTTACGGTGTTTCATAGTGGGATGATTTCTAGCACTACCCTTTGGGTTCCTCTTACTGTCTGTTGTTCACTAGGTCAAACAGAATGATGGAGAGTGGTGAAAAAAGAAAATTAGGTTGAGTCTGGCTAGCTGGTTGTAAAAAAGCTTTGAGACTTCCTGTCCTCTCCCTTCCACGCACTTCCTTCAGATTGCATTTTGCCCTTTCCTGACATCTCCAATTTGTTTTTCCCATTCAAGGTTTTCCTTTGGTCTTCCCTTGAACCAGAACCACCACTGGGTTGGAAGGGAATACAGACTAGGATGTGCCTGAAGTAAGCTCCAAATTCTAGTAAGGATGGCTGTGCCCACAGCTCTGCCTTTATCACCCTTCCCCCAACGTCCATATTGTGAACTGGGGTCATGTCAAGTGGAACAAGTGTCCCACAGGAAGGTTCTGCCCCCATGAAGAGGGGGACTGAAATGTTATAAAGAATGGCGCTGGCACCTAGCTTCGGCCACAGACACCTAGGGTGGGAGCGGCAAAAGGGACATTCACTAGGCTTGAGATCAAGAGCGTGGTCAAACAAAGAACAAAGTGAATTAAATGAAATTGGCTCCTTCTTCACATTCCATACACACTGGCAAAAAAACACATGGACCCCAGGGACTATTTTGTGGCCAGGGTCATGAACAAGTCAACTTTCTTACCTGTTATCAGGGCAGGTCCAGTGACCTGGAGCAAGTGGATCACGGGAAGCTGGAGGTATGGAAGTTACCGAAGCAGATCCACAGGTTGGACTTGTCAATGATAAATGCTGAGTCGGGCTCCTAACAGGAGTCTCATCTGAAATAACAACCAAAGGAAGAGCTAGAAATGGGAAGAGAAAGTTCCTCTCTGAAAGTGTCAAAAAAACCCAAACAAACCACAAACTACTTGGTTTTTCCCCTTTCCCACAGAAATACCAGGCCTGATTGCATATCACTGCTCAAGAGGGCATGTGGAGAGTTATGGAAGCAGGTGGAACTTAGAGAGATCATAGCTCCTACAACAGTTACAGACTGGACCTTCTCCATATAAGCTACTCTTTTCAGAGTTACTGATGATCTCTTGATTGCCAAACCAATTTAGTGGCTGTTGCTCATTCTTCATTCTCCTTGGCTTTTGACACCCTCCTCTCACTAGGTTTTTGTGACACTGATCTATCTGGATTCTTCTCCTACCTCTCTGACCACTCCTTCTCAGTCTCTTTTGCTGTACCTTCGTCCATGCCATGCTTGTTAACCTTGTGTGTTCTTCAGGGATGTCCTGAACCCCTTTTTCTTCTCCCTCTATACTATGTCACTTGGTGAACTTATCAGCTCCCATGGATTCAGTTATAATCTCTAAGTTGATTCTCAGATCTACTGATTCAGCCTTAAGCTCTCTCCTAACCTCTAGACTTACTGCCTGTTGGACATGTCTAACTGGATGTCTCATAGCAATCTTGAACTCATAATGTCCAAAACGGAAATAATTATCTTACCTTTCAAAAACTCCCAGCTTCCAAACTTCCCTATTATAATCCAGGGCACCACCATCCTCCCAGTGACCCAGGTCCTCAAACTAGGCGTCATCTTCAACTCCTCACTCATTCTCAATCCCCTACCTAATCATTTGTCAAGTCTCAGCCTTTCTACATTCATGCTGTGGCTTAGTAATTTTAGTCATGTCTGACTTTTTGTGACCCCATTTGGGTTTTCATGCAAAGATACTTAAGTGGTTTGCCACTTTCTTCTCCTGCTCAATCTACAGATGAGGAAACTGAGGCAAAAAGGGTTAAGTTACTTGCCCAGTGTCATACAGCTAGAAAGTGTCCAAGGCTGGATATGAAATCAGATCTTCCTGACTCCAGGCCTGACACTATTCACTGTGCCATCCTTCTATTTTCATAACATCCCTTCTCTTCTCTGACCACCTTGGGGCAGGTCCCATCATCTTATGCCTGGGCTGTTATTACAATAGCCTGATGGTTGGTCTCCCTGCTTCAAATCTCTCTCTACTCCAGTCCATTCTCCAATCAGCTGTCAAATTATTTTCATAAAGTATAGATATAAGCTTGTCATTCCTATTCCCAACCCTTCACCTTATTCCACAAACTCCACTGGCTCCCTATCCTCTCCAAGATCAATATAAAATTCTTTGTTTGCTGTTCAAAACATTTCATAACCTGGCCCCCTACTACCTTTCTAGTCTTCTTCAACCTTACACACCTCCACCTATTCTGGAATCCAGTGACACTTCCCTCTTCACAATTCCTTGCGTAAGATGCTTTATCTCTGACCTCCATGCGTTTTCACTGGTCATCTCCCATGCCTGGAACTCTCTCCCTCCTCATCTCCACCTTCAGGATCATCTGTCTTCCTTCAAATCCCAGTTAAAATCCCACCTTCTATAGGAAGCCTTTCCTGATCCCCTGTACTGCTAGTGCCTTTCCTCCAATTTATCATATAGATATCTTGTTTGTACATATGTAGTTGTTATCATATTGTCTCCTCCATTAGAATCTGATCTCCTTAAGACCAAGGACTGTCTTTTGCCTTTTTTTGTATCCCCAGTGCTTAGCATAATGCCTAACACATAGCAGATTCTTAATAAATGCTTGCTGACTGACTGACTCTGGAATCTATTGGAATCTTTTCATAGCTACAATGACCAAACCCTAAGTAAGATCTAACAAAGAATATTTATTTTTGCAATACTTTATTAAAAGTACCCTTTCTCCTAGAGGCAACATGGTGCAATGAAGAGAGCCCTGACCAAGGAATCCAACCACCCCTGTCCCAGTTCAGTCACTATGTGGTCTTAAGCAAGTCATTTAACTTTGCTGAGCCTTAGTTTCTTGCCTGTCAAATGGAGATAATCATACTTATACTCCTCAGCTCTGAAAAATGTTGACAGAAAAGCACTTTGTAAAGTGCTGTGTAAATGTGGCCATTATTATTTAGTCTTGAAATTGGGACTATCTAAAATTCAGTATGCAAAAGGAAAGGCATCTATGGCCATAAACGTACTGTAGATCTCTTCTCTACCCATGTAGTACTCCAACTGTCATTTTTTAAAAACAATGTTTTTATTGATATCTTTTCTTACATCATCATAATTTCTTTCAGTATCTTCCCCCTCTCATTTCCAGAGAGTCATATAGATAATAAATAGTATTTTTAAGATAAAAAAGAGAAAGAGGAAAAATCATCATAACTGATCAATATATTGAAAAAGTCTAAAAATATATGCCATATAAAAATACCTATATATTTTCACCTCTGCTAAAGGGTGGGGATGTCCTTCCATCTCTTTTCTTTCAAGCCAGGCTTATTCTTAATAATTTTGAAACATTAACTTTTGATTTTTTGTGTGGTTGTTTTTTCCATTTACATTGTTGTAATTATATATATTGTTTTCTTGATTCTGCTTACTTCATTCTGCATCAGTTTGTACAGATCTTTCCATGCTTCTCTGTGTTCCTCATGTCCAGCACTTTTTTATGGAAAAGTAATATACCAATATTCCATTAAAAAAGGAACATATAGTCATGTACCATTGTTTGTGAAGCCATTCTTCAATTAATAGACACCTACTTTGTTTCTAATTCTTTGAGATCACAAAAAGTACTACTATAGATATTTTGGTATATTGGGATTTTCTTTTTATCAATGGTCTCCCTGGGGTATAAATCAAGTAATGGAATCTCTGTGTCAAAGGTTATGGATTATACCCTTTTATTAGGTATAGTTTATGTATTTCAAAAGTAAGGATTATATTTTAGTCACTATTTTCATAACTCTAAATTGCTTTAAAAATGCTAGCCATCAAAAAAGAGGGGGAGGAGTAGCTAAGTGGTATAGTCCATAAAGCAACCAGCCCTGGAGACAGAAAGAGCCAAGTTCAAATGTGACCTCAGACACTAGCTATATGACCCTGGGCAAGTCACTTAATCCTAATTGCCTCTCAGCTTAAAAAATGCCAACCATTATTTATATTTCTATATTCATCACCCACTTAACCACTGACCAAACAGAGAGGAAATAACAATTTTGAAAGGAAGGTAACTTTAACATCATAAATTTTTTTTTTAAATCACCTGTCACTTAACAACTATGCATGTCCTTAAGGGTTTTTGGTGGAGAGGCAGTGTGATGTTGTGATCAGGATCTTAGCCTGAAGACAGGAAGACCTGGGTTCAAGTTCTGCTTCTGATATACACTGGCTGTATATCCCTGAACAAATCACTTCTCAGTTTTCTAGGCAGATTTTTAAGATAATAAGTTACACAGGGAAAGTGTCTATTGGTAGTAGAAGGAGTTTCCTCACCTGAAGTCACAGGTCCAGTCTCTATCCCTATCAAAGGGTTTTTAGGAGTGCCTCAATCAGAATTTAAAAACAAAGACAGGTTAAATGGGATGAGAAGATGCCTTTTGCTTTATCTGAGCTTGGTCCAAATTGACTTTGCTTTTGAACATCAGGGAATCTGTCTGACTGCTTCTCACTTCCCCTCTCTGACCTGCCTATCCATCGTCTGGGGCCTCTAGAGCATACTTTTTATTTTACTTTTTGTCAGAAGTTCCTCCTTGTTAAGCTGGTGCGATTTCATTGCTTTGTCTATTTTTCTGTAGGGGGTAGAGTCAGGATGGGAAAAGAGAAGTGGCTATTTACATATCTCTAATTTTATCTTGTTTCATTCGCTCTCTGTGACCTTTGAATTTTAGCTTTTGGACTGCCTGTTCTAAAAAACATTTTTGACTCATTTCTTTTTTCCTTCTTTACTTGCATTCTCTTAAAATTCCTTTCTGTGTATGGTTGTGGGTTTTTTGTGGGGAGGGCTCATTGGCATTTCCAGTGGTGCACAGTAACTGGTCTTAGTGTATCTGATATAATCACAGTAACAATAGGGGAAAAGTGTGGAGGGGCTCCTCATGTTTCCTTAAGCCAAGGTTTCTCTCCCACTGTTCTCATTTCCATAACAGAAGAGTGGGAGTTAGGTGGTGCAGTACAAGTGACAGAAATCACACAGAAAGGGATGTCTTATTTAGAGATTGGAAAAGGATTGTTTGCTGCCTTGAGGACACTTCCTAGGGTGAGGTTTTTAAATGAGGTTCCAAGAGTCTCATATAAGATATTCCAACCAACTCAACTCTTTCACCTCTTTTCACTTCTTTGGCTAGTACCAGCTCCTCAGTGGTTTATTCACCATTTCCTCAATTAACACTAATGGTGGTTCTGCTGGTTGGGAATGCTGATCTCTGGGCACTCCTCCAAGCTGTCTACAGAGAGACAAATGAACTTCACTAGGCCCTCTTCATCATGGTCTGTATTTTCATGACTCAGTCTCTGTTCCCAGATCAGTTTGCCTTGGAGTAATTATCCCTCCACACCATGGTTGAGGGCTTATCAGTTATCTTGACAAGTGAATCAGTCAGCAAGCCTTTATTAAGGGCCAATTCTACCAGGCACTGTGCTAGGTGCTACGTCTACAACTGTAATAAATGAACCAATTCCTATTCTCAAGAACATTATATCCTAATAGAGGGGACAACAGTGACCTATCTAAGTATATTCAGAGTAAATATATAAAGAATAACTCTTTATTCTTTATAAATATAAAATGTTTAAGTATAAGATAGTTTGAGAAGGAGGACCCTAGCAGTTGTGGGGATCAGGAAAGGCTTGATAGTTTATTGGTGGTTGAGATGCACATTGAAGGGATAAAGGAATTCAGTGAAGAAGAGGTGAGGGAGAAATGCATTCTGGGCCCAGGGACCACTGGAACAATGACCTGGTGATGGGAGAGTCAGGTATAAGGAACAGAGAGAAGGCTAGTTTTGCTGGATAGTTGAGTACAAAAGAAGTATAAGGAGCAGAGGCTAGAAGGATAGATTTGGGCCAGGGAGTGACGAGTTTTAAAAGCTAACTAGAGAAATTCATATCTTGTTGTGGAGCCATTAGGAAGCCCCTGGGCTTGGTAGAAAAGGGATAGTCATATGGTTAGATCTGCAATTAAGGAAAGTAATGTGGAAAGCAGAGTGAGGGATGGCTTGGAATGGGGTGATGCTTGAGGCAGGGAGATCACTTAGGAGGATATTGCAATCATCTGTCTGTGTTCATCCTTCGTTTTTGAAGAAGGCTATGACATCAGAGGCATGATGACATGACTTGCACTGGACTTTGTTTTGAGTGAGGGAGGACTGTGCAAGGTCACCTGCCTCAATTTTTTCTCTTGAGCCCTCTGGGCCCAGTGACCAGCTATTCATTAGGATGATTGGAGATGACCCAGGATGCAATGGGAGACCTTGGCCTATTCAAGGTACTCACTTAGAGGGAGGTAAGACCATTCAGTGAATAAGTCTCTCTAACAAGTAATCAGGGAATGGCCCCTTTAATGAGCAAAAGAAAAAAAATAAGTAGTAACAGTTACTATTGGTAATCACTCTGAAGCCAGGAGGGTCCCCAAAAGAGGCATTAAGTGGAGTTTGGGCAGGGACCTATTGGTGTGCAATGTATTGACTTCAGCACTGGCTTTAAGGTTTGGGGAAAGACAAGAAAGCAAGGAAGGAAGAGAGAGAGAGAGAGAGAGAGAGAGAGAGAGAGAGAGAGAGAGAGATAAAGGGAGAGGCAATAACCATGTAAACTAAGATGGAGGTTGTCTGAGTGAAGAGGAGTTAGATTCAAGATATTGTAGAGGTAGAAATAGCAAAATTTGGCAACTGGTTGGATATGTGGGGTGAGAGAGGGCAAAGAGTCGAAGATAATGCTGAGATGAACCTGAGACCTTGGAAGGATTGTCATGCTTTTAACAGAAATATGGGAATTTGGAAGAGGCAGGATTGGAGGGAAAGATAATGAATTTTGCTTTGGACAATACTGAATTTGAGACATCTCTAGGACATTCAGTTTGAAATATCCAAAGAGCAATTGGTGATTTGGGATTTTTGCTAAGGGGATAGACTAAGAGAAGTTTGAGTGGGGAGGAAGAGGAAACCATAATTAATTTGTAATCATGCTTCCCTGACATAGATGTTAGATGATATTTAGCTTTGATTTTAGTTTATATGTGTTTGCAATTTGCATGTGTGTGTATATATGTATATATATAATATATATGAATGTGTGTGCATACATGTGTATCTGTTATACAGTCAGTCAACAAACATTTTATTAAGTAGCTACTAATATACCAAGAACTGAGAATCTAAGAAAGAAAAGCAAGGACAGTTTATCCTGAAGGTACTTAAATTCTAACAGGAGAAAAAACATGGAAATAGGTACATATACAATATATATAAAATAGAAATGAAAGGGAATCTGAGAAAGGGAAGGCACTAATAATTGGGAGGGGGATGTCTAGTGTTCAATTAGCATTTATTAAGTGCCTACTATGTGCCAGGCATTTGGGTAGGCCCTGGGGACATGAAAACAAAAATTGTAAATTTTTTATATATTTTTTAAATGGATTAACTTTTATGGATTAATTTAAATGAAACTTGCATTCCATTATAACCTGCACACAAATAAGTAATAGTACAAAGAGAGCAGAAAGTTCTTTAATGTCTGAGGGAGATCAGGGAAGGCTTTAACCACACATGACAGAAGCAATTTCTACTCTCCCTTTGTATCCTTGCAAAATTAAACAAATCTTGCCAAAAATACAGCCTCAAGGGACTCTTCCTATTGATTGTTAAATTTTTGCCTACATATGAACTGACAAAGTATATAAAAAATAGTCATAATAACTTCCATCTCTTTAGAGCAGGGGTTCTTAACCTGGGTTCATGGATGGATATTCAGGGGTTTGTGAACTCGGATGAGGAAAAAAAGTATATCTTTCTTTTCACTGACCTCTAACCGAAACGTGCCATTTCTTTCAATCATGAATACAGGAAACAGATCTTAATACTATTAAGTGCCATTGCCTGGCACATGGTCACTAATACAAATCACACCATATCCTATTACATTATAGTGTTGCAGATATCTCAAAATTCACTAATTTGAAATTGCTGTCGTTATTAGACCTATCTCTAGCTCCCATGTGATAGCACTCTTTTTGTCTACAGATAGTTTTTCGATATAATTGGTTTCCTATGTATTTTATCTTATGCATTTCATAATGATATCTAGCATTTAAATGGTGCCAAGTATGTACCAGACAGAATGTTAAGCATAGGAAATTATTAAAGTACCTGCTATGTGTCAGGCACTGCACTTTAAAATATCTCATTTGTTACTCATAACAACCCTGAGAAGTACTATTACTACTATTTACAGCTGAGTAAACAGAGTTTACGTGATTTGTTCAGGGTCACACAGTCAAGAAATGTAGGAGATCAAATTTGAACTCATGAAGTCTTGTAGAGTGCAGGCACTCTACAGCTCTACCTAGCCACCCATTTTTACAGATGAGGAAACTATAAAAATGTTATGTTTTAAAATCATAATATTTACTCTTTGTCACAACTTTTCTAATAGGAGGGTCAGTGCTGCTAACCTTTGAGGAGGCCAGAAGCTACTTGGGTAGCCAGATCCACAGGGAAAGGAGGCTTTAATGGCCCAGAGGAAGTAGGTACACTTTATACACACCTTGGACGTAGATTGGAGACCGGAGCAGCTCAGAAGAAATCCTTATTGATTGTACCACAATTCCATCTATGCTTGAATCATTGCACAAATTGAACACGATGCTAGTAAAGCATGAGGCATTTTGCAATTTGGGTCTCAATTACTCAATTTGCATCTTGATTGCCTTATAGCATCTGCCTGATCTAATAACATCTAATCACACAGATGCTAAACAAGTGATAAAGATAAAGAACCTGAAACATGGTATGTGCCCTCATGGACTGGAGAGGAATAATGTAGCCAGGAAGCACCTTATCTGCATGATTCTTTCCTGGCAGAGCTGCGGAGGCGAGATTCATCCTTGGATTTCTGAAGTCTGTTATTTTAATGCCGAGTCATGAGGCAGACCTCTTTAATGGTATTCCTCAACGGGCGAGAGAATTGGAGGTAATTAAAATAAAATTGCATTTTTTTTCTAGATCAGAAGGCAAATAGCAGCAGATTTAGGAAAAGAACCACAATAAAAGTCTACTTTAAAAAATTGTGATATTTTCCTCTAACCTCAAGTGGAATCAATAATTCCTACAGTACTTTTAAGGTTTGCAAGTACTCTTATCCATTATCCCATTCGCATTCCTTTTTTAAGGCAGGTACCACTAAGTTTTCCCATTTTATAGATGAGGAAAACTGAGGCTCAGGGATGTTAAGCATTTTATCAATGGTTACACAGCTAGTAAATATCAAAGGTGGGATTTATATGTAGGTGTTTCAATCACAGCAGCCAAGGATGATAATTAGGGTAATTTATCCATTCATAGATAAGGAAACGGAGGCTCAAAGAGGTTAGGTAACTTGCCCAAGGTAAAAAAAGTTAATGAGACATGGCCACAACTTGAATACCAATGTCCTAACTCCGACTGATGCGCTTTTCAAAGCATTATGCCCCATTCTTTGCCCCATCTCCTTTTCTCTATGTCTCCCTCCACCCCTACATTAGACTTGTAGTTTTCTATTTGGCCTGAGTTTTCAGAGTTGAAGGGAAAGATTAGGGGTGGAGGATGGGAGCATATAATGAAGCCAAAAATCAATTCACTATAGATCAAACAGCAAAAAATTGTCTGAACTAATTAAGCAGTCCAAGTTTTCATTTAGAGATGCGGTTTACAAAATGGAAATACCCACCACTGCCATCAAACTTTTGTTGCCTGTCTATAGAGTTCACATAATTTAGATTAGAGTGTGTATGAGTCATGGTCGCTGCTCTTGGGGACTTTATAGTCTAAAATGGGCATGAGGAAGACAATATCAATTGTATTTTGTAATTCTAATAACACTTCATATACAAAAATAACACCTTGAGGTTTTCCAGGAGTGTTGAATTGAGTCAGGTCTGTTCATTTGTCCCCTACTAAGTGGTCTCCTTTTAAAGGGGATTTAAGCTTCAAGGAGGAAATGAACTAGATGCCCTTTAAGATCCCTTGCAGTTCTAAGAGCCTATGTATGATTCCTATTCTACCACCACTAAGAGCTGCCATTTATATATAATTTCTGGTCACAAAGTGCTTTGTGTACTTCATCTCGTGGAAATTTCACAAGTGTTGAATGTGAGGAAAGGACCTTAGAGATAATTGTTTTCCCTTAACCCCTACCACAAATGGCAGCTCTTAGCAGCAAATGTCTTAGGCAGAGTGTGGATCTCCCCAATACCACATCTAGCGCTCTAGCTACTATGCCAGTTAGTGCCTCAGTTGAGATGACAGTTAAATCTATGGGACCTGATAATGCATAGAGTGGGAGAAGGTCTAGGGACACATATACTTAAGGGATGGGATGAGGTTCATGAACCAGCAAAGAAGGTTTGGGTAGACAGGTTAGACGATCTAAATGTCATTAGTAAGTCTGTTCCAGTCCTGCTGGTATCTGACCAGCGGTAGGCTTGAGAGGGAAAGATCAGTCCAGGAATAGTTCCTTTTGGAGGGGAACACAAAGCAGGGCAGGAAGGGAGAGAATTTTGGAGGTGTATGGATCGGGGAGAAGAGACACAGAAGACAGCTGTGGTGTAGGGCAGAAAAGGCACTACATTGGGTATCAGAAGTGTTGAGTTTGAATTGCTGCTCTGCCACTTATTACCGTTGGTAAGTACGTATGGGTGACTTTGATCAGGCCATTTGACCAAGCTTTAATATTGTCTCTCTCCTACCCACTCATGCCCACCGAAAAAGAAAAACAAGACTCTTGTAATAAATAATTCATCATCAAGCCAAACAAATCCCCACATTGGCCACACTCCTAGAATGTGTTTCATTCTGCGTCTTAAGTATATCACCTCTGTCAGAAGAACTGAGGAGCGTTCTTAAATCTTTCGAAGTTGTATGTCTTTAAATGTAATTGTTATTGTAGAAATTAGAACTGACATTTAAAAAAATGTACCTAGAATACTGATTATTTCATGAAGGTAAAAAC
This sequence comes from Potorous gilbertii, assembly GCA_028658325.1. Classification (NCBI taxonomy): domain Eukaryota; kingdom Metazoa; phylum Chordata; class Mammalia; order Diprotodontia; family Potoroidae; genus Potorous; species Potorous gilbertii. Next base: position 564,327,635 of record CM053770.1, read on the forward strand.
CTCAAGAGATTTTTTTTCTTCTCTGTGCTGTCAAATGAGAGGAAGTTGAACAGATGGTCAGGTAGCCCATCTGCCTAACCAGAGCGTTCCTACAATCAAAAAGTTTTAGAACTGCTGCTGATACAGGCTGAAAAACAGACTGAAGCTTAAAATGGGGTAAAATCCCAAGTTTACTTAATAATTTTTCAATAGAAAAGTTGTTTGTACAAAACAAGAAAGAGCTGAAGAAGAGGTAAATGATGTTTTTGATCCATTCATACAATTTGTAATTGGAATGTTGTGTCTCCTAATCCACTAATTAGAGAGAAAAGGAGGAACAGTAACATGTTTCCTCTCCCAGAATTATTCAATTAAAATAGGATCTTTCTCCAATTGATTTCGTACAGTAAGTTTTCAATTCTTATACCTGGGTTCTTTTGTGAACTCGTAGGTTTGGATGCTTTTTCTGCCGCCACCAATCCCTATCCCTCTGACACAATCTTCTTCTGGGTTATTCATGTCCATGTTCTTCCATATCTTTTCAACAGAAGAATTTCACAATGCACAAAGAGCCCTCCTTGTGTTCTTCAGGTACAGATGTCAGGAAGATGTGGGTTCAGATTTGACCCTCTGTATGACCCTGGGCAAGTCACTTAACTGCCTTTTAGTTTCCTCAGATCAAAATGGGGATAACAACGGCGTCTAACTTTTCCAGAGGACCGATGATGAAGAAGGCCACCCGTCTCTTCCCAGAGAGGTGAGGAGTAGAGTGTGTGTTGCTCATGTAGGATATGTGTATGTTTTCATGGTTTTGTCCAAAGGCAGCCTTGGAGGATGCCTGGACTCTCTCCAAGGGAGAGGAGTAGGAAATGAGGGTCATGAAGTCAGGCCACACTGCCCTTTGCTCAGCAAAGGGATACAATCTGAACTAAACTCTATCAGTCTATTTATTACTTCTCTATCTCATAAAAATGATGGTTAGGTTTGAACCACTTTCCTGGTCTCTATCTCTTATAACAGAGAAGTACATCCAAACTACATCTGAAAGCCTGACTCCCTTCCCACCAAATGTCAGTTACAAAAAGACCATCACAAACACTGACTAGCAAATAAACCCATTTATCCAAGTTAATAGCAAACAGAAAACAGAGGAGTTATACAGATTAGAATAAACTAGATGACATAGAGAGTAAATGGACTATCCCATTGGAAATAAGATGTCTCAGATCAAACTAGAGAGAGGATCCCTGATCTCACCCAAGGGGAAATTCCCCAAAGTCTCCAGTACAGCAAACTAGAAATCAAGGACATGTAAAAAGCATTGGTTCTTCCACTTGCCTGCTTCTTCCCAAAGCCTTTCTCTCCTGCCTTGGGCCTGAAGAGAGCCTAACTTCTCTCAAAGCTGGAAGCCATAAAAAAGAAATTGTCTTTGCTTCTAAGCTCTCTTCAATTCTCTCAGGCATGGAGCATCAAATAAACATTCTTTCCACCAACAATACATCTTATGAAAACATATCAGGTTGAAACTCAGATTACAGATAAATGAAATATGCATAATGAGACATTTTTTGAGATAGTCAAAATTGTTCTGGGAATTTGTTCTCCCTGATTATGCATATTAGTTATAGAGGTTTTGTTTTCCTTCCCCTCCCTCAAATTCCCCCAGTGGGGAGGAAGAGTGGGAGGAAAGGAAAATAACTGTTTTTTAATTGGAAAAAATAAACAGGGCCATTTCTCATATCCTCAAAAACTTATTTTTTTTAAAAATGGCTCATGTCCCAACCTACCTAGTTTTTACTTTCAGTTTAAAATACAACAAAACAAGACAGAACAGCTCCAATATGAATTTAATTGTCATATTTTCTTTTTCTCTGAGGTTCACAGGAAGACGAGGTAAACTTTCCTTAATATTTGAACAAGATGCCATTTTCAAAGTGGTCCAAAGTAGTCAAGGATGACATGGAATTCTTGGGAGCTACAGCCCCACATCAACTGAGAAGTGTTTCATTTGAGAAACCTGAATTTTCTTGCTTGCTGAATGAGGAGCTCTGGCAATAGGCATTAGGGAAGAACCAGAGGAACTTGTTAAAGGATTAGCTCAGTGAGAATGGTCCAAGTAAATTAGAAGTGCTGATAAGAGAGAAGACATTATAAAAAAAGCCTGATAAGAAATACCCCCAGTAGCTCATGGGCTCTGGTATATGGGGAGGAAAAGAAATCAAATAAGAATAAGAAATCAAAATCTCTCCCTGCTTATACCTAATAGAGGAAGAACTCAAAATCTCTCTGAATCCACTCTTGTAGTTCACTTTTTCCTTCCTTTTTTTTTCCCCTTGGTGCTTCATCTTATTCCTATCCACCCCCTCTGGCAACTGGTGGCGCTGCTAGTGGTATGCCTCCCATGATCCTCCAGGGCTGTTGTAGCCCTGTAGGATGAACCCTGTGGTACATGCTTGGAAATATGATCTGAAGGCTTACCTTCCCTGAGGAATAGAGCCTTAGCCTCAGCTACTACATCCTCTCAGGGTTCTAGGGTGAGCCATGTGAGGGAGGTGAAGGTTTTCTAATTCTATATACATAGTGCACAAGCTCACATCGGAGGGCTTCCCCTCAAGGGTACCAAAAGAGGATAATTTAGTCTACCAGAGTTTAAATAGTTTTTAGGCAGGAATATTTACTATGGTGAAATTTACTGGTGGAATAGCAAGAATGGCTGTTAAAACATCACTCCCACCAAAATTCTGTGATACTCTTCCATCATTACATACAAAATCCATGGGAGTCTTTATTTAACAGCCCTGAAAGATCATGGGCTCAGGATTAGAGAGCATATGTGGCCAAACAGTAACTCCAAGCTCTTTGCTTTTCCCACCTTTTATGGGGGTGCTCACAGGCATTGGTGAGCTTCTTTGCTGGACTCTTTGTAGAACTGTGAATTTGTGCCCAATCTGTCCTTGGCATCTGATAAAGATATCGCCACCAGCCACTGCTATCCTGGGGGACCATGCTAGGACATCAGTGGGAAGTCCCAACTCCTCTGAACACTTAGAAATTTACAAGGTCTTCCTCTGATCAAGAGTGGAAAAGGAGACCAAGACCAATCTGAAATTTCCCCCTCTTTTCCTAAAGGCTCCTTTTCTTTCAAGGGGTAACCTGCAATGATGTCTCCTCATTTGTTATTCTTTGGAATCGAAATTTCCACCAAACGCTTGAAATACTTAGGTTCTGATGTGGTCTTCTGTTTTATATATGATACACAGGGCATGACTAAGCCTCCTTAGCCAGACCAAACACTCTTTCGGTCCATGCTATTTCAGTTAATCCTAGGACATTTCACATTTAATCTAATGTGTTTGATTGATTAGTTGACTGGTATCAGGACATATTGTCACCTACTTTAAGAGGACTGGAGTGACTTAACTGATTTGCTCAATCAAGTCTACTTTCTGACAATCTTTCCAGTAGAAAATTTTGTGATGGAATCTAGCTAGATGCCCTTAAGTTAGGCTGCCTCTCATCTACCCTAACACTTCTCCCAGGATGACTGGCATGCTTTGGGAGCCAGGAAGCAGCTTGAGAGGACTCAGAGATCCTAATGATCCTTTTTTAACTTACAACAGCTCCCCAGGTAATCTCCAGAAATGGACAAGTATCTTCATGAAGAAAACCAATTTGAAACAAGTCCAGGACTCTGTCTGGAAATGGGGAACTTCAACTAATAACAAATGATGCTCTGTCATCAGCACAGCCAGATTCGAGTAACATTATTTCTTCTTGGCTCACACTAATAACTGAAGGCTCTTGCCTGTGCTAGTGTGGGTTGAACCTTCAGAAAACAAGCATTCTCAAGGGTGGGATGGAGGAAGTGTCTTCCTTGTTTCAGGAAGGATGGAGAGGAGAAGCAAAAACCTATTTCTTATTGCTCAATCATAACCCACCACGGCAATCTCACAATGTCAGATGGTTTGGAATAGGAGAATGCCATTTTCTTGTTTCTTTCTTTCTTTTCTAACTTTTAATACATTTTTATTTATTTTGTTAAATATTTCTCAATTACATTTAAAAATATATTTGGTATTTTTATAAATTTTATAAATTATAAATTTTAAATTTGAATCTGCTGTTTTTAATGATAGCCACATAAGAACGTGACTAAAATTTCCCAATTACATTTAAAAATTATAACATTTTTATAAATTTTGAGTTTCAATGTGAATCTGCTGTTTTCTATGACAGCTACACGACAACACGACTAAAAGAGCAGCCCCTAACAATGGCCTAAGCAGGGAAATCCTGAGGCTGCTGAACATCTGGGTTCTTTGAGGGTTCCCAAGTTCTTCTGCTGATTTCCAGAGATACCCACCCTGGCAGTTGCAGGCTCCCACCCACCTCCATACTCTCCTGCCTGTCTCGAAGCACCGTCTGCTCTTTTCTTTGTTCAGAAGGAGGAGAGAAGCAGGTCTATATCCAGAGCAAGTCCAAATGTGCTGCAAACAAACAAATGGATGACTAAACTTGGCTTCAGCTGCAAAAGTGTTTCCTCCCCCTCCCTCTCTGTCAGGATGGTGGGGAGTCACCAGGGCAAGTGCCATCTCCTCTGGCGACCCAGTAAAGATGATGGACAAGGCCCTGAGGAGGAAACTTTACAGGGGATCTTGTCTCTTCTTGTCACTGAGGAGTGCTTTAGGGTTCTAATCAAGAGAGTTATACATTACTTATATCAAAGCCAGACCCTAACTGTCCCTGAAATTCACTGGAGCAGCACTCCAAGAATTTAGTTTGGTGAAATTGGGACATGAGTAATCGCAGGGGAGGAGGAAGAGGAAAGGACTACCTTGGATTAACAGTGGTCATTGATAACATCTGACAAATACCATTAGCTGACCCAAGACAGTAAAAAAATAAGACAAGCTCCAAAATGTTGAAAAAAATTATTAATTGAAGATTTAAAAGTTTAAATTAGATGAATGTTTGCTCAGCACTTACTGTGAGTCTAGGACATACTAGTAAGTGCAGCACAGAGTAAAGGCTGTTGAGTATGGAATGAGAGGGTCTTGATTTAAATCCCTCCTCTGAGATTTACTATCTACGTGAGCTTGGGCAAATCATTTACCTTTCCTGGGCCTCAGTTTCCATATCTGTAAAATGAAGAGATAGTCTCTGAGGCCCTTTTCAAATCCAGATCTAGGCTACTATGACTTAAATTCCTTTAAGTTTCATTCGCTCTAAATCTATGATTACTGTGAAGGAAAACTTCTGAAAGCTTGGAATGAGCCTCAAAGGATTCTTAAGTTATACAGATGATCAGATGTTACTTGTAGAGGTGACGTAAAAGGAAGGGTGTAAGGGTGTGTGTGAGTTCTTCCTCCGGCAGAGAAATGATGACATGACTTGCACTTGACTTCGTTCTGAGTGAGGGAGGGCCGTGCAGGTCACCAGCCTCACTTCTCCTCCGGAGCCATCTGAATCCAGTGACCGGATATTCATCATGATGACTGGAGATGACCCAGGATGAGGCAATTGGGGTTAAGTGACTTGCTCAGGGTCACACAGCTTGTAAGTGTCAAGTGTCTGAGGTGAGATTTGAACTCAGGTCCTCCTGACTCCTGCACTGGTGCTCTATCCACGGCACCACCTAGCTGCCCCTTGGGAAAGGGTAGCAATATAAGCAAAGGTCAGGATGCATCCATTTTGGAGATGGTGAGAAAACCTGGTGATAAAGTTCAGTACATTATCAGGGAGTAGAGGTTAATGGATAGGTATCGTGAGACTGGATCATGAAAGTCCTTGAAAGGCAGGAAGGTGAATTTGGATTAGATTCACTGGGCAAGGAAAGTCATTTTTGATTACTCTGCAAAGGAGAGATGTGATGAAAGATAATTTTTAAATGATTTACTTGACTTTCTATTAAAACCCTCCTTAGATACCTTCTACTGTGGAAGCAACACTGGACCCCTGAAGTCTATGACAACTGAGCACAACTCTGGTAATATGGGGTGGGGAGTGGGCAGAGTAGGACTTGATATCATGAATATGTAGGATTGCCTCCTGTCTTTGACATGTCTAGCTGTATGACCCCTGGTTTAGGCAAATCACTTAAATTCTGTGATCCTCTACTATGTCATCTGAAAAATGGGAACCACGTACTTTAAAGTCTTTTTGTGAGGATAAAATGAGATAATGTACATAAGTGCTTTATCAACATGGTTCTTATTTTTTGAGTGCAGACTTGGTGTTGGGTTGTGTCTCTGTTGTATGAGAGCAAGCTAATTAAATTTAGAGAGTTTCATCATCAAAAGACTGACCACAACTTGTGAAGCACTGGCTGCAAAGGGTGTGTGTGTGTGTGTGTGTGTGTGTGTGTGTGTGTGTGTGTGTGTGCATGCATGTGCGTGCTATCGTTTACTTCTGTGAGGGAAGATAAGTCAAATCAACAAGCTTTTATTAAACACTTATGTTCAGGCACTGTGTTAATTATGGGACATCCATGAAGATGAAAATACAGATCTTTGCAAATATTTAAATGTCTTCTAGTAATTAATAAGATAGACTGAAGGGGAAAGAGCTCAGAGACAGAAAGAGTGGTAATAGCCTTTTCTGGTAAAGTAGGTATGAGGTGAGAAGACCCAGACCAGAATGACAAAACCATGTATTGTTTTTTTTTTTATTCTCAGGGTTCTACAATCAGTACTATATAACTTAGATTTTTTTCTCTCCCTCCCCCTCCTTCCCCCCTTCCTCCATGCTCCCTCCCCGAGACAGCACACAGTTTTATATAGGTTCTACACATACATTCCTATTAAATACATTTCCACCATAGTCATGTTGCATAGAAGAATTAAAATGAATGGGAAAACTCATATAAGAAACCAAAATGTAATACAAAAGAAGATAATCTACTACATTCTGCGATTGAATTCCATACTTCTGTCTCTGGATGTGGAAGGTATTTCGTCTTAAAAGACCATTGGGAAATTTTTAGGTCCTTGCATTTCAATGAAGTTCTAAGTCTACCAGAAAAATTGCTGTGTTGTTGTGTACAAAGTTCTGGTTCTGCTCCTTTCACTCAGCTTCAGTTCATATAACTCTTTCCAGGCCTTTCTGAAGTCTTCCTGTTCATCATTTCTTAAAGACCAATATTATTCCATTACATTCATATATCATAATTTTATTCAGCCATTTCCCAATTGATGGGCATCCCCTTGATTTCTAGGTTTTGGCCACACAAAGAGTGCTGCTATAAATATTTTTGTACATGTGGGACCCTTTCCCATTTCTATGACCTCTTTGGGATACAGTCCTAGAAGTGATATTGCTGGGTCAAAGGGTATGCACATTTTTGTAGCCCTTTGGGCATAGTTCCAAATTGCTCTCCAAATTGGGATCAGTTCACCACTCCACCAACAATGAATTAGTGTTCCAGCTCTCCCACATCTCCTCCAGCATTTATTGTCTTCCTGTTCTGTCATGTTAGCCATTCTCACAGGTGTGATGTGGTACCTCGGAGTTGTTTTGATTTGCATCCCTCTAATCAATAGTGATTTAGAGCATTTTTTATATGACTATAGGTATCTTTAATTTCTTCCTCTGAAAATTCCCTGTTCATATCCTTTGAGCATTTATCAATTGGGGGACAACTTGTATTCTTTTACATTTGACTCAGTCCTCTATCTATTTTAGAAATGAGGCCTTCATTACAGACTCTAGTTGCAAAAACCATGTATTATTGTGAAAAGATATATGGAAGGCATAGCTAGGTGGCAAAGTGGATAGAGTACTAGGCCTGGAGTCAGGAAGACTCATCTTCCTGAGTGCAAAACCAGACTCAGACACCTTAATAGCTGTGTGACCCTGGGCAAGTCACTTAACTCTGTTGGCTTCAGTTTCCTCATTTGTAAAAATGAATTGGAGAAGGAAGTGGTAAATCACTCTAGTATCTTTTCCAGAAAAACCCCCAAATGGGGTCACAAAAGAATCAGACAATACAAATGATCAAACAACAAAATACGGTGCTTCAGGAAACTTCCATGGAATGTAATGAAGGAGAGTGGGAATGGAAGATGTGGTTGGGGAGAAATTATTTCAGTCATTTGTATACATCTTGTAGATAAAAACAAAACAGCTTTCTTAATGTTTACAACACCTTTCTTTCAGAGTTTTGGTGGGAATTAAATACTATCAGATGTGAATTAGCACCTTCACTGTGGAAGATCAGCCTGATTTCTATAGCATGGGAAAGTGTTTGGAAGAAAGGAAAAAAAAACCCTTGATATTTCATGGGGAAATTTGGGACAGGTGGAGACAAAGCTTCAAATAACTCTGACATTCAGGGTATGTGCGTGACTTTCTAGTGAGAGCTTGGCTTGTCAGGACCACATCATGCTTAGCTTCTGAGCTCAGTGACTCGTTTTCACAGCTAGCAAAGCGTCTCATTTTTGTTTTTGGAGTCAATCATCGTGAAGTTTTCAGCCTCCTTTGCTGAACTGTGACTTTGATCCCCAATAAAGCCAACATCCCCCACCTCTATCTAGGAGGCCCTACCTCAACCTCTCATGAGTTATCTAAACCATTCATTAAAAAAGCTTCTTTTTTGAAAGCTTATAGCATCCTGACCCCTCCTTTGGGAGACAAATCTCCACTAAGTTAATCGAATTGTTGATCCCTACCAAATTGATTCGGACTTGAGAAACCGTTTTGACAGGTAATTTCTCTTTGATTGAAACTGTTCTGTTTGGCAGTAACAAAGCTAAACACCTGCTTACTCTTTCAAACAGTGAGTTAATTAGCATTCAGGTCAAAGTGACGGCCTTATGCAAGGCATGAAGAAAGTAAGAGTCCAGATTAAAGTTAATATTTTTCCCCATCACAGAGATAAAAACCTAAATGTCTGCAATAACTTTCTCAAATGTCATTATGTTTCTGAGAGACTGAAAAAAACTGGCAGCAAACTTTTACTTTATAACATTGATGGCATTCAAAATAAAGTCTCTCAAAGTCAGGGCTGTAGTTTGCAGTCTAAATCTATTCAAAAATAGGAAGAAAATCTCACTTTCAACTTAATTTCACCCCATTTTAGTTTGAGTCATCATAAGATCATAGAAAATAAAATATATATGACATAATAGCTTCTGAATAATTTTCTTTTTAAAAAATTTTATTTTCTATTTCAAATTCTCTCCTTCCAGTCATTCCCTTACTGTATGCCTAAGATCTAGGCAAGAAATATGATATCAATTATACATATGGCATCATACAAAACTTATTTTCACATTAACCATGTTTCGAAGGGGAGAGGGAAGCAAGAAATACAAGAAGGACATCTCAGAAAAAGAAAAGGTTGCTGACATTGCTTGACACTACCACTGCTGAACAGCGTTTGAGTATGTTTGTAATCATTCACATTCTACAGGGCCTCTGGTTTACATATAACTATCCTGTGAGGCAGATAGATATCATACACTTTTATCATACATTTTAAAACCTCTATATTATAGGTGAGAAACTGGATGCTCAGGCTAATAATCTCCATGGTCACATAGTAAGTGGCAAAGTTGAGACTCAAACTCAGGACTCTGATTTGATTGTAATTTTAAAAACACCATACTATTTCCTGCTTACGCCACAGCATTGTATATACATCACACTGTCAACTCTTCTCAATAAGGGCCTCACATTAGACAGAAATGACAACATTTCTGCTTAGAAGAATGCCATGCCTGTTCCCAAATTCATTAGTATGGGACTCTCTCTTCTCTTTCCAACTCTGGTAGAGAATTTGTCTCCATCAAAAAGGAGAGTTTTAGGACAATGAACAATATGACCTTAGAAGTTCCTGCCAACTCTAAGATGCTATAATATGGCCTATAACATTCAATAAAACAGCACTTATTAAGTACCTACTATTGTGCTAGCCACTGGAGATATGAAAACAAAAGTGAAACAGACCTTGTCCTCAAAGAGTTTAGATTCCACTGGGGGAGACAATAGAACCCCAAAACTTTTACCTTGAGATGGATTTTCTTATGCTCTTTCCCATCTCCTCATTTAAGCAGAATATTCATTCATTCTTTGATTCACTGGAGCATCTACTCTATGCCAGTGACTAGGTTAAATTCTTGGGACACCAAGGCAAAAAAAAAAAACCTGCCCTCAAAGAGCTTACATTCTTATACTGTGGGAATAAAACAAGTACATGGAGGAGGAAATGTAATTACAAAGCAATGGTTTTTGTAGGGATGAGCAGGACACTCATAACTGGTGGAAACAGGAAAGGTCTCCTATATAATAGGCAACACCCAAACAGAGTTGTTCTGGAAGCTGGAGGTGCTCGGCTGCTGAGGAGAGAAGGGGATGGATTCCAGGCTTGGGAGACAGCCCTCACAAAATCACAAAGACAAGAGATGGAAAGTCATGCATGGGAAAAGGAGGGGGGCCAGTTTCACTAGGATATAGAATCTGTGAAGGAGGAAGAACATATAATAGGTCTGGATTTGAAGGTTCTTGACAGACTGTGAAGGGACTGAAATGCCAAAGGGAAGGTTTTTTTTTTTATCCTAGAGGCAAGAGAGAGTCTTGAGCAGAGGAATGACCTGACTAGATCTGTACTTTGGGAATATTAACTTTGTAGCTATGTGGAAAATGGGGAAGAGAGGGTAGAAGGGAGAGACTTTAAGCAAGGAGGCTAATTAGGAGACTATGGCAATAGCGTAGGGAGAAGTGAGGAGGGCCTGATGTGGGGTGGTACTTGTGTGGGTGGGCCATATGCAGAGAAACCTTTAAGAAATCCCGTAGTTCCCTCTCTTAAACTTGTGTGTGTTCATCCTTCGTTGCCAAAGAAGACCATGCTATCAGAGAAATGATGACATGACTTGCACTTGACTTTCTTTTGATTGAAGGAGGGCTGTGTAGGTCACCAGCCTCACTTCTCCTCCAGAGCCATCTGATCCAGTGACCAGAAATTCATTAGGATGACTGGAGATGACCCAGGATGAGGTAACTGGGGTTAAGTGACTTGCCCAAGGTCACACAGCTAGTAAGTGTCAAGTGTCTGAGGTGAGATTTGAACTCGGGTCCTCCTGATTCCTGCACTGGTGTTCTATCCACTGCACCACCTAACTTCCCCTCTCTTAAACTTACAGATGAGGAAATTTACAGGAAAGTGCCAAATCTTTGGACCCTGTCTGGTTTCTTCTCCAAAGTCTTCATTCTTCCTAACAATCTGAACACAAACTCTGAAATGTGACTAGTCATTTCTGAAAAGACATGAGGAGAGTGAAGCCAAAATCTTGCAGTTGTATGTTACAGATAAATTCCTAACTCTTGGGAGTCTTGAAAGCTGTCTCAAATACACCTTCAAAGCATCGTAAACACTTGAACCCTTGCTGTTAAGGACAGGAGCCTGCAGCTCAACTACTTGGATAATCATGGCAAACCAAAGAATAACACACAATCTCATTTCACAGCAGAAGCCCTCATCAAGGCAGTGAGGATAAGCAAGAGATTTCTGTTTGCCTTGGTAATTTGGGGACAGAGCAGAAGGTCCCTGAAGTGCTATTCAACTCAGAAAGATGAGGGAACTTGAGACTCCATGGTCCAAATGATGAGGGGAAGAAGCTGGAACCTGGTCCATTACATGACTCGTGTAATTACCAGCACCAACAGATAAATATTTAATGTATACCTATACCACATGAGATGATGCAGCATGGAGAAGTGACTAGAGGGCCAACCCTGGACCAAAGAATAAACCTGTCAGTCAACTAGCATTTATAAAGCACCTACTATGGGAAGATACAAGAGAAGGCAAAAAACTCCAAGAGCCAGTCCCTGCTCTCAAGCGGATCACCATCTAACGAGGGAGAAAATAACGCAAACAACTATGAATGAACAAGACATATACATGATAAATTTTGGTACTCTCAGAGGGCAGGCATTAAAGTTCAAGAATTCAAGGGATTGAGGAGGTAGAGAGGAGGGAACCACCAAATTTTAGAACTAGAAGAAACCATCTACTCTAATGCATACCCCAAAGCAATGCCTACAATATAAGTACGTGTCTTAAAGACCTCCAATAAGGGGGAACCCACTAACTTCCTAAGTAGCCTTTGAACAGCTGTAATTGGTAAGAGATTATCCCTAACATGCAGCCTCAATGTACATTTTTGACATTTCCAAACATTGCTCCTGGCTCTGACCTTGAGAGCCAAATAAACCACATTCAAGCTATTCTCTACACGACAATCCCAGTTACTTGAAGGCAACTACCAGGTCTCTACCAAGTCTTTTGTCCTCCAGGTTAAACATGCCCAATTCCTTCCATCAAGTCTCCTATGACATAGGTTCTTCACCATTATAGCTGCCCTCTTTTAGATGTTCTACAATTAATCAATGTCCTTCTTAGTGTGGCTAGAACTACACTCCAGATGTGGTCTCATCAGGGCAAAGTAGAGAGGCAGAGAGACCTTCATTTGACTCCTGCTTCTGACACTGAATTTCTTAGCCTCAGTTTCCTCATCTGTAAAATATGCATCATAGAATCATAGACTATTAGGGTGGGAAGGGTACTGAAATGTCACTTAGTCCAACCTCATCACTTCTACAGAGGACAACCATGAAACCCAAGAGGTAAAGTGATCTAGAGAGGGAGTGGAAGAGCCTATGTTCTAAGCTCCTCCCAGCTCTGACAATATCCTGATAGAACATAAGCTCCATGAGGGCACGAATTGTTTTATTTTTACATCTTTGTATCCCCAATATCTAACACAGTGCCTGGTACATGGTAGATACTTAACAAATGTTTGTTAATTGATTGTAGATACTTAATAAATATTTATTGATTGATAGATCAATCCACACTGACAGAATTGTGGGTTACTGAGGTGTTGGAAGGAAATGTTGGTTCCTCTAGTATTTATTCATCAATTGAAGAGTGCCCCCACCATGGTTATTAGAACAATGAAAAGTGACAGAGAAACATTTGTACTTCAGTGGGAGTTAGGAACCTGGGTTCTAATTTCACTAATTAGCCATGTATCATTTGGAAAATTACTTGTGCTCTCTAGCACTCTTTTCTTGATTCATAACACAAAGATGTTGGATTCATTGGCCTCTTCTATCTCTATCGTTCTATGATTCTATGATGTATCTAATGAATCACCTAATAAGGACCCATTAGGCATCCCGAAATAGGAGAGGAAGACTGAATTATATCTAGTAGAGTTTCACTGTTCAGTGCATTTTGTTATAAGCAAATTGGTAAACCATTTGTTACATATGTGATTACAACATTAACTAAAATTTAGCATTTTGTTTATCCATAATCACCCATTCTATGACCAAGCCTGGAAGTTCACTGTATGTTGGTACAAATACCCATGAATACTTGACCACCAATGACTTAAAGGGACAGAATACAAATGAGGGAATGAGGGGATGTATTGGTTAGAATTTGTGGTACAGTTGGATTAGTGATGAGATTGGGGCAAGGTTTTTGCTTTAGGCAAGCCTCGTGGAAAAAGTGATGATTTAGTTATGATACTTCCTTATGACATCATTTGGTCAGTGATCAGCCTTGGAAAAAGCTGGGAGTACCACTACGAGCCTAACCAGTGCTAGGTTTAAGAATTCTAAAGTCACATTAATTGGAGCTCAAAGGATCATAGATTAAGAACCACGTAAGACATTGGAGGTCATCTAGTCCAGTTGCATCAAATTCAAAGAGAACCAGAATCTTTGACTTAGAAAATCACACATTCCTATTATCTATGTTTTGCTAAACATTTCACCATTACATTTTAATCTGGTTCTAGCTGCACTTGGAGGTCTTTTGGGCCCCAAGTTGGACATCTCTGTTCTAGTTCAACCTTTTCATTTTTAGATGAGGAAGCTGAGGTCTCAGGAATTGAAGGTACTTGTCCAGTCATGGAACTGGGTTTGAAATCCAGACCCCCTGATTTCCAAGCCAGCATTTTCTCTGCTCTACCAATGGCCTCTCCTATCATGGCCTGGCTAGGCAGTGGTTGTGAAAGGCGAATCTTAGAAAACTGAGAACATACAGTCTTTATGGAGGTAGAGAGGTCCAGCAGAGAGTCTGGGCTTGGGAATCAATAGGACTGGACTGTGATAGCAATTCTCTATTACAGACTTGCTTTGGGGCTTTAGGCAAGTCACTTCCTTGCCATATTTCTGGTTTCCTCGCTGAAAATAGGAATAAAATTCTCCCTTTCCTCTACCTACCCTCAAATGACTATATATTAGATGAATTAAAATGATTGCTGGCGTAAACAAGAAAATCACGAGAAAGAAATAGAAATGACTCAGAAAAAATGCAGGATTTGGGACAATTCCCTCTGGAATTCTCAGAGACAAGAGGACAACTTAGTGACTGGAGAAGATGACAGAAGGGGAGGAAAATATAAGATTAACAGTGATTCTTATATTACATTAAAAAAGAATTATAAAACTTCTGACACTTTTGTGACTGGCAAATTACTTAACCTCTTTGAGCTTCAGTTTCCACCTTTGTAAAATGAAAAAGTAGAGCCATGTGGTTTCTAGGATCCCTGCTAGCTCTGCATAAATGATTTTATGACCTAAATTCCAAGGGTTGATGCCCACTGTATTTCAATTCAATATTCCTTTATTAGTGGGGCTACAGCAATAAAAATAATATAGATAAAAAACAAGTATAGAAATAACTATGCTCCGAGGCAGACTGTGGTCAGGACAAAAGGAGAAATTCTCAGATGATGCAATGAGAAATCTGGGCAGGAAATAGTCACTTTCACCTGTGGGAGGGGTTTCTAGGGAAGGCTTTATGGCGTCAGTGATATCTCAGCTGGGCAGAGAAGAAAAAGATTTTCATAGATGTAGAGGGATGGGGATTAGAAGGAGGGGGATGGTATTGGTATGAGCAAAGACATGGCGGGAAAAGAAGGCTTGACAAGAATGGGAACTGGAGATTAGTCCAGTCTGGCTGAACTGTAAAATATATGAAGGGGAGTAAGTAGTATGAGAGAAGCTTAGAAAATAAGTAGGCTGGAGCCAGATTGTGGACAGCCTTAAATGTTAAGAGTTAGAGAGGGGAAGGGTAGAAATAAGAATTGACATTTAAAAGAACAGGCTGTTCATTTACACAATTAACTATATATTACATATATAAACAGGGATTACCTAATGGTAGTTAATTATTGGTACATTGTAGTCAGCTTGAAGGGCAGCTAGGTGGTACAGTGAATAGAGAGCAGGAGCTGGAATCTGGAAGAATTAATTCAAATCCAGCCTCATTCACTGGGTGTATAACCCTAGACAAATCACTTAACCCTATTTACCTCAGCTTCCTCATCTGTAAAATGAGCTGGAGAAGGATATGACAAACCACTCCCGTATCTCTGCCAAGAAAACCCAAATGGGGTCAGGAAGTCAGACACGACTGAATAACAAAGATAGACTGAGTCATAAAACTCAAAGATGCTATTAATGGAAGAAACATATTCTCAAAATCACAGATCTAGAAGGAACCTAAGAAACCATCTAGGCCAGTTTGTTCATCCTACAGATGAGGAAAACAAGGCATGGGACCCTCAAGTGGCTTGCTCAAGTTAACACAGGTAAATAAGTATCAGCAGCAGAATTTGGACCCAGGTTCTTTAGAGGTTAAAGCCAGTACTATTTCCACTCTGCCACCCACACTACAGTTTAGGGAGAATTAAGGAGTAGGGCACTGAAGCAGTCTCATGGTAATTTGACTGTACTCCAAAAGAAAATGTTTTAGCCATAATATGATATGTTTTTCTTTAAAGTGTGGCAAGCTTTCACATATCACAGCAATATAGTTGTCACCGTGAGGATTGTTTCTGAAAAAGCAGAGGTGGTAGCACGAAATAACGTGGTAGTCGACAAATTGTGCTTAAAATTATTCTGTGTAGCTCCAGAAGGATTAATGGGTGAAGGTTTCACAGAGGCAGATTTGGGGTTCTACTTCCGCCTCCCCATTAAAGCTGTCCAACAACGAGCTCGTGAAGTCACAAATTCCTTATTCCTGAAAGTGTTTCAAGCAGTCACTTGTTGAGGGGCATTGTGCTGATCACCCATTCAGGTTGCAGGCAGTGGAAGGGACCAGAAATCCCACAGTACCCTTTCCAGTTCTAAGGTTCTATGATTCTGTAGAAGGCTAGAGATGTGTAGTTATGGCCCGTGCACCTTCCCAAAGGGAAACTACTGAAAACATGCATATTCTCCTGCAACAAGCATTTCAATATTGGATGTTCAGATGGTGGAAGAAATATAAACAACCGGATGCCGAGCCAGGCTGCTCAAAGAGTTCTTCTCTATGTTTGCTAGCAACAAAGGAGGGTCAGTCTGAGAGAAAACGCTAAGAATGTAGGGAATGTGTACAAGCCTACAGCAGACTGCAGAGTTTCTGTGCTCATGAACTCCCTCTCTCTCTCTGTCTCTCTCTATATATATCTTTCTCTCTCTCTCTAGCTTTCTATCTATCTGTCTATCGAGCCTTAGGGAAACCTTCCCTGATCACCTTAGGAGGAAGGGAACAAGCATTGACTTACAAATATTTATCTCATAACTTGTTAGTGCTCACTCCCCGACTCCTCCTCAAGCTATTATTTCTGTACTTTCCTCTCTACGTGGTTTCCCTCTAGAAGGATGCAAGTTCTTTGGGGGTGGGAACTGTGAATCTTTTCTTTCTTTCTTTCTTTTTTTTGGTCTTTGTATCCCATATGTCTTAATAATAACAGTTTGTTGGATTGGGCAACCCAATTTGTTGAAGACACTGAGAATATTTGTCTGAGAGAAGAAAGAAACTCAGCTCTCCAAATATTTGAAAGGCTGGGAAAGGGGATTAGACTTGTTTTATTTGTGTCCAAAGGGCAGAACCAGGAACAAAATTAGACTACATCTCAGGAAAAGCTTCCAAGTCATGAGAGCTGTCCAAAAGTCAAACAGGCTACTTCAAGAGGTGGAACCCAAGAGTTTAGAAGACTATAGCAGAGATTTCTTTCATATCTTGATTTGACTAGATGGCCACCTACATCCCTCTCAGTTCTGATGTTCTGAGAGTCTGGGATAGGCAGTGTGCTATATTAGTGACTAAATTGGAGAACCATGTGGAAGCAGTTAGAGCTAAATTCAAGGCCAAAGTTATGACTGTGTCATATTGTCCAACAGAGAAGTGCTATATAGTATATATTTAGAAAAATGGTGGGATATAGAGGGTTTAGGTCGGGGTCCTACTTGATGACTGGGGAATGCACTAGCAGACCTTTCACAAATGTAAGACATGACAAATGTAAGGCTTGACAAGAAATCAGGCATCTTGTCCATGACTCAGATACCACTTTTTCAAACCAGGTAAGAAAACAGTAGCTACTAATTTAGGAACTCCATCTCTGAGGCCAATTCCTTAACTACTATCTTGTGGAACATCTCCAATTCTTGGAAGACCTGTCCTCTGGAAGACTTGTCCTTCCTGCCTCCACCTAACATCCTGGCTTTCTGGGAATCTGTCCAGACTACTGGAGAAAAAGCCTAAGCTTACCTCTAAAAGGTTATTCATGTCTTCTATGCATATGCATGGTAAATTGAATTAGGATGGCCTTCACACAGGCTGTTTCCTATGCCTAGAATACTCTCCCTTCTCACCTCCTCCTCTCTGAATCCCTAACTTCCTTCAAAGCTCAGCTAAAGTGATACCTCCTACATGAGGCCTTTCCTGATCTTCCCCACCCCACTCTATCACTCCCTGAAGTTACTTTGGATATATAAGGCCTCCTCTACAGGGGAGACAGGGAAGAGTGGCCTGGGCCATTCCAAAAGACAGAAGATGGCCAAAGATGTATAGACTGCTCTAGGAGATGATGGCTGATGGTAGACTCATCCCTATTCCCTGCCCCTCCAAATGGGTGCAGCTGGTACCTATTTCTAAGAATGTTCCATTATTCTGTTATACACTGTGCCTTACAGAATTAATTTTACTCCTCATAAAGTACTGTACTTGATTGAGACATTTGTATTTCCTTGTGTATGTTGCTTAACAGCATGAAGGTATGGGATAGCTCTGGGCCACACAAGAGACAGTGAACTTTCCCAACGCAAGACTGGCATCCCAACCCCGGCCTACTGTTAGAAAGTTTTTTTTTCTCTCTAACTGGGGCATAATTAGGAGCTAGTCATATGTTTTATAATCATGCTCCCAAGGGCAGAACTGGGTCTTTCTCCCCAACAATGAACATGTCCTGTGATTTTGCAGTATAACTCACGTGCCTAACTCATGAAAATCAGTGTATCATAGGCTCCGTGGAGATACCTGGTGATATTTCTCTATTTCTATCTCTATCTCCATCTATCCATCCATCTACCCATCATTCATCCATCAATCTATCCATCTCTATCTAATATACTTTGTATTGTACTTGCTGTATCTCCCAGGAGAATGTAACCTCTTTGAGGGAAGGAATAGTTTTATTTTTTTCCTTGTATCTTCATGGTAGTCCCCAGCTGCAAGAGGGTAAAGAGAAGGTCTCCACAGGAATTTGGTGTAGGGGCTTCATGCCCCTGGCTTCTGTGGGAGGGATCCAGCATCAGTGCTTCTGTGCCCTTGGGGGAAGGATGCTAGGAGAGATTTCTGGATACTTTGGAGCAGGCTGTCTATTGTACATCCAAAGGGCCTGGCTCCCAGCTTGGTACTAGGCCCATTGAGTGTTTGGGCACTGCCTGCTATCCTCATGTCTCTATCCTGCTACCCATTTAGAGATGAGTTTGTGCAGTAGGGGGAGGGCCTCACTGTGCAAGGATATAAACCTGTCTCCTACGGAAGGAGCCTGGTGCTGGAGGCCCCAAATATGCATAGGTGGGGTGTTTACCTGGGGTTGGGATGGGAGTTTGGGGAGGAGCAACATGGAAGCAGAGGAGAGGACTGGGGAGATCATTCTAGCATTCTATCATTTAACATGGGTTGGTCTCTCCCCTGAACAAGGGGCCTCTCTCCCTGACAGGCATCTCCTCTTCCTGGGAAAGTCCTACTCCATGCTTTTATCATGGAGGTGACCCTGAGTACTAGATATCTAAGCAAATGGAGTGCTAGGTTCTACCATGCTGGAAAGGCTTCAAGAATTGCCCATTGCATGCCTAGATTTTTGTAACCAACTTCATTAACTAATGGGAGGCTGACTACCTGCTCACTGTTGTTGTTTTTTTTTTTTGAGGGGTCATAACTACACAGGAAACAAAGAAAAGCACAATACCTCAGCCTCAGGTAGCCCCTTGGCACATCTGTCATGATGGTGGCAGAGTACTGAGAAAGAGGACAGAGGGTGCTCACATAGTTTTTAGACTGCCCATAAACTTTAACCTGACTGTAGGAACTTTAAATGTGAGATCTTTGTCCAGGATCTATTGCCCAAGGACCTGATTTACACCAATCTTAATATCTGTGTTATAAATAACATTAAAAAAAGAAGGAAGTTGGAGTCTAATGGAAGGATGTTTCACAAGTACTCCTTGAAGAAGCAATGAAGGGAGTGGGTTGAGTGGATTTTTATGAAAGACAATAGGAAAGTTTATATCAAGGGATATTACACATTGCAGGACTAAGGAAAAGTGTTTTCAAAAAGACTGCTGTGAAAATGGCACTTTTATGCACCAACAGCGGTTGCAGAGGATGAATTGATTAAATCTACTTGATCTCACTGTCCAAGCCAAATCAAATCTACTCTGGTATGTTTGGTGACTTCAGTGCGAAAGTGGGAAAATGTGAGGATGGAGAGAACTATATGGGAAAGCAAGGTTCAGAAAGGAAGAAATGAAAGACGCCAAAGATCTTTACAGTTATCACTAGATCTTTGAAAAATGAATTGGTAGGCAGTAGGCATGGCATCCACTGCATAAAACCATGAAAAACCAAATAGATTTATTTTAACAGACAGGAAGTGATTATTATTTATTATTTATGTGGGAGTTTTCCCTGAATCAGCTGTCTGTTTATAGTTAAAACACTTTTCGGATCCAAGATCAGAACTAGTATAAAATAATAATAGTGAGAAAATGATAAATTGTGCAATCAGAAAAAATTATCAGCTACTTAAACAAGTAACTAAAAGTCAAAGATGAGAAATGAACAAAAATGATACTCATTCTGACTTACCATTTAATCTGTATATACCTTGTTGATACAAGTTTTTGCATGTTGTCTCCTCCATTTCATTGTGAGTTTCTTCAGAACATGGACCATCTTTTACCTTTCTTTGTATCTTCAGCCCTTAGCAAAGTGCCTGGCACCATAGCTGGCACTTACTTAATAACTGTTTTTCAACTGACTATAATAATTTTGTCCAGATATTTAACTAAGGTAAATTAATTGCTATGATAAAGAGATCTAACAATCCTAAAATGGGTCTTTAGCAGCAAACATGAATTGTTAGAGAATGAAGGCTGTCAAAGTCAACAACATGTTAGAAAATATAATCTTGTGAAAAAGGATGATGAAGAGTATTAGTAGTATCATCTCATAAAATAGAATAAGGAGAGGATAAAACCAGTTTTTAAAAGTCTTGGCAAGATATCCAATTAAACAAAGCCATTGCAAGAGCTTTCAAGGGTGATGTTGGCAGGAGGATCACAAACATAATGGAAAAAAGATTTACAGAGATCATTTTAACAAACATTTTTCTCCATGAAGAACAGTGGAGCCACCAAACCTAGAGCCTAGCAACCCAGTTTTAGATGTACTTACAGAGAAATAGAAATAGAGAAAAAAGATGAGAAGAGCAGCCTAAGTGATTAAGCATATGCAGGGGAGATCTATATTGGAGGCAATATAATTGTGAGGGTACTAAGAAATCAATATGCAAGGTATCTGGAGGAAAGAACATAGCAAAGATGTGGGGGAAAACCCCATAGACCTTGGACCTTGTTAAACATTGAAAATAAGGGAACCAAGAGATCATCAATGGCTCCTGCCCTATATGTCTTCTTTTTCATATATCCCAAATCTTTTTTGGTCTTTATATATGAATCAAGAACATGCTCAACAAAAGCATTAGTAGAGAACAAGCAACCTTTCAAAAATAATATTCAATCATGGACCATGTATTTGCCATTTCACAATTAACTGAAAGTTATAGAGAATATTTGTCTCTTTGTGCTTATTGTTTGGTTATGAAAAGACATTTGATGTGGTAGCACTAAACATTGCTTTACAGGCTCTTTTATGAAAAGATGGTTCCTAGTGATATATCAAAATCATTCAAGATATAACAACATAAATAATGACCACTAAATGACTCTGATAATAACCCATCAGGTCAGGATAAATAAACAAACAGGTAGTAAATAAGAACTATGTTTGCCAAAGGCATTCACCATTGACACTATGGAGATCCAAAGCAGAGTACTGGTTAAGGAAGTATTCTCCATGAATGGTGACATCTTCCAGATGTTACTGTTTTGGGTTAACAGTTTCCTAACTGCATCAAGCCTCATAGAAACTCCTGGAGACCAGTAATCACTTTGAGTTTGGCCTGTCCATTCATACAGGAAAGACCAAGTGGATGAAGAATGACTACTGCCCAGATTTCAACATTTCAACATAGATTTATACTTCATAGAGTTTGTCCAACAGAGTGAATATCTGGGACAGACAGTGCAGAGGGACAATGAGGTGGGCCCAGAGTTAAACAGGAGGACAATGGGCTAGATTGCTTTTGGGAAATTATAGAGCTCACTTATTGACTCTGAATTTCTCATAAAAGTCTTGTCTTTTCAAAACTAACATTCTACTAGTGTTGCTATAGGGCAGTGACACAAGTGGTTTCACTGTTTCTGAAGAACTAAAAATGAGCACCACACAGAAGGCAATGCAGGGTAGTTATAAGCAGGCTACATCATATAATTAATGAGGAACTCCAAAACAGAATAGAAGTAAAAGATAACATCAAGGAACTAAATGATAAGAAGAGGGAGACAGGGAAGGGGAAAGGGTCATGCGGCAAGAATGAAGGATGACAGGTAGGGCATCCAAAGTGGTCCACTGGTACTCTCAAAATCATAGGAAAAATCCACCAATATGTTGGAGGTGTTGAACTCTTAGGAAAACATAGACAAGAGTTGGACAAGATGAGCAGACATGTGTGGGTTGCAATCTGCATCGCTGGAAAGAATTTCTTGAATCAATGAAATCACAAGATGCATTTGAGCACTGAATATTCCCAGTGCCCAACACTGTGCTAAGTGACACAGTAGGTGTTTAATAAATGCTTGTTGGATGAGTGAATAAAAAAACAGAAGAGAAAAACAAATAGATCAGGGACTGGAAACGGAATTATCCTAAACCCTGGCTAATTAGCCATTTTTAAGGCTTTTTGTGTTTGTTAGCTGTGTGAATGTGTATTCTTTTGGAGTGGCATTGTTCTTATATAGCTCTTTCCCACCCCTAGTGAGTCAATAAAGAGCATCCTGGAAAGTGTCAATTAGCATATAAATTAAGCCAATACACCTGGAGAAGCTGCTTCAGGCTGTTATTTATCACGTTTCCTGTGAAGAACCTTTGGGAACAGTGAATAAAATCTCCTCTCTCCCTAGTCTAGATAAAGAATGGGGGTGGGGGTGGAGTAGATGCCAGCTCTGAAGAGCAAAAGGATAAGCAAATGCCCAGAAGTAGATGGCTGGTCATGGGAGAAGGGGGAAGGGAGGAAGAAAACCATGGTTAGCATAATTCTCTGAACACAGGTGCTAGGCAAAATAGATCAGAGGAACCCTGAAGCACTAGAAAGAGCCAGGAAAGGTAGAGAGAATCATCAAAAGGCATTCGTTAAGAGCCTTCCTATATCAGGCTGTGCTAATCTGTAATAAAAACAGGTTAACAAGCCATGTCTCTGACCTTCAGAGGTTTGCAGGGGAATGGGAACAGATTACTGGACAAACAATAAGGAAACTGAACAGTGATGGTAGAGGTCATAGTTCTAGAGTTAGAACAGGCCTCAGAGACCTCTGTCCAACCCTCTCATTTTACGGATGAGGAAACTAAGGCCCAGCATGAAAAAGGGACTTAGCCAAGGTCATAGAGTAGGGATCTATTGTTAGATTGTACATTCCACGTAGGATTTGAGTCCAAGTTTTCTGACTCCAGAGTTAAGTGTTCTTTCAATTGTACCATTCTACCTCTTTATTTGGGTCTTTAATCCATTTACACTTAAAGGTTATATGAGTTAATTTTGGGTGTGTATGTATATATACATATACATACATGAGGACTGAGACAGACAGGGTTAAATGACTTGCCCACAGTCACATAGCTAGGAAGTGCCTGAGGCCAGATTTGAACTCAGGTCTTCCTGACTCCAGTCTTAAGCACTTTTCACCGACTATTCTCCATGCCTGGAAGGTTCTTCCTTTTCACCTCCATCTCTTAGTTTCCCTGAAATTCCTTTAAGACTTGGCTCAGGACCCATCTTCTATAGAAGAATTTCCCTCAATCCTCTAGCTGCTAGTGCTCTTCCCTCTGGGATCACCTTCTGACTGCTCTGTGTCTATCTTGTACATATTTAGTTATTTACATATTGCCTTTCCCATTACACTGTGAGCTGTTTTGTATCCCCAGTGCTTAGCACACTGACTGGCACATAATAAATGCTTAATAAATGCTCATTGATTTACTGACTTGGATGACTTCAAGAATGGTGGAATCCTTGACAGAAATAGAGAAGTCAGGGGAAGAACTGGGCTTTGGAAAGCTAATGAGTTCTGTTTTGCACATGTTGGGTTTGAGATGCCTACATGACATCCAGGTCACAATGTATAGTAGACAGCTGTTGATAAAATTATGGCAGTCATCTACATAGAAATGATCAATGAACCTGTCGGAGCCCATGAGATCACAGAAGAACAAAGTACAGAGTGATAGGAGAAGAGCACCCAGGACAAGGTCTTGGGGTGGCATATGGATGATGACTCAGAAAGAACCGTTATCACCTCATCATCTTTGACAGATCAGATGCTCTCCAGCTTATTAATGTCTTTTCCAAGAAGTAGTATTCAGAGAGCATAAAAGAGAAGGAAAATATATCTTGTCTTTTGGAAAAGTAACATATTACTATCTGAATTAATGGGAATAATTTGCTATCCATCATTTGTGATTTCCTAAGGCTTGGCTCAGGTTCCTTCTGGAACTGCTCACTGCTTTGTCTCTTCGAAGTTAATCTGTTATTTCCCTAGAGCATGCTTTTGTATTTTTAAAAGGATTTATTGATGATTTATGTTCTTTATATATTAGAGTCACATCCTAATTTCCATCTTCTTAAAGAATCCTCCCTTGTAACAAAGGGAGTTAAGCAAAATAAATAAACCCATCAGACATGCCCCATAGCTTAAGAAACATTCCAAACCGACAGTCTACCATTTCTTTACTGAGAAGAGGGGACTGTGTTTTATCTTCAGTCCTTTAGAATAAAAAAATAGTCATTATAAATTCTGATATCTTTTAATGTTGTTCTCCTTTTCTTCAGTGCAGTCCCCATGTGCATTGTTCTCTTGGTTCTACTTTTGTTATGCATCAGTTCATACTTTTTTTCAAGTTTCTCTGTTCTTCATGTTCCTCGTTTCTTATGGTGTCACCATATTAAATTAAGATATCACTTTTTTTAGTACAAGGAATTTTAAACAAACAACTCTCTCTTCCTCCTCTTCCCCATTCCCCTTAGAGAGAGGAAGCAGACCGGGGAATAGGAATGTACATATATCTTCCCAATAGTGCTACTCTGGAACTAGATCCTAAAGTATAACACTGTTCTATCTCTGTGTCCACCTTTGTGCTGCCCCATTATACCCCTCTGTGTGTAGATCATGACCCAAAGGTATGTTCGGCTGTTCATCACTCTTCCATGGAAAAGAAAGGGAATACAATCCATTTCAGAACCACTAATCAGTCACTCTTTTCTGCTTATGTAGAGGTCTTGGATATCCTGGTGAGAATTACAATAATGGAGAGAAAGATAGGAATGTTAATATCTTCCAAGAAGATTTGAAAGTCTCCTTCTCAACATTCTGAACACTTTCTTTTATAGCTAGAGGGTGCCTTGGATGAATGGTCTTCTGAGTATTCTTTAATCAGTCCTGCCTGAAGGGTTTAGAAGGTGGGAGTATCAAGTGAGATAAGGTGGGAGATATTACAAGGAAGGGCATGGACATTCTCCCATCAAGAGGGGTGCCAAGCAGAGGGCCATAGAAGATGGTCACTTGTTGCTGTAGGAGAAATTCCTGCTCAGGTACAGGATGGTCTAGATGACCTCAGAGGTCTGTCTGAACTCTGAGATCATAGAATTTTTTTTGGTTCAGAATTGTTTGACCTAACTCCTCTTCCCTAAGCCACTGGGTTCTATAGTGGGTTGTGGTCAGTAGGTTACTCTATTATGCTTATATGTAGGTACTGTTTTGGAATTTTGATTTCTTCAGGGTTTCTGGAATATGGATAAAATCATTAGAGTTGGAAGGGGCCATAGAAGTCATGTAGGTCAATTCCCTTTTCTTCCAGAGGGAAATTCCTCTTTTCCTCTGAGGAAACTAAAGCTAATGGAAATTAAGAGATTCACTTAATGGGACACAGGGGTAAAGAGAAGTGAGATTCATGCTCAGGTATTGACTCCAGACAGTGACTGCATTACACTGCCTCCCCTGAAATCACACTACATATTTCATATTTTAGGCTTATAAAATATGTTCTTTATAAAGTAGCTAAAGTATTATTATTCCTATTTTTCAAATGAGAAAATTGAGGAAGGTTCTGAGAAATTAATTGACTTCGCCATTATCATACTGCTATTATGTGTCTGATGCAAAATTTGATCCTGGTCTTCTGACTTCAATCACATACTCTTTCTATTACATCCCAATCCTTCTCTCATTTGTTATACCACTAGCCCTAGTTCCCTTGGGTTGTATCTTCAATCTAGATAGTGAAGTGAAAGACTTTGAATCCATGTCATATGAGAATTAATTGGTGGAACTGGGGACATTTAGCTTGGAGAAGAGAAGATTCAGGGAGGGCAATTTTGGGCCTCTGTTATTGGAAGGGTTTCATGTGGAAGAAGGATTAGATTTATTCTCTTTGGTCATAGAAGGCAGAATGAGGACAAGTGGAAGCTTCAAAGATGCAAATTTTGGCTTGATGTAAGAAAAAATAATTCCCAACTATTAGAGTTCTCTGTAACTGAAATAGACTGCTTTGGGAGGGGCTCCCCATGATTATTAGAAGCCTTCAGAGGTTAGATGTATCCAATATGCCATAGTGGGTATTCTTTTGTGGAGGATGAGTGGGAAAAGAAGGCCATAGAGGACCCTTCCAATTCTAAAACTAGGTGATTTTGTGAAATGAGGTCACTTGGGAGTCAGAGGATTTTGGCTCCCTGCAGGCTCCTACCATTAAGGAGTTCTGTGACTTTAACTTCTGTCACTTAACCTCCATGAACCTTAGATTCAGAGGTTCCTTTCCTATCTCAAAGGGTTGTTGTGAGGACCAAATGGTATAATGTGTGGAAATACTTTGTAAGTTAAATGCATTACTAATCTAACGTCTTTACTATATATATAGATTGCTGGGCCTGGAGTCAGAAAGACTGGAGTACAAATCCAGTCTCAGATACTTACTAGCTGTGTGACCCCCGGGCAAGTACCTAAACCTTTACCTGCCTGAGTTTCCTCAAGTGCAAAATGGCGATCATAGCCGTCTCACTCAGCTGTGTGATAAGATATCTGGGAAGTGCTTAGCACACTGACTGGCACCTGGTAGGCGGTTAATAACTGTTTATTCCCTTATCTCATATTGATTACTTAGTCATATTACCTTAGCTCTTTGACAGTTACAAGTAGGTTCTAACTCCAGCCCCTTCCTCATTTAAACTTGAGGACACGCCCATGTCCTCATTTTCAGAAGTGAAAGCTTAGACCCTTCTTGATTGAGGACTGAATTCCACCTATTTTGCTTGCTCTGTTTTTACCTAGAAAAAAATGACTGCATATTAATCCCTGCCAGTTAACCCAATTAAAATTGTTTGGAAATTAGAATGATTCATATAATAAACGAACAAGCTTACTTAATTGATCTCTTCTTAAGCATTCTACACTGTTTTCGTTGGTGGTGAGTTTTTTTGTGGAGGGAAGGGAGACACCTCAGTCATTTGCTTTGCAGTATTTTATTCTTTTAGCAGATTGTTTTGTCTGGTTTTTCCTTAAGTTGGGAAAAAATGTATTTGCATTTTCATTCTGATTATTTGTCTGGGGGTTTGGGGGTTTCTTTCACATAGTTTAAACCACTTATGTCTTTCAGAGGCATTATGCAGATTTTTGATACTATAATTTACCTTCCTTTTTCTCCCTTTACACTTATTTATTTCTTATGACTTCCAATTAAAATATCCTTGCAAACCACAGTTGTATGAGGGGTTTTTTTTGTCTGTAGCTTTTTACTATTAAAGAAGTTAATTTCATTTTCTGATCTGCAAAAAATGAGTAAGTAATTCCTTTCCCCTGATTAGCAGAAATTCTGTTATGCGTGAATGACTGGAGTGAATAAGAATATCAAATGAAACAGACAATTAGTGAGATTGGATTAACGGTACATGCCTCACAACAGCATTATGAAAACTGAGCAGTTAGTATTTCAAAAGCAAATGTTTTAATTTCTGTAAAGAAAAGGGCAATCTACAAATGTGCATTTCATGTCCTAAGAAGAATGAGAGATACAAGCAAGGAAGGGTCTGATAGTGAGATATTTCTATCAATAAA
The DNA here is from genome assembly GCA_028658325.1 of Potorous gilbertii. Classification (NCBI taxonomy): domain Eukaryota; kingdom Metazoa; phylum Chordata; class Mammalia; order Diprotodontia; family Potoroidae; genus Potorous; species Potorous gilbertii. The sequence goes on from CM053770.1 coordinate 564,355,403, forward strand.
AAAGAAAGCTTCATCAATCCTCTCTCAGCCATTTGAATATGTTATTCAATAAATAATTGGTTGGAAAGAAGTGGAAATGGCAGGGTGTGATATATAAGACAAATCTGACCTCAGGCCCTTACTAGCTGTGTGACCCTGGGCAAATCCCTAGTTTGCCTCAGTTTCCTCAACTGTAAAATAAGGGCAATAACAGCATCTATCTTTCAGCCTTGTTGTGAGGACTGAATGAGATCATATTTGTAAAGCAGTTAGCACAATTGCTGGCACATAATAATTACTATGCAGATGCTTGTTCTCTTGTCTTTCTCTTTTTCTAGGAAGAATCTAGGATTTGAGAAAGATATTGGGCTGTTAAAATTTTTTAATTCTGCAAAAGAAAAGGTTTGAGGGCACAGGAGAACAATCTTCTCTAGTTTCTCCACTGAGGGCTATACTATAAGTAGCATAATCAGAAAACAAATCCATAGAACAGTGATGGGCATTTTCTTTGGCTAGGTTAGCAAGCCTAGATCTTGCTATAAGTTTCCACTGGAGCGCTGCACTTTCAAGGAGCAGGAGGTATGGAGCTGTATATAGGGCTGAAGGAAGATGGGAGAGCTAATTCAGCTGTTACAGGTATCCCTAAACAGTCATTTCAATTTAACAATCCAAGAGAAGGCAATCTGATATTTGTATCACATGAGGAGTCATGTATTACACATGACTTCTTAGCATTTATTAGCTTTTTATTTATTTTTTCATAACAGATAATTAGGCCAATACATCCTCTAAATCAATTCACATTTATAATGAATGTAGCACCTTGTTTCCAGGACCCTCAAAGTACTCCATATTTACTAGCTCAGTCTTTCCACAATAAAACCTTGACAGAAATAGGGCCAGCTGGTTTAAAACAAAAAATGGAGAAACAGTGTCCATAAGAACCATTGTCAGAACCTGGACTTTAACCCAACCTACTAGTCTAATGCTTTTTCCTTGGGAGAGTTTGCATTTTGTAGGAAACCTCATTCCCTACTCATGAATAACTAATGCAACGGACACATTTTTACGGACAAAAGAAGGCACAGCTTAGTGGCCTGATCCCCTGTCTGAAACCGACTCCTGGTCTTGTATACCATACGCAGTCCTGGGTGGTCAAAGTATAGACAAAAAAACAGACATTTAGGCAGCTGAGGTAGAAGTGAAGAGTAAGTGTATAGAGTTTCAACTTTATTAGTCGATCAGACTTTAACATTCACAAGTGTCTTTGCCCTAAATTCAAAATAGAGTAGTCTGAAAATGAAGAAACTGATCTTCCTGATGGTGTGTGTCCACAGCTCTGCATGCGTGCCCATACCTCCAATACCCTGTATGATGACTGCTGAGATAATTTGGAAAGCAAAGCCCCAGCCCTCTTCACTTTTGCTGGGTTCAAAGACTGCAAACTCATTTCATTTCAGCACCAGACCTAGGGACAGAGACGCCAAAATACCCTTTCCATCCACTGGCAGGGGGGGTGGTGGGGGTGTGTGGGTGTGTGGGTGTGTGTGTGTGTCCGTCCACCGGCGGGTGTGTGTGTGTGTGTGTGTGTGTGGTGTGTGTGTGTGTCTCCGTCCACCGGCGGGTGTGTGTGTGTGCGTGTGTGTGTGTGTGTGTGTGTGTGTGTGTGTGTGTTCGTTCTAAAAAGAGAAAAGTCGGGTTTCTACACGTATTTGTCAAATTCATTTATAAATTGCAAATATAAACAACCACCCCAAACCTTCCCATTTAGGGAAACCCTCTTCAGGTGGGGAAAAACATCTTGTCTCTGCGAACAGCAACTATCAGTGACCTCCATGTAGAGACAGGGGTCCCCAAACAAGACCACCGGGCTGAGAAGTGGCAGATTTACCCAAAAGAGCCTTTCTTGCGCGCAATCTCCGCGCTTCCCCCACGGATTTCAAATCCACTCCTGTGCCCTATCGTTTGGATTTACCAAGGGCTGTTTTCATGTGAGCTGGAAGTTGGGAGGGAGGAGGGCTTGGCAGAGGGAAACATGGAAAACAATGCACCTCTCAGCGCTGGGCAAACACAAGGCAAATCTTCCTCCAGTACCCGGGAATGTGTGTGTGTGTGCGTGTGTGTGTGTACGCGTGTGTGCGTGTGTGTGTGTGTGTGTACGCGTGTGTGCGCGCGTGTGTGTGCGCGTGTACACACACATACCTGCTCACCCTCAGTGAGATGCACCTTTCCGTACCCCAGGAGCAGGCGGAGCGGCCAGGACGGCGCCCCTCCGACAGCGCCCAGCCCCTTCCCGCCCACCCCGGGCTTCCCCTCCCGACGTCGGGCCAGCAGAGCCGACACCGTCCGGCACCTCCCGACCGCGCTCACTTTCCGGCCGGAGTTTCTTTGTTCTTGGCCGGCTCCCCCTCCCCCCCCAAACTCGGAGAGCGGTCCGCGTCCGTTCCCCACCGCACGGCTTCACGCTTCGCCGATGTCGCCGCCCGCATCCACCCCTGGCCGCGGAGCACGCGGCGGTCCCCACTCACCCGGGGCCGGATCCCTGGCGGCACGGGCGGCGAGGAGCCACGCTCACGCGCGGGCTTTGTCTCGGGAGCGGATGGCTGGGGTGGCGGCCGGACGCTGGGGCATCGCTCTCGGCGGGCAGCGGGCTCGGCCGGCGGAGCTACGGCGGCGGCGCCCACAGCATCACCGCCACGGCACCAGTGGGAGGCGCGGGCTGGAGGCAGCGAGCCTCCCCTGGCACAGGACGCGGCGGGCGGGCGGCTCCCGGCCTCCAATGCCGCTCAGCCCTCGAGGCGCTCACTATGGCAACGCGCACGCCCTCCGCGCCCCGACCCTCCCTCCGGCGGCCCCGCCCCCGGCCGGAGCCGCCGCCTCCGCGCGGCCCCTGCCCCTGCGGCGCGCCGCCCCCGCGCCTGCCGAGGCCGGGGCTGGGAAAGACCGCGCGGGGAGGGGGGTGTGTCGGGGCGGGGGCGCTGCGCCGACCCTCCCCCGCCCCACCCTGTGCCCCCCGCGACGCGCCGACCCCGGGGGCCTTCTCCGTCCTTCCCCGGCGCCCCAAGCCTTCGCATGTTTCCCCAGGTTGGATTATGAAACAGGGAGAGACGGGGCCTTCTGCTCCGGACCCCCCCACTTTGGTGCACGACGGTCGCGCCCACTCTGCGGCAGGGGCTCTGCCTTTCTCTAGAGGAGCTGGGGAAAAGGAGCCAGGGGGGAAACCCCCGCCTGCTGCCTACGTCAGCTGCTGCGTCACCGGGGCTCCCGCACTGAATCTCGGCGTGGTCGGCGCGGCGCGCACGTGCTCCGGCTTCCCGGGCAGGCGGCCTGCGGGGCCGGGCCTGGGGGGGTGGGGCGGCCCGGGCGCAGGGCAGGGCCCGGGGGGGGGGGGCGGTGTGAGGGGCTCCCTGACGCGCGCAGCCAGCCCAGGGCTTCCTGGAGCTGCGAGGGCACTGGGGGAGCCCTAGCTTCCTACGGCGCCGCGGTTGTGAGGGGTTCACACGTTAACGGCGCTGGACTCGGACCTCCCTCGTAAATAGAGGCGTTTGTGGATCACGGCCGTGATCCGGTGCTACTTAGACAGCTACGTGTCTGGCTGGAGAGTTTCAAAGACAAAACAGGCAGAAATTTCTAGCGAGAGATACCTTTAGTATGTTGACAAGGGGCCCTTAGTGGGGGATATGACCTAGGATGGAGATTGTCAAGAGTATAGCCTGCAATTTGTTCCAGAATGTGTATTTTCCAGGTTTGGGGGTGAAGGGGACATGAGATGATTAGTCATTCAGTCAACAGGCACTGATTGTTTATTAGGAGTTTCACTGTATGCCAGGCACTATGCTGGAGACAGCCAGATCATCATAGTCTCGTGGGGGAGATGACACAGACAAGAGAACAGACACACTTGGGAATAATGACCCGAAGGCAGGCACTAGGAAAGGCTTTGTGTGAAAAGCAAGATTTTAACTGGGATGTGAATGCAGCCAGGGAGGTATGGAGGTGGAGATGAAGGAAAGAATACCAAGCGTGGAGACAGCCTGGGAAAGTCCCCAGAATCTAAAGGTAGGAAGAGCAAGGACAGGAGCGCCAATGGGTTTACAGAATATGAGAGGTGGAAGTTGGGGAGGATTGAGGAGCATTGAGCTTAAGAGGAAAGTGGAAGCATTAGTTGTAGATGGCTTCAAGGAGTTTATCCAATAGAGGAAACAGATAAGGGACAACATCCACCATGGATGAACAAGGGCATGTGTACAGGCAGGAGGGGAATGGTCAGTAGACTGGATGACCCTGAAGTGAGAGTGGGGATGATGGGAGGGGACAATCGGTGGAATGGGGATGGAATGTAATGGAATCACTTGCATATGTAGTTTGCCTTGGCAAGGAGAAGGGCCTGACTTTGGTGAGACAGGGGTAAAGGATATAGTAGGAGTGATGTGAGATGAGAAAGGGAACCCTCCGTGAGTAGCATCACTTTTTTCAGTGGCATATAAGGTTAAGGTCTTCAGCTAAGAGAGTGGGAAGAGAAGGAGCCATAGGAAGGATGAAAAGCTTTGGAAAAGCTACTGTGGTGAGTCAAAAGGTTGCCTTGTTGCAGTGAAGGACCTGGTTGACATTGTGTACCATAAAACTGTAGTGGACCTAGTCAGTCCAGTTTAGAGATTGTCTCTAGTTTCATTCTGCAGCTTGTGAGTTAGAGTGAATGTAGTGGTTGGCAAGGGTTATTTCAGGTTGAAGCTTGGTAGGGCAGGATAAATGAGCAGGGGGCTGGAGAGGTCAGTAAGGAACTGAACTAGTTCACCAAGGGATGGAGATGAGGAAGGGAGGGGACTGTACTGTACTGTAGCCAGTACAGGTGCAGCCTGGAAAAAGAACTGAGGGGACAAGGGACTGGAGGTTACGTTGAGGACAGAGAATATGGTTTGGGATGGAATGGCAGAGGGATAGGTGGAATGACTTTACAAATATGACTAGATTAAAGGGAGTCCATGAATATGGAAGTGGAACATTTGTGGGTGATGGCGAGATTGAGGATATGACCACTCCTGTGTGTAGCCATGGTAGGGTGAGGTAGCTCATGAGGCACTGGTAGATTAAAGAATTGGGAAGTCAGGGTGTTTGAGGGAGTATCAATATATATACAGAAGTCCCCTAGTATGAGGGAAGAAGTTAGAGAAGAGAGAAGGTCCAGGCACTGAATTCAATGAGGAAAAAAGCATGTATGTCTTTGAGGTCAGTAGACAACAGCTGCTGAAATTTTGATTGAGTGAACACCAAATGAAATTTCATGATGGTGGTAGAATGAGAGCTTGGATGTGGCAAAAAGGATCCAGGAATATTGGCTACTCCCCTGCCTTTATGAATGAGCTGGGGAATGAATGAAGTGCAAATAGTGCTGGCAAGGGTAAACAGCAAGTAATAAGAGTGTACCAGAACATAACCAAATGTAAAAAAATCAGTAGCCCTACACCTAACTGTAGACTGTTGAAACAGTCACTTTGGGGATGCCATGGTTTAATAGTATTTTTACAACTTTTTGATCTCAAGAACTATGGAATATATTTCCCTTTGCATACCTCTGTGTATAACAACACACATATACACACATCCCTTGTTACTTTATAACACACACAATCACTGTATTATCCATCTTAATCACTCACCTTATTTACTGGATTTGACCCAGGATTAATTTTAACTGTTTCCAAATATTTGTCTTAAAACATGTCTTAAAACTGGGGATATTTAGAAGAATGTACTCTGAAAGCTCTTCCAATAGAGATATTCAAAAAACAAATCTGAGTCATGGGAGCATTGTTGGAATAAGTTTATACAGTCTTCTTTTAAAATAACTTTTTATTGATATCATTTTACATTTCCCAATGTATACTTCTCCTTTGCCCCTCCTGGAGATCTTTCCCTTATAATGAAGAATAAACTAGGAAAAAACCCCAAAAACCAAGTCTAGCAAAACTAACCAAAACTGAAAAAGTGATGTGTATAAGGCCTTCTAGGGTGTTTATTTTAGAGGACAATCTTTATTTGGGGACACAAAATCCAGAATACGATAGAATTAGTTTCGGGAAAAAATTCCTTACAATCAATACTAACAAAAGAATAGACTGTCTTTTAAAGAGTCATGAGATCTCTTTCACTAGAGTTATTTAAGTTGAAGCTGGAGATTTCTGATAAGGCATAAGTTGGACCTGAGAAATTCTACAACACTGACTTTGGAATTTATCTAGTGAGTTTACACTCTTCCCTGCTTCCCTTTATTCCTGTATAACATCTGTAACACCATAACACTAATGTGTTGCAAATTTGGCTTTTTTGCAGGGGAGGGGGCAGATGTCTCTCTTCCTCTTTCCAACAATCCTTTTAGCTATGATTTTTAGTGAAGGTCAAAGGACTCTGATGCTTCTTTTTTTCCCTTCATGGATAATGGAGATGTTATTCCAAGATAAGGAATATGTTAAACAGATATTATACTTGTTCAAGAAGAATGGTCAAGTCACTGGGGGATAGAAAGGTAGCTCTTTTATTCCAAAGACATAATAGATCTATTCTATATGTAAGGGTAAGGTACTGTACATGACGCACTGACTGTGGGGAGCTTGGTTAAAAGACCTTGGTTATAATCTAAAACTCCAGTAGTTGCCCCACCAACTATTATCCTATCAGGATTAAGAAGTTACATTTTACTTTTCTATATACTGAACTTAGCAATAATCTTTCTCTTTCCTTTCAACAAATATTCTCCTTGTCTTTATGAACCATCTTGTCCAACTAAAGGGAAACAAATATCTAGATTGAAGGCTCCTCAAGGGCACGGACAATTGACTGTTGATATTTGTATTTTCTGTGTCAAGTACAGTGGCAAAGCAGGAAGATAAAGCTGATATGGTGGATGATGATACAGTCAGATTCCAAACGGGTCTTGGCAGACTAGAACGTGGGCCAGATGTAACAGTATGAAAATGTGAATAAATTTAAATTTATTTTATAAAATTTATAATTTATTATAAAAAATAAAATTTATTGATAAATTTTTAAACTGGATTTTAAAAAAAGTTTCACAAGTACAAGATAGGTTAATGACTAGCTAGATATCATTTTATTTGGGAAAGACCTGGGGAATTTTCAAGGACTTCTAAATCCAGATCAGCCCACACTGTGATAGGGCAGCAAAAAAAAAACAAAAAAAAAACCATAATCCATCTTTTGTTCCATTCTCAGGCATAGCCCTCCAGGATGAGGGAGGTGATAGCCGTGTCCTGGTCAGACCACCCCTGCAACACCTCTGTTCAGCTTTGGACCTCACAATTTAGGAAAGGCACTGATAAGTCAGAAAGAACTTAGAGGAGGATGGAAGCCAGGCTAGTACAGGGCCTCAAGATCATGCCATATGAACATGGACTGATGAAGTAGTAAGTATTTAGCCCGGAGAAAACAAGACTTAAGTCAGGCATGATGGCTATCTTCAGATATTTGAAGAGCTATCACATGGTTTAGCCTTGTTCTGCTTGGTCCAAGGGAGAAGAACGGGGAATAATGGATGAAAAAGGGACAAATTTAGACAATGTAAAGAAAGGAATATCTGTTAATTAGAGGTATCCCACAGTGGAATGGATTGCCTTGGAAAAACAGTGCATTTCCCTTCATTGGAGAAATTCATGCTAGATGACCACATAATATAGGGAATTCTCTTCAGGTGTGATCAGGAGCAAATACCTCTGAGATCCCTTTCAGCTCACAGTTGGTGACCTGCAGATAATAGGCACTCAATAAATATTTGTTAGCTGAATGAATGAAACTTACAGATGAAATTGACCTCTATTTTGCAAGTCTCTATGGTCAAAAGCCAGATAAAGTCTTTTGATGGCAGCCTAAGAAAAGTCTAACTTATGCTTGAGTCTTCTGGAAGAATTCAGGAAGTACAGAAGATGAGAGGCTGCTGAATGAAACCACTATTTTATGAACCAACCGGACTCAGTGGTCATTTATAGATGGTGGTAGATGAGGTATAGTCCAAGCTGCCAGGAAAACTTATTGATTATAGCACATGTTACTAAATTCCATAATATAATGTTCGATTTTGGAACTGCTGTACCTATTAGTTTGAAGTGTAGCAAATTTAAGTCTCAAAATAAGTGAAAAGCAAAAAAAAAAGTTGCAACTTTCTCATCATGAGATCAATTAGTAACAGAAAAGTAGAACTTACATTGGTACAAAATACAAATATTACAATCAAATCTCAAACATTTACATTGGTGAAGAATAAGTCTTTCCTTTTTTAAATCAAATTTATTTCCTCAGGAGAGGTGGCAGTGTATACAAAGACAATAGAGTGTATGGTTATTTACAAAATTTTTTTGCTACAACATGCACATGTTATTATGAAATATTAAACATCACTAACAAATTCCATGCTGAATAAATAGTCATCCCAAAGATTAATTTATGTTTTTACATAAAAATATAATATTGCACTCTTATGAAGACCAGTTATTTTGCATATATTTTTGTTAGGCCATTTTTCTTAAAAAATAAAACTGAGCACTATCCCTATTCCTAATAGGGGAGTAACTCATAGTCCTCAGTCAAAAAAGGGAGCCAGACAATATTTATAATTCTTAAACAAAGCACATCACTTCAACATGAATTGGAACATAACCTCATCTCTGCTGTATTTGGACCTCAAAGGTAAACATTTAGGCTGTGCCAGCTTATTTAATATACTTACAAGTATATGCAGTTTAAAATAAATGCATATGTAGCCATTTTCTTATCTCACTAGTATGCATATATATATATATATATATACATATACACACATGTATATTTTAAAGGCAGAGAATATGGAATTATATTTTACAGAGGTATTTAAGCAGAATGTTTAAGAAGTCTGGAAATTACAAAATGAATTTTGTAAACATAACACCATATAAACTGAATTTTCATAGCAAATGCACAAGTTATTTATGGGCAGGAATGCATATCTTTATCACATGATAACAGAGCACTGGTTTCAAAATCAATAAAACAGCACCCCAAATAAGTAAAAATAGAATTATAATTTGATGGTAGAGATAGACTAATCTAAGACTTTTAGGACTCAGTCTTCAGTGTGTAAGGTTGCTGAGATACATGTTTAAGTTACTATATCTTTTCCTAGTGAAGAAAAATAGATGACAAAACTTAGATCTTTAATGCTCCAGATGGTAAATGGTAGAAATCTTGCGTAAGGTCAACTGAACAGAAATAGCATGTATAATGATCCCTTTAAGAATTCTATACTTTTGCCTCTTATTTAAGAAAATGACTAAGATTTCTTCTACTCTTTTACAATGTTGTTTTTGAAAAATTCCATTTTTATAGAGTAAGTTCTCTACATTAACTGTATCATTAACATCTATTCAAACTTTCTGCACAGAGTAGGGTTCTCATCCAAATTATTAAATAATTTATATACTCTACTTTTTAGGTTTTAAAAACATAATTGTTGCATATAGCTGAACCTTAAGTGCCGGCCAAGGATATTCTGCAAAAGCCAGTGTTACGTGTTTTGAATATTACTTTATGAAGGAACATGATGCACCTATTTGTTTGTGGCTGTTGAAAGATCCTAGTTCTACCTCAAGCTAAAAAGGCAAGTGGTAAAAACTACTTAACAGTGAGATTAGGAGTACTTCAATTTGAGTATTCAGACACTCTATAAAATATTTGGTGCAAAAGGCACCTACTGAATAATTTGCTTCTCAAAGAAAGCAATAATTGAGTCCTGAATTTATTATATTTTCAGTTGTTATCCCAGAGTAGGTACTGTTCTAATACTATACACACTGTGACAATCACATTATAAATATGTAGTTAATTTAAATGTTATTGGCACTTTTCAGGAAGAAAAGAAGAAAAGGAACCTAGTGTTTTTGGGAAAGCCTTTTAAAAAAAGTTTAAAAAATAAAATTGTGATTTGTGATGCAGTATCTGAAACTCATTAGAGCATTTTGATGTAACTCTCTGGATATAACTACACACTTAAGAACAAATATTTCTTTTCATGACTATGATGATTCATAATTTGGTGAAGACATATGTACTTTTAATAATAATTTAGACTTTTTGTTCTAGTCACCCATTTGTTTGGGTTCAGTCTGCTTGAGTCAGTAAGATGAATTAATCTAGTTTGTACTTAAAGTGCTTTAGAGAACTCAAGAGTTTCCTCACATTCAGCCTGCTGCATAGCTACTAAGGAATGAGTAGAACATGGGCTGTTTCAAGCGTTGCTGGTCCTTGCGACACCAGGCAATTACAGTTCCGTCACTATTTGCTGTGTATAAATGATGGCCATCACAGGAAAATGTAAGGCTATAAAAAAACACAACAAACAAAAAATCCAATGTTTCTTTGCATTTCTAAAACTCAATGACCAATTCATTTGTTACTATATTTAAAGTCCTAAACATTTTGCTGTAAATAAATTAAGAAATTCTTTTTTGAAGGGCAAAATCAGAAACCAAGTAAAACTCACTGGCTTAAATAGGAAGCTCCTAAAATGTTTATTTTTAAAATAAATTTTTATTTATTATTTCTCAATGACATGTAACATATTTTTAACAATCATTTTAAACAATTTTGAGCTCCAAATTCTCTCCCTCACTCCTGCCTCACTTGGCCCTCCTTGAGAAGGCAAGCAATTTAATATCTTTTATACGGATGAAGTCATGCGAAACGTATTTTCATCCTAATATGGTTTTATTTATCACCTTATTGGGGTGTATTATTTTGATAGGCTTGTGAAGTAGATTTTAATTGTTGTGACTTGGAAAACAAAGAACAAAGTGACCTTCCTTCTTCACTTGTTTTATTCCCCCTTTTGTGTGTACTTTATTACTTTATCTTAAAAAAAAAATCTACAAAACTGGAAATTCAGGATGTTGTCAAAGTAATATTTCCTCTTATAAAAATCATATATATATATTTATATATGTACATATACACACATTTATATAATTGTAAACCAATAGTTGTTTTTTAATTCTTAAGACAAGGGAGGAATACTATTAAGGTAAGTTTTGTTATAAAGACTTTTGGATCTTAGTGTAATACTTTAAAGACTACATTACTATTGAAAAGGGCTCTTTAGATGAAAAGTAGAATCATATTTCTAATTATATGTTTGCTGGTTGCTTATTGGTCTTTTCAATCATGTTCCTATATAGATAGCAACACCATCAATAATCAAACAAGGAAAAACAGTTTCCATCGAACAAGTCATTTTTGATATAAGTTATTATGTATTGGGGTATAGAAAAGTCATTCAGATGTTAAATATGTATCTATCTATGTATGTGTATGTATTCTACATAGGTATACGTGTAGGTTTATTTCAATCATAAATTTTATGGTTTATTTTGTATCTGAATACATCTTTACCCAAATATAGTATTTATGGTTCATAAAAACAAAACTGCATTACTGATAATGAAGAAATAAAGAAAAATTTTACCTGACAATAGGTTTATTTGATTTAGGGAAGGTAATTTCTCGAACAGGCTTTAAATCCCATGTGCTCCATAACCTGAAGAAAAATTAATATGCAATTAGTATACATATCCAAATTAATGTATCATAGCTAAAACAGGAATAAACAATCCAAATCCAAAGAATTTTAAATTTTAAAAAATTTTTAATTTTTTAAAGATTTTAAGATCTATACACATTAATATATCCTGGCAAAACATACAACATTTAGAACTGCAACATGATTGAGAATGATGGAAAAAAAACAAAGGTTCCAAATTATCTTACCTTACTATTCCATTTTCTAGTCCTCCTGCAATTACATTGATAGATATACCCTCAGGTTGGTTAGAGAAAGCAACAGAGCAAATGATTTCTCTGCAGTGGACATGTCCAACAAGATCGCCATTCACTGTCCAAAGTCTTAGATCACTACCTCCCCCAACTGAAATACAGGAAAAATCCACAAACATAAGATATACAGAAGACTTCATATGATATTAGTATACAAATCAGTAGATATTGCTTTTAAATGCAGAGATAAAATAAAAAATGAAAATTCAATACAGGTGCTTTCAAACCTGAACTATCTTTACTAACCTTCAAAAGTTAAATAATGTCTAAAAACAGTTGCTGTAAGCTTCTTGAAGGTAGGGCCTATTTCACTCGCATATCTGTAACCTAGTATTTAGCAGAGTGCTTTGAATGGACAAAGTACTTAATAAATGCTATAAAATTTATTTAATTCATTCATTTACTCCAGTCATTCATTTAGGGAGGGATTAAAAAAATGAGAACAAAAGCAAGAGCTAGGTTACTATGGACGAAGGGTAGGCATTTTGATATTAACCTCTATTTTACCTCTCCTTCAAATAATTCTCATATTGCTCAATTCTCCTAGTTGGCCCACAATATTTTCAAGATCCTGGCTAAAAACACATTTCTTGTTCATGCCTGACATGAACAGTTGGCCATAATAGTTGAGTGAGAGCTGATACCATAACTGCCACTATACTTACTCATAAGAAAAGTGGAAGGAAATACACTTTTATGTAATACCTACTATGTGTCAGATGATAAGGATTTCTTTTTCTTTTTGATGACTGAAACAGAAATGATGGAAACCTTCCAAGGTTAGGTAAACAAGAATGAGAAGACTTCTGATACAGTAGAAAGAGCCTTAGCCATTGGAGTCAGAAGATCTGGGTTTGAATTCCACTTGAGGGACCTGAGGCAAGACACCAAACTCTGAGGGAATCCAGTTTCCTCAACTGCAAAATGAGGGAGGAGTTGGACTGTATAGGCTCTGAGTTTCCTCCTTGCTCTGGATCTATGATCTAATGATGAATACAAAAGTGGGCTGTGGTACTGTAAGAATCAGAACTATGCAGACATGGAATGGGTTGCCTCAGGGCACAGAGCATTCCTCTCACTGGAGATATTCATGTGAAAGCTGGAGGACAACTTGTGGATACTGTAGAAGGGATTCTTGGTTAAGGGTGTGGGCTGAACTACAATGGCTTCAAGAGTCCCTTCCGTCTGGGAGAGTTGCTGAATCTGAAATACAGCAGGACTTTGTAAACTACTGGGTATGGTCCCTGGCTACAGCATTGTTTAGGACCTTCAAATGGAATACCTAAATTTGATCCAAGGCTTTCTGGGGTTTTGGGGGTGTGGGTGCGAATTTGTGTTTGAGGAACAAGCTGGGATTTTATGGTCACTTTAATAAACATATAAATTTGAAGTATGTCATTATAAACTACCTTAGCAATTAAAATAATTTAAAAAAAATAATATCTAATAAATTGATTTTTCTAGAAGACTCATATTGCCCACATATGTTCTTGTTCAGAGACACCCTAACAGACTACCTAGCAACTTCAGCTGCAACAGAACAAAATACTGAATCCATTTGAATGGGGTACAAATATCCAAGTGTACACTGCAATATGATCTATAGCCTTTCCGAGCTTCTGACTTTAACAATGTGTCAGCTCTTAATGACCTGCGAAGGCTGGGCATTCTTTACATCCTTCAGTTCTGACCATTGCTTCAAGGTAATTATGATGAACGGGAGAATTTCTTTTAATGGTTACATTATTTTGATTTTAATATCACAGGGCAGGTCTAACTTGCTTTGAGCAGTGCTTAGCATGTTACCACGTATAATCAATCCATCAATAAACATTTATTAAGGCCCTGCCATGAGTGGGTCACTGTGTTAAACACTGAGGATACAAAAGGAGGCAAAAGAGTCCCTGTTCTCAAGAAGTTTACAATCTAAGGGGGCAGACAAACATACATACACACAGACACACACAAATACATATATATGTATACACACATACACAAATATATACACAGTAACCTTTACACAGGATAAAAGGAAACCATTAACAGAGGGAAGGCACTAGAATTTAGAAGGCTTGGGGAATGCTCCTAGTGAAGGACAGGATTTTAGTTGGGACTTATAGGAAGCAAGGGGGGTCAGTAGTCATAGCAGAAAAAAGGAGAGCATTCCAGGCATGGGGGATAGCTAGAGAAAAAGTCTGTAGCCAAGAGATGGAGTATCTTGTCGGTAAACAGTCAGGAGATGAGTGTTACTGGATAAGAGTAAGTTTTGAGGAGTAAGGTTTAAGAAGGCTGGAAAGGTAGGAAAGGTTAGATTATTAAAGACTTTGAATGTCAAACAGATCATTTTATTCATGATCCTGAAGGCAACAGGAAGTTACTTGACTTTATTGAGTGGGAGGTGGGGTAACATGATCATAAATATGCTTTAGGAAAATCATTTTAGTGGCTGAACAGAGGCTGGACTGGAGTGGATAGGGACTTGAGCACCAGCAGATGACCCACCAGGAAGTTACTGAAATAATCTAGGTGTGAACTGATGAGGGCCTGCACTAGAGTGGTGGTATTGTCAAAGGAGAGAAGGAGCACATTGCAGAGATGTGGCAAAAGTGAAATCAACAGATCTTGGCAACAGATTGGATGTAGGGAATGAGATAATGAGGAGCCCAGACAACTCTTAGACTGAGGGACCAGGAAAATGGTGTTACCTTCTATAGCAAAAGGGAAGGTAAGAGAAAAGGAATAATTCAGGGGAAAGATATTGAGTTCTGTTTTGGATATGCTGAATTGTGTATTGGACTATTGTCTATTGACCACTGGACATCCATTCTGAGATATATGAAAGGCAGTTGGAGATGTGAAACTGGGGGTCAGCAGAAAGGTTAGTAGTGTAGGAAATATAGATCTGATCATCAGCATGGGAACTGATGAGATCACCAAGTGAAGTCATACAGAGGCAGAAAAGAAAAGGGCCCAGGAGAGAGTTCTGAGGTACTCCTGTGATGAGAGGGTACAGTCTGCAGGAGGATCCAGAAAAAGATACAGAGAAGGAGAAGTCAGATAGGCAGGAGGAGAGAGTGATATCTCGAAAACCTAGAGAGAAGAAAGCATCAAGGAGGAGGAAGTGATAAACAGTGTAAAACGCTACAGAGAGGTCAAGGAAGAATGAGGACTGAGAAAGAGCCATTGGATTTAGCAACTAAGAGATCATTAGTAACTTTGGAAAGAGCAGTTCTGGTGGAATGATAAGTTTGGAAGCTAGTCAGTAAGGGGTTAAGAAGAGTGTGAAGTGAACATATTTTAATAAATACTAAAGAACACTTTAAGGGACCCAGAGCTAACCTTCTTGGAGGACTGAAAATTTATATTTCCTTTCTTTCAGAAAGTCTGGACAGATGACAAAAACTCTTCTGGTGATGGAATGTTTTGGGCCTTTCTTCTGTGGTATTTTGCTTATATCACCTCAGTATAACAAATGCTTTTTGCAGTTTCTTTTATATATGCACAGAGGCTCTTAAATTTTTTTTATTAGTGACTCTTTTTTAATAGGGAGAAAATTTCTGCATCAACTCTATTTTACTATGGATTACCTAGGGACAACTAATGGTGTAACAGAAGTAATTTTCTTTTCTTTTCCCAAATGTATAATGGATACAATATCATAGTTAATAAATCACTCCTGGCAGCAGCAAAGTAATTACCTTTACAAAATTCAGATCTCTCAGGATCATTCCAAACTTTAAAAGGAGTGAGATGCTAGAGTTCTATAAACCACTGAAACAGCTTTCTACCAGCTCCAGCGTTATACAGCTAAGGTACAAATCAATAAAGAACAATCAGCAAATCATTCATCTATAGTTCCATTTCCAAAGCCAAATGTTTTTGTAAGGGATAGTTGTCTTCTGGAGATGGTGATTAGAAAATAATATTGAACTGGAATTGTACAAGTAAGTATGAATTCCACAACTCTGATTCTGTACCCATGGGAATCACGTTTTGCAAGTACTTTCATGTTTTGGAACCTATGATTAAGGCTCATGGTTTTACTTAGGATTATGACTTAGAGTTCAGAATAACCTTACAGGCATCTAGCCCAAACTTCTCATTTTATAGTTAAGCTTAAAAAAAAAATCTACTACAGACCATTTTTTCTCAATTGAAGCATAGAGACTAACCAAGATTATATTAAGGAAGTAAAGAATCAACAAGTTGGAAAAACAAATGAGAAAAATAATGAAGAAATTTAGATGAATATATAAAAACTAATTAACTCATACCTATTTTCATATAATTTTGTATTTAACATGAAGGAACTGAATTTTTAGAATAAAATCAACTTTGCATTTACTCATACTTTATATATTAAGATTGCAATCTTTGCTTGTGATTACTTTATGGGTTCAACAGACACACATGTTACACATAGTGCTATAATATGATTAGAAGGCTACAGAGAAAGGTGTTTTATGATGATCGACTGTACAAGGATTACTCTGACTTTAAAGGAGTACTATTTCTTTGCTCATAAGGCTTTGATTTTGGTGCAGTACTTACCTGAGTCACAAACAGTAGCAATATCACCTGTGGTCTCACTAGCAGACACAGCTGTTACAGGGCTCTTATGTCCAGTCAGACTTTGTACATAGCACAACCTGAGAGAGAAATTAAAAAAAAATTTTCATTTCAATTAATCTATTGTTTACCAGGTTCATCCTTAATTTATGGACATGCTAATCATAAAGGTAACAGACTGAAAACTCTTGAGGGCAGGTATTATATCGATTTTTTTACCTCAAGTGATGAGGATAATATTTTACACATAGTAGGCATTAAACATATATTTGTTGAATTGAATTTTAAACATATGTATATTTTTTTGAGGTTCATACATATTTCATATCTAAAGACACAGAAAACACAGGACTCATCTTAACAAAAATATAAAAAATTAAATACCTTTAATCTGATACAAAAACAGAAGATATTCAAGAATGCTTGTTTTAAAACTGGAGAAACTGAGTACCTGTTCAAATCCCATATGATGCAGGTTCCATCTTTGCTTACACTTATCATTATACTGTATGGTTTACAAACGAATAAGCTGGTTATCTCTTCTGTATGGCCATAGAGATGTATCTGAGACTCCATTTCTATCTCTGATGGCTGAAATAAAATTAAAAATAAGTTAATAACTTGCCCTAGAGGCTATTTACCTAAAAAAATAAGAGGATGGCCCCAAATATTCTAATCATAATCACTAGCAGAAGGCTACACCATCAAATCAAAGCCTTGTTACCACATCTACGGAGATTTTTTTTTTTTTAACACAGTTGATTTGTGCTAGTTACAAAGAATAAACTGACTTTTCAATTTGTTATACACTAAGAGATATACTGTCTGGGATTGCTTTGGTGATCTGAGGGGAGGTGGTGTGGATGAGGAAAGATTAAGAGGAAATAATACAGAGGTCTAAAACTGTGTCTTCTGGCAGGCATTTGGATCATGTCTTTTATAGTCTAAACCCTTCCAAAAATATAGTTCTTTATTATATCTTATGTTTTACTGTTTCTACTTGCTTAGATTAATGCAGACTTGATCTTTCCAGGTCCAAAAGGAGAAAGCAGAAAAAGCTAAGACCTGATAGTAAATTTGAACTGTGTCAAACAAGTGGCATTATTTATTCTCTTAAGAATTTTACTCTTTTATAGACTTTTGGTGTATTTTGTTTACACATAATGGCACAAAATAAAAGATGAAAAGAAAATGTTTAATTTTAAAATAAGTTGTAAAAAGTAATGGAAAGGGTCAATTTTTCATTCAGGTAAATGTGTCTAGAGATGTCAGTGAATGGTACACACAAGCACACACATAAACAGGAATAATATAATTTCAAGTGGGAGGACTTATGAGATCAAAATGTGTTTCTTAAAAAATGGATGTTTTTAATAGAAAGGAAAAATTCTTCTAGGGCAAATAACCTATAGCTTTTCTTTATTCCTTACCATTACAGGTACAATCCTAATCTAACAAGTCAGTATAGAATTGATGGTGTAATGGATAAGGGTCAGAAATCTATAGGCTGGACAAAATCATTTATAAGATCTTTTTGAGGGCTGGCATTCTGTGATTCTAAAAAGACTACAAACAATGGAAACAGATTTTTATTTTTGAAAAAATGAGGAAAAAAATTTCACCTATATTATCTAAAAATCTCTCATTCCTAAATCAGCACCTCCAAGCGATGAAAATTTGAAGATCTGGCAAAAACAAAAACAAATGAAAAAAGAAAGAAAAACACTTCTGACTACCTAAATAATACAAATATGGCTTTGAAAAATTTTATGTTTGGGAATTGTCTCTGTCAAAATTTAATGACCATGAAATATACAATTTGGTGCATTTAACGGGTGAGGGTATAGTTACACATTTTTAAAATAAAATTCTTTTTAAAAGTCTGACCATAACTTGGCAATGTCAGAGGTCCCACACGCAATTCTTTACACAGTAGTTTATTTAGACAAGAAAAAGTGTCCATTTCACAATCATTTTGTGTGTGTGTGTGTGTGTGTGTGTGTGTGTGTGTGTATGTGGGGAGCAGTAGGAAGGAGTAAAACCTTTCTTAGACTGATCTTAAATCTATTTTCTTTACTTAATTTTTGAAATTCACAGTTAAAGAAGAAAATGTATCCTATTGTGTTAGTAAGGATAAAGTAACAAACATACCAAACCTATAAACCAACTGAAAAAAAATAGGATTACACAAAACTCAACTGGCAGTTACTTCAGGGGAAATGAAATCTGATGAACTAAACTCATAATAATTTTGATAAAGTAAAAATATGGATCAAAAATGCATTCACAAAAATACTGAAAAATGTGTAAAGAAAGTTTTTTTTTTAAAGCATAATGAGACTGTAAAAAAAGGCTAAAACCATTTCTTTAGAGAGGTACTTGTATACAAGAAGAAGAAACATCTTGATTTTCAGAAAAGAGGAGTTCTGCACATCATAGGCCAGTGAGCTGACTTTGATTCCTGGTAAAATTCTAGAATAGATTATTAAAGAGATAGTCGATGATCATCCAGACAGGAGAAGAATGATCACCAAGAATCAGCGTGGTTTCAAGAATTAGTTGTGTTAGACTAACTTCATTTCCGCTTTTGGTAGGCTTACTAACTCGTAGAGGAAGGGAATACTTAGATTTGGCTTACCTTCTAGCAAAGTTTTTGATACATTTCATAAAATTATTGGTGGAGTAGAGGGAGATATTAGATAAGAATAGACAAATGAATTCAGAATTGAATAGCCAGAGTTAGAGAATTAATAGTTCAATATTAAATTGACAAGAGGGCTCCAGTGGAGTAGCCCAGGGATCTCTGCTTGGCTTTCTCTTCTATTGGTTAATAATAAATCAATGACTTGGGTGAACACAAAGATGGCATACTGATCACACATACAGAAGACACAAAGATGGGAGGGGTAGCTACCCCAGTAGATGAAAGAATCATGATATAAAAGGAACTTGACAGGCTAAAACATTTAGCTGAATCTAATAAGATGAAATTCAATAAAGATAAATGCAATGTTTTGCCCTTTAGTAAAAAAAAAAAACCAAACAAACAACTTCACAACTAAAAAATGCAAAGGCATGGTTTATGTAACTGTTGTTCTTAAAAAGATCTGGGCTTCATTTTAATGAACTATAAACTCCATCAGTCAGTAGTGAGATGTGACAGTCAAAAAAGTGAATGTGACCTTGGGCTCCACTAAAGGAAGAAGAGTTCTAGGAATAGGAGGGTAAGAGTCCTATTATACTTAGCCCTTGTCATACCTCACATGGGGCCCTCTGGACAGTACTTGGTACCTTGCTTTAAGAAGGACACTGATAAGCTGGAGAATGGAGAAGGGCTTTAAGTCCATGCCACATGAGGACTGTTTGGAGGTACTGGGGATGGTTAGCCTGAGGAGGAGAAGACTTAAAGAACATGACAGCTGTCTGTCTTCAGGCTTCTGAAGGACTGCCGTGTGTAAGAGAGGTTAGTTCTGTTTGGTTCTAGAGGTGGAACTAGCAACAGTGATGGTTGGAAGCTACAGAGAGGCCAGTTTCAAGGCTAAGATCAGAAAAAAACTTTTTAATAGTTTGAGCTATCCAAAAGCAGAATGGGCTGCTGAGAGAAGGGCAGGTTCTCTGACTTTTGGAAGCCTTCAAACAGTGCTCATGACTTTGGGCTTTTTATGCTGGGGATTCCTTTAACATATGGTTTGTACTATATGGCTACTGAGTTTTCTTCCCATGCTTAAATTCTAGGATTCTGAGAAAAATAGCCACATTAATTCAGACCGTCATTTATTTGTCATAAAACAAGACACAGGGAATAAAAAGAAAATAATTAGCTCTTGTAGAACAATAAGGGATACAGATTGGGCTTGTGATTTCACCTGTATAAGGGATGAGGATTAGTGAGCAAGTAAAATCTTTATATTAAAATCTCAGACTCTCCTACTGAAAAACCATATGCAATTTTGAGTTCTTAAAAAAAGCAGTTAGGGTTATAATGACAATTAGAAAAAAGCTAAGTGATAATTTTGAACATTAATATTAAGACTGCTTAAACTCTACTCAGCAAAAGAGAAATATAGCTTGTATGTTCAGTTCAAGAGTGGTATCTGTCACTAACTTAAGCAAATCAAAAGCTCTTTTTCCATGTAAAAATGTTTTTCTTAACACAGACACAGAAAGAGATAGTTTACTTTCTACCAAGCTAAAGGTGAAAAAGTAGAACCATTAGCATTTGCTGAGCTGGAACAAAAGATCTTTGATAGAAATCCCTCAGAATGATTAATCAGACTAAGACAAAAATATAAGCTTTTCATTAGACCTCCAGAATTATTGTTACCAAAAAGATACATGATTTCCTTTTCCTTTTAATACATTAGTCACAATGAAAAAATAATGAACTTGTAAAGTTAGTATTTTATTTTATGATACTTTCACCAACTTTTGCTTAGATCATATAAGCTTTCACATAAGTAGAATAGGACAGTATTACTTTCCATTTGATAATATCTGAGTGAATGAATGAACAAATGAATGAAAAAGTATTTAAAGCAAAGCACTGTGGTAAGTGCTGGGGATATAAATGAAAAATAAGATAGTCCCTGGTCTCAAGGAGCATTTTTATTAGAAGAGGAAACAACAGAAAGGTTTTGGCTGCAAGTCAGATGGAAAAATCCCAAGGTCCTTACAGTGTGACAAAGTAGATCTTTGATAACATTTTCACTGATAAAATCTTAACCATATGACAGTTCTAAGGGCTTTGGGTGGTGAAAACATTTTTTCTGGGTTTCAGTGGCTGTGGTTGTACTGCTCAAAAAAGCAGTTATCTGGAAGCATCTCAGTGGTTTCTCCCTGGTATGATGGCTCTAACAGGCTAGGTAAGAAGCAGATTTGCTAGTCTGTGAAGTGCTTGGGCTTACCCTACCTAGAGTTCTTGGGGTTACCTATAATTAGATCAATTTGGCGATGGTTATGGAAGGCAGACTTCTTTTCTATAGTAAGAATTCTCAAAATTGGCTGGAGTTAGAAGTAGGTCTTGTGGTCTAGGGGAAGGGGAGGGCTGCTATTTCCAAGGCTTTTTTAGGCTCCTGGGTTATCTCCATCAGAATCTGAAGGGTGGTGATGATGGTTATCTGACTTGACTGGACTATGCTACCCCTTAAGTGTCTCTCTTTTCAAACAAACTTCTTCTTCTTCGTAATTTACAAATAATTGAAGAGACTCAGATGATATCATATTCCTGGCCATCCTCCCTATAACTAATAATTAGTGCCTTCCATCCTCCCTATAACTAATAATAGTGCGTGCCTTCCTTCCTTCCTCCCTCTAGTCTCACTAGTCCTAAAGGTAGAATGATAATGCTGTGACCCACTTCTACTTTGCCTCTCTCACTGTCTATGACTCAGCACCCTCACTATTTTTTATCTAATGCAGAGCACACTGCCTCCTATCTACTGGCCCCCAGTTGAGGCTTTCTCCCAGAACCTCCATGACAGAGTGTGCCACCTCTCCATTTCCTACCAGAATGCACTTTCCTGGACTTCACTTCAGCTCTGGCTCTCACAACCTTACACTTCCACAGTATCCTCTGCCCCTGGGGTCCTGCCCTCTGACTGGAGGGTAGAGTGCTCTTCCCAGAAGCTCCATTTAAAGAAGGTGCCCAAGCCAGTCATCTCTTCTTTTCCCAGCAGGTTGTTCTCCCCTGGACTTCTCTATCATGTCCCTCCCCCATAATTCCTCTCAGCCTCTTTTTATGTGTAGTTTTCCTCATTAGAATATAAGGGCCTTGAAGGCAGGGGCTGTCTTTCTTTTTGTTGACATTTATATTTTCAGCACTGAGCACAGCATTTGGCAATAAATGCCAGTTGAATGGCTGACCCCAGGCCATGTCCTTTCTTTCTCAAGTTCAGTACCCAGCTTGCTGTCTTCTCCCTCTTCCACAACTCATACATTTTATACTACGTGACATTCAACATTCATCCTGACATTCCCTCAAATACCATAACCATTAAATTCCTTACTCGCTGGATCACACCATTACCCACAAGTGTTCCACTTCCAAGATCAAAAACTGATCTCCCTCTAACTGACTGCAGTCTCTTCTGTCTTTACTCGATCTAAACTTACTCTTTGTTTTCACTGCAGTCTCCAAACCTTCTACTCTTCAGTACCTTCTCAGGTCATCATTCCTGCTCTGATTTTACTTACCTCCTTTCATTATGTCAACCTATACTTTCATCAGGACAGCTCTGTAATGAATTCTATCCTTGAGTCTCTTGTCCCCTTATCACACTATTACTCCTTATCTCTTTCCAAACATCACTGTTAAGTTACTTCCATCACCTGTCTTTTTTTTTCCCCATGGGGTAGTTAGGGAACATTTATTTTTTTTTTTAATTTACTTTCAGTGTTCCACAATCACTACCATACAACCTAGATTTTTTCTTTCCCTCCCTCCCCTCCTACTTCCCTCACCAATACGGCACAGAATTTTACATAGGTTCTACAAATACATTCCTATTAAATACATTTTCACCATAGTCATGCTGTATAGAAGAAATAAAATGAATGGGAGAAATCATATAACAAACCAAAACGTATTTCAAAATAAAAATGATCTGCTACAATCTGCGATTGAATTGCATAGTTCTTTTTCTGGATGTGGAAGGCATTTTGCCTTAAAAGACCATTGGGAATTTTTAAAGTCCTTGTATTGCAATGAAGTTCTAAGTCTACTAGAAAAAATCCTCACACACTGTAGTTGTTGCTGTGTACAAACTTCTACTAGTACTTCTCCTTTTGCTCAGCATCAGATGATAGGTCTTTCCAGGCCTCTCTGAAGTCTTCTTGTTCATCATTTCTTATAGCACAATAGTATTCCATTACATTCATATACCATAATTTATTCAGCCATTCCATCACCTCACTTCGGCAAGGCCATCTCTTTTACTCCACCCTGATGGAATTCTCATCTCCAATTACTCAGATATGCTGCTCTAAACCTTTTTCTCCCTCATAACTTCCCTGACCCCTTCAAACAAAGGACCGAGTCTCTTACTTTACTAAGAAAACTGAGGTTATTCATCATGAGCACTCTTTTTCTTTCTCTTCATTTCAAAACTTATGTATGCCCCCTTTCTATTTTCACATGAGTTCAATAACCTCATCTACGCAGATGATCCCCATTTATGGTTTCTCTTGACCATCCCTCATTTTAAGTTATCTACTGGGCATTTGAACTGGATAGTCCATAGATACTTCCAACTCAACAGATCCAAATCAGAACTTATTATCTTTCTCTCCAAACCCACCCCTCTACTAAAACTTCCTGTTTCCACTGAGAATGCCACCATTTAACAGTTTCTCAGGTTCATGACCTTGGTGTTATCCTTGATTCCTTCTCTCACCCATATATATATAATTAGTGGACTAACCTTGTCTACAATTACGCCCTCCAATATCTTGCGCCCTTCTCAATACTAAAACAGCCGTCACCTTGGTTCAGGTCTTCATAACCTCTCACTTTTGGACCATTATAATAAGCTCCTGATTGACCTCTCTGTCTCTCCCACTTCAATCCATCCTCCACAAACTGACAAAGTGATTTTCCTTAGGAATAGGTCTGACCATGTCACTCCTCTGGTCAGTGAACTCAGGTGGCTGTCTACTGCTTGTAGGAAAAAATACTGACTCCTCTCTTTAGCTTTTGAAGGCCTTAAGAACTTGGCTCCTACCAATTTTTCCAGCTTCATTTACCTGTTTCATTGTTTTTTGAATCTCAAGATATTTATCCTGTTCTAGTGCTATGATTCCTCTCTTATTTGCCACATTCTTTCAGTAATGGCATGTCTGCAAGTTTTTTCAAGTATTTCCTCTGGGTGACTGGAACAAAACAAAGGCGGCTAGGTTCTTTTTTTGTACTATTTTTCTACTTACGTATCAACTCCATAGTAGTAATTTTTCATATTTTCTTTGTAGGTCCAAGATTATTACTCTCTTCAGCAGAACAAAAGGAGAATACGGGTTGAGTCCTGCCTTGTTTCTGTTGTGTGTCATCGTCATCATCATCATCATCCCATTCACATTTAGCCATAATCCACTCTTTCTTTCTACTTTCTGCAATATAGCTACTCGTCCCCCTCTTACCATTTGTTTTTCTTAGTTTTCCTTGACAATCATAGCCCAGTCTGAATACTGGCACTCCTACCATGATTTTTAGAGCATCATGCCATACTTCTCTATTTCTCTTCAGTCACTTGTACTTACTTCCACCTTCTTTCTGTTAATTAAGATTTTTTTTTCTGTACATGAATTTAAAAAATTCAGCTTGGTTAGTGAATCCCTCATGCATTCACATTGCTTTCTTTAGGAAACTTGTCCTTTTTTTTTCATCAGAATTATTTCTTTTTGTGTTTTCTGAATTCCATTTCTGAGAATTTTCCACCCCTCCTGGGCTGACTTCCCCTACAGTTATTTCTATTCCCCAAACAAAATACATGTTGGAAAAGCCTAGCTTTCCTCAAATTAATCAAACCCACCCACACACCCCATGATTTATATCCCAGAGACCAGTCCCTCCATGTTGGTAAACATCAAGTCTAGTCTAGAAGTTCCCATGGTTGCTTTCTCCACCTTTTGAAGAATAAAATTATCATAAAGTTAAGAAACAGCTAGTTACTGCCAATTATTTGGCAAAAAGAGAACTCTAGTAGATGTCTGAAAAATTAAAAGTCATGTCACTGTTCCAGAATTGTGATCTATTTTTCGAAGTCCTCATCTATTTTACTCCTTCAAGAGAACAGTAGCATATACCAGTGATAGTTTCCTTCTGCCTCAGCTAATCTTCATCCAAATTCCATCATATTTCCTCTTCCCTCTTTGGTTCCTCTATTTCCTCACATAAAAGTACCTCTTAATAGACAATGCAATATGATCCTCCCATCTTTCTTTAATTATTCTGTTCCTTTTGAGTAGCATATATTCTTCAAGAGCCATATTCTAGGCATAAATTTCAGTAATACCTATGAGGTATAATTTGTCTCTGTGTCAAGCTCTCTAACTTTACATTCTTGTTACTCATAGTTTATACTATTTATATATAATCATCTTCTATTCTTCCTTCTACATCCTTCCTACACAGGATCCAAGTGTGGTGGAGAACAAGAGTTGACCAAAAAGCCAGGCCAGTTTGGTACTAAGATGTGATTGGCAGGTCAAAATCCTGGGGTCTGAGCTGAGCTGAAAGGTGGGCAAGCCTGTATGAAAACAGGGAACCAAAATGCCGGTACTACTTGAAGGATAAACATTTATATTACTCAATCTCAGTCCCAAGGGGACTCTTTTTATCCCTGTTGATGAGCCATCACTGTGATGGGTGGCATCTCCCAATAAAAATAGCAGATGATATTTATAATTTGTTTTTTTATGGAGAGGAGGCAGAGGTTTGGACTTGTGATTTTATAAGGATGGGGACTTGTGATTTTATAAGGATGGGAAATTAGAAGCATATCACCTTACTGATAAGAGTTTGCAAGAGGGAGATTAAACAGTTTGCCCAAAGTCACAAGGCTGGTATATGTCAGAGGGAGTACTTGAATCCTTGTCTCCCTAACTCCAAAGTCAGTGTTTTGGCACTCTGCCTCACACAAGGCTTTAATGTTTGACAACTGCTTACCATACAGTACATTTCTTGATTTTTATGATAGACTTTGAGGTAAAGTACTACATAGCTCCATTTTATAGATGATGAAACTGAGGCCAAGATTAAGGAATCTGCCAGGAGCCACAAAGCTAATGTCAAAGGTGGGACTCAAACCAAATACTTCCTTTCAAGTATGCTACTCTTTTGCCAACGATCCTTCTGATTTAGCAGCCTTGTGAACTGTGGGCTCATGCAAACCGCCTCTGGTGCCTCTCCTTTCAAAGATTATATGGGAAAGATATGTCAATAAAAGATATCCCATATGTACTGTCAGATACTTTTCCCCATCACTGCCTTCACCTTGATCTGCTGGGAGTGGCAACTCCTGAGGAGAAATGGCAGAGCTCCTTATCCAAAGAAACATGTCCTTCCCTTCAACCTGTCAAATGTAGTATCTGATCCCATTAAAAAAAGTTTTCTCTTTCATAATGTGGTGTTATTGTAGCCTCAATGTTTCTGGAAGAGCCTTAGAGATAATCATCTAGTCTAACCTTCCACTGGATATGGGAATTCCCCTCCTACAATGACTAGCTATCAGGGTTTAGTTATAGAATAGACAGAAGTTATGTACATGGTTATTTTTTGTTAATTGTGGTCAAATATCTTTATCTTAGAGAACTGGATGAATGGGGCATTATGGGACAGGACAGGACTTGGCAACAGACTGTATATGGTAGACGAGAGAGAGGAGTCCAGGATGACACCTTTGTTTTGAGCCTGAAAGACTAGGAAGATGGTGATGCCCTTGACAGTAATAGGAAAGTGAGAAAGAGAAGATGTGTTGGGAAGGGGGGGAAATAACCTCAAAGATATCCTAGATTCTTTCCTGCCCTACTTCACATTACAAATGATTTTCTTGCCTTTAACTTCTCCCCTCTCCAATCTATTCCTCCACAGAGATATCAAAACAATGTTCCCAAGGCATGGGTCTGACCATGACACTGCTATCCTGAAAAAACCCTTGGTCCTTCTCTATTGCTTCAGTAAAAACATACCTTTCTTAAATTAGCACTGAAAGCCCTCTATAATCCAGCTTCTCCCTACCTTTCTTCCTTTCTTATTTCACATTACTCATCTTCATTTACTCTATATTCCAGTCAGACTGGTGTTCTGGTTTTTCCTCTTAACCAATACTGTCTCTTGCTTCACCGATACAGTCCCATCTTCTTCTTTTTTAATCCTTATTTTTCTTCAACCCTTTGCTCATACACTACTTCCTCTGGGATGATCTTCTGATCTCCTGATATCCTCAGGTGCTAGTGCTACTCCCTCTTCTTCCTCAAACTGCCTAGTAGTATATGGTATTTACAAAGCAGATATTTTGTGAAAGTAGGAACTGTTCTACTTTTGTGAAAAACACACAAACACACATGTATATATTTCCAGCACATAGCATGGGGCAATGACTTAACACTTGTTGAAGTATACTGAAGACTCCCATAGGATCTAAGGGTAGTTGAATGGGTATGTTTGTGTGCATGTGTATGAGGGAAAGGGATCTTTACCTAGGCCATTTCTGCCCCATTACTACTCTACCTTCCAAACCAGATCATCAGAGACCATGAAGAATCTAAACCACTGGGTTCTGCCCTCCCTGGCCTAAGCTTCCTCCTGGATGTTTTCTGCCCTGTTACTGAGCATACACTCCCCCCACTTTCTGTCTCTTACTCTGAAAACTGTAACTAAATCAACACTACCATTGTCTCTGCAAACAGCAAATCAACTGGTCCTGGCTACCGCACCTCTTCATGTGTTGTCTTCCCTAGTAGAATGTAAGCTCCTTGTATCCCCACACTTAGCACAGTGCTTAGCACAGAGTAAAACACTTAAGAAATGGTTTTCATTCATTATCCAATCATTCCTTCATTCAGTGAAGAAGACACCAAATAAGACCTAATTCAAGAGACGTTTCTCTACTAAAAAGAGTATTTTTATACTTCTTTATAAATATGATAAAAATTTCACAAACTAATTCCAAAGAGCTGTTTTTCTCACATTTTAAAGGAATTAGTTCAATAACTTTTTATTACTAAACACTTATACTCTCCTTTTAAGAGTTACATACCAAATAAGATACAATGAACAAAAAAAATACTTCTCTTGCTGCTGATAAAACAAAGACCAACTAATTTGGCTTAATAAACATACATACCGCACTGCTTGTAAATCGATTCATGTAGACTGTGATGACACCACATTTGCTCCCAGTAAATAGTTGGCAACTGTCTGGTACCCAAGCACAACTAGTTACCTTGAAAAGTAATACGTAAAAAAAAATATTTTAAAAACAATTTCCCATTATTCAATTATTTTTTCTTATACTTATGTTTTTATCCACCTATGCTTTTCAATACCTGAAATTAGTAAAGTGATATTAATTTTGATAGCATACATATACCCGTATGACAATAAAAGGCAAATCATTTTAGTTGGAAAATAAGCTTGGTGCCAGAGGATAGTAGATTTCACTTTTGATAAGAAGCCTTTTCTGGTCCATCTCTCCATTTCCCCCTCCTCTTCCTAATGCATCCCTTTTGAAATTACTTCTCATTTACCATGTATATACACACTGGAATGGTTTACTATTTCTTCCTCCACTGGAACTCTCCCATGGTCACACAGTCAGGAAGTCTCTGAGGTTGGATTTGAACTGAGGTCTTCTTGATTCTAGGCCCAGTGCTTTATCCACTGAGCCACCAGCAGTCTCCATGTACAGATACATGTATTGTATGAAAGTAGTTGTTTGGATGTTATTTCCCTCATTAGAATGTGAGCTCCTGTACCTCCAATATTAACAGAGTGCCTGAAATATCTTAAGTACTTGACAAGTGCTTACTGACGACATTTCTCTACATTTCTGTATATAGGCACTAATTTCTAAAACTGAAACAGGATGATCTTGTGGGCATGTGGTTAACTGACCTAGAAGATCTGAATGAATTTTATCTTGGATTAAATATATGTAAATACTTAATAACACTTCCACAAAATTGTGGTGGAAAAATGTGTTTAAAATGCATTATTTATGACAAAGAGTACCTCAATTATACTATAAATAATAGTTCAAAAGAATTAATAAGCAGTACCATATAGGAAAGAAAGTTATAAGAACAGCTTCTGGGGAGAAGTGTCAAAATTCATTCTGTCATAACCATGGAAATGAAAAAAAAAAGTTGTTTTGAGGTCCCTCAGTCCCTGAAGAGTCAATAGTGACTCCAGCAGTAGTAGGCAAAGAACTATTTTACATGGCTACAAATACATGAAGTAAGCAGACAACATGCTATCATCAGGAGATTTATCATTAGAGTGATGTAAATTCCAGAGGAAAGAAAGGTATTTATTAACTGTATTCCTGTTTGAATGGAAGAACACAGTTTTTCTACATAACCAAAATGGCAGACATAAAGACAGTAAACTCAGAAAATTTCAGAGCACTAACTTAAGATTTTTTAAAAAAGATTTTTAAAAAGACTTCATTTGTTTTCAAAGTGCTAAAATAAATAGGGACATGTAGTACTCATGAAGAGATAGAACTATTATATTTTTGCATATTTTAGAACTTGGTAATATGGGATTAGAAGTGACCACTGAAAGTGTCACTGAAAGGGCAGCTAGGTGGCTCATTAAATAGAGCACTGGCCCTGGAGGCAGGAGGATCTGAGCTCAAATCCAGCCTCAAACACTTTACAGTTATTAGAGGTGTGACTCTGGGCAAATCACTTAACCTCCAACTGAATTGCCAGAAAAAAAAAACAGTATTACTGAGAAACCTCAGATTTGTGGTTTATTTACAAGGACATTAATACATAAATTGATGTAGGTTATCTGAGAAAAACAAAACATTAAATATTGAACTATAGTTACTGACAAGTAATATTTGTCATCATCACAAGCATTCATTGAGAAGAGACTAATTATTTGGTTAAGAACCTGTGCCATTACTGACATGGAATAAGAGTATAACAATTATAATGATACTTCATGAAAAGTTGGTTGGAAACAGATTTAAAGGGATTTAAAAAGATTTATGTGGGAACAGAGACAGAAGAAGTGACATCATCAATGTAAAGACATCAGTTTTTGGAACTTGATTAGGTGAAATGAAACTAATTATTACTGTTCCAAATGAGTTATTTTAAAAGCATTACACAAAAAAATATATTTCATTGAAGAGTTTTTACTTGATGCTGTTGAGAGCTCTGGATGAAGTTCACCGGAGGCTCGCTTTGCTTGCTCTTCAGTCTTAAAATGTTATCTGCATAACCCCAGCTCAGAATGGCAGACCACTGAATGTCAGTGCTGTTCATGCTTCTCACACCTTCAATGGAGACAACACATGCACATTATCCCTGTTTATCTGACTTAGAAGACATAAGACATGGCATATACAAAGGACAAAGATTCAATACATTAGCACAGTGATGACATGCTTACGAGAACGAATGAAGCATTTGTGTTGGATCACTTAAAATCCAGTAGCATTTAGACAGGATTTTGGTTCACAATGATAAAGTTTTGTTTTCTTACACAAGCAACAGTAGTAAGATTTGTAACACAAGCTTTTACGCAAGTAACAGTAATATGATTTTTATTCTATCAGTCTTTGGATATTCAGCAGCATTTGTCTTTAATATGAACCAGATAATATACCTAAATAACTTTCCAAGCATGCCTTCCTGAATAACAAGGATGACTAAGGACAAATATAACAAAGACAAAATTTATTCAGTAAGAATAAAAGCAATTTCTAACTTGGGAAGGGATAACAATACCCTCAACTACAAAAGTCTATTTATATTTTACCACAGAAATCTACAATAATGATACTTCTTAATTCACAACTGCTAACTTAAAAAAAAATCTTGGGCATTATCCTTTTATGTATCTTTAGGGATGAAGGTTAAGAAACACTGGCTTTTCCTTTCTAGTGCAAATTTAATCAAAGTCTATAACTTAAGATAAATGTTGTTAATGCAACATATTAATGTTAATATACACAGACTTAATCCTAAAACCTCTTTGAATGGTGAATCAGGGAAGAATTTAACAGCATATTAAATAAATATACATAACATTGTTGAGCATAATTCTAAATACTGATTATTAATGGAACTACAAAGCATGAGACCTAACAAATATATACGCTATTCTCAGCTTCCAATTATGGTAAATAAAAAGTATATTATTTTCTAAAGCAGGTCAACTTCCCTTTCATAAAAACTGTATTACGCTATAATTAATGTCCAAATACTTTAACACTGATTCAATTTAGGGGCAGGTCCCATGTTATCTGTTAAGCATTAGACTGTATATGACTAAATGAAACAGCAATATAGATGGGAAAAGTTATTACTTATAAAAGAAATGAAGCAAAGACTGTCTTTCTTTAAACTACTGAAGATATTCCTGCTAGTTGCATCATTCCATGAGACTGCTGATAAAATCACAGAAGGCTAAGGCTAGCAGTAACATCTTAAGTCATTAGTCCATATTTTTGCCTTCAGGCAAAATTGTATATATACAACTCATTATATATAGATGGGTGTTTATATTATTCCTAGAGATTACTAGAGAAGGATGGACCCTATCACCCTTTGATAACTCATTTTCAAAGTCTTGAAGTGGGTAAGGAATAGTTTTGCACAAGAGAAAAATGTGTAAATATATTTAGTTTCCCAAAATCTAGAGAGCATGAAGAGTGCTTCTGCCACACTCAGTAAAATATAAGTATAAGGATTCACAAATAATGTTGGGTTTTTTTTAGCAGGATAAAATTATTTTTAGGGTGAGGGATTTGAATATAAAGTAAAAAAATAAAACAAACCTTTTTTAAAAAGCTATTGAGCATCTATTTTTTCATCAATTACTCCCTACTCTTTGATTTAATCTCAAGGTATTATATCTATTGTGTGTGCTATAAAGTCAAGCTAAAAAAAACTGTTTCCAAAAAATGACAATATTTTTATTCTGGTAAATATAACTGTTCTTTCTTTTGTAAATTCCTCATTTTACAAATGATAATTGACATTTTCTTCTAATTCTTATTCAACATTAAATACTTGTTAAGTTGAACAGTTTACCAAAGACTTAGATAAATAGACTAAAAGTACAACTATGCTGTGAGAGTTTAGATCACTTGAAGAACACCTTTCCAGGCTGTTTGTTTTACCTTGCTCTTTGCTGTATACCATCAGAAGGCAGAATTTCTGGGACAAACCACAGATAGCTTTGGTGGGCAGAGCCTGAAGAGAACCAAATCTCTCCCCATGTGGCTGGCTGAAGCAGACAACAGGTACAGGAGCACTTGGGGAACCTACATATTCACCCCATTTCAAACCTTTTATCCATGATAAAGGGCTCTAGAAATCAGGAAAAGGAGAAATATAAGAATAATCTAGATAATTTACCCTCAGATTAAAAATTGAACTGTGATAGAACAAAATTAGACTGTGAAATCCTTGAGAGAAGAGGCTCTATTAAGTTTCTTTGCATTGTACCTAGTATGTAGTACATAATAAAACAATTATAATTATGTGAACAGCTTTAGGCCTTACTGATCATCTTTATGCCCAGTATTGTGCTAGGCACCTTAGGTAATATAAAGACAAAATATATCTGTAATAACTATCTTCAGGGGTAGTAAAATGAAACGACTGTGCAATAAAATGGCACACAATGAACTAATATGCCAATCTACAGTACAGAAAAATGGATCTGATAAATTGATAGTTGTGTAATATAGACATTAAACGCAACAGGAGTCAGAAAATAGCGTTCAATGTGGGCTGAAGCTGTCAGTACAGGCTTAATGGAGAACATGAAATTTCAAAAGGACCCTGAAGAATGGATAAGATGAAGATCTGGCCAGGTGGGGAGGAGAGGGGAGGACCTTCTAGCCAAAAGGAACAGCATTAATTAAGGTACAGAAACACACTTGAACAGAGAGGAGAAAAAGCTCCTTCACCTCCAAGAGAATGTAGAGGTTGTGGGGGGTCAAGATTGGTGACTCTTCTCTATGTCTAACCCTTCTGTTCTCTTTATCTTCAGTTTCATTCCTAATTTAATCTCTCTTTTATAGGTCCACTTATCTCTCTTATTATTTAGAGTCTAAATATTTAGTTAGAGTACCTCCAGATCTTCAGGGCAGAAACTATATACATCTACTTAAAAGCTGATGAAGGGCTGAGCAATTTTTCAGCTACTTCTAAAAGAACTGTCCATGGCAATTTTCAATGACTCTTGATTATATTATTTTCAAAGTGAATTAGAAATAAGAATTATTGAACTAGATGCTATTTGAAATTCTTTTGAATTTTGAGGAATACACATACAAACACATATATGTTCTTTTAGGTTACTTAGGAGTCAAGTGTTAAAAGTACAGGTCTAAATGACATTTTAGTGGCTTAAGATCACTGAAAATTTTTTCAGGAAATATCTATGTGAGTTAAGAACTAGAACTTTTGCAACAAAGTTCTTCATATGAAGTATTATATACTTATTTACTTCTGTAAAATACAAAAGGGATTCTTAAAAACCAGCCATGTTAAATTTAGAAAAATTTAAGTGGCTGAAACATAATTATTCCTTACCATTTATATTTATTCTGTGGAATTCTCCCACAATTTTTTGCAAAGTCTAATATTTTGCCTGATGCAAATCTATAGCCTAAAACAGCAGAACTACAGTAGATAGACATTAGTTGTTCAACACTAACTCACCACATGGAAAATGGAATAGGGATTGATACATTAAAACAATAACAACAACATACTGGATAAATAACTTCTTTGACAGGTTCTCGGGTTTCCCTGAAAGCCAGCTGTACAAACAGTCCCACAGCAGCAGGAAGTTCTCCTTCGATGCTAAGTTTGGATCCAGGCCTGCTTGCATGTGGTGTGTGGAATAACTGTCGAGGGGTCTGACCGTAGGTTTTTATCATAGTTTCTAGTGCTCTTCTCTGAACTGGATCCTCAACTGCTGACACATCCATGCCAAAATATGTCTGAAGGGTAAAAGAAGAGATGAGCAGTACATAAAACCAAATAGAAAAAATATTTACATTAAATTTCCAATGTAGTTTCACTTTTAATTGATAGTTCAATCTTTAACTACTCATGATCCAAAATTAAAGTTCTTTGAAACCTTTTGTTAATCACCAGTTACCTCAACAAAATCAGAAAGGATAATCCTGGCTGTTATGCGTGATGTTGGTATTAAAATTTAAAAAAAAAATTGTAATTAGAGATCTCATTAAAAGGATGTCTTTCCATGCACCACTGTTAAAAGCCTGGAAAACATCTCTATTTCATTAATTGTATTGTTTAGATAGATAAGGGTATAGTGCAGTCAAATGAAGTGCAGGTAGATAACCAATGGGGTTGCGAAATGGCAACCACTGGAAGATTTTTAATGAAAAATGTGACTTCTTTAATGTAAAGCACTATTAAATTTTAATGGGTATTATAACTTATTATCTTCAATTTATATGTATGTGTTTTAAAGATATAGCAGGACAGATATACCTAGTACAGGTCCAATTAATTTTGAGCGTATTCCCCTAGCAGCACATCCTAACTCTTAGAATTTAATATATATATGATTAATTTACATAAGTCTCATATACAATTTTCTTTAGTTTCTAAACCAAATTTTAAAGCAGTTTCAAAAATTAAATGACCTTCAAACATTCATTTTGGAATTAGTAGTCATAAAAGTTTACAACTAAATCCCACTTTTTTTTACGTTTACTTGGCTTAGCATGTTCTGAAATTCAAGTAAGGTCTGAGCAAAATTCAGTTTGTCTTGATGTTACACATTAAGTATTTGATAAATGAGTAGGGTATGACAGATACCATTGAACAGTTAATTCTACTGGGAAAAGCATTTCATATTGGCTCTTTCAGGTAACCATTTTGGGGAATACATAACACAACTGTATATTTTGTGTTGCTCGGATGTTACAATCTACAATCAGGGAAAATGTTTGTTGAAGTTGGAATTAGTTTTATGTTATATTTCAAAATAACATGAACTTTTTATGTGAAGTGCTACATAACTTTAAAGGTCATAGAGAAAAATTGAATGCAGAAACTTTAAGAAAGTTTCTGACTTTTGTTTCTGGAAGGTAATATGAGAATTCTTAAATGTGTCATTGAAAAAAATTTCATCTTAAAGGCAATTTTTTCATGGTATTCTATCCCTAAAATAACCAATAAGAAATCCCATAACTCGTCTCATACCTTATTCTCTATGTAAATGTTGGCTTTTTAATACCAAAAAAAGTTCAATATTGTAAATGCCTTAATTTTTACTCACATTTTAGCCATGTTTGCTATAAAAACCATGTTAAACTTGTTTCTATTATTTTGGGGAAGGTGTGTGTACAGAATGATTTATCAGTTTATCTATAAATATTATCTGTTATCTATACAATAAAGAAAATGAATGATACTTATTAGTCTTTGCCTCTGATATTTAAATACATAAAACTTGAAGAAATCGTTGATCAAAGTTTAAGTGAACCACAATGCCTTTCTTAATTTCTCTCTTTTGGGAATTACTTAAATGTTTCAAAGGAACATACCTGATAACTAAAATTAAAAAAAGAGCTAGTTTTTGTGTAACAGAAACAAAAGACACTCACAGCCGGATGGAACACATTGATGGCTTGAACAGAAGACTTGCCCTTTTGCTTATACCCAAATACTAGATCAATCCACTGACAAATGTTCTGGGACACATGGTCAGACTCCAGAGCCTGTCGATGTATGAGGATAAAAAGGCGAGGATCATTACGTGCCCACGGGGGAAGGTTGACATGATTAACTCGTTCACCATTCTGGCGGACACCGAAATCAAAACCTAAAAGAGAAAGTAAGTTATTTTACACCAATGACATTCATTTATAGGAAGACATGCACTATCAAATCCATGTCCTCAATGTTAAGAATCTGAAATCTACTACAAGTACTTCTTCTACTATCTGAAAAAGGCTAAAACAAAGAAGTTATTTGGGACTAAGAAATAATAAATGTCACCACTGGTCACCCAACTACCTTATACAATGTTATGTGAACAAACGATGTTGTAATGTGTGTAGACATCTTGTAGCCTTACCCTTTTACTACTCTGCAATCACATTAGAGAACAAAAGTAAAGGATATTGCATCAGTTTTACCAGTCAGATTTCCAAATGCAGAAAATACTGGGATAAGATGTTCAGTTGTGAAATATACATTGAAAACTTTTTAAGCTCTGATGCATTTCTGAGTTTATTTATGTTATCATTTAAAACATTCTAAAGTTTCTTCATACTGGATAGTATGTATATTGGGTAGTTTATTGGTTTCAAAGAAACATTAAACATTAAACAAAGAAACAAAGTCTTTGTCTAAAAAAACTCACAAAATTTCTGAATTTTCAGGTGAAACAATATTGTCCAAGTTGCCAACTTTCTTCCAACTTTTTGCCCAGTGACTTCTTCAGTGCTCCTGCCACCTTCTCAGGGACCAGACCAGGTCACTAGCTTCAGGACTCCATTCTTGCCTCTAGTAGATTCTTAAGCTTGCCTGACTCACATTACTATCTCCTCTCTCCCTCCTAGTCTCTCTGGGGCATATGTGCCTACCTTCCTGCTCCTGACTGCTGTGAGGGGGTCTCGTAGCACACAGTATCACCATTTGCCATAAGGATGGATCTTAAAAGGAGAACTTTCAATAGTCTAATCACATGACTTCCTCAACGGATCTTTCTTCAGTCCATTATGCTCCACCTGAGGTCATTCCTCAATGGAATCACTCATTCCCTTATCCTCACCTCATTCCAGTGTTCCGAACCCTAGGCTGGCTGTGTATAAACCTTGTTCCCTAACCTAATTGCCCAGTCTCTTACTTGCATGCCCCTCAAGCCTACCCTGTGGTGTCCAGCTCCAGATACGGATCCTTTCACTGTGCTCTCTGAAATGCCTACTCAAGAATTAATAAACTTACTTCCTTCTTAAACGTTTTCCTTTCTTACTTCTTCCATCTTCTGGCCTTTCCTAAGAACTGACCCTCTCGACTACACTGCATCATCCTTGGCTACCCTTTCCTGTACTAGTCGCACGTTTCATTTATACCTCCTTCCACTCCTCAAATCAGTAGTCACAGTGAAGGAATCAGTATTCCTTGTTCCCCTACAGCCACTTCCACACCCTCCCATTATTACCATAGCTTAGTAACCTCTTTCCCTCTGAGGATCGTTCAATAAAAATTCATCTCCAGGCCAGATCCTGGTAGCTACCAGTTACCAAGTCCCAAACATTCTCTCTCCTTCCTTAGTGAGTTCATTGCCTGGCTCACAATTTTCCTTTCCATCACAAATCTGTTCCTTATACTAGGGGATTTCAATATATCTATCAATATTCCCTTAGATATGCTAACTTCTCAATTTCTCAATTTACATGACCTACTCTTCTACTCCACTTCCACTCTCCATGGAGATGGTTATACCCTTGACCTTGTCATTACCTAGAAGTGCTTTATTGCCATGCTCATGAATTCTAAAACTCCTTTATCTGATCATAAAATTTTATCATCCCATCTTCCCCTCTATATATAACTCTAAAATCTATTATTTATCTTCACCATGACCCCCATCCCTTCCATTCCTCAGGTCTTTTGCAGGCCAACAACTCTATACTGGTTACACTCTATTCTCTTTTCTCTCTCAACCCCTTGGTGAACCAGTGTAACTATAATATCCTTTACTTTTAAATCTCATTTCCATTTGTCCAAGACCTAGTCTGAGAATACTCTAACAGAAATGTCAATTTGAAGTTATTTGATGGTTTACCTTCTCGGTTAACCAAGAACTCAGGTAAGTAGAAAAACTCTGGGATTAGTTCTTTTACATCAGTCATGGATTCAAAAGATGAGAGACGCCAAGTTGTATTTGTAGAATGAAAGGTCCTGTCTGGTATATCAAAACTTTGGTCTACGAAGGAAATCAAAGTAATTTAGTTATAATTACAAAGTATTGCTTCCACTGGTAGGACATTGCTTCAATAAAAATTAGAAGTTTTATTACTTCAAATAGTTAAAGAAAAATATACCCCTCCAACTCAGCAGTTTAAAAAAACGATTAATTTTTCAGCATCAAACATATAACATTATCTTGGCAAATATTTTAATATAAATGGTACTTTGGGAGTCCTGCATGAATTAGTTTTTAACATCTATTATGCTGCTTTTATAATGAAAAGTGGAGATGAAAATCAAAAACTGTAATTAGGTGAAATCTTGATTCTTTTATTTCTGTTTTGAAGCAATGGACAATATTAATTGTTGGATGCATTAGTTTTGAAAATTCAAGCTTTGGATAATGAATGTGCTCATAATTTAAAACCCCAGATTCTATACAGTCACACATTTGTTTCATCCTGGTTGTACATAATAGTCAAGAATTTTAATTTGCCCAAAGCTTGACAACATTTACTTAGGAAAAAAAATTATAATTTTAGTCATTATAAAGTCAATATAATATACTCAGTCAATATAACAATAAAATATAAAATTTACCATAATTTTAGTCAACCTTATCACGGGTAGCATCTCAATGAAGCAATGATGTTAGCGCTACCTGACAAAAAAATTTCATAATCTTTTAGGTTCCTAAATACACTAATTTGGCTTGCTATGGTTCAATTTATAACTTTTTTATAATGAAACTAACATCTTGAGATTATTTAATCTATATGCTAGCAACTAGGTTGCCCAGTGGATAGAACACTAGGCCTAGAGTCCGGAAGACTCATCTTCCTGAGCTCAAACCTGGCCTCTGACACTTCTTAGCTGTGAAACCCTGGGCAAGTCACTTAATCCTGCTTGCCTCAGTTTCCTTATCTGTAAAAAATGAACTGGAGAAGGAAATGGCATATCATTGCAGCATCCTTGCCAACAAAACCCCAAATGGGGACACGAAGAATCAGACATGACTGAATAACAACAATTAAACGAAATGAACTAAATAGAAGGAAATTTATAAAGTCAACATCTTAATTTTTATAAAGATAATATAAATCTTCTGCATATGCAGATAATTTTCTACCTAGTAGAATTTTTTAATCTATTTTGGTTACCTTCTAACAATCTCCTTTGTTGACTCATTTAATAAAGATCTGTAACTCAGATGAAACTGATAAGAAAAAAAAGGTTTGATACTGCTATCTCTTCCTTCAGCTATTAAGCAAAAGCCTTTTAAACAAATACATTTGGACGTGGGACATAAAGGCTATCACAATATATTGTAGACCTATTTGTTACATGGAAGAGGTATTCAACTTATTAGAATCAGTGACAGGAAGTTAAAGGGAGACTTTTTTTTAAAACAAGGACAAATTTTCTAATAACAAGAGTTGGTTAAACATTGAATGAGCTGCCTGCCTGTGAAGTAATAAGTACCTTATAAGATTGTGATTCAGAAATGGAAGGGACCTCAGAAATTGTCTAATCTTTTTCTACAGATAAAGCTACTAAAGCTTGGAAGGTTAAAGTGACCTGCTCAAAGTCATGCCATAGTGCTAAGTAGTATAGCTTCAAAATGATAACTCCTCTCACTTCACATCCTTTTTCTTTCTACTATATTTTAAGTATATGAGAAGTCAAAAATCCACACTCTGTCAGGGATGTTATAAATGGTATTATTGCCCTGGGTGAAAGATTCTATGATTTTTCTCTCATTTGGTGGGTAATTAAGAATTAATGATATAATTTTCTGTGAAACCAACCAGTTTACACAAATGCCTATAAATTATTTTAAACTCATGACTCATTTTCACCTTGTTCCTGGGGGCTTGTTCATGTGCAAAAGCACTTTTGGTTTTACAATACTGGCCTCCTTCTCCCTCAAACTCATCTTGGATGAGTTTCAAGATGAACACACCTTGTTATGAATTCTACTTTATACTTAACAGTGTTATAAATGTAGTTCTGGAAGAACTGTCTCAGAATTAAAATTATAATTCCTAAAAAGTATAATTTTATATCTCCCCCACCCTGAGTTTACACCACTTCTAAGTCAGTTTCTAGATAAGGTCTAAATAGCCAACAGAAATGTCCTACATGAAAATTCCTCACTGTGGTGTAGAGGTGAGCTTGAGTTCTCAAAGATGATGCCAACAGAGTGAAAGTTCTGGCAGTCTTTAAAAACTTGCACTCTTCTGGCAAAGCAAGAGTGGTTGAGAGGTGATCCCAGATTGACAAAGCATTTTTCATCAAAGGACAGGTTCTAGAAGTTTCAACCATGTTATAAAGGTTAGCTGGTTGACTAATGAGTGATGAATTCTTCAGTTATGGCAACTCACAAAATGAAAGAAAATATGAACATTGACTTCTGTTCTGTGTAGATTCTACTTTCTTGGGGTATTGGCAGAGAGGTTGAAAAGGGGGCAGAGGGTACTCAGAATCAGTTTTTAGGCTATGCATAAACATGAATTTAACTGCTGGTACTTTAAATTTAAGATTTTTGTTTAATATCCAACAACTTAATATATAACTAGAGGAAATGAAAACATGGTAAAGAAATATTCAGCTAAATGAAATAATTACATCTCTCTTGGAGAAAGAAATGAAAGAGATGGTTTCACCAAGAGTACAAATGCAAAAAAGAAATATCATTTATATTTCCTTAGCAACATTCCTGATAAAATATAAGTAAAAAGATCACTCTGAAAATAACTTAGTTATGTACCAGCACTTGTTATAGTGGATGAAGAGGTAAAGAAATTCTATAAAGAATTAAAAAATTCCAACAAAGTCAACACATACATGAATGCTAAGTGACTTGGAAGTGAAGTAAAGTAACGGGGAAAATAATAAAAGATGGGTTGGAAAATCTGACTCAAAATTAAGAAATGAAAAAAAAAATCCAAAGGCTTAGTTCCAAGAAGAGTCATACCTGTGTTACCTTAATACTTTCTTCAAGAAAAGTGTGAGACATGGTAAGCACGGAACAATATTACAAAAATTCTATTTCCTTTGAATAGGCAAAAATGACAATGTCATGAAAGTCACTTTGGAATCAGTTGTTTTCAGAGCAGTCAGATACTCAGCTAATTAGAGAAAATATTAATTGGAGTAAATATTAATATTAATAAGAGATGAGATAAAAGGATAAAATGAGAAAAGATAATAATGAAAAAGATAAAGATGGCAATGCATGTATCATAATAACTTTAAGTGAAATCATTCAGACAAGCTAGGAAAAGCCATTGACTTTATGATCATTTCCATCAAAAGTCTCAATGACAGAAAGCAAAAAAAGAAACAGCTTCATCTAAAAAAAGTTATCTAATTTGGAATTATACTCAAAAAGTTACTAAACTATGGATACTCTTTGACCCAGTGATTTCACTAATACAATTCAAAACAAAATAAAGACAGAGGAAAAAGACCCAGAAATACAAAGTATTTATAGTAGCATTTTTTAATTTTAGGAAAGAATTCTAGAAACAAAATGGGTGCCCATCAATTGAGGAATGGATAAAGAATAGGTAAAGGTATATTACTGCACCATAAAAATGCTGCCTATGAAAGAAAGATTCAAAGAAGTGACACAGAGTAAAATAACAAAAACAGAACAATGTACATGGTGAACATAATAACATAAAGGAAAACACCTGAAAAAATTCAGAACTCTGAAGAACGCAGCAACCAACGACTTCTGAAGACTGACACTTAGGTAAGCCTACTGCATCTTGGAAGAGAGATGACGCAGTGGAGGCTCAGAATGAGATATATATTTTTAGACATGGCCAAAGTGCTGACTTCTCTTGCTTAAATAATTATTGGTTACAAGGCAAGAGACTTCTATTGAAGGGAAAGAGTTAGTGAATGGTCACAGAGAGATACAAAAGAAAAAAAAAGATCATAAATAAGAGGTAGGAAAAAAAAACCAACCTAAAACAAAGGAATTCAGACAGGGACAGAAACAAACAGGATGATTTTGTTACTACTTTGTTAAATATACATGTTAAAAATATCTGTACAACAGTTTACTGTTTCACATCCAATTCTCTTTTCTTCTTCTTTATAAACTGAAATGTTTGTGTTTGTTGATGATTGCTAAGTTAAAGCTTAAAAGAATGTATATGTTCTCTTTTAAAATGAGAAAGACTGGGGCAACATCAGTTTAGAACATAAATGAATTTGCAATATATTATGAATAAAGAGGATAGAAGATTATGAATGTTACTGTCTTACCAAACAGTGGGCTACAGAAAAGGTAAAAGTTTACAGAAAGATGTCAGATTATGCCAAGCATGTATATATGTATATGTATATGTGTGTATATATATATATATATATGTATGTATATATATACATATATACATACATATATGTATATATATATGAAAATTGGTAGGAAAAAAAAGGATGAAAAATTTATGCCAGTGTTTCTGTAGTAATCTGTCATCATTGATGACAGTGAGCCATCTACAACTTAAACACCTTCATATCCAATGTGAAATCTGAAGATTTTTAGAATGAAGCTAGGAGAGCAGCTAGAACATGGAATACATGGAGTGAAGCCCATGTTTGAGAAGATAGGGTTTTGAAAGAATATTTTTCAAGACATCTGAATGAGAAGAAAACACCTTCCCCCCCGGGGGGGGGTGGGTGGAATAATCATGCATTGTAGTAAAATCAAGACAAAGAAATATAGAAGTCAACAGTAACTACTGACCTACCTTTCCCATCTCTATAAAATCTTTATATAAGTGGTTTACATATGTATTAAAAGTATCTGATGAAAAAAAGGAATAAGCTTTTCCAAATGGTTTTCCCTAGCAGACCATACAACTAATTCAAAGTTGCAGAGAACACAAAATTCCACTTATTGACTCTTAATTATAGGAAAGCATTTGAGTAGAGATGGCAAAATATATCCTTATACCAACTTTCCTCTTTCAGCAAAGTGTTTCACATCCATGAGCTAAGATCATACCTTGTAGATTTTAAGATGATTCACTGATAAATAAAATTACAAAGATAATTGTTTTCAACGGCTTTTAATATCAATCAAGGCATAAAAAATAAGAAGACGTTCAAAGGTATACACTGCTATAGAGGAACAGTAGATTTGGAGCAAAGGACCTGGGTTTGAATCCCAGGGGGTCACTCACACCTGTTTGACACTAGGAAACTCATTCAGATGACCTGGGCATGAATTTTTTTTTTCCTCTATAAAAAGAGAATTGGATTAAATGATCTTTATGTTTCTCTAGCTCCAAATCTATAATCATATGTCCAGTTGGTCAACAACAGCATAGAAATCCTGAAAATCAAAGAAGAGATTAACAAAACTGAAAGCAAGGGAAAAAAACTGCACTGAATTAATAAATAAAACTAGAAATTTGTTTGTTTATTTGGGAGGGAAGGGTAGGAAATCAGCCATTAGTTAATTTGATTAAAAAAGAAATCTTTCTTTCTTGCTGCATGCAATATATATTTTTTTACTTAGAATTATCAGTGCCAAATTACCAATGCCAAAAATGAAAA
Source organism: Potorous gilbertii (assembly GCA_028658325.1). Classification (NCBI taxonomy): domain Eukaryota; kingdom Metazoa; phylum Chordata; class Mammalia; order Diprotodontia; family Potoroidae; genus Potorous; species Potorous gilbertii. The sequence continues at coordinate 564,399,047 of CM053770.1, forward strand.
ATGTGAATTCACAAGCAATGAGTAAGAGAAATGATAAGAAGCTATTTTGCCCAATTATATGCCAACAAAACTGATAAACTAAATGAAACTGATTAATGTTTATACAAATATAAAATGTCAAGATTAAAAGAACTAGAAATAGAGGACTGAAGACTTGATTCCTAATCAATGTTGATGTAAAAATTCTAAATGAAATAATCACTAATGAGACTATAGCAACATATTACAAAGACTACATACTATGACTAAACTTCATTTACAGTAGGAATACCAGGTTAATTCTATTAGGGAAATCATAAACATAGTTAGCCATATTAACAGCTACAGTAAAAAAAAATTATATGGAAATAGGTTTAAACAACATATAATACCAATTCCTGTTAAAACTACTAGAAAATATAGGAATAAATGGAGTTTTCCTTAATGTAATAAATAGTATTTATTTAAAACCAAGAGCTGGCATTATTTGTAATGGGGATAAACTAGGAATTTTTCCATTAATATCAGGGGTAAAGTAAGGGTGTCCATTATCACTATTACTATTCAATATACTGTTGGAAATGCTAGCTATAGCAATAAGACAAGAATAAGAAATTGAGGGAATAATCACAGGCAAAGAGGAACAAATTAATCATATTTTTCTTTGCATATGATGTGATGGTTTACTTAAGAAAACTTTAGAAAATTAAATAAAAAAGTAACTGAAACAATAAAAAACACCAGCAAGTTTTCAAGCTATAAAATAGAATGACATAAATTATCAGTATTTTGGTATATTACCAAAAATTTACAGAAAATATAAAATACTTGGGAGTCTACCTGTGAAGACATACACAAGAATTATATGAACACAACTACAAAACGATTTTTACATAAAGACAATTCTAAACAGCTAGAGAAATATTAACTGTTTATGGCTAGAACTGAGTTAATATAATAAAAATTACAGTGCTACTTATACTAATTTATTTATTCAGTGTCATTTCAATCAAAGTATCAAGAGTATTTCATAGAGCTAGAAAAAAATATCGAAATTCATCTGGAGAAAAAAAAGGTCAAGAACATCAAGAGAAATAATGAAAAATAAAGTCGGAGGGAAGCGGACCAAGATCTCAAACTATACTAAAAAGCTATAATCATCCAAAGATTTTGGTAATGGGAATAGATTAGGTACATGATATACAAAAACAAATGAGCACAATAGCCTAGTGTCTGATAAAGATCTCAGCTATGGGGGCAAGCACTCACTGTTTGACAAAAACACTGGGAAAACTAGAAAGCAGTCTGGCTGAAATATATAGATCAACATCTTACACCATTGAATAAACTGTCCAGGAAACTGTAAAATCAGAAAAGGAAGTGGGATGTGGGATGGTATAGTGAGAGCTTTTGAATAAGGTGTATTCATCATCTGTTAACCTGTTAATCATGGGTTTAGGTTATTCAAAAAGAAATAAGATGGGTAAATGAGGGTGGGCACCATTGTATGTTAAAAAGGTACACTTGTATGAGGGCAATAAAGGAAACAAAGGAGAAGCACAGTAATAGTTTTAAGAAGAGTGTGAGGAATGTTCAAGTTCAGAATGAACTGAGGCTAGGTGAAGATAACTAAGGATAAGAAAAAGACTTATTTTTGTCCTTCCTTCCTTCTTTTTTGTTATTTTGAAGAAGCTCAAAAAAGGGGTAGACTACTAATTGGGATAAAGGCAATGATGGCAATGGATGACAGAGAGCAGGCAGAACTGTTCAATTTTTAATTTTCTTTTGTTTTCTCTACCATATAGAATAAGCTTTCTACTGGAAATGGCACAATAAAAATGACTAACAAGCAGTTCATATCTGAGATAGGGAGACTGTAAGATATCAAGCTGCTACCCTCAGTGAGGTTGTCACTGATCTAGATGAATTACATACATCCATGCATGCTGAAATCTGGCAGATGTAATTGCTGATATTGTCAGTGACACCTAAAAGACTGTGGAGAATGGGAAAGGTCGCACAAGACTGGAGAGAGACAAATATCCCAATATGCAAAAAATTAAGGATAGAATCTGAAAACCACAAGCAAGGAATTTATTTTGATTTCTTGATAAAGTTTGAAACTGCTATTAAAAGGATTCACCTAGTGATCACAAAGAGACTACATAGCTTCACCAATAACAGGTTAGTCAGACAATAACGGGTTGGTTATATTAGACTTACCTCATTTTCTTTTTTTTCACAAAGATATTAAATTGGCAGATCAAGGGAATGATGTAGGCGTACTTTGCCTTTATTTAATAATGGTGCTCATACTAGTCTTATGGAAAATGTGAATAAAATTATGTGAACAAAACAATAGCACAGTTAGATTTTAAAATGAGTGAATGGTCAGGCCCAAAGAATGGACGTTCCTTGATGATGTCATATTGGAAGGCCTTCATTAAAGTGCTATTGGGCTGAGGTTGGTCCTGTACTATATGACATTTTTATCAATGGCCCTGCTAAAGGTGTAGATATTTGCTTTCCACATTTGCAGATGACACAGAATTGGATGGGATAGCTAGCATCCTAGATGAGAGTCAGGATTCAAAAATATTTTTGACAAGCTATAATATTGGAGAAAATTTAGTAAGACAAAATTCAGTAGTGATAATTAGATCCATATAAAAGAGAAATGGGTTGCCTTTGGAGGTGATGTCTTAAAAGTATATAAAGGGCTATCATGTGGAATAGTGATTAGATTTGTTCTATATGTCACTGGAGCGCAGAATCAGGAGCAATGGGCTGAAATTACAAAAAGATAAATTTAAACTTCATGTCAGAAAAAATAATAACAATTATATCTGTCCAAAAACAGAAGTACTACCCTGAAAGGTGGTGGATTCCTGTTCACCAGTCTCAAAGAAAGACTGAATGACCACTTGTCAAGCATGTTGTGGTGTAAACAGTTCCTGGGAATGGGTTCAAATAGAGGATTGCTGAGGTCCCTTCCAAATTTAAGTGGTGAGATCTGGGTATGTCATAGAAGAGATTCTTTTTCAGAAACAGAGTGGTCCAAACTAAGAGTTCTTAATCTTTTTTTGTGTCATGGACACCTTTGGCACTCTGGCGAAACCTAGAGATGTTTTTGCAGAATAATGTTTTAAAATGCATAAAATGAAACACAAGAAGAAAACTAGTTATACTGAAAAGCAGTTATCAAAACATACTTAAAAACCCAACAAATTCCAAGATCCCAGGTTTAGAATTCCTGAACTAGACAAGTCAACAAGGAAGCAAATCAGCAAACTTAAGTTTCCAAGAAGTAAGTGCCAAGAATTGTGCTAAGCAATGGGGAAACAAAGAAAGGTAAAATAAGACAAAATGAAACACATAAATAAACAAAAAATACCCCAAATCAAAAAGAAATATAGTCCTTTGCTCAAGGCGCTTGGTCTAATGGGGGAGACAACTTGCAGATAACTGTCTATAAACAATTTATAAACAGGGTAAACTGGAGCTAATCAATGGAGGGAAAGTTCTGCTTTAAGATTAATCAAGAGAGGTTTTTTGTAGAAGGAAATATTTTAGATCTGTCTTGAGGAAAGGTAGGAGATGAAGATGAGGTGGGAGGGAATTTCAGACTTGGGAGACAGCCAGCAAAAGAGGAAGGAGTCATGAGGTAGAGCGTTGGCGTACAAGCAACAGAAAGGAGAGCAGTGTCACTGGAGGGCAGCGAGCTACAGGAAGACTGGAAATGTATGAAGGGGCCAGGTTATGAAGGATTTAAAAAGTCAAACAGGATTTTTGTATTTGATCCTGGATGTAACAGGGAGTCATTGGAATTTACTAAATGGGGGTGACATAGTAAGGCCTGCATTTTAGGAATATTAATTTGACCACTGACTGATGGTTGGACTGAACTGAGGAAAGACTTGAGGATGGAAACTAACCAGTGGACTGTCCTCATCCTGGAGTAGTCAAGGTATGAAGCAAAAAGGGTATATAACAGGGTAGTGACAATGTCAGAAGAGAAAAGTAGGCATATGTGAGAGATGTTACAATAGTAGAATTGGTAGGACTTGTGAAATGACTTGAAATGAGTAAAGAATTGAAGAAGACACTTAGGTTAAAAACCTGTATAACTAGAAAGATGGTGGTAACCCCAGCAGTTAATGGGAAGTTCAGAGGCAAAAAAAGTGAGTCATTTTTGACATGCTGCGTTTAAAATGCCCAAGACATAGCAGAGGATGCAAGGATAGGTAAGCGGAGAATTTGGGGCTTAGTAAATAGATCTGAGAATCGCTATCATAGAGGTAATAATTGAATCCACAGGAACTGATGAAATTACCAAGTAAAACAGTAGAGGGGGAGAAGAAAAAAGGGCCTAGGAGAGAGCTCTGGGGATAATCACAGTTACTCGGTATGACCTGGATAAAGGTGCAGCAAGGAAGACTCATAAGTAGCCAGACAGGTGGGATAAAAACCAGGAGAGAACAGTGACATGGAGCATATCAAGGAAAAGAGGGTGACTGACAGTGTTTATGGATGCACAGAGGTTAAGAAAGATGATGATTAAGAAAAGGTCATTGGTAACTTTGCAGAGCAATTGTAGTTGAATGGTGAGGAGGAGGCTGGACTCGCAAGAAGAGGGAGGAAATTAAATAGAGGTACAGATTGAAGATTCCATTTCACAGGGTTTAAAGAAGAGGAAGGAAAGATTAAGGGTGAGGATTAGACAAATGGATTAAGAGAAAGTTTCTCAAGGATAGGGGGAAATATGGGCATGTTTGTAGGCAGTAGGGAGGCAACAACAGGGAAAGGCTGAAAATTACTGAGCAGGGATGATAGGGCAACAGTTTAAAGAAGACAGGACAGGACGGGATCATCTGTTCATGTAGGCAGGATTCGCCTTGGCAAGAAGGGCCATTTCTTCATGTGAAATAGGGATAAAGGCAGAAATCATGGGAGAGATATAAGATGAGGAAGGGGAAAACAGATTTCTCTGAAAATAGCATAAATTTTTTCAATGTTTTCAAATGAGAGATGGGGGTGAGGTTTGAGGAAGGATGAAAAGGTTTAGAAAAACCATCGTACTGAGTGGGCTAGTAAGTAAATTAAGGAAGTGTTAAAGGATTGTTTTGCTGCAGTGAGGGTTCAGTTGAAATTATATGACATAAATTTTCAGTGGACCTGGCCAGTCCAATTTTGTGATTTTCTCCAGTTTAATTAATTCAGCAGCAAATGGGGGGACTTCGAGGCTGACATTTGGCAAGACAAAATCAGCAAAAAGTATAAGGAGGCAAAGGACTCAAGAGGACAGGCCAGTGTAGAGATTCTCTATGGGTTAAGAAAGAAAAGGCAAGAGAGTGTAGTCAATACTGAGGTGATGGTCTGAGAAGAAGAGAATAGAGGCATTAGAGGACATAGTGAGGATGAAGAAAAAGCTCTAGGGTTGAAAAACTTAAGGAGAGGTGGAATGACGACATCCAATTATAACCCAATAAAGGAATTTCAAAGTTCATAAACATGGAAATAGAACACTTGTGAGTAATGGCTATATCAAGGGTATGACTATGTGTCTGTAGCTGAGGCTGAGTGGGGGAGGATGTCATGGGAAATGAGTAATTGAGGAACTGGGAAGTTAGGCTATTTGAGGAAAAATCAACATGTATACTGAGAGTATTAATATATATATATGCCCTAGTATGAAGGCAGGAATTAAGGAGGAGAGAAAGATTATGAGCCAGGCACTCAAGGAAATGCAAGGAAACAAGGAGAGTGAACTGGAAGTTCAACAACCAATATATAACTATATTTATCATTAGGTGATAAATATATACAGACGGCTGCTGACGTCCCTGTCAAAGCTGAAATTCTCTGATTCTGAGGTGAACCGTTCAAGCTCTACACTGTGATCTATGGAATGTTAAAGGATCTAGTGAAGGAATCCAGTGCACTATGGTGATCCTCTCTGACGGATTCCTGATAAAATGTAGACGAAAAAAATCATACAACCTGTGAAAAAGGCCATGTGTGACAATCTGTAGAAAATGGAGGGAACACCTGTAGTAATAAGACAGATATTCTGAAGAACAGAGATTAGAATTTGTCACTCTAGAAATATGAAAGCTAATAGGGAGTATTATCAAATATTATAAAATCACAAAAGATAATATTTAATATTAATACTAGAATCACACCATATTTTTGAAGGAAGTCAGTAAACATATTAATACCTTTTGTATTAATGGTACTGCTACAAACTATATACCTTTTAAAAATAGTAACCAAAAAAATTACCTTGATAGGCTAAGAACATTTTTGTAAAAGGAGGCATTCTAACCAAGAAGTGAAGCACCGTTCCACTGTTTGAATAATGTGACCCATAGTGATAAGGCTGGACAGGAGGCATGGGGTCATCTTCTCGAGCCCCTTTGCGATATTCCTCTTCCAAATACTAAGATTGAAAGAAAAGAAGTCAGAAGGTATGGCATAAGTGCTGTTTCTGGTCAAAAAAGAAAGAGGAGTATATGGGGTGGGGTGGGGGAGGTTGTTCCCGTGCACCTTGTAACCCTTCCACCTCCCTTTTCGGAGCTCTTCTCAGCAGACCCTCCCTTGGTGATGATGGTCTCAGGTTCCCATCTCCAAGTAATGCCCATGTTCAGTGACTTTCTCTGGCTCTTCTCTTTCAAAATTTAACTGTTCTGCATTCCTTTCTCTTCCTGTTCTTCCCAAAGCTCTCCTTTAGAGAGAGAAGAAACTGGACTTCCACCTCACTCCCCTCTCCATAGGCAGCTCTGCCTGGTTTCAACTCCATAGATCAAGATGCCCCTGTGCTGGGTACTCCCAGATGTCCCCCACTTCCCTGCACTTTCCAGTTTCCTCCTGTATGTTGACTTTCCCCTTTAGATTTTAAGTGCCTTAAGGACATGAACTGTCTTTTCTTTTTTTAAAACTTAATTGTATCCCCAGTGGTTTGCCTGGGGCATAGTAGGTGCTTAATAAATATTCACTGAACTGAAAAAGTATTAGAAAGGAAACTAATAAATTTATCCCTTCTAGGGGACTAACTATTTGTAATGTATTATTATGTTAACCCTCAAAGGGACCTCACATCATTAGTGTATCATGTGATTAAAGGGATATTTTCAGAAATATATTATATATATACATACATATATATATATATATATATATATATGAATGTACATAATATACACATACATAAATACTTTCCCTAGTTTTCTTATATATCTCCAACATATTACAACTTCATTGTGATCTGAAGAATAGATAGTAATTTGTTGTTACTGTTTTCTCCCCTTGCAGGCATGGCATTTTTCTTAGTATTTAATTCCTGTCACTTCTCTTGTATCCCATGGATAGTTTCAACCTGTCTCTAATAATAAAACCAGACAAAGATGTTGTAAACTTGAAAAGGGCTGGCTCTCCCATGGCTCTGCTTGACCCTGGAAGATGCAAATGGTGGCCAAATATGAACAGAGCATTACTGCCTTAGCCATTCATATATAGATGCAGCAATGCAATACAATCATTAGCCTAAAATATTTTTTAGAATTCCTAGTAAAAATTATTCTTCTGAGACCATATTTAATTCCCTAATCTTAAAATTTCATTATGGAAAATCTCTATATAGGCTGTGACTGAACATAGAAAGTGTGTCCAGAAATATGGAGGATGATATTTCAGGTGACGGTCAGGTACACATACACACACACACACACATCTATATAATCATATATCAGATACAAATGTCTGTCTATACACACACACACACACACATATATATATATATACATGTATAGTACACATACACAATGTATACTTATATTACATATATATACTTACATTATTACATATTAATACATAATTTTTAAGGACCATAAATAACAAGGCAGCTCATTATCTGTTTCTCCCTAGTTTCCTTGGTGAATTTCAGAGACTATAGTAAGTCATATTTGAGTCTAACAAGTGTGCAACAACATTCAACTGATGTCATAATAAATCTATCTTCTTCATTGTGTATTTTTTGATAACTGAAATATTTCAATTCAATATAGAATGTTTTTAGAAGACTGATGAAATTAGAAGAAAAACACCTGTACATAAAATTAATTTAAACACTAAAGTCTATAACACATGATATTTCTCAAATCTGAGAAGGAAGGCATTTATAAAGTGTAATATAATTTCACACCAAAGGCTCACCTTGTAGGTGTCCACATAGCGATCTTCTTTTTCTTTATACTGTACAGCTATAGGTTTGGACAAATTTCTATAATTTAAAGAATGGAGAAAATAATTTGAATACTTTTTAATTATCCCTCAAATTTTCACAGTACTCTGGGCATAGTTAATTCTCATAAATACTCTGGAAGAAAGAAAAGTTTGTCTTGTCTATTATTTAGATACAGTATCAGAAGCTCTTAGAGGTAGAACTAATTTATGCAATACCTCAATTTTCTCCAAATAAAATTATTTTAGAAAACATGAATGTTTCCTAACTGGTATACAGAAATTGATTATTGGTACTTGTCTTATAAATGGCATTCTAACATCTACTGACAAGTCTTGGTCAAAATCCCTAATGCTCTTTTCAGATAAAGCTTCCTTCTGACTTTTGCAGAATTTCCCTTCCATGATTACCTCAGCCTACACTTTCCTAATTTATTTTCCTTTAACTGTTTACTCCACACAACTAGTATTTGACCATATGTAGATTTATTTTCTAGTTGTATTTAATATGATTTAGTACTTTAAAAAACCATTCCAACTTTGGTCCTTTGATTTCGAATTCCACGCTCTCTCTGTTGTAGCTAATTGGACAGAGTGAACAGGGGCTGAGCAAGGACTTGTCCAGGGCCCAGGAGAAACATCAAAGTGTGCTCAATGGCTTAAAGAAAACTGTGATGACGACTCTTCCACTCTCTTGCCTACCTAAGTGGTAGCCATGAATATATCCTGAGCAATGATTACTAGTTATCTGAGTTACCCTAAAGTGGGGAGAAGAAAAAAAGTAGATCCTTGTCAAGTAAGAGACAGCAGAACCAAGGCCCTGTACTGAGGAGATAAAACTCCTATGCAAGTAAATATAAAATGTATTTTATACTTATAAAATAAATATAAAGTAAAAGATATAAATAAAAATATTTCATATTTATATAAGTATCAATATATGCAAAAGTATAATATATATACTTTTATGTATGTATATATATTTACATATACTTGTATATAAAAATATACATAAAGAATGATATTTCAATAGAAAGTGTGCCAATAACAGAATGATGGCAGCACGGATGGGGCAGGGAGGATCAGGGTAGATTTTGCGTAGGAAGTGATAAAAGGATCTCTATTGGAGAAGGCAGTCAATATTTTAAAAAATGGTACTAAAACCCTCTCTGTTCCCTTCCACCTAAATACAGCTACTCACCTGTATACGGAAGGCTCATTCAGGTCAAGTGTTTCACTAATGTAATCAGAAAGTATGAAAGGAAAAACTGGATACTGCATAAGGTCATTGAAAGATCGGCCAGCATGCTTGTTTAGGTGGGTCAAATATTCAAAGTTGGTAATTTGTCCTGTGTACCATAGGTTTGTCAAAGCTGAGATGTTTCCATACTCCAAAAGATTAGGGAGGTTGTTTGTAAGGATATTATGGTATACATCATCACGAACCTAAAACAAACAAACAAAAAGATGGGGAGAAATTTTAGTTTTTAGCCTGGTTTGGTTAGGTAGTATGTGTCTAGGTGAAAAATTTTACATGTTTCCAGTGAAAAATGCTTTTAATTATTCTAAGTTCTAAAATTCTGTGAAAAGTGGTGAAAACATCACTGACTAGATTATGCTTAGAACATGAACTCAAAATAGCTTTTGAAAAAATTTGGGGCATATCACTTAACCTTTTTAAGTCTAGTAAGTTTCCTTACTGATAAGATGAGGACTTAGTAAGGAGTTAAGGAAAGTGTTTAGAAAACTGTAAAGCATATATAAATGTGAATTATTATGTTTAACATCAATGACCATTTCATCTTGCTATCTTCCTATATCACATAGTCAGTCTTAAATGTTGCTGTGTAAAGGATACGATTATTTTTCCTTAAAATGAATTTTGAGATTATTAGATGAATGAGTTTATAAACTTATTTTTTTGCATAGATTAAATAATAACAGAAAAGACCAGACAATTTACTAGTTTATTCAGTTTCTTCATTTTGTCTGTATCCATTGGGCCACTTAGCTATTTCAAAACATTAAATAGATTCTCCTAAAGAAACAGCTTACTACTTTCACGTTCATTGGAACTACTGTACAATCCTCCTCCCCCGATCCTGTCACATACACAAATAAAAGAAACCCACACGTAGCTTTATATCTAAATTCATAGCTCTCCAGTAGCTTTAACAAACACAAAGTAGTATTGGTTAGCAGCAATGGTATTTCCTTGAGGTTAAGGAACAATCTAGAGGAACTGGGAATCTGAAAATATTATCTGTCAAGTTTCAAGAAACAATCTGTTTTGTTTTTTTTTTTTTTACAAACAAAAGTCATAATTAATGATGATTTTAAAAATATAAAAGTAAAAAGACTTAAAACAGATGTTTTCATTACTAAGAATTTTGATATGCTGAAAATAATTTTTAATACAGAAATGATGCTTTTCAAAGTGTTACTACTCAATTTTCAAAGTGTTACTACTCTCTAAGCAGCTGATAAAATTAAACAGTTCAATAACCAGGTTCACAAAGAATAAATGGTAAGCATTTATTACAAGAATGTAAGTTTTAACAGTAAGAAGAAGAGAAAAGCTCCATTGCCATTTGGATAATTAGGGATGTACTTAGGAGAATATGATCAAACAGCAGGCTTTAAAACACCAAGAAAACATGGTTTTACACTCAGAAGTAAGCAAGAGCACAAAACATGGACCAATCTTCTACAAGTGTTGACTGACACTATTGAATTTAGATGTTTTTAGTTACGGAGTCAAAGGTTGGTTGCAAAGAAATCTGAACAAGTTTATGACCCAAATTTAGAGAGTAAGTGAAGTCTTTTTTGCTTTTTCTATTCTTTGCAGCTAGATGGCTCAATGAATAGAGTGTTGGACTTGGGAATCAGGAAAACCTGAGTTCAAACCTGATTACAAATACTTATTAGCTGTATAATCCTGGGCAAGTCACTTAACCTCTGTTTTCCTCTGGAGAAGGAAGTGACAAACCACCCCAGTATCTTTACCAAGAAAATCCCCTGGGCAATATGGACGTACTACAGTCCACAGAGGTCTCTAAGAGTTAGACGTGACCGAACAACAACAATTATTTGCAAAGCTTACAAACATCTTTTGGAAAGCCCACAACACATCTGGAATGTAAAAATACTACATTCTTTATCTAACCAAGTGTTTAAACTCTAATTAGGGTTAAAATACATCGCAAATTCATTACTTTAAATGTAATTCTTAAAAACAACATTAAAATGTCTAACTAGAAACTTTACATAATTAGTATTTGTTACTTTGCCTAAATAGTTTACAAAAATGTGTGTGTGTATATATATATATATATATATATATATATATATGTATGATATCTATATATACACACACGTGTACACACATATATAATATATATACACACATACATACATGTGTACACACACACATACACACACATACAGTACACCAAATCTACCTTGGTATTATCAAAAGCTAACAGTAGAGTTCTGCCATTTGTTAAAAATATTTCCACAGCATTGTCTCTCAACTGCCACCAGCGCTTATGAACTTCTTTAATTTCTTCATATGTCCAAGAAAATGAAGCTGGTTCTGTTTCTCCCTGAAGACTCTAAGAAAGTAAGTAAAAAAAGACAAGTTTTCTTTAAGGAACACATAAGATAAAATGCAGAAATTATTTTAATTGTTTTTTTCCCACAGCTGGCATTAGACATGTTACTGAAGGAAATAAATTAAAATTTAAAAAATTATCTTTGGAATAAAAGGCATAGAAAATTTTTGAAGTTCCCTCCTTCCCTAATATACCATCTTCAAATTTCCCTCTTTCTGCTGATGGTGCATTACAACTCAGTTTCCAAACCGGAATCATTAGGCATAAACAAAAGCATGAGTCTAGGAAAGCACATTATTTACTGGGCCATTGGTAAGCAAGGTGTATTCAGAGGCAACATGGTATAATAATGATGAGAATGGTAACAGCTGACGTTAATACAGTTCTTTAACTAAGTTTACAAAACACTTTACATGTTAACTCACTTTATCCTCGTAATAACCCAGGGAAGTTGGGGCTACAGTGGATAGGGTGCTTGAAGACTGGAAAAACTAGGTACAAAGCCCACCTGAGACACTTACTAATTGTATTATATTGGGCAACTTCTCTGAGCCTGTCTCCTTATCTGCAACATGAAGTGGGTAGACTTGGTAGCACCTCTAGAGTTCTCTTCTAACTCTAAAACTATGATCAGAGGATTTCTGAAAGGGGAATGTTAGGACGACATTGTGTATAGCTTTGAACGTTACTCTACAGAGTATGGATTACACATCAAGGAAGTAACAAGAAGTTAGTTGCTCAAGATTCTAGAACAAGGAGATAATATAGCTTTATTGGTGTTTTTCGTAGTACTATGGTAGAGTGCTAGATGTTTGATAATAGTGAAGATTAAAGATTTATGAAAATTTAGGTTATAATAACAGTCTAGGCATAATGTAAAAGGGCCTGAATTGGTGCTGTATCAAAAGGAATGGAAAGGATATGACAGATACAAGAGATACTTCAAAATAAGATTAATAAGTCACTGAATGAAAGTATGGAGAGAAGGATGAGTCACACTTTGTTTTGAAATTTCCAGAAATTTAAGAAGATAAAAGACTCAGTTTCACTCATACTGTACTCTGAGGTGTCAGCAGGACATCTAATCATCCAACAGGCAGTTAGAAATGTCAGATTCGAGCTCAGGAGACAGACTAGGGTAACAAAGACATTTCCAAAGAGGCTAGATTAAATCATGGGAAGAGAAGAAGAATATGTAAGAACGGTAAAGGACCATGAGAGAGATTTGGGGGAATAACTAAATTTAGGGAAGAAGAGATAATAAAAAAGAAAGAAGAACAAAGAAGAGGGAAGCAAATTAGGTTAGTTCAATGCCAGAGAAGTCCCGGAAAGAAGGTATTTTGAAAAGGAAGAGATGATTAGTAGCATCATATATTTCAAGGGGGAAATAAAGGAAACAGTAAAATCCAACTAGATTTGACAGTAACATAAAGTAATTGAAGTAAAATCATCAGAGATTCCAGTAAGTTATATAACTGCTGGTTGGGCCCTTACTATATTCATGAGAAACTAACTTCAGTGAAAAGTTTGAAAATACTATCCCTTTATCCATATAAAACATGAGGTCAAATTTTGAAAATATTTTTGACGACAGCTGACATTAATATAGCACTTATGATGTGTCAGACACTGTACTAAGCACTTCATAATTATCTCATTTGAGCCTCACACCCTAAGAGATAGGTGCTATTAATATCCCCATTTTACAGATGGAGAAACTGAGGCAAACAGAGGTTAAATGACTTGCCCATGGTCACACAGCTTGTATCTGAGGCCTGATTCAAATTCAGGCCTTCCTGACTCCAGACCCAGAACTATCTGCTCTGCCACCTAGGCTTTTGATATTTTTGATAGTAAAAACAATTTTAAAAACAAACAAATATATACAAACTAGTTTCAATCAATTTGTTGGTCTAGAAACCAGATCTATAAATAATGAAAAAGTAGTAAAGAAACAGAAGCAATAAATACACACTACTCTTAAAACTTTGGTAGTGAAGGGAAGGAGAGAGGTAAGAACAGTAGCTTGAGGTGACAAAGGTTTTTATCTAATTTTGCAGCAACCTTTAACCATCACTGCCAGTTTCAACTTCTGGGACCAAGTAAAAAAATTCAAATTCATTTTTAACATTACAGGCCAGGATGACAGCCATGCTCCACTAAGTCATCTTTTCTCCAGGCAGCAAGGTGGCACGGGGGATAGAGCACTGGCTCTGGAGTCAGGAATACCTAAGTTCAAATCTGGCCTCAGACACCTACTAGCAATATGATGCTGGGTAAGTCACTTCATCCTGTTTGCCTCAATTTTTTCATCAGTAAAATGAGCTGGAGAAGGAAATGGCAAACCACTCCAGTATCTTTGCCAAGAAAACCCTAAATGGGGTCATGTGTCTCTACTGCTAGCATGTCTGCCAAATATTAATTGCTTAATAAATGCTTGTCAAATACTTGACTGACTAGTGAATTAAAACAGACCAAGAGATTTCAGCTAACTAAAGGCTTTTTAAAAAAGTTTTTCATTAAACAGTATAAGAAACAGAATCAAGTCAATATGTTAATCAAACGTTCATGCAACTGAATGCAGTACTATGTAAGTGGTGTGGAGACAGAAAAATTCAAAACACTTTGATGAGACCAAGACTGGCCACAGATTGATCATAGGGTGGTGTGCACTATTAGGATAAGTAACATTTAGCTAAGTTTCTACTTGTGCAAAGTGAAACCCGTACTCACCGAACTTTCAATTGTATCAGAAGCATTGTCTTCAACAAAATACATTCCACATTTACCTGCAGAAAACCATTTGATACAGAATTAACAAAGAAAGCATCTGTATTACTAAGTCTGAATTTATTAAAGCAAGATAACTAGCAAATCTTGATAACGGTGTTACAAATCAATAACCTAAGTGACCAATTAATTAGAATATGGAGTTTTCTACCAAAAAGGAATAATAAGAGCTGTCTTCTACGTTATCATATGTTATGTTATTTATATAGCACTTTGAGGTGTGCAAAGTACTTATTTCATCTGAGTCTCAAAACAACCTTGTGAAATTGGTACTAAAGGTATTACTAATGCCATTTTACAGATGAAGATGTTGAGGCCCTAAGTGATTTGGTCATGGTCACAAAATTACTGAGTGGCAGGTACCCAGATAATCTTTACTTCAAATTTAGCACTCTATCCATTCCCCACATCTGACTTCTGACTTCCAAGATTTGACTATAAAACTGCCAAAACAGACCTATGAGCTCATTTATTTCTTTTGAGACATATTTCCTACCACAAAATTTTCCACATGCTAGGATATTCTATTGGATTCTCCTAAATATACACTGGCTATTCTTGAGGTCCAGAATGACTATAAAGAATAGAGGTGACTAACTTAAGGGAAAGCAACAGATTATTAGACCTCATATACTGTATAACCTGTGAGTTCTTGGAAAGCCTGTAGGTAAAATCATAATAATCTCAAGACTAGAGACCATGAAAAGAGCAGCAGCCCCATAGGATCTGTAGGAGTACCAAGATCAAACAAAGCTTTCCTATTCCTTAACATTGTAAGAAGGTGTTGGAAAAGAAATTAATTCCTTTACTGCATAGGGAAATGTAAACGGCCAGATAACTTAGAAGGATACTGACATGCTGACAATTTCAGAAGCCTAATACACAAATGTGACATGAATTATGGAGAAATCATGTAATGCAGGCATTTGTTTTTGGACAAGTATATCTGAACAGAATAGGCAAAAAACCAATAATATTTGGCATTCAAGATCTACTTTAGTATGTAATAATGGGATGACTAAAAATTGAAATATGTACCTACCACGTGTTCAGAAAACTGTGACCCACAGAACTTTAAGTTCCACAGTGTTATTGCTATGCTTTTACAAGCATAACGATGGATGTCAGCTTGGAGGAATTAGATTTAGCTGGAATAATTTTTAGAAGTACAACACAAATTTAATGTCAGAATATTTTCAGATAAGAAGGGGGAGATAAGCATGAGTGCTACTCTTTAAAATGCTGATTTACCTAATAATAGTTCACCGGCTGTCTCTCTAGATGGTGCAACACTGATACATCTTCGATTCACTCTGTCAAAATAATAAAAAAAAAATTATGATTTAATGTTTTGACCCATTTTACTGTGTATAGTAGAGACTTGAAAAGCAAAGAATATTTTATCAAAATCTAATCTAAATGAC
Source organism: Potorous gilbertii (assembly GCA_028658325.1). Taxonomy (NCBI): domain Eukaryota; kingdom Metazoa; phylum Chordata; class Mammalia; order Diprotodontia; family Potoroidae; genus Potorous; species Potorous gilbertii. The sequence continues at coordinate 564,415,095 of CM053770.1, forward strand.
CATGGAAAAAATTTTTTTAACATTTGGAGGTAAAGAACAGTGAAATAGAAAGGCTAATAATTCCCACTATCTTTTTTTAAAATTATAAATACAACTTCAGTAATTTAAAAAGCCTTCCTATGTTTTGTAATATTCTTTTCCTAAAACGATCTATTTAGTCTTTTAATTTTGTATGCAAATGAATTATAAACAGCTAGCTGGATCATTTAGATAATCTCGTGTTGAAGTTGGCTTATTTATAATACTAACAAAAAAAAGAATTCTTATTGAAATAAATTCCATTAGATTTGGCAAGTAAAAGATCTGTAGTGACTTTGGAGAATGTAGTTTCACTAGGCCTGTAGTAGTTATCTTTTCTCCCTTTTGTTACCTGAATAAACTTCTAATTTTACAATATTTTTTACAATATTTCTGCTTTTTTATTTATTTCACAGGCAAATTTATTTTTAAATGTCTGGAATGATGGACAAGATCATTTGTATTTTCTTTTCTCATAAAAGTCACTACTGATCCTGCTGTTTTTCCTTAAGATTAATGTTTTTTTTTAAATTTTATTTTAGATTCAAACACCAGAACACAATAGAATAAAGAACCAAAAACATATCCTAAACGTACATACTGCAACTTAAAAAGAAAAAAGAGCATGTCATGTGCCTAGCAGAACATAAGAGAGGATTCAAATTACGTTAACAATAAATTTTCATTTCAAGAAAGCCCATACGATAAATAATACTTGTGCTGAAAATTGTCCATTTTTTTGCTTCCTTGTGATCTCTTTTGTTCTTTGCTGTGTACTTTTTTACTTTGTTCTTTTCCCCCTTCTCCCACACCCCAGAAAAGTTACAAAAATATTAACAAACTAGATGTTTCTCTATAGTTATAGATATATACATACACATATACACATACTTTCCAAACATTTTCTACTTCTGATCTTTGTTTTATGTTTGTGCATATCTCGTTTCCTATTCCTCCTGCCTCCTCTATTTTACCTCAAAAGCCACTCCCTTGCCCTTCTATTATTTGTCTATCCCCTATCCTCCCATTTCCATAAAACTAAATACCGTTCTACACTATCCTTTCACCTATTCCCTTCCCCTTTCCTCTAAGGATACCTCCCTTGTTTTCTCCCCCCTCTCTATGCCCCTACTATTTTATTTCTTCTGGATTTAGAAGACTTTTATACTCTTTTAAATATGTATGTATTGTTCCCTCTCAAACCCATTCCTGAAGAAAGTAGGCTACCAGAAAAACTACCAGCCCTTGTGTCCCATCTAATTCCTCTGTATTGATTCTTCCTCTTGCACTTCATTTGTATAAAATAATTATTCTTTTTAGCTGTTTCTAAACGGTTTTACTTTTTAAGTTCATATCCTACTCAGGTTTTCCCCAATCTTCCTTATGAGCTACTCAATTACTAATAAGAATCGCAGATATACATTTTACATATATAAAGGTAAACAGTGGGTCCTTATCCCTTAAAATCAGCCTTTAATATGTACTTTATATTTCTCTTGGTTCTTTATGTAAAATCTTGTATGAATTCCAGGATTTTTTTTTTAACAAAGTCTTGAAAGTCTGAGAATTTATCAAATGTCCATTTTTTTTTGATTCAGGATAATACTTAACCTAGCAGGGTATGATATTTTTAGCTAGAGCCCCAGTTCTTTTGCTCTTTGATATATTATATTCCAACACCTGCAGTCCTTTAATGTCTCTGCTGCTAGGTGTTGAATGAGTCTAACTGTGGCACCACCAATTAAAAATTTTTTTAATCTTGATGCTTTTAATAGTTTATCCTTGGGCTGAGGGGTTTCAGGATTTGACTATGAAATTCCTTTGAGTTTTCCTCATAGGATCTCTTTTAAGTGGTGCTCAATGGATTTTTTCAGTTTCTAGTTTCTCCCCTTGTTCTAATGCTTCATGATACATTTCTTTAATTATTTCTGGTATTACTGTATTGAGATCCTTTTTTATTGTAACTTTGATTATTTTTATATTTTCACTTCTTGATCTAGTCTCTAAATCTGTTGTTTTTCTTATGTTTCACTTTCTCTTCTATTTTTTCGTTATTCATATTTTGGTTAATTCTTATAATGTCACTGACTTCATTTTACCAAATTCTAATTTTCTTCTTTTTTTTCTCTTTTTTATTTATTTTTAGTTGTCAACATTCACTTCCACAAGATTTTGAGTTCCAAATTTCCTCTCCATCTTTCCCCTCTGCTCACTCCAAGACAGTGTGCATTGTGATTAAACCTTCCTCCAATCTGCCCTCCCTTTTATCACACCTCTCCCTTCTCTTATCCCCTTCCCTTTTATTTTCTTGTAGGGTATGACAGATTTCTATACTACATTGTCTGTAAGTCTAATTTCACAGATACATGTGAAAACAATTTTAACATTCGTTTTTAAAACGTTGAGTTCCAGTGTTCTTCCCTTCCTCCCTCCTCATCCGCCCACAATGAGAAGGCAAGCAATTTGTTATAGGTTATACATACGTAGTCATGCAAAACAATTCCATAACAGTCATGTTGTGAAAGACTATCCTGCCCCTCGTTTACTCTACTCTCTCTTGTCATCCTGTCCCTCCTCAAAAGTGTTTATTTCTAGTTACCTCCTCCTCCCATTTGCCCTCCCTTCTATCATCTCCCTCACCCCTGGTTTATCCCCTTTCTCCCTACTTCCCTGTAGAGTAAAATAGATTTTCATATCAAATTGAATGTGCATGTTATTCCCTCCTTAAGTCAAATATCAGGAGAATAAGGTTCACTCTTTCTCTCTCACCTCCTCACTCTTCCCCTCCACTGAAAAAACTTTTACTTGCCTCTTTTATGTGAGATAATTTACCCCATTCTATTTCTCCCTTTCTCCTTCTCCCAATATATTCCTCTCTCACTCCTTAATTTTATTATTTTAGGTATCATCCCTTCATATCCAACTCACCCTGTGCCCACTCTCTGAATGGATATAATCCCTCCAACTACCCTAATACTGAGAAAAGTCTTATGAATTACAAATATTATCTTCCCACGTAAGAATGTAAATAGTTCAACTTTAATAAGTCCCTTATGACTTCTCTTTCCTGTTTACCTTTTCATGCTTCTCTTGATTCTTGTGTTTGAAAGTCAAATTTCCCATACAGTTCTGGTCTTTTCAACATGAATGCTTGAAAGTCCTCTATATCATTGAATGACCATTTGTTCCCTTTAAGTATTACACTCAGTTTTGCTGGGTAGGTGATTCTTGGTTTTAATCCCAGTTCCTCTAACTTCTGGAATATCCTATTCAAAGCCCTTCGATCCCTTAATGTTGAAGCTGCCAGATCCTGTGTTATTCTGATTGTACTTCCACAATACTCGAATTGTTTCTTTCTAGCTACTTGCAGTATTTTCTCTTTGACTTTGAAACTCTGAAATTTGGCCACAATATTCCTAGGAGTTTCTCTTTTTGGGTCTGTTTCAGGAGATGATCAGTGGATTCTTTCAATATTTATTTTGCCCTCTGGTTCTGAATATCAGGACAGTTCTTCCTCGATAATTTCATGGAAGAAAATGTCTAGGCTCTTTTTTTGATCTTGGCTTTCAGGTAGTCCCATAATTTTTAAATTGTCTCTCCTGGATCTATTTTCTAGGTCAGTTGTTTTTCCAATGAGATATTTCACATTATCTTCTATTTTTTCAAACTTTTCATTTTGTTTTCTAACTACTCAGTGTATCTCACATTCATTTCCCTAAACTCAATTCTCTCTTTCAGAGGACTGTTTTGTTCAGTGAGCTTTTGAACCTTCTCCTTCATTTGGCTAATTCTGCTTTTTAATGTCTCCTTCTCCTCGTTGGCTTTTTGGATCTCTTTTTCCAATTGAGTTAGCCTCTTTTTAAAGCTGTTATTTTCCTCAGCACTTTTTTGGTTCTCCTTTAGCAAGCTGCTAACTTGCTTTTCGAGTTCTTCCACTGCCTGAGCCCCGTTTGAATTCACTTTGGAGGCCCTGTAGGCAGAGGTCTTAACTTCCTGTGACATTAAGCTCTGTTCTTCCTCATCTGAAAGCATGGGAGGGGGCACCTCTTCCCCAAGAAAGTAATCTTCTAGGGTCTTATTTTTTTTCCCTTTTCTGGGCATTTTCCCAGCCAGTTACTTGACTTCTGAATCCTTTGTCAAGAGATTAGACTCACCTGTTTGGTTCCCCTAGGCTTTGGGTGGGGGTGGGGCGCACTTAGGATTGCTGTTTAGATCAGCTGCTCCCTACAGCGAGATGCTTTAAGCTGGGCTGAACAATGGACCCAGGTTGCTTCCCGGCCTCAGTAGCTGCCTGCAGTCTGTTGCTGTCTCTGCTGTCACCTGGGGCTATTGCTGAAGAAACCCTGGTCCCTCTCTCAGCTAGGAAAGCCCTCCCCCACTGACCTTTGGAGCTTCCTTTGTTGCTTGTGGGTTGAGGTACCTGGGACCCTCCCTGCTAGGAGCTCTTCCCTGACCTCTCTTCAGGTCCTCTTCCTCCCAGTGCAGCATGGCCAAGGTTGGGCTCCCACTCCACTCAATGTCCAGTGAGATAAACCTTTCCTGTTGGCCTTCCTGGTTCTGGCTGGAAACCTCTTTCGCTCTGTTGTTCGGTGGCTTCTGCTGCTTGACACTTTATTGACAGCCCTTTTTTTTTTCAACATAATCATTATTTATTTTTAATGTTCTACAATCACTACCATAAAACTTAGATTTTTTTCTCCCCTCCCTACCCCCTACCACTCCCTTCCGTCCCCAAGATGACATACATTCCTATTGAATATGTTTTCACTATAGTCATGTTGTGTAGAAGAACTAAAATAAATGGGAGAAATCATATAACAAACTAAAACACACCCACACCCACACACAAATGATCTGCTACATTCTTCGAATGAATTCCATAATTCTTTCTCTGAATGTGGAAGGCATTTTCCTTCACTTGATAGTTCTTGAATTTGGCAACAATATTTCTTGGGGTTTTGAGTTTGGGATCCCTTTCGGGAGGTGAATGGTGGATTCTTTTGATGACTATTTTGCCCTCTGGATCTAGCATTTTTGAGCAGTTTTCCTTGATGATTTCCTGGAAGATATTGTCCAGACTCTTTTTTTTCATCATGGGTTTCTGGCAGGCCAATAATTCTTAAATTTTCTCTCCTGGATCTATTTTCCAGGTCAGTTGTTTTTCCAA
>CM053770.1:564420779-564474519 GCA_028658325.1 Potorous gilbertii
CAGCTGGTCCAGGAGAGCTGTTTGTGCATGCAAGTAGTTCATAGTCCCTTCTGAAGTTTCAGATGGAAGTACAGCCTTACTACTGACCTCTTTGGTATTTGTGTTTTGGTCTTTGTCCTCATAGAAAGATTCTATGGTTTTTTTGCCCTTCTTCTGCTTTTTCTTGTTCATGATACTGGTTGTGTGTTGTGGTTTCTGGTTTTTTCAGTTAGAAGCTGCAGAACTTGGTGTTGAGCTGATTTGTGTGAAAAAGCTAAGGGCAGGTGCTAATTTCTCTGTTTGATATTTCCCCATCAACCTTGGGGTTAGCTTGTTAAGTGTGGGGGAGGGGTGGTCTGGTCACAGGAGATCTCCTCAGCTGAACTGAGGCACAGGCAAGCTCAGGGGATGGTGGTCCCAGCTGCCCTATTGTTTTCCTGTTTCCTGTAGAGTGCTGAGGCACACGTAGACCCTAGTGTGAGTTTCCTCCCCTCCTGGGGCTCCTCTCCTAGCACTGAGGTTCAACTGGGTTCTAGTTCTAGTTTCTACTACCCCTAGGGTCCCTCTCCTTCTGGTTCACTTCTGGCACAGTAGGAGGAATTCCCCTTAGCTATTTTCCTAACCTCAGGTGTTATAAGACTATTTGTCCCCTCTGCTGTTTCAGCTGATCCAGGATTCTTCTGGGGAAATATTTTATGGTTCTTTCGAGGTCATCAAGGAGGGAGGAAAGGACATTTACTGATCACTCTGCCATCCTGGCTCCCAGAAGTTCAGGTAGATGATTTACAGACGTTTATTCTGTGGGCTGAAAGTCTCAGGAGCTGTTGTGTCTGATATCTGGGGCTCAGCAGCTGTCACTGGCTTGGCTCTGTTGGTCTCTCACCCTGGGCAGCTGCGCTGCTGGCTCCGCCTGCTGCTCTCAGATCTCCCTGGGGCTCTCTCGCTCTGCTGCGCTGGACGTGCTGAGCTGTGGGCTCACCCCCACGGAACAGATCCTTCCTGTGGACCTTCCAGTCTGTCCTGGGCTGTGAATCTGCCACAGTCTGTCCCCTATTGAATTCTACACCTCCAAAATTTGGTCAGATTCTCTTTTGAGAGGTCTGAAGGAGTTTGTCTAAGAGCTTAGGTGAGTGGTTGCTCTCACTCCACCATCTTGGCCCCCCCACCCCACCCTGATAGTCCTTTTCACAGGTATTTTGTGGGCTGTGAGGGTAGTGCTAGAGCATATGCATCTTTCTACTACACCATCTTGGCTCCGCCTCCTCAATTCCAATTTTCAAGGTGTCATTTTCTTCCTTAAGATTCTGGATTTCCTTTTCTAGTTGGTTGACTTTCCTTTCATAACCTTCTTGTTTTTCTTGGATTATTCTTATTTTTTTCTTTACTTTTTCCTTCCATCTCTGTTATTTGGTTTTTAAATTCTTTCTTAAGATCTTCTAAGACTTCTTTTTGGGCAAGTGACCATTTGACATTACTCATTGGGAATTTCTTTACTTCAACATCCTCCTCTGAAGATGAACTCTGGTCGTCTCTAGTCTATATAATAATTTTCTATGTCTGGATACTTTCTCCTTTACCTATGCATTTTTTTGGGTCAATAGCTTAATTTTTGTAATCACCTCTAGTCCTGGGATATGGGAAATGGTACCTCTTGCCCCAGATCTTCAGTTCTCCCCTCCTGCCTGGAACCAAAGCCAAATCTTCAACTTCCTGTAAATGCCCACAGCCAGGGCCATTCAGCCCCATTGCTTATGTATTCTTTGGGCATGTGCTGGATCCTTCTTGCCCCTGCCCCTCTTCATAGGACAGTTAAGTCTGGTGTTTCTTACCAGCAGAGGTTCCCTCCATCTTCCTGGGCTCAAATACCCAACTCCCCTCACTATCCTAGGGATGAAATTTCCTGTGGCTGGGGCCAAGGCAGCCTCTCAAACAAACTAACCTCAGGGCTTGCTGCTTACTGTTTAAGCAGTCAACCTCTTCCTTGTCCCAGGAAGACCCTGGGTGTGCCCCTATTTTTATTTATCTCTACCCACACTTTTTTTCCCCTAAGGTGCTATTTTAACTCTTTTGTAGGGGACAATCTTGAGAACTTGGAATTTTCTGACCTACTCTGCCATCTTTCCAGAATCCTCTTTTTAAGATTCATATTTTTAATCCAAATTCTTTGTTTTTTTTTCTCCTTCTGTATACTCTTTATACACAAATATAATTTCCACTCTTGGCCTTAAATCCTTGTGCAGATGTAATCTTTCATTTTGTGTTCTCTAACTAAACAACTAAGTTAAAATAACCACATGAGAACCCATTTGGATGACACTGCACTACATTTTTAACAATGTTACAACATCCCTGCATATTCCAAGAACAAAGAGCTAAGAAGAAAAGTGTGCTTGTTCACTATTTATTGCCATTATTTCCATTGCCTAGCAAACCTCGCTATGAAATACTACAGCCTTTTCCTACCTCTGGTTTCTTTAGATTAGACAATATAGAACATTTACATGGACACCCATGAAAGTAACATAATAATCTTTCATAAAATACTGCTTAAATAGATACTGTATCCAGGCTGCAGTTATTAGAATATTAGATAATTCCTATAGCATCAAATTTAGGAAAAAAGTAAATACAATTTTTGTTATACTTATAAGTTTTTACCTTATAGATTCACTTGCTGCTTTATCTTTCACAGTAGAAGAGAAAGAAGAATGTGTTTTATCTTCAAATAAGTAAGAAAGGGGTGGTTTAATGATATCTGTTAGGAAAAAAATGGAATATATATATTATTTTTACATCAACTGCATTGGTTACGTAAAGACAAATATGAAAGAAACCAATGTTACCTTCTGATTTTTGCCTATCTTTAAGAAGATATTTATTTGGAATAGTTAAATAACACCTCTGTAAACGACGTCTCTCTCTGTTTGGACCTTCTGTTGGATCCAATTGCCAAGAAGTTGGATAAGAGATGGGGTCATACCAGAGTGCTCTATAAGTGAATATATAGGAATATTAATAGTAGCATAATTCATAATTAACTATTATGAAATTAAGAATGATGCTACTTGGTAGTAGCAATTTATAATAAACACATAACCTAAGTATTTTGTAATGTATAAGGTAAGGCACATTATTAAAACATGACTCATGAGAAATAGGATGGAAAAGAAAGATAGAAAACCAGAGTTTAGATTTCACTTTTAATGCTGACTTCTTGTTCAACCATAAAACTTCTGAGGTCTTATTTTACCATTTGAAAAATGAGAATTTTTCTCTTTCTCAAAAAGAATAATAAAAGCATATTATCTTTCTCCATTAAAATATTTTCTAAAGCATAAAAACGGCACCAAGTTACAGAGTATCCATAGCTCAAATGAAGATGTTATAGAACCACTGCTTCTGAAATACATTGTGTCAGGTAATTGATTGCAAGGAAATTGTCAAGATAAGGCTTCATACATAGGTCATGTCTTTCTGATCACTGGATGCTGGATGAATTCTCACTGATCTGCTTGATTTATTTAAAGATAACACTTAATGTGAAACACTACATATGTAAAATTTACAGGATATGACAGATTTAAATTTAGCTTTCCAAAGGATCTCCTTTGCAAGTAAATTTTCTTCCATAGTGCCCATCATATCACTTTTCTAAAATAAGTCAACTAAAAAATAAATAAAAAAAAATAAAGTCATCCTCATACATAGATTTTTTTTTAAAAAATAAAAACATTTTAAACATAAAATATTTATATTGTAAAGATGTAAAATAACATTGTCATCTCTGGACACATACTCAAGAATATGTTAAAAATGTACATGTTTGCCAAAAAGAACCAATCATATATTTCTTACCTGTCATGCGTAAGCTGTTGAACAAGTTCTTGCCAACGTCTACTGGAACTCAAGTCTACTTTATACATTCCTCTGATATGCTGAATCACCTTTTTTCTTTCAATTCCCTGAGAAAGTGACACTGTTTGGGTGATGTCTGCAGCTATTTTAGAAATATCCTTTGATTTCATATCTAGGCGCTGGAAGAGACTAAATGAACAGAAACATGTAAAAAATACACTTAGACAAATGTAATTATGAATTATCTAAAATTTGCAGCAAGTTACACTGAACTTGACAATTTCACATTTTTGAGATTTCCTAATGGCAATATTTGCAGCATGAATTTTTGAACCTAAGAGCCTCTGAAACAGAAGGATCCTCAAAGCACTAGACTTGTTTTAAGCACAGCCTCCACAGACATCAATGAGGAAAGAAATGACTGCAGAGAAGGGGTCTATCTGCCTTATCACTATTAGCAAGAACTGCTGTCTAGCTGTCACCAGCAGGAGTCTTGCTAATGGAAGCTTCCCCCTCCATGGATTATTAGTGCTACTTCTACTAGCCTAGCTTTCACAAACATCATCTGGGGAAGCAACTACTATTGAAAAGAGCTATCCCTACTAGCTGCTACTCACAGGCTAGGCAAGTTATATGTGAAGAAACAGGTTACCCTAAGGAAGAGGCAATATGTGCCAGTCAGGTAAAACCATCCCCCTTGGACATGAGTGGAGACAGCCCAAGACCTGAACCCAAGAGCCTTGGGAACAGCAACTCTTGCAGCCCTGTGCCTAAAGCTCTCAACCTAGGAAGCTGCAGCTTAGTAACTGTTCCTGTAGTAACCACAGCTACTAGAGAAAAGAAAGTTCTTTCCACCAAAGCCTTTGGCACCATCAAATGTTCAGCATCAGAAACTACTATAATATTATCAGTGAAAATGATATTAAAGAAGAAGCATTATCATATGCTTTGCACAGGACCTTTTCCATTTGACTTGCAGTTGATACCGTTTATGTAATGTCGACCTCATTAGACTGTGAGTTCTGAGAGGAGAGACTAATTTTTCTATTATTGTCATCAGTGCTTATTTAGCACAAGGCTTTGCCTGCAGTAAATATTTATTCATTCATATAATCTCCACCCATCTATATTCCTAACTATACACATGTAAATGCACATATAAATTAAATAAACATTCATTTTCTGTCTGCTACCTGAAATGTATTCAACTATGTTTGTATAATGAGGGGGACATATGCAGGCAGCGTGGCATGGTGGCTTAGAAAGCTGGTCTTAAGGCCTGCCTCTTTCATATGTGGTCTATGGGATGCTGAAGGGCAAGCCTCAAGGTTAACTCTCTCTAAGACTATAGAAATTGCAGAGAAAGTGACAACCTGCACTAGCAGAAAGAGTTTCCTTACCTGGGAGATCTCTATTACCAATGAAATCACAGGTTCAGACTTTTACCATATAAGTAAAGAACTGTAAGACATGTTTGCTAAAAATGCATACTGAGTATACAGTTTCCTCAAAGATAAAACTTAAAAAAAAAAGTGGCTTACTTTTGTTGATTATTATTGACTGTTTTTTGCCAGGCAGCTTTATTCACAGATTCCTCAATCTCATACTTCCTTAACTCCTAAAAAAAATTTTTTTGAACAATAATTTTCTAACAAAGTATAATATATTTAGTTATCAGTAAGACTCTAATAATTGAATATGAAATAAAAGTTAACAAAGAAAAATAATATTACTTTGGAAACTAGAACATGGAAACCATATTTATTCACCCTTTAAACACTACTGACATCACACAGCAATTCTTTTGGACAGAAATACCATGAGAGTAGGAGTCAAGGGAAACCAGGCTTTAACAGGAAAAAGGTAATTTTTTTTCCCCTTTCTTTGAGATAGGAGGAAAAAGTTTTTATTGGATTCTACAAAGATGATTATGTTATTTTGCTCTTCTGCTACATGAAGCCTGAAGTTGAAAGTTAATGCTTTTACTATTTGCATTTTCTCTTTCTCTCTGTTTCTTCCTTCTTATGGTTCCTCCCATTGGTTCTAATACTTCTTTATCAACATGACTAATGTGAAAATATCTTTAATCTGAATGTATATGTTTATATATGTATATGCATAACATCCTGAGGAGGAGGAGAAAATTTAGAACTCAAAATCTTGGAAGTGAATGCTGAAAACTAAAAATACATAAATAGATTTTGGAAAAAAGTTAAGGCTTCAAAATCTGCTTTCCATCAAAGCATAAATGTATCTTTTAAAAAATGATCACCATAAAGAATAACTGAAATTAAATTCTTTTTCTTCTTTGTTGAAGCAAAAAAGCATTTATAAACAGGAAGCAACTTTGAGATGAAATGAATAACATTTTTATATAGCATAAGGAAACAAATTATTTTATTTTTTATTATGTGATGAAATTCCTTGTGACAGATTTTTTAAAATCTACTAAATTGTTACTATATATGTTATATATATATAAATATGTTACTATATTATATGTATAATACACTATATTATACATATATAGAGGTTATTATATACAGATCTTTATATGTAGATATCCATATATCTATTATTAAATCTATTTAAATTGTAAATATAATATTTATATTGACTCACCTCTTCAATTACTTTTAAGAAGTCTGATTTTGTTGGTAGACTGGGAAGAGTGCATTTATGACCACACAATTTTAAAATATTCATAAATAATCTTGCTGTGGCTAGTTCTTCTTCAGTCAAGTCTTCTTGGTGATTATGTAAAAATTCATTTAAATAAAGGACTAACTTGGCTCCATGCTGCAAAAGGAAGGGATAGGAGTAAAAGAAAAAATAGGTACTTAATGTTTATTGAACTAGATTACAATTAGAAAGTAAAAAAACAACAATACACAAAAAGCACTGTAAAATATGCATCTCTTTGTGCAGGAAAGACTACTTATTCTTTAAATTTTTATTATGGTCTAATTAATTTTTCCCCTATGGTAAGGATATAATTTCTCTTAAAAACCCTGAAAATATTTTCTTTCTAAAGCTTATAATACACAGATAAAGTTGTAAAAGTTGTAGTTCGGTTAGGAATTCTAAAGGGAATCGTTCTTCTGCTCTTTTATTAGCTTTAATTTAATTAAAAATAAAGAGTACAGAAAATCAAACAAGACCACGGAGGTCCTGAATCATGATTTCCTAAGTTTGGATACAGACAGCCAACAAAATCAGAGTGAATTATAAAGATATTCCAAATAAGATCTGGGCATACTATTGTTGTTAACTTCAACCAAGATGACTCCTAAGAAATAAAACTTACAGAAAAAAATGCCACATTATGCTTAAATATGTCTTCAAAGTTTGCCATTGGTTGGCAAGAGAACTTGAGTGCTGGCCAGATTACTAGGAGTAACGCTGCTCTTTTCTGTGCTAAGAAGCGTAAGAGATGAGAGCAAGAAGAGGCTACGTAACCAAATGATGAGACCAACTTTCACAAAACGCCTTAGCCAATCAATCTCAGTACAAGTCAAATCCCCTACACAAATCAAAAAGGAAATTCGTATTTCATAGATAGCATTCGGCACAAGTTACTATTTGTACACAGTCAAAAAGTACCAGTCAGGAAGCTTAGAACTGCACTGAGACTTGGAACAACTGGCATATGCCTCCTTATTTTTAAAACTGTAATTGAAACCTTAGAGTTTACAAAAGAAATGTAAATTCTTAACAACCTTATGGAAGATCACTCCATATTGTTAATAATATCTATAAATGAACCTTTTATAGTAGCAAAGAATTGGAAACAATGTAGATGACTATCAAATAGGGAAAGGCTAAACAAAAATGGTACACAAATAGAATATTGCCATACTATATAAGAAAAGATGAATATGGTTAATAGAAGCTTTTCTGAAGTGAAGTATAGAGAATAGAAAAAAAATTCAAAGGAACTACAAAGTAAATCAAAAGAACAACAATAATGAAACAACTGAAACTGAATGCTATGAAATTACAATAACCACCTTTGTCCCAGAGAGAAAGCCCCTATTCCTTTACACTGTAGAGATGAGGGAATATAGGTTGTAACACTGCATATGGCAGGAGTTTTTTATATCTTGTTTAGTTTTGAATTTTTTTTTCCTTTTAAAAAAATTCTATGTCTTGATAGATGACTCTTAAGGAGGGGTAGAAAAGGGGATAAACTAAGAAATTGTAGATGATGTAAAAACAAAATATCAATAAAATTTTATTTTTAAAATATCAAAAAATGAAGCTAGAAAAAGGTTTTTCTGAAATTAGCAAAAACAAGGAAATGCTTCATTATCACAAAGAACAATCTTGCTAATTAAAAATTAATAGTTTAAACAGAACTCCTATGCTTCAATGTCTCATCTTGTTGTGGAGATGACTATGGGTTTTCAAGGGCTACGCCACAATGCAACATGGTGCAATACACACAGAGCCAGCTTTGAGGTCAGGAAATGCTGGTTCAAATCCCATCTCATACATGTACAGGTTGGGAGATCCTAAGTAAACCACTTAACTTCTCAGTAAGAAACATTAAAATATAAGTGCTTAACAAAATAAATAGAAATAAAATACGGATAATGTCAATTTGTGTTTTTTCTGAGCCAATCTGCAAAGCAAGGATCCACTGTTATTTGAGTTTGAGAGCACTACTCAAGAGGGTGCTGAACTGCATTGTTGGAGGCAGCTTCCTCTCTTGGAAGTTCCTGATGTTAAGGAATGAGAAGGTCCATTTCTTCTTCCCTATTTCAGCAGGACACAAGCTCTAGAAGGTTCTAAAAGGTTTTCAGTATGGGTCCAGTAACAGACTCTATGTCTATTGTGACCAGAACCAACCAAACTATGTTTTAAAAGTTCAATAGAAAGCTGGGCATGGGGTGATTTTCATAGTAATGGCTGGGACCATGATGATTATAGAGAAAGTTTATAAACTACATTCATAGATGAGATATCCACAAGAATATTAGGACATCTGACCTTCTACAACTTTGGCACCTCTCTCAATGCACATAATTTTTCAAGTATCACTGACGATGACAGCCTTAAATGAAACTGCTCTCTCTACAATGACCAATGATTCTTTTTGACCTCACTGCTGATTACATCTTCCTTTTTGATATTCAGGTTTTCACAACATCTGCTCTCTACTGGTTCTCCTCCACCATTCCTTGGTATCTTTGGCTGGATCCTTACCCAAGCTATGACTACTAACTGAGAGTGTCCCCCAAGGTTCTGTCCTAACCTCTCTTGTCTCTATGTCCAATTTTATTTAGTGATTTCATCAGCTCCTGTCTATTCTCAACATTACCTATCTGGCCCTAACCTATCTTATGACTTCCAGTACTGCATCTCCAACTGCCTTTTCTTCATTCCAAATTAGATATCTTTTAAACATCTTAAACTCAATATGTCCAAAATTGAGCTCATGATCTTTATCTCAAATCATCTCTTCTTCCCAATTTCCCTGTTACTGTTGAGGGCACTACTATCCTCCCCCTTCTACTTGGGTTCAGAATCTACTTGTCATCCTCTATTTCTCAAATCTTTCTGTCCTCCCTCCCCCAATTTGGCTCTATATTAGATTGTGAGCTCTCTGAGGTTATCGAATCAGGTGCCAAAATCTTGTTGTTCCTATCTTCACATTACCTTTTCTGTACGTTGCCTCTTCTCTACTTGTACTTCAGGCCTTTATGCCTTGACTCTTGACCTTCCTTTGGTATCTGACAACATACACCCTCATACTCTACTCTGGTTTTTCATAACAACAAATTTTAGGAAGAAGTTTTAGGAGTGTTCAGAAAAGGAGAACCAGGGTTGTGAAGGGCCATGTGATGATGGATTTAAGGAAATGGGGATGTTTGTCCTAGAGAAGACTCAGGGGAACCACAAAAGTAGTCCTCAAGGGCTATAAAAATGGAATGAGATTAGAGGCAGTATGGCCCAGTGGAGGAGAGCACACTGGCTTATAGCTAGAAGATGTCAATGAAAGCTCCAGCTCTGTCATTACCCTTGTTAGCTTATGCAAGTCACTTAATCTGACTTGATCTAAGTTTCCACATCTGCAAAGTGAGGGGTGTTGGACTAGATCAACGGTGTCAAATTCAAATAAAAACAGAGCTCCATAGGATCTGCTTCTAAGCATACTAACTTTAGAAAATCACAAAGTAACAATACCTATGCTGCACTGTATTTTTATTTATTTTGTTCAATGTTTCCTAACTATATTTTAATGCACACATTTGTGAATTTGACACCTCTGGATTAGATGATCTCTAAAAATCTCTTCTAGCTCTAAATCTATGAAACTGGATCTGTTTAGCCCCAGAAGGTAAAAGTTATAAAGAGGCAAATTTAGTTATGAAATAAGGAAAAACTTTCTAAAGAACAAAGCAAACCAAAAGTGAAATGAGCTGTTTTTGGGAGGTGACTGATTCCTTCCACAATGAAAGTCTTCAAGCAAAAGCGGAACAGGCATTTATGTGTCGGGTACATTGTAAAGGGATTTTTTTTTTTTAATTGAGGTATGGATACATCTAAATGGCCACTGAAATTTTTCTAACTCTAAAATTTTGTGATTCTATGAAATGCCAACAACCTAATTTGAAAATAAAAGACCACTATAGTTTTTAGTGATATTTAAATTAACATATTAAATCATGCTGTGTCATTCCTCCAAAGTAAGATAAGCATATGCAATGGTGAAAACAGCAAGATGAGTGTTTAACAGAATACTATGAATTAAGCAAAAGACAGCTGCTACCTGACCAACAGAGACACATGGACTATGAGCAGAAGCCCTGCCAAGTTGGCAAATTAAGAAAATGTTAAATGACTAGAATATTTTCAGCTATGTGTCTCTTAAAGGAAACATTCTTTATTTAACCTAAAAAACAAATTTTTAAGTGCAATCTAAATTCTATATTCAAAAATAAGTGTAAAAAATCTTCAAAACAGGTTTTTATTTTGGTGTTGTCATACCACTGAAGCATTAATCTAAAACTATAGAAAGAAATGTCCTCATTTTTCTACAATTCAAATTACTCACTACCTCAATAATTAGAAATGAGATTCTAAGTAGGAAATGAAAATAACTATGTTGTCAGCAAAAAACCTGTCACAAAACCTACAAGCTTTATTACACTCTTGAGGAAAGAAGCAGGTTTTTAATTGAGGTATAGATAGGTCTAGATTACACCATGGTATAATGACTAGGCAGGATAAAAAATTTGATCATTTTCTTTTCCCAGAAATTTTGAGCTTTGTCCTAGTTTATAATGGACAGAAGATTAAAGCTAGTACAATAATGAGGATGCTGAAAGCTAGAAGTGACAAATGAGTAAACAGATGGAAAAAATCATAACACTGAGTGATAACTACTTAAAGAAATTCTTATTTCATAGATAAGGAAATAAGGCTCTGAGCAGGTAAATGAATGACCCATGGTTACCACCTCATAAGTCTCTGAGATAGTAATGAACTTTGGGGTCCCACCTCAGGTCCAAGCAGCACTTCTTTCATGACTTGAGGCCTTTTAAACTAGAAGAGACATTGGGGACAATGACGCAGGGGAAAGGGGGAAGGGTAGCTAGCTAAATATACCTTAGAGAGCCCAGAGGGTGTTACTGTGTGATGGGACAAAGTCACAGGACTTGAGTCCAAATCCTGATTCTTCTACTTACTACCTGTATAAAAATCATTTTTACTTTATGACAGTCAGTTTCCTAATCTGTAAAATGATGGAGTTAGACTAAGTCACATCTGAGATCCCTTCTACAGCAGCTTTAAATCTATGGTTCTAAGTATAACTGATGTTCATAATTATTATAATAGGTTATAAGGAAAATATCAAATCACATTCAAATTAAATGGATAATTATTGAGACATTAACACAAAAATTACAATTTTACATTGTGTATGGCTGTGAACTCTTATTCACTGACAGTAGGACGAAAGCCCCTAATTTTCACCTAGAGGAAGAGTGCAGGTGCTGACGGTTAAGTGAATAAAAGAAATCAACATTAAGGATGTCTGTTACATTCCCAGGCTAGTCCACAGGACTATTTAATCTATAATGTAGTTGTAATATTGTATATATGCAATTAAAATTAAAGTGACAAAACTACACTATTGCAAACAACATTTCTGTTAAAGTATATGATATATGAAACAGTCTTTGAAGGACTAGTAAAACCGTCAACAAAAATTTTTCTTTGCGGAAATTTATTCTGAGTATCAAGTAACTAACTTACAAATGAATGTTTGGAGCATAATTTGTTTCTAACTAGCACTTAACAGCTTGCATTTATATAGGGTTTTAAGGTTTGCAATGAACTTTAATGTTATTTCATTTGGTGCTAACTTGGAGAATATCTCTACCCTGTTTAAGATCAGAAGGAAGTATGAGGTATATTTTAGAAATATTTCTATCCTAAGTAATGCAAAAATAATAACATTCAGGCTTAAAAGGATAGACTTTTAAGCATTATGATTATCTGTAAAAATTTTAGTTAGGCAGCTGCTATGAAGCACGTTGGTTATCTGGAAAATTCATTGGCCAAGATACTTCCTTCTCAGATGATGCACAGAATAAGTACATATTCGGTACACAACAGTTATTCCTTAAAATTTTCTAAATTCTGATTTTAACACCTCAAAGAGGACATTTCCTTATACAAAGTAGAACAGAAGAATGGGATCATATGTGAAACTAAGACTTTATATTACTCTCTTACATACAGTTTGCTTTTCTTTTCAAGTATCTATTAAGTTCAATATGTTACTTTCACAGCTGTCCTGGTTGCGCATCATTCTGAACATCCTTCTATTCTCTTCTGTGCATTAAAGAAATTCTTGAACACTGAACAGATGATTTTCTATGGAAGAAGTCCAAGTTTTCAACAACCAAATTAAAAATGTTTTGTACTTCTAATAATAAGAGACAGGAAAGTTAAAATAAGTTTGAAGTTCACTCACAAGGATTGGCAGAGATGGCAAAAAAGGAAAATGGCCACTGTTTGAAGGAGTTGTGTGAGGACAGGCTCCCTAATTCCTTGTTATTACAGCTTTGAGTTGATCCAGCCATACTTAAAAGCAATTTGGAAATACATCCAAAAAAGTCACTAAATTGTGCATGCCCTTTGACCAAATGATACCACTACTAAGCATATGTTACCAACGAGATTAAGGATAAAAGGAAAGTACCCATATATTCACAGCACAATTTTCTGTTGAGCAGCAAACAACTGGAAACAAAGCAGTTGCCTATCAGCTGGAGAGCAGCTGAACAAACTTTGGTATATGAAAAAGATGGAATTATTATTGTACCAGAAGAAATCATAGAAGGTATGCATTCAGAGAAACCTAGGAAATGAAACAACAAAGTGATAAGAACCAGACAACCTATATTTATGAAGTGACTACAAGAAGGTAAAGAAAAACAGCTTTGACAGACTTAAGAACTCTGACCAACGCAGTGATCATTCAAGACTCTGGAAGTGTGATGTCAAAACTCCCTTCAACTTCCTGATTGAGAAGTGACTATAGGTGTGGAATGAGATACATACTTTCAAATATGACCAATCCAACACAAATTGGACTTTCTTGTTATCAGGGAGAATTTTTATCTGCCAAAAGGGCAGGAGAAGAGATTTGACAAGAGAGTGAAAAGAGAACAAACATTTATTAAAGTGTCAACCAGGTGCCAGGCACTGCTAAGTACTCTACAAATATTTTCTCATTTTATTTTCACAACCCTATAAGATATGGGCTAATGATCCCCATTTTACAAATAAGAAAGCTTGCTAAGGCTAGCTGGGGCCATATGTGAACTTGGGTCTTCATAATTTGAGGCCCAACACTCTAACCACTGCGCCACTCCCTCTTGCCAAAGGAGAGAGGAGGAAGAGTGATAGTAATGCAAAATATAAAGAAAAAAAAAGAACAGCAATGAAACAATTTTAGAACACACAGAAGAGAACAGAAGGCAGTTGTAAATGTAATATAGATAGTAAAAAAAAATCAATAAGATTTTAAAGTGTATTCTATATTCTAAGCACTGTCCTACGTCTTTAGGATATTTTTTTTTTTGAAAGGACAGTCTCTCCTCTCAATGAGCTTACATTCTAAAAAGGCATAAGTAATAAATCTGATTTTATATGTAATCTCTTAATGGATTTCTTTAAACATCAAAATGTTCATATTTGTCAATGATTTTCTACTTTATAAGAAACATTTAAAAAACTTAAAGAGCTACATAAATGTAAATTTATTATGATCATGCTATTGTATTAATAACCTTTACAATAACTACTACTACTACTACTACTATCTGAATGGGAAGACCTTTCCCACCCATTAATAGGCCTATGTAACCTGCTTTGGGCCTGGCAGACTGCTGTGATGGAGTCTGAGTCATATGGCATGGTGGGAGGAGCTTGCCGAATGGATAGGGCAAGAAAGGTAGAGCAGGAAGGGAATGCTGCTAGCATGAGTTAGAGAATGGGCTAAAAGCATAGGACTTTGTGAAAACTGGGAACCAAGACTACAGAAGGGAAAATCCATAGATTTAGAAAGATATTTGTAAGAAATACCAACAGAACTAGGGAAAGAAATGGGAGGAGTGTGTAGAAGAGGATGGGCATTTGTTAACAAATTACCATATTATACATAAAAGCTGAGATAAATTTCCAGAGGAAAAGAGTTCAGGTGGAAAAGGAGTTAGCTGATTTGTATGAGAAGTTTTATAAGAGCAAGCTAGAAAGTATCAAGTGGCAACAGAAAAGACAGTTATGAGAATGGCTCAGAAAAAGAGAGAAATTAACAACAGGAAGGTGCATGCAGCCTTTGCATGTGCGGAGCCTGATAGGACGCAGACACAGGGAAGGAAGATGTATAGGAGGAAAATGAACCAAATTACATGAGGAGGCTTCTAGGAATGTGGACATTTGTCTAATACTACAAAGGAAGCAGGAGAACTGGGAGGGCTACACAGTGTTTAAGGAAGTAACAGGGGAGGTCACAGATACTTCAAAATATTTTAAGATCACTTACCCCCAAAATTGGAGAATCACTAGTATCTTGGATGGCAAGAATCAGGGACAAGAGGTCTGAGGAGTATGGGTAGATGATAGAGATTGTTTGAAATGTATAGGTATTAGAATCCTTTTGTATAACAACCTTTTAGGGACTACTATATTTAAGAAGGCAACAATGGAATTAATTTTTTAGTTTTAGCTTCCAAAATACAGTATCCCACTGACTCTATGTGGCCTAGTGGAGACAGGCCCTGATACTTGCTTAGAGACTGCATGAGAAAGTTAAAGGAAGAAATAATGAAAACTGCAATTATGATTGGAGATGCAGATGCATATCCCAGCACTCCCTTAACAGGTTCTCACAGAAATATAATAGTGAAGGTTGCTCCTCCTTATAAATACATAATTCTGACTCTAGTAACTGGGGAAATAGGGCACCCTCTTTTGGAGGTGCTGGATAAGATTTCACAGTTAGAGATGACTAGGAGAATTGGGGAAAAGATAAATTTCCTCCAGAGAGAAGAATAAATAGCCAGTGGATTCAAACTCAAAATAGATTAACAAGGAAAGAATTGTTTACTGCTTTATTGAGATAGGGCAGATTTTTGAAGAATACATGGTACTCCAACTATAGAACTACATAAGACGTACTGAGAAAATGAATTTAACACTAGACAGAATAGGGAAGTAAGAACTGTCCCTTTAGTTCCTCCTGTATTATCATATCCAAGTTTGTCACACCTTCAGGGAGAATAGGAAATTGGCCAAGCCCCAGCTCAGATTAAAGTAATACAGATTACAGACCCCATATCTGTTTAACCATATACTGGAAAAATGGATCAACTGTTGTAACTAGGGCATTAATACATACTGGGGCAGAGGCCTCTCTTCTAAATGGAAATTATGATAAATTTAAACATGGAACTCCTACTACCATCACAGGACTGGGAGCAGCTGTAATATCAGCCAAACAAGCTAAACTAATGATGAAAATTGGTCAATTAGAAAGAGTAACAAGAAAGAATATACCATGGTAATTGTACCCATTCCTGAATACATCATTGGGATAGATATATTAAGAGGTATGACTTTAAATCTGACTGATGGGAAATAACTAATTTGCAATAAGGAAGACAGGAATTAATGCAGTTCTAATGGGTTCGTGAACTCCAGATGCACAGTTGACACTCTATTTACCTGCTTCTGGTTACTGTCTTTGTATTCTTTTTGGCCTGTGTTTGTTTGTTTAATCTGTTGGTTAGATTTGTCTCCCGTAGGCTTAGTGCTCTCCACTTATAGATGACTGACTGCTTAAGGTGGATATCACCCTCTCTCCAAAACTGTGATGCATTACCCCTGGACATGGCATCGACCAGCTGGCCAGCTAAAGAACTGACCCCTCGAATGGTACCTCCTGATACAGGGACAGCTCTATGTCCAATCTCAGGAGGAAGTAGTTACAGAAGAAGAGACCTTCGCCCCTGATCCTAAAGGATTCTGGGTCCCATTTGTTTGAGAGGGGAAATGATGGTGTGCTTATGTTCAAGCCCCCACTCCCTAAGATATTATTTTATGTGTTTATTTTGTGCTATCCCTGTTATACTGTTGCAAAGTTATGTTGATACCAGTTATCCCTAAATTCCCATTGACCTACATAATGGACATGAAAAATTTTGGGGTCAAATGTAGAGTTAATGAAATGAGAAGATCTTTCCCACTCATTAATAGGCCTATGTGACTGACTTTGAGGTGGGCCCAGCTGACTGCTATGATGAAGCCTGAGTCACACGGAGCCTAAGTCACAAGGCATGGTGGGAGGAGTCTGTCAAATGGGTGGAGCAAGAAGTGAGAGTAAGGCAGAGCTAGGAGACAGCAAGGCAGAGCTGAGGCAGAGCAGCTAGCATGAGTGAGAAAGGGAGGAATTTTGCCAAGGGGAGCTTGTTTGTGGGGAGGCCTAACCAAGGGAAGGCTTGGGGATGTCCATACACCTTAGATTGATGTGTACAAACTTTTTTGTTATCATGGTGGAACTGGCTTTCTGGTATCTGAATAAATATTTTGGTTTTACTTTTGAGGAAGACAGTTATTTATATTATGAAAATTTACCCTGGAAATATGTATGCATATTCACAGCAGCTGCAATCGGTATTGCTTGGCATTACACCACCTTTATAACTACTACCATTACAACTATTAGTACTACTGCTACTACTATTGTTACTAATCTTTGGCTTTTAATATGGAACATGTTGTCCCCTGATGTAAAAGAGGATAGCAATATGTTTTGATGATTTTTCTATGCCTTTTCACGTATGGCTTAGTTCTAGGCAAATGTATAAAGATATCCACTAAAATGTTGAAGGTTAAAATTCTTTTAAATATTTTACTTTGGGCTATATTTAGGAGCACATTCAATAAAAATCTATTTCACAAGCCACAAATTTAATGCTAATATAAATTAAGCAGTGGTTCCTTTCCTAACATATACTAAAACTGAAAATCTTTTCAATGAAATCTCCAGAGCAAGGTAAATTCTCACAGAATTCAGATCTGGTATTTATAAATTTTTAAATCTAGTAAATTGGATATAGGAAGAAGGGGCTGCAAAATGTGAACAAAGGCAGAGTGTTGCCTAGTATGCTATTTAACATTACTTAACAATAATTTTCCTTTACTAAAAATAGACAAATTTTTGACCTACTACATATCAGAATATCTATAACCTTAAAATTTAAACTTTAAAAATGGTGATTATGATATAATAATTATAAAACTAGTTAACATTACATAGGGCCTTAAGGTAATATATTTTACACATTATTTCATTTGATCTCACAATGACCTTAGGAAGTAGGTTCTATTAGTATTCCCATTTTATAAAAGAGGAAACTCCAACTGAGAGAAGTGACATGACTTGTCCAGATTGATCCAGCCAGCAAGCACGTGAGGCAAGATTCAAGCTCAGCTTATTTGGCTTAAAAAGGGCCATGCATTATATCAGACAATGTATTTTGGTTTCAGTAATTTATCTGTAAGACTTTTTATGTGCTCTTTTATTTGAATGTTAAATACTGAAATGCTTACTTGTAAAGAAGGGCTCAGGCAGTCTCGAAGTATTTCCTGATGATATGGTTGATGCATTATTTCAAAAGCTTGCTTCCTCTCCTGGGGAGGGTGGGTTGGTGACAACATATGTACCAAGAGTCTCCCAAGCTGCATGCGGAAGGTTTCTTTACAAGACAACAGAATCTTATTCCACTGTTGTCTGGGAGCATTGGTTCTACTTGAGCCCTTCATTCAAGACAAGAATGAATTTGTCAGTGAGTTACTTTGGACAAAAAGAGCTTATTCCTATCACTAATATTAAAAAGAGGTCTAAGGACAGTGTTTTCCATTATAGCTCTAACTACTTTCAAAAGCAAAGCAAAAAAAGATGAGGGGTATAAGTTTCATACTAATATTAGTGACCAGCTACTTCACACTCTACTAGCCTCACTCAGCTACAATACAGGAAAATGATTCCTTAGCAATCATTACTGTATAAAGACTATTATATATATATATATATATATATATATATATATATATATATATATATACACACACACACATATATCTATACATATATATATACATACACATACACATACACACACACACACACACACACACACACACACATATATACTGTATAAAGACTATTCTTTCAGAGGGTAAATGAGCATGGAAGCTATCTAAGCAATCTCAGAATCAGAAGACATAATGGAAGAGAATCCCAAAAGAAATAGGTTCTAAAAACATAACAGAGAAAGATAAAACCTCCATTCCTTAAGAATTAATGGAAACCTTCCACATAATTACTTACAAGTGATATTCTCATTCCTTCTACCATAGTCATTAACATTTCTTTCTGAAATGGGTTCAAATTGGAAAGGTGTTCATGTTGAATTTCCTCTTCAGAAATTCCAGCCTCAGAATTTGAGGTTCTGCCTTGAGTTGTGGTCCCTGGTGTAGTCAGAATATCAATAAAATCTGGACTAAATTCTTTTAATAGAGAAATAAACATGAAGAGAAAACAAAAAATTAACTAAGTCATTGACACTCGGTCTATGTTAATGGGATCTAGTGCTACCACTAAAACATTCTAGGAGCACTATACATTCACTTAACATATTATTTCTAAGAAGTTAAATGATTAGAAACTGTTTCATCTAAAACTATATTGTCAAAATTTTATTTCTTTTAATACACAACTCTGATTTAAAATATAACTAAATTTATTCAAATATGCTAAATAAATACTGCAATGGTTGAATTCATATGACTATAGAATAAATCAAGCTCACTGACTATACATAGGGTACTTGATAAGTTTCTGTAAATGTATTTCCCCAGTTTATATGGCATATTGATTTTAAAAGTAGTATCAAATTAAGTAATGCTGTGAGGGATAAAAGGTCTACTTTTAAACAAACTAATTCAATATAAATTACAATTGTTTATAATAACACTCCATAAAGTAACATTTTCTAGTGAATTATTTGTAAGGAAACTATAAAATCAAGATGCTGAAATACATAAAATTCTTCTTACTTTCAGTTCAGAAGCAGTTTACAACTCTGGAAAAATCTAAGTAAGATGTATTACTTCAGAGCATGGCTTATTGGAGACTAATTCTCTAAAACCTCACAAACTGACCAAATATCCAGATGTGTTCTAACTCTCATCTGGGTCTCTATCTCAAGCACTACCTTTTATATTATAGTGTCCTGTAAATTTAATTTATATTCCCAACTAGATTGGAAGCTATTAAGGGTAGGGGCTCATTTGTATATCTCTTTGAAGCATCTAAATATAGTGTCTTTCACATAATAAATATTCAACAGATATTGGTTTATCTGAATATTTTAGGGTTATGAACACCAAAATATTCTATAGGACTTCTGTATGACAGTTATTACCTTTGGACTCTTTTTTATTCACTTCCTAAATAGAACTCTGCTTTGCTTTAAAAAAAAAGTCTATGCAGGAAAATTTCAATTTATGAAACAGATAAACTAAAGAATGATCATCTGTATCAAAAGAAGAACTTTCATCCTACAAAAGATTTCTCTGTAGGATTCCTTTCGTCCAGCATCTGGCACATAGCAAATGTTAAATAAATGTTTTTTGATGGACTAAAGAACTCCTACAGCCTTTAACATGATTCAGATTTATGAAAAGACTATTGATAAACAACTTTTCAGGAATTCATCTACTATTATTGTATACACATTTATTCTGCTGAACAAATATCAAAATAACAGGAACTTCAATTACTTTTTGAACATGTCCTTATCAGACAATAGATATTCATAGTCTTGATTTACAGTGATGTTTCATTTATTTGGTACTTTAGAGAAATACAGAGAACATGAGTTTATTTCCAGATAAGTAAAAGCTTAGACTCATGATGACATATAGTCATCATTATAAAGACAGGACCATAGAATCTGGAGTGGGAAGGGATCTTGGAGATCGACTCCTTCATTTTTGATGATGATGAAGCTGGGGCCCAGAGAAGTTAAGTAATTTGTCTGAGATCAGAAAGCGAGCACTATCAGTATTCAATCCCAGACCTTGATTCTATTTACATGCTCTTTCCACTACCCCAAGTGGCCTATCTGTGCTGTAATACAATGAACACCCTTGAGGCATGATAATTTGGTACCATATGAAAAAGTCCTCATGATTATGCACTTCCAGTTAGTCTCACTTTTGTTTTATATTCAATGTTGGCTGGCATTGTGGTAGGTTTGCTTCTAAGCAGGGAGGGCCTGGTAAATGTTTAACATCAGACAAAAAAAAAGTATTATATAATATGCATGACAAATTTTCAAGTTTAATCTGCATCATTAACATATTCTCCATCACTTTCTTAAATCTAGATAATCCATAAAACCCTCTAAATAAAGCCCTGATTTGTAGTTTGCCAGTTACTGACATGTAAATGCTCATGTTGAAAATTTAACCATCAGCTCTCACAAGCTGGTACAGCCTGGCTCCAGCACATTATTGATTCTAACACACAGTCCCCTTGAACCTACGGCAGAACTGAAGTTTTTCAGTGATAATAACTAAACTTGCAAACTCAACAACCTTAGTGTTAAATTCAAATGGTAAAGTCCTGAGTGTCATACAGACTTTTTTTTTTTTTTGTTGCTCATAGGTCTTTTTCTGCTACTCTGAGGTTTATAATTCAGTTCTAAATAGCTGAAGTATCAGAAGTCTAACCACTGAATAGGGAGGGAATATGCTTCCGCTGTCTTATCTCAAAGATTACACTTTATTTTTAACTCTTTCACAAACTATTTATCATAGATATCTGTGTTGGAGTTTGATTCCCCAAGACAAACACCTTGAGTTAAGGGTCTACAATCTTTAAGTTTGACAAACATGTTTAATAAAATAATAAAATAAACAGTAGAGGCTTAATAAATTTTGGTTGTTTGCTCTATCTTAAATACATAAGAAATGTCACATGGTATCAGTATCATTACTCATCTAAGGTAATATTCTCCCCAGGGGAATACAAGCATCTTCAGTTTTATTTCTGTGTTTGAATCCCCAGTGCCTAGCATAGTGTGTGGTAGATAGTAGCTACCTGATGAATACATAAATTCTACCAGTGACGGGAGCTCAAAACGAGGTACCTCCAATTCAGCTGTTCCATTAATAGTTTAGAAAAACAGAAAACTGAAATAACTACACTGTATAACCATCTATAATCATACTGAGTTATTCTTAATTGTTATGTTGTGCAGTTACCTTGATAAATGAGCCTGTTAACTGCTAACACAGTAAGCCTCTGCAGTCTCTGGGAGAGCTCTGTTTCAGATGCCCGAATAGGATTTTCTTGGCTCATTCTCCGCTGCATCATCATATTGAGCTCATCACTTGCCACTGAACGCATTTTCATCAGAAGAGATTCAGATGGAAGAAGAGAAGATTTTCGGGAACCTTCACGCATAAAAGAAAAAGAGAAAATGCTAATGCTGGTAAGGAAGGAAACATTTAAAGCTCTTAGCAAGGAAACCAGTTTTGTTGCAACTTAAAAAAAACAGTAATGCCAGAACAACAACAAAAAAAGCTTAATGTGTGGTTTATTTAAACACTGTAGAGAAAGTGATTTAAAGAAAGTACTTCTTTCCCCCTATTTGAAGAAGTGTAACAGTACTTTCAATTGAAAAGTTCTGTAAAAAAGCTTTTAAATAGAAATGCAGTTTTAAATCTGCAGTGGTTTGTTTTGAAAAATGAAAGTTAAGTCAATATAATTATGGGAGAGTAGAGTAATAAAAAAGTTGCACAACATCACTGTTTCACTTCCTCATATTCACCTTTATCAACAGATTTTCAACTATTCTGTGCTCTAATCATAATATAACAATAATCCAATAAAGACTTTTTCTTGCACAATATTTAGTGACATAAAGTAGAAATCAGTGACATGGAAGAGACCAGAAAAATGATTACAATTCCAGTGATCTGTAATCAAAATTATTTTGAACATATGCATCATTTATTCAATATTATAAAGAATTTCCTGAGAAATGTTTTCTCAAATCGAATAGGTAGGAATTGTCACTATTATTGCACCTGCTTCTGTGGGAAATGTACATGAAGTAGATCCAGTAGAAAAGTGAGGGGTTGATTCTTGATTTAACAAATTCAAGGCCAAGGGCATCGGAAGTTGACCATAAGAATTAAAATGATGTCTTGGTGGATGAGGAATAATGGAATCTTTCATTGCAACTGAAACTTTGTTTTAAATGATTTTTTTTAAAAAAAATCAATTTTTATAAATATCTATAAATGTTATATATATATATCATTATATAATACATATTATATTACATGTTACATATGCCTGGATACTTATGTAAAGATATTGGTGCAACATGGAGAAGGACTAAGCATTTGTATAGCACCTACTACATGCCAGTCACTGTGCTAAGCACTTTACAAACATTATTTCATTTGATCCTCACCACAACTTTATGAGGTAGATGCTGTTATCATCCCTACTTTACAGCTAAAGAAACTGAGGCAAATACAGGTTAAGTGACTTGTCTAGGGTCACAGAGCTAATAAATGTCTGAGGCCACATCTGAACTCAGGTATTCCTGACTTCAGGCCCAGATCTCTATCTGCTGCAATACCTAATTGCCAAGATCACAAAATGCTTTAACAAATTAGACTGACCGGAACAATCCAATGAAAAACATAGACTGATTATAAAACTCTTGAGTATAGTTGCCTTTGAGAAAAAAAAGAGGAAATTTTAAAAAAGCAAATATATAAGCTATGCAAGAGGTAAAATTCCCAGAGTATGCTATCAGATTGATACAGACTGATTAATTTTCTATAACTTTCCTTAAATATAGGACTATATGGCAGCCTGAGTCATCAGGTGAAGATAAAATTATAACATACTATACTTTCTAAGGCAGGAAAGTACATTTATATTTAAGAAAGATTTTCAATGAGATTTGAAAGGGTGTGTTGGTAAGTCTCAAATAATCAGAAAATTAATACCAATTTCCTGAATGTTGCATTTATGAGGTTAACTGTACATAAATCATTTGAAGCAAAAATATGATAAAATACATTTTAAACATATATCTGAGTCATTTTTTTTAGGCAGTATTTCTAATCAATCAGTCAATAATCATTTATTAAGCACCTACTATCTGCCAGACACTGTGTTAAGTGCAGGGGATACAAAGAAATGCAAGTAAGTCCTCTTATCCTTGAGGAATTAATGTATGAGAAATTCATCACTGGCTGTACTTTGAGGGGTCAACTTATTTGTTCCAAGGACCACCACTTGTTATAGAAACCAAACACTTCTTTTAGGTAGTAAGTACTACCTTTTAATCTAGCTCCAACCTGCCTGAATTTCTGGATAATCTTGGAGTTCTTAGGAGCTCTATGGACAGATTTCAGAACTTGGAAAGGGAAAAAAAAATTACATCTTACATCTTTATTTTTACTAACCTTTAAATGAAACTTAGAATGGCCTTCAAATATGAATGTAGGGAACAAACATTATTTTGGGAAGGGGTCCACAGACTTTATCAGACTGCAAAAGGGATACAAAAAAGGTTAAGAATTCCAGATTGAGACACTTTTGCTGAATAAATTAGTTTCCATTTAGGGGCCTTTCCTACCCTTCCATTACAATGAAGTATTTCACTTGTGACTTTGAAATTATAAGAATACTGGAGATGACATTAGTATATCAATACATAATGTTTTACCTTCACTACAGCATCAGTCCATTGTAATCCTGTTCCCAATGTTCTAAGGTTCTAAGGTACCTCTCTCAAAGTTATCCATACTCTTGCCCAAACTCAATCTGAATATACTGATTTACATCAAATTTTCAATGTCAAAAAACAAAACAAAACAAAATAGGACTTCTACAACACATTTTGATACTAGATACTGTCTTGTATTATATACTCCAGCTTTAAAATTCCTTAATTTCAGAAAAACCTGTGAAGACTTATATGAACTGATGCAAAGTGAAGTGAGCAGAACCAGGAAAACACTGTACACAATAACATCAAAATTGTAAAGATGATCACCTATGGAAGACTCAGCTAACCTAATCAATACAATGATCTATGATAATTACAAAGGATTCATGATAAAAAATGCTACCCATGTTCAGGGAGAGAACTAATGGCCTTTGAGTGCTGACTGAAGCATATTTTTTGTCTCTTTATTTTTCTTGCTTTTCTTTTTTTTTACAACATTGCTAATATGGAAACGTTTTGCATGACTTCACATGTATAATGGGGTATTATATTGTTTGCCTTCTCAATGGGTGTGGGAGGGGCTTGAGAGGAGAGAATATGGAACTCAAAATAGAAAATGATAAAAAAATAAACATAATTTTTTGCAAATTCCTTAAACTCCCACTTATATAAAACTAACAGTTCCCTAAGAAATTAAATACAATGAGTTTACATAAAAGGAATACCTGCATTCCTAACAGATCAAGGCCAATGATACTTAAACAGTCTTGTTTTACTATCTTTAAAAGTGGCCTTCAAAGTAGGGTGTGTACTCAAGGGGATGTGTAAGATGGCCCACTGGGATGCAAGAAGAAAATACTGTAACTTCTCCATACATTTATATTTATCTAAAATTATTAATATTTAATATTCACCTGGTTACTGGTACCCTCTACTCAGTCATTATGTTACATGCTCACATGAAACTTAATGCTAAACATTCTGAGGGAAGAGTGGGAACTACGCAATATGGTTGGACAATGACTCACTCATTCATTCATTTTCAGAGTTTCATAACGAATTACAGTTTACTTGTGGATTAAATGAATTTATGGATTATGTTATCTAGTTTTAACTGAATTAACCCTCACAAAATGGACAAGAAGTTCAAAAATATTTTACTAAACCTATCAGGAACTAAAGATAAAATGAATGTAAATAATAACCAAATAAGAAAATAGCAGAGCTGATCCTTCTCCTATTTTTAGGATGAGGTCTTCATCAGAGACTTCATTATGAAATCAAGCAATGATCGTCTAATCAGATCTGCCAAGTAGTTAGATCTCAACACTGAAATAAAATATGGCAATGAACTTCACCCTATTGTATCAGGAAATGGGACCTTATCAATTAATCATTCAACATATATTTATTAAGGACCTATTATATCCCATACAGTATGCCAAGTAGTGAGTATACAAAGGCAAAAGTGAAACAGTTCTTGCCTTCAAGGAGCTTACATTTTATCAGGGAAGAAAAAAAAATGGATATAAGCAAATAGAAAATACAAGGTTGTTGAGGGGAAGTGACATACTAACAGCTGGGAGGAACATGAAAGGATTCCTATAAAGTGTAGTGCTTGAACTGAGTTTTGAAAGAATATACCAGACTTTTTCATTTCTATCTTCACAACATCTCTCATATACTCTCTTTCTACAGTTACAGAGCTATAGTCTTGTTAGTCCCTATCACTTCTGTTCCAGACTACTGCAACAGCCTTCCAACTAGCTGCCTAACAGCCTCCTGCCCATTCTAATCTCTTCTCCATTTGGCTGCTACAGTGATTCTTCTTAAGGGTAAGTCCAACCCCTCATTCCCTTCCAGCCTCTTAAAGAGCTCTGGTGGCTTCCTATGACCTTCAAAGTCTCATATGCTCTTTCTAATCTGGTCACTTCCAATTCTTCTTGTACTTTACTCCCTAGCATATAGGCTCCGTCCTACTAGTAGTTCCATCAACAAAATCCTAGACCTTCCACGTTTGTGCCTTTTCACTGTCTTTCATGCCTGGAAAGCTCTGGCTCCACATCTTCTATCTTTTGGTTTCTTTGGCTTCATTCAAAACTCAACTCAAGTCCCACTTTTCCATAAGTTCTTTCTTAGTACCCCCAAATATTAGTACAAAAAGAGGAGAAGAAAAAGGACAGACTCCTGGGGGACAAACATGGTTAGCGGATGTGATCTGGGTGAATCAAGCAAAAGAGACTGAAGAGTGGTCAAATAGGCAAGAGAAGAACCAAGAAGAAAACATGTAAGCAAAATGCAGAGAAGAGAGACTATAAGGAAAAGAAAAATAAGAACTGAGAAAATTCTATTATATTTAGCAATTAAGAGATCAATTGGTAACTTTGGAGAGAGAAGTTTCATTAGAATGATAAGGTCAGAGGTCAACTGCAGAGGGTTTAGAAGAGAGAAGTCTTTCTCAAGGACTTTAACTACACAGGTGAGCAGAGAAATAGGACAATGCTTAGAGGGGAAGACTAGATTAAGTGAGGTTTGTATTAAGGATGAGGGAGATGTAGGTGTTTTTTAGGAATTAGGGAAAAATATAATAGACAAGAGATTGATTACTGAGAGAGTGGAGAATGATAAAAGGGAGCAATCTTCGGTAGAAAATTAGATGGAATAAGACCAAGGGTGCAATCGAATGAGTTCTCTTGACAAGGTTAAGGCCCTCTTCAGTGACATGGTGAAAAAAGAGATAGTAGTTGAAAGGATTTGAATAAAAGTTAGATGAAGAGAAGGGGAGAAGAGGGGGCTCTCAGAAAATGTCTTTGTTTTAGTGAAATATGGAGAAAAGTCTTCAGCTGATATAGTGGATGAGGGGTGCTGTGGGAGACCTGAGGAGAAAAGAAAAAAATCTGGAATAGTTGCTTTAGTTAAAGCAAATCATTTAAGGGGGTATAAAAAGATTATTGCCTTGCTAGAGTGAGGGCCCAGTTGAGATTATTTAACAAAAATTTGTAGTGGACCCAGTAAGCAGAATTTTATGATTTATTCCAGCTTCATACAGTAGGATGCATATAGAACAAAAGCAGGTGATGGGAGTAAACCAAGAATGGACAATAAAGGAAGGTCATTTCTTTGAAGTTTAACTTAAACTACATGGTTATAAATTAAATGCTAAAACACAAAGTACAATTTACTTTTTAAAAAATAAAGTGGCAAATAAGTCCTTTCATCAGCTGCTTTTTAAATTATTTCAGCACCCTTTCTCCTTATTTTCCAAAAACACCTTTAGTATCACTTCTACATATCCCTTCAGATCAGGAGGATATAAAAATAAATGATGTAACCAACTACAATTATATGGCAATACAAAAATTTTCTGTAATCAAGGAGACAGAAATGACCATAGAATGGAAGAGAATGGTTAGGAATAGCTAAGGTGAAGAATTAAGTTAAAAGAAGAGTAAGACTAAAATTTTAGGGACCAAAAGAAAATGGAAAAAAGGATTAAAGAAAGAAGAAATGAATTATATAATGACTACGAGGTATAAGAGAAAATTAACGAAGATAGCAATTAAGTTTATTTGGCTAGACTAAAGAGAACAAACCTAAATGCAATTAAGAGGTAGGAACAGTTATATAAATGTGTGAGGCTACTGATGAAAAGAATCAAAGTCCATGTTCAATTTTAATGATTCAAAAAACATGTGGGGGCCCATTGCAGAGCTTAGACAATGTGAATATGATTATATTATGACTATGATTGCTTTATGTTTTTAGAAATAAGTCTTGCTTCTGTGTGTGGGAAAATTATAGAGGGGGAGAGTAAAGATGTCAAGGGCATTATTACATTGGTTCAAGCAAAAACCTAGACTAGACATCTTGTTGTGGCAATAAAGAAGAATAAAAATGATTACTGTAGTGAAGAATTAGCAAGGTTTTCTAAGAGTCTAATTTTAAAAGTACTCATTCTCTTTTCACATAAGTAGAAAGGTAAATTCTACCAAAGCAGCCCTCACTTGGCAGGAAGACATATTAATGAGAATACCCAAAACCCAATGGTTTCTAGGATTGTAGGGAAATATATTGTGCCTGGGGGGATAAATTAACAATGTTCATCTGGAAGAAAGTACTGTAATTTGAGAGAGGAGTTAGGAGCAAAGAATGTGTAACACTCCAGTAATGTTCTACTTTGATGTTTTATTGTGGGATGGAAGTAGCCCTAGGATCTTAAAGGTTATATCAACAGAATGAAAGTTCAGGGAGGTCCAACCAAGATGGTAGGTTTCATGTTTTAGCCCAATAGATATGTCTGTCATTCCATAGTCATGCTGGCTAAATTCTGAGTATCACATCACCAGAAAGTTGATTACCAAGTAATTAATATTTATAGCAACTCACAGAGGCACAGGCATTTTAGATAGATACAGGAATCCTCACACCAATGAAAACAGAAGTTTTGAAGTATCATCGGAGATAACAGAATATAGATGTAGAAGTGGCTAAAATGTTTTGGGTGGTGGCCCAGAATATAAATGCACATTTTTTTGGCCTAAGAATGTGATTTTTACATGGCTTTTAAGTTTTGTTTACTGACAAGGGCAGTATGTATTATATGAAAAAAAGATAAATTCAGGCTAGACACAAATCTCTGGACTACAATGAATGATTATACTAATATATCAAAATTAAGCTTATGCAGTTGTGTTTGGAGATTCGTTTTATAATTTTATTTTCATCCTGACTGTGTGTGTTTGTCCTTTTTTGTGAAGAAGACCATGCCATCAGAGAAAAAATGACATGACTTGTACTTGACTTCATTTTGAGTGAGGGAGGGCTGTGCAGGTCACCAGCCTCACTTCCCCTCCAGAGTCATCTGAATCCAGTGACGAGATATTCATCAGGATGACTGGAGATGACCCAGGATGAGGGAACTGGGGTTAGGTGACTTCCTCAAGGTCACACAGCTAGTGAGTGTCAAGTGTCTATTGGGGCAGCTAGGTGGTGCAGTGGATAGAGCACCAGTGCAGGAGTCAGGAGAACCTGAGTTCATCCTGACTGAAGATAGACAGAATGAGGTCATATGTAGCTTTAGAATTTTATGAAGTCAGGGAAATCTAGCAATATTTACTGTTGTGTAGCCTATTTAGAAGTTACTTAGATTGTAACTATGATTTGACATTGAAATCTGCAATGTTAAAAAAAAAAAACAAAATAACTAAACATTGGAAAAAAGAAGTTTTCTTAAAATTCACAAAGTTTAAATGTCTAAATATTTTATTGACCATCTACCTCCTTAACCATTAAATCTGGGAAAAAAACGTAAATGGTACCATTAAGAGGGAAAGTAAAGCTATCTTCTCCATTTATAATGTTTACAACATTTTTATTTCATTACTCACCAGCAATACTTTTTCGCTTTTGAAATATTACATGATGAGGAATAGAAGGGAACTGGAATGAATGTGTCAGGTTTTGAGTATCCTGGTTTGCAGTTGTCTTTATAAATTCAATAGCTGACTGAAGAACTCTGAATTGTAGTGCAATAGCCATATCTGAGAACAAACAAAAAATTCTAAATAAGAATTGCTCTATGAAATATTTAAGCTTATTAACTATGTGGTTAATAATTTATTCTTACTGAATCAATTTTATTTCTAGGCAACATCAGAAAGTGCCACTCAGCTTTCAGCATATATAAATTTCAAAATTAAAATGTGAAATTTAAGGTAAAAATGTTTTTGGACATTAGTGAACAAAATTTCTGTTCAAAGTAACTTTTAGGCTGAGAATCAAATTTCAAAAATAAGTATTAATAAGAAAATTATTTACTACAAAAAAGGTAGCCTATATAATATATTGCTTTCTTTGTGTAAATGTGTCACAGTAAAGGATGTCTTGTAATTAAAGAAATAATTTTAAATGAACAAATGGCTGTTTTTCAAATATTTGTTTTCTCTGTCATGTGATATTATAAAGGGAATTAAAACATAGGTTTGTTGTCCTAACCCCTATTCCCCTCCAAAATAAGGCATTAAAGGAAAATGAAAGTATCAAATCTTCTGCAGTAAACCTAAGAATTTAATTTCCAGATCTGTAAGGGAAGTTCACATTTCCTTACAAAGGGAAGTTTTATTTTCATTGATAAATTAACACATCTCTCAGTTGCCACAGGCACTCTTATTTTTGCCTGATAAAGGCCCCATTACAAAAACTAATAAACATAATGGCAAAATTAAACTTGTTAGTAAATTTATCTCCAAAAAGAAAGCTCAAAGATTACACATCGAAATCTCATTTTCAACAATTATGCTGAATAACTCTTGTAAAATTGAAGTCTTACTTCGTGTCCGTTTGTTTTTGCTGCTTTGAACATATCCAAGCAGTATAATAAGATCTTCAATGACCCTAAAGTACTGTGAACCAGAAGAACTGCAAGCATGAATGGTAACAGCTACCAGAAGTTGCTGTATTTCACAAACAAGTAATTTGTAGTCATTCAGAGGAATGCTAAAAAACAAAAACCCCAACAGAAAGGGTCAGTAAGTTTTTTAAAGAATATCTTTCGTTCATGCTAACAACCTACCTTGTCCCTAAGCTCACATCCCACCTTCCCAATTCAGACTACGTGTGCACACCTGATAGGCTTGAGCTCTACTACCATTCAGAATCCCCAGACTCAACTAACTCGGCAGTCACAGTCGCAACCTCTCCCACACCATCAGCCTAGCTCGAATCTTCTTCATCATTTCTCCAGTATTACAGGATTTTGTTGTTATTGCTGCTATTCAGTTGTTTCAGTTGTGTTCGATTCTGTGTGACCTCTCTAGGCAAACATACTGTAGTGATTTGCTATTTTCTTCTTCAGCTCATTTTATAAATAAGGAAACTGAGGCAAACAGAACTATTGACTTTACTAGGGCCACACAGCTAGTAAGAGTCTGAGGCCACATGTGAGATCAGGAAGAGGAATCTTCCTGACTCCAGACCTGGGGGCGCTCTATCTGGTGACACTTAGCCACCTCAATATTATTTTTAGTCCACCTCATTTTCCTTTAAAAGAAAAAAAGCAAGGAAAAGAAGTGGTAAATGTTTGGGGTTAACTAATACAGTACTATTCATAGACTTCTACTCAGCATGATTTACTTAGAAAAAAAATATTTTAAGTTCCCCAAGGTATCCTCTTCTAGTGGCATCCCAGAAATTATTCCCCAATTCCACCATTCCTGCATTAATTCAAAGAAAGTCCAAATGAGTTCCCATGCTGCCTGCAGAGGCCAAATGGGTAGCCTCCATTCTTAACCTCAAGACTGTGGATGAAACTTCTCAAGTTCCAAAATGGAATTTTATTCACTAAAATGTCTGTGTGATCTGTGATTTCATCAGCTACCTGGGAAGATCTCCCTCCACCAAAATGCTTCAGGACCTTCTCTGCAACATAAAGTCTTGGAGAGTTGCTAGAAGACACTAAGATTAACAGACTGACACATGCTCACACAGCCACAAGTGTGTGTCAAGAGGCAGAAGTGGAGCTCAAGTCTTTTTGAGTGAGGCTAGTTCAATGTCTCCTCTGCCAATTTGTCTCTCAGTAATATCTTATGCTATTAAAAGCATTCTGATTGAAAAGTTATTTTAAATGCATTAAAATACTGTACAAAATGTAAATTGGGATGATGTTAGAAGCATCAAAAACTAAAACTAGCTCTAGGTTTTAAATTGAAATATTCCTTTGCAGAAAGACTCAGTGCCTAAGTCCTAGGCATCACCATCGAACTGGGGGAATGTGGCATATGACTTCACTTCTCTAAGATGTCAAAGACATTTTCGGTTTTGTTATTTTTGTTTTGATGTTTGTTTTCTGTCAACTTTGCTCTCTTTTTCCTCCTTTTCTTTTTCATTTTTCTACCTACATAGGATCTTCTCACATGAAGAAAGCAGTCTCATTTGGCTGGGATGGAACAGCTAGAGCATTGCACACAGTCAGACAAACTTTTGGTCATAATCCCAGCTCTGCCACCTGTGAGCACAATGAACAAGTGACAATTCCTTGGAGCTTTGGTTT
The DNA here is from genome assembly GCA_028658325.1 of Potorous gilbertii. Lineage (NCBI taxonomy): Eukaryota > Metazoa > Chordata > Mammalia > Diprotodontia > Potoroidae > Potorous > Potorous gilbertii. The sequence goes on from CM053770.1 coordinate 564,453,012, forward strand.
CCTTATCTATAGAATGATGGAGTCCAACAATGACCTTTAAGGTCTCGTTTAATTCTGAATCTGAAATCCATGGTCCCATGGGGCAGTCAAGTTTCCCTTTGGTTGGCTCTTACCAATTTCTTTCCTATGTTGAGTTGAAATCCATTTCCCAATACATTCATTCACTGGTCCTAACTCTATCATCTGAGGCCAAGCTGACAAGGTCCAGTTTCCATTCCCTGCTGACAGAGAGTGTGGCAGCATGTAAAGAATGCTGGACATCAAGTCTGGAAACCAGGATTTTAATCTTGAGACATGAGAACTGTGTGGACTCTGAGCTTCAGATTCTTCATCTAAAGGTGAAGAAAATTCTTGTACTACACATGGCCTGAAGGGTGGCTTTGATGAGCATACATTGCCCTGTCTTATCTAATATTTACTATTAGAGGATCAAAGGTCTCTCAGTAATTACATCTTTCAAGGAGTCTTGAAATTCGTCCCTCTTTTGAACTTCAGTATTTCTATTAAAATTATTTCCATCACCCCCTGAATTCTCATCCCTTTGATCCCATGCTTCCAATGCAGTCTTGTCACTAAGTTTCTCAGTCTGGTTGATTTGTCCTTTTCAACATCTCTTGTATTCATCCCCTTGATTACTCATATGACTGGTTGTTTGGTTGCTGTCCTTCATTCATGAAGACCAAAATGACATCACCATGATAAAATGAAGTTTCAGTGTGTCCAACTGTGGCTGATGAGACCGGTATGAGGTCGGAATGCTCTACCACAGGTGGGAACAGATAGTCTGTGTGAATATTTGGGGTGGATACTCCAAATTTGTGCATCCCATGTTTCCTTTGTGCTGTCTCAATTCTGCTTTGCTCAAAGAGCACAGCACTTTTTCTGATGTGGGCATGCCATGCTGAGCAGTCCTGTGCCAGTGTCTCCCATGTCCACAATCAAACCCGGAGTTTTTGAGAGAGACCTTGAGTGTCCTTGTATTGCTTCTTCTGACCATCATGTGATTGCCTGCCCCATGTGAGTTCTCCATAAAATAGTCTTTTTGGTTAGCACAATATGCAAGACTCATGACTACCACCCTACTAAAGGACTTTAGCAACTCTCATTGAGATTACTGAATTATCTCTCGAATTATTCTCCTTACCTTCAGTATCACCTTTCTAACTCCTCTTTCACATAGTATCTAAAGTGATCCTCCTAAGGAAGGAGACTAACCATGTCACTTCCCTGCTCAACAAACTCCAGTGGCTCCCTATGACTTCAAATACAAATCCAATTTTCCTCTTTCCAATTTATTAAGGCACAACTTAAAATATTCTAATAGAACACTTACTTTGTTTCTAGTCCATTTAAGGCAGCAATGGTATTACATAATACATATAACAGTCCATTATCCAGCAACATATCTGCCACTTTAGAGCAAGAATTAAAAATTTGAAGAAGAAGAAAAAGAGAGTTGTGTAAGAGTATGTTGTCACAGAGAGAGGTCTCTATTAGTCCAAGGACTGGAATAATACACCATTTCTGAAAAAGTTCCATGTTTTTCACTTCTTCAAAATCAAATCTATTAAAAAAAATACATAACATACAGCATTTAGTTAGGAATGAAGTATACAGAGAAAAAAATATCTGTAACAGTTCTGATATTTCCTCTGTTTTAATGACTACATTATTTTAAGGGGTGTGTCACCAGTACCTAAGACAACTTTATATCTAATGTTAAAGAAGCACAATTGAGACACATCCCAACCACTATCAACATTTATAAAGTACTTACTACATGCCAGGCACTACACGAATCTCTTTACAATTATCATCTCATGTGATTCTCACAAGAATCTTGGGAAGCAGGTGCTACGATCTTGTTGTTCAGAAATTTTCAGTTGTGTCCAACTTTTCATGACCCCATTTGGCAAAGATACTAGAGTGACTGGCCATTTCCTTCTCCAGCTTGTTTTGTAGATGAGGAACTAAGGTAAACAGGGTTAAGTGACTTGCCCAGGGTCACTCAGCCAGGTAGTATCTAAGAACAGATTTGAACTTAGGAAGAGGAGTCTTTCTGATTCCAGGCTTGGTGCTCTATCCATTATGCCATCCAGCCACCCTATTTTACTCCCATTTTACAGATGAGGCAAGTAGGGCAAACAGAGGTTAAATGAGTTGCCCAGGATCACACAGTAAGTGTCTGAGGTCAGATTTGAACTCAGGTCTTCCTGAGTCAAGGCCCAGAATTTTCTCAGTATTGGCTGGCATGTAGCATATTTCATAGTATGTGGTTAATAAATGTTTGCTAACTGGATAATACCTGTTTGTTTTTTTTACTAATGGATAAAATGAACAGGAAATAACATTAGCAGTACATTAAAAAACACATCCAAGTATATATTTGGCAAGGTGGTCTGGACCTGTGACTTCTCAGTGAACTGGTGAGGGAACTGACACTATCAATGTAGATCAACAATTGTTCTGCACCTGATATTTTTCCAGCTTTAGCCATTTCACTACACTTTCTCTCAAAGCACATCACATGCATAAAAATTAGTTAACTTATCTGAAGACTGCCTTTTAACTTATTTCCTAAATTCTCTAAGGTTAAATCTAAAGACAAGAGATTATCAAGGAAAAAAGCACACTTACTCCTCATCAAGGATAATAGGATGGCCAAAGAACATTTCCATGAAGCATTCCAAAAGTTTCTGAGTTCCCTGATGAAGATATAACTGATTGGCTAGCAATGCAAAGCCACGGTTCTTCAAGAATTTATCTTTCTGTTCCTTAGATGCTCTACTAAAATATGCAGCCAGAAGCTAAGCAAAAAATGATTATGACAACTTAAGTCAATTATGCTTATTAAAATATATATATTTATAGTTCATTCTGATTAACTTCATTAGAGTAGGAAATTAATTTAAAGAGAAATTATTATCACTGTGGTAAGAAAGTTATATTATTCATATAATCTTGAATAGAATCTCTTTTTCTCTAAGAAGAAAATGATCAGATAATCACTTAAAACTGCTAAAACTTTTAGAAGTGAGTCACCAAACCCTATTCTAAAAGCTGAGAAATATAAAAGTTTGTAAACACTGTGTTTCAAATAATGGATGATTTGACAAGCATTTTTACAGTGGGATTCTTTTTGGATATGGGGTGGGGACTAAAGGGTTCCTGAGGTTCTTTTCAACTTTATAAAATTTGTGAACCTGCAAAAGGTAAATCTCTATGTTTATTTTATTATGTATTTGAGAAGCACTTTAAAGACTTCCATTAAACTAAGCTACCATTAATATTTACTTTTAATGAAAGAGTTACACAGGTCTCAGAAAAATCAGCACTTTTTTCTATGCCTAGGAAAATAGCTTTTTGCCTCTGGATAATGTTAGGCAAAGCTATAAATAGAACATTCATTCTTTATCTAAGAAGAAAACAACCAGATAATTGCCTTAAATTATACAATTAACTTTTTTGAAGTGAGTCACCAAATCCTATTCCAAAAAGATGAGAAATATGAAAGTTCTGTTTATTTTTTGTTTTTAAACACTATTTCAAAGAATCAATGATGACTCAAGAGTCATTTTTATAGTGGGGATGCCTTTTGGATATAAAGTAGTCTAGATGGTCCCTCAAGTTATTCCTAAATATAAAATCTGATTCTGTGAAAGGTAAAGGAATATATTCATTTTACTCTGTACCTTAGAAACACTCAAATGACAGAATTAATTTAGTATCCCATCTGCAAAATTCCACTTTTTCCCAAAACATTGCAAATGATTTGAAAGTAACCAGATGTGTGAACCTGTTCTCAAAATATTGCATTGACCTAGAATATTGAGAACTAAATGGAGCTTACAACTGAAAGAAAATGGAAAACAGAAAAGTATGCTTTTTGATTGGTTCATTATTGCTACTGAATTAATCTTAGATATAATCATATTTGAGATTCAATTTCATTTACACATATATTCTAAATTAAAAGTCACATGTAACATTTGTTCCTACTTTAATAACTCCTTGTTGTATAGGAGGTGATGGGTGGTTGAGAAGAACTACAAGTGTATCTGCTTGAATAAGTCTGTCCATCACATGCTCAAGCATGATATCAGGCAGGATCAGAAGAACTCCACGCAAGAGGTCATATAATCCACAGCAGATAAGGACCAAACAGTCTTCAGTTGAACTAAAAATGAGAAAGAAAAAGTATTATCTCCACAGCATGAAAGATATTTACCACAGAATTCAGCATTAGTACTCCTATAATATAGAATAGAGTCTCTAACATTTAACAAGTTTCCTGACAATATTTTTTCACAAGTTTACTCAATAGCATCACTGTTATTTAAGGTGCATAACTACCTTTAAAGGTTTTCTCTGATTAAAGAACTTTCTCTCTAATAATCATGTGATTAAACAGAATTAAATACTATGTTACTAAAAAGAATCTTTTTTGTCACTAAAATGTATCATAATTATAAGGAGTAAAAGAACAGATATATTTAATTTCAAGAAATGTTAATATTCTCAAAGAAAAATTCAGTATTTGCATACCTATCAGTACTTGTAATTTGCTTGTAAGTTTGTTCATAACCTGGAATAAAGGTAAAGTTTTCCCAATCTTCAGGAACAATATTCTTGTCAGCAAGACTTGGCCATCGTGCAACAGCTGAGGATCCATTCTGAGAAGGAAAAGCTAACCCTAAACTTGGAATAGTACTATGGCTTCTCTGAAACGAAGAAAGTCCCTTTAGGTTATCAGGGCGGCGTAAGGAGAACTCATCTCCAGGACTTTCACTATCAAATTTCAGATCTGCACTTGGATCTTTGTTATCCAGTACAATGGATGGGTATTCTGACTCTGGTTTTGAAACATCATTGACAAAGATTTGTGGAGAAGGTGAGTCTTCTGATTCACACATGGTTTTTGCTGATTCACAACTACTGATGAATATCTCCTCGTGGACTTTTTTCGACATTTCCACCTTCTCCCTGGAAGCAACTTTCTTTGGTTGGGCAGAAGAAATGTCATCTGGAATATTTTGTAAACTGTCAACACTCCAACCCAAACTTCCTGACAGCTTACGTGGTTGCACTAGTGGTGAAGAAGCAGGTGATGCTGGTACACTTTTAGAGCGCAGTATTTGAACTATATTCGGAGAACTGGTTCCTGACAAGATCAGATAGGAAACAACATTTTAGATTACACCAAATGCCCTAACAGAATAAAATGATCCACCTACGTATGAACTAAATAAAGAAATTTTCTGGATAACTGCTACTTACTATTTTTAAGCACCAAAACTTTTATAAACAAACTTGATGGAATTCTTTCTAAATATAATACATACATGAGCATGTTATATATTATTATAAGCATTATTTTATTACCATAAGGTTATAGGATTTAAGAACTGGTTAGGATCTTAGGATATATGTAATTCAAGATATTATTTTACAAATGAGGAAAATGACATCTAGTGGTTACGTGATTTGTCACATAGGGTATTCTAACTCACATCTTTTGACTTCAAATCCTGTCCTTTTTCCATTTCTTAAAGCTGTCCTTTCCTGGTTTACCATGCACACAAGTTAACCTTTTCTGTATTACTCAGGGTTAATACTATTGAAACATTTACTGAACTATAATAAGGTTGAGGAGTTCTTGAAGGCTACTGAGATGCTAGTAGGGATGCCACCTTCTATGCCACAGAGACTCAGAATTTTACTTGACTTAACTAATGGAAAGAAAGGAGGGAAAGAATTTAATAACTAGATAAAAGAAAAAAAGAAAAAGGCATTAATAAGTTTACCAAAGATCCAAAACTAGAAAAAGGGGGGACAAATAGGAAGAGATTTGGGAGTAGGAAATAAACCTTGTTAGAAGAGCTATCTTAAAGTAGATGAAACAAAAAAAAAAGAGACAAAATATTTTCTTTGCAAAAGAAGAGGAATTAAAAAAAATTCTCATTCAATAGAAAAAAGCAGTATTAAAGACTAATGAAAGAAAATATAAACGACTCATAACATTAAATAAAAATAGATAAAAAATTTTTTGAATGCAAAAAGTGAGTTTGGTCAAAAACAACAAAATATTATAAAATGATGCTTATAAGAAAGACACTAGGTAACAGAGTTAGGATCTAGAGAGATTCCAACACCTCTTACAACATGAGGCTGAACCTACTGAGATGAAATTCAACAGGCATAAAATGTAAAATCTTACACTGGGTTCAAAACAATTAAAATCTCAAGTACAAGAAGACAGAGGTATAGTAATATAGTATTTGTTCTGAAAAAAGATTTAATGAGTCAGTATAATAATTAGTCATTAGTTAATATTAGTCAACAAGTTTCTCCCCACTTCAATCCATCTTTCATTTAGCCACAAAGTGATTTTCCTAAAGCTTCATTCAGTACAGTCACCTCACCCTCTCCTAATTCCCCTCAATAAACTCCAGTGGCTCTCCTTCACCTCCAGGATCAAATATAAAATACTGTGCTGGGCATGGAAGGCTTTTAATAACCTCACTCCTTCCTACCTTTCCAGTCTACTTATACCTTACATAATTACAAATTCTTATGTACTTATATACTCTTCTGTCCAGCCTCCTTGTTGTTCCACAAATAAGACACCCCATCTCTCAGCTCTGGGCATTTTATCTAGCTATCTCCCATGTCTGGAAAGCTTTTCCTCCTCATCTCCAATCACTGGCTTCTGCAACTTCTAATATCCCAACCTCTAAACCCTTCTTTATTCTAAGGTTTTGCCTCTCTTAATTATTTCCTATTTATCCTGCATATAAGCTTGTTTCTACATACTTATTTGCTTGTTGCCTCTCTCTTAGAAGGCAGGAACTGTCTTTTGTCACTTTTTGTATCCACAGAGTTTATCACAGAGTCTGGCGCATAGTGGGCACTTAATGAATGTTTACTGACTGACTCAGCAATGAGATATGAAAGTCAAAAGAATTAATGAAATATTAGACTACATTAATTTCCAGTAATAAGGAAGTGATAGTCCATTGTATTCTACTCTTTTCATACTTCACCAAGACTACTGTGTTTAGTTCAGGATGCCAGAGTTTAAGAAAAACATTATTAACTTGAAGAGTGTTCAAATGAAGGTAACCAGGATTATGAAACACTTAGAGTCCAAGGCATATCAAGAAGCACTGTCATGGGAACAGAATCAAGATGGCAGAGTGAAAGCAGAGACTTTACTTGCTAGAGCGCTCCCCCAAGTCTGGTCGAATATCTGTGAAAAATGATTCTAAACAAATTCTGGAGCTGTAGAATCCACAGAATGATGGAGTGAAGCAAAATTCCAGCCCAAGAGAGCCTGGAAGGTAGACCGGAAGCATCTATCGCACCACACCGGGAGCAGAGCACAACCCAGCATGGGCAGCACTGACACAGACAGGACATGAGCAAACCTGGGTGAGGTGGGGTGGGGAAGGCCTGAATCTGGCACCTGTGAGAGTTTCCATACTTCACAATCCCAAAATGCTGAGGAAAAATTGGAAGGTCAATGAAAAAAACCTGTCAGACCTGTGGGAGAGAGTAGAGTGGTCTGGTCCCAGCCCTATAGCAGCAGAAGCGGTGGAACAGCCCGCAGAGCAGCCTGCAGACACAGCAAAGGGCAGAGGCAGTCACTGTTTCTGGAGCTCTAGGCCCATAGATTGTGGGGGGATCAAGTGGCTGAGAGTACACCCCCACCACCACTGGAAGCACAGAACTACTTTGATAAAGAGCTCAAAAGTCAAGTAAATGACTGGGGAAATGAGCAAAAACTGGAAAAATAATCAAGACTATAGAATCTTATTTTGGTGACAAGGAAGAACAAAATAAACAAACAGAAGAAGACAACAAAGTCAAAACTCCTACCTCCAAAGATTCCAAGAAAAATGTGAATTGATCTCAAGGCATGGAAGAGCTCAAAAAGGATTTTGAAAATTAAGTAAAAGAAGTAGAGCAAAAACTGGGGAGAGAAATGAGTGATACAAAAAAATCATGAAAAATGAATCAACTATTTCCTAAAAGGGACCCCAAAATGCTGAAGAAAATAACAAATTACAAAATAGACTGTGTGTTCGTCCTTCATTGCCGAAGAAGATCATGCCATCAGAAAAATGATGACATGACTTGCACTTGACTTTGTTTTGAGTGGGGGAGGGCTGTGCAGGTCACCAATCTCACTTCTCCTCCAGAGCCATCTGAATCCAGTGATCAGATATTCATCAGGATGACTGGAGATGACCCAGGATGAGGCAATTGGGGTTAAGTGACTTGCCCAAGTCACACAGCTAGTGAGTGTCAAGTGTCTGAGGTGATATTTGAACTCAAGTCCTCCTGCCTCCTGCAGTGGTGCTCTATCCACCGTATCACCTAGCTGACCCACAAAACTAACCCAAATAGCAAAGAGATTCAAAAAGTCAATGAGAAGAAAAATGCCTTAAAAAGCAGAACTGGCGAGATGGAAAAGGAGGTCCAAAAGTTCACTGAAGAAAATAATTCCTTAAAGATCAGAATGCAGCAGATGAAAACTAATGACTTTATGAAAAATCAAGAAATTATAAAACAAAGCCAAAGGAATGAAAATAATAGCAGACAATGTGAAATATTTCACTGGAAAAACAACTGATCTGTAAAATAGTTCCAGGAGAAACAATTTTAAAATCATTGGACTACTCGGAAGACATGATCAAAAAAAGAGCCTAGACATCATCTTTCAAGAAATTATCAAGGAAAACTGCCCTGATATTCTAGAACTAGAGGGTAAAACAGATATTTAAAGAATCCACCAATTGCCTTCTGAAACAGATCTCAAAAGGAAGACTACTAGAAATATTGTAGCCAAATTCCATAGCTCCCAGGTCGAGGAGAAAATATTTTAAGCAGCTAGAAAGAAATAATTTGAGTATTGTGGAAACACAATCAGGATAACACAAGATCTACAGGTTTCTACATTAATGGTTTGGAGAGCTGGGAATATGATATTCCAGAGGTCAAATGAGCTAGGATTAAAACCAAGAATCACCTATCCAGCAAAACTAAGCATAATACTACAGGGGAAAAATTAGTCATTCAATAAAATAGAGAACTTTCAAGCATTCTTGATGAAAAAGACCAAAGTTGAATAGAAAATTTGACTTTTAAACAAAAGAATCAAAAGGTAAACAGGAAAGAGAAATCAAAAAGGACTTACTAAAGTTGAACTATTGACATTTCTACATGGAAAGATCATATTTGTAACTCTTGAGACTTTTCTTAGAATTAGGGCTGTTGGAGGGATAATATATATATATATGTGTGTGACACACACACACACACACACATATATACAGAGAGAGAGAGAGACAATGGGCACAGGGTGAGTTGAATAGGAAAGGATGATATTTTAAAAAATAAAATTAAGGGATGAGAGGAATGTATTGGGAGATGGAGGAGAATTTGATATGAAAATCTATCTTACGTTACAGGTAAGTAGTGGGGAAGAGAATTAGTGGGAGGGGTAGGGATAATAGAAGGGAGGGCAAATGGGAAGAGGGGGTAATTAGAAGTAAATACTTTTGAAGAGGGACAGGGTCAAAAGAGAGAATAGGATAAATGGAGGGCAGGATATGATGGAGAGAAATACAGTTAGTCTTTTATATCATAACTGACATAGAAATGTTTTGCATGACTATACACGTATAGCCTATATTGAACTGCATGCCTTCTCAGTGGGGATGGGTGGGGAGGGAGGAAGGAAGAGAAGTTAGAACTCAAAGTTTTAAAAATGAATGTTAAAAATTGTTTTTACATGAAACTGGCAAATAGGACATACTGGCCATGGGCTAGAGAACTCTATCTTGCCTTACAAGAAAATATAGGGGAAGGGACTGAGAGAAGGGACAGGTGTGATACAAGGGAGGGCAGACTGGGGAAAGGGGTAATTGGAATGCATAATCTCTTTGGGCGGGTGGAGGGGAGGGATGGGGAGAAAATTTAAAACTCAAAATCTTGCAGAAGTGAATAAAAATAAATTAATTAAAAAAAATAATTCTTAACCACAAAAAAAAAAAGAAGAGCCCTTAAGAGCCCTGAAATTTTTGACGTACTTTGCCTTCAAACAGCATCACCAAGTGAATAGGGTCCTCCCTTAGTGTCTCAAAATCTCTTATATCCATTCTCTTCTCTCCTATTTCTCTTCATACTACTCGAGTACTGGCTCTAATTATCATATATCTGGAGTATTAGCTTCCTAGTAGGTTCTCCTACTTCTATCCTTTTCCCCACTCCAATCTATCCTCCACATTGTTGCCTGACTAATCCAAAGTGACTTTCAGAGGATCTAGTCAGAATATTTGCTTCCACTCAGAAGAAACCCTAGAGATAATCTGTCACAACTTCTTTATTAAGAACAAACTTGCAAACAAACAAACAAAAAGAGCCAAAACTTCTTTATTATGAACTTAGCAAACAAACCTTAACAACAACAACAAAAAAGAGGTGCTGTCATGTGGAAAAGGGATGAGAATTGTTCTGTTTAGCCCAAGAGGAAAAAAACAAAAGTATTTGATGGAAGTTGCAAACAGGCAAATTCAGTCTTGATGTCAGGAAAAGATTTTCAAACAATTAGAGGCATCAAAAAGTGGAATGGGCTGTCTTGAGAGTTGGTCTCCTTTGGAAATCTTTAAGTAGAGTTCAGAAGACCACTTGTTAGCTATATTCTAGTGGAATTCTTTTGTGTTTAGCAAAGACAAGGTGAATACTGAGGTCCCTTCGAACTTTCATGTGCTACAATTTTTAAAAAATTCACATTCTTGAAAAATTACTAGTAAAACTAATATAATATAGCTTTAAAACTATTTTTTTTACAAGTTACAGAAACTACTAGAAAACTGTTCAGGAATTTTGGTGGTAAAGCAAAATAAAGGTGGAATCATATAAATATTGGAGTAATGATGACTGTGTATACCTACACTATTTTATGGTTTAGGGATAGAGACATGGTCAAGCTAGATAGGAAATGAAAGAACTGGTATGGAATAGAGCACAGTCAGAGACAGAAAAGGCAGTGAATATACGGCTAAGTCAAAGGTAGAAGAAGTAAGCTGGCAATGAATGGTGGCAGGACAAGAAACAGAAATGGACCTGGACAGAATTAAGATGAATGGCTAAGACTAGAGTGAAGGCAAAAACTCCGGACTATTTGAATTTCCCTCAGTTTGAAATACTTCTTTGTTTACTCATTTCATCAGTTCTCCTGAGGATTCAGGTTGAACAGAAGTTTGGTATTTTTGAGTTACTTTTTCATATAGAATATAACATCATAAAATTATATTTCCATAAAAATATTCTTAATTTCCTCAGCTTAGTCTTCAATTAGTATGAATTATTCAAATTAAATGACTAAATTATATATTTTTATACATCTCAAAGGTTTTTAAAAATGAGGGGGTTTTTAGGTGGAGGGGAGGGAGAGCAGAGTTGTAGCCAATTACCTTCAGACAATGAAGCAGTAAAACCAGATGGACTTATAACTGTGAATCCAGGACTAGTAATACTCTTTCCTCCACTGCTGGAATGCCTCAGGTACATGATTGATTGTACTTTTTCCTGAAATATCTTGCCATCTAGAATAAAACAAGATGAACAATTTAACATTTAAGAAACTTTTTCCTTAACAAAAGAATCATAAAAAAGGGAAATTCATTAAACCAAACAAATCTTTTAACTCTGAGTCTTAAATTCAATTTCAATAAAGAACCAAAAATTTACAACAAATTTTAGAGACATCAACATAATTCTGGGGGGAACTTGTAAGCAGATTATTTTTGTTTACACAAAATTTTTCTATTGCATTATATAGTTTCAACCAAAAATTAGTGTTCTTTTCAAGATAAAGCCCTGTTTATCCATCTTATATGCCTAATTTGTGGGAGGATAAAGACATGTATTGCATAGGATGGGCAGGCATGGATAGGCTGTGATTTGCATTGATGGATGGAACATCCAAAGTGATATTTACAGATCCATTTCTGTATGGATCTAACAATATGATCTTTGTTCTTTAGAGATTTATTATTTTTTCTATTTCTCTCATTTCTGCACAAAGACCTATCAATAGCGGTAGGTATGTGGCAGGGGCTCAATAAATTCCTTTTTATAGATTACAGAGGAAGTAATTAATAGGAAAGCAGACAATAATAGCCTACCTTGCTCCCTAATGCCACTGAGACCACCGTTTTAGTATCATAGTTTAACATCTCTTTGGAAACTTTCAATTAATACAATCCTCTCCATATCCTCAATAGGATCATCTGCTAACTTCCAAAATAAATTATCCCCAGTCCAACAGGGAGCCACTGAAGGCTGTCAACTAGGGGAGTGATACAGTCATAGTTGTACTTTTGGAAGATTATTTTGAGCAGTGCCAAGCACAAACTGGAAGAAGAGAATAAAATGGAAGTGGGGAGACTAAGTAGAGAACAGGTAAGAGATAATGAACTACAGTGGTGTTTTTATGAGAGGATAGATTCAAGAAATATGGAAAGAAAATCACAAGCATTCCACACTTTCCACAATACCTGATGACCTGGGTCACCTTCTCTACCACACTTTCTAGAACGGAGGAAACCCCGATGACTGCAACCATTATGCAATCTTAGCTCAACTTTCATGGTTACTTATTAAATATTTCTGTTACATATTCTTCTTTCCACCTCAAACTGTCTTATACATTCTCCTTTCCCTAAGAGGAAAATATTTACCCTACTCCTTGCCAGAGCTGACCTTACTACCTGTGCTTGATCTGTTTCCTGCAGACCTTGAACCATTAATCATTTCCTATTATATCTCCAGCTGTCTCTAATGAGAGCTTTCTTCTCTAAGAACCTGAGTAGTTCTTCAACATCCTAAAAACCAACATATATGAAAAAAAATCTTCTCTCAACCCTGCTACCATCTCAAACCAATGCACTCTCTCCTTCCTTCACCACTAAACTCTTTGAAAAAGGAGTCCACCCTTAGTGTCATTATTTTCTCACTACACAATTGCTACTTAATCATTACACTCCACACCCTTCCTATCGCTACTACCATGAAAACCGTAACTTCATCAAATATTGCTTAAGCACCTTCTGTGTCTCATTCACTTCCACACTTCAATTACCAATTCCATGCAGATGACTCCTAAATGATGTGTAGTCCTGATCTTTCTTTGGAGTTCCAGACTTACTTTTCTGTCCATAAGTCATCTTTACCAGAAGGTCCCATTAATACTTCAAATTTAAGAGGGTTAAACTAAGCTCATCACCTTTCCTGCTAAATATGCTTCTCTTTTTTTAAGGTTACTTTTAGTGGAATAATCAAATAAGTCTCTCATGTTGCAATGTTAGGGGTAACTGATTATTTCTACTTCTTTATTCTTCATATCTAAGCAGTTACCAAGTATATAAAATTCTGCCTTCACAGAATTTCTAACATCAGTTCCTTCGGCCACCATTCTAGTATAATCTGTACTCTTCAAATTGCCTCCTTAGAGAATTTCACATACTCATTCTCTTCTACTTCCAACCCATCCTTCATAACTGCCAAAAAAAATCCTTTAATTTAAACATTGATCTCTTTGTGTCACTTCTTGGCACCCACACCCACCTCCCACTCCCCATGTATTTGATGAATAATTCTATTCTCTCCAAGTGAAGCTTAAGCTCTTTGGTTTGGCATTCAAAGGTCCCAACAATGTGACAGCTAGCTTTTTCTCATATCAATCCCTTTCACACATTCTATGCTCTTAGCTAAAATATTCTACTATCTCACTCTGAACTCTTCTAAATCTATGCCTAAGCTTCCTTTGGTCCCTATGAAATGACCTTTTGGAATGTCCTTTCTTCCTTTCTGAAATGAATTTAAGATACTCCTTAAAAGCTCCACTTAAATGACACCTTCTATGGGAAACATTCCATGATCCTGTGCTCACCAACAACTTTTCCCATCAGAGTTCACACAGTACTTTGTTTTGTAATTCTCTAATGCACTTACAGTACATTATTATATACTACACCCATCTCTGCTGATGTAACTATTTCCTTTACTAGAATAAGCTCTAGAGGAGGAATCATGCATTATTTAGATTTCCTCTCTTCCCTAGAGTCTGGCACAGTGCTTTGCATGCAATGGCAGCTTAATATGCTTGTTCTTTTGTATTATAGGGGTAAAGTTTTTAAAATCCTACTTCCAAGTCTCATTGTAACACGCAGGTTAAATGAGATTTGTCAGGACAAATCTAACTAACTTCAAAAGACGTGTGCACACAAGGGGAGGAACTGGTAAAATAACACTGGAAAGACTGTTGCCAAACTGTGGAAGGCCCTAGACTGGGAGGTATCACTGACAATTGTTGAACTGGAGTATATCTTGCTCAGATGGTGCCTTTGACAAAACTTTTTAACAAACACTTAATGCTACCTTTTTAAAAAAATTATTTTAAATTTATAAGATAAAAGCATTTCAACAACATAGTAAAAAAAGATTGCACATGAAACTATTATGTACAACTTGCTATTTCTTTTAAATATGTTATGTAAATTTCTTTGTTCCCCCTCCCATTCCCCCTTTTTAAAAAACTCTGAATAAAACTGAACGAAAAAATAAGACAATTAAATATCTAACACATGAACATACCTACCTATATGCAAGGAAAAGTAGAAGTTGGTGGGATTATGACAAACATAAGTATTAGTAGGAGGGTGAACTGCTAAGAGGAAGTTGAAAATAAGAGTCAATAATTCCAGATCTGGGGGTGAACCAAGAACTTCTTCAATTATTTTCACAAAGGAGCTACAAACCTCCCGAGGCATAGATGTCAGGTGCCCCTCTTTGTGTTCCTGAAAAGAACAACATTATTTTAAAGAGAACCATCAAATAACAACGTTCTTCACTTCACAATACATTTCTTTAAAAGAAGAACATTTAACTAAGAGGGAGAAAGATGGAGGAGACGGATGCTTGCAGTCAGGAAGAATGGGGTTCAAAATCTGTCCTCACACTTACAGGCCATGTGAGCTCCAGTAACAGGATTCTTACATGGAAAGAGGTCCTCAAGCTGACAAAAATCAAGGAACTTTTGCAAATAAGATTTAACTGGCTACTAATAAAGTACACATTTAGAATTGAATTACATTTAATGATCAGTATTAGTAAAGATTATTATTGTTGAATGTTATTAAATATTTTGCTGTTTATTTCATTGCACACAGTAGAAAACTTAGAATTCATTAAAGAGTAACGACAACGTAGGAATGGCATAATGGACAAAGAAATGGATTGGTAGTAAGGATACCTGGGTTCAATCCTATTACATAGATGTATAACCTTAGGCAATCGATTACCCTTATTAGTACCAGTTTTCTCATCTGTGCAAATTAAGTCAGATGGACTACATGATTTCTGAGGTCCCTTCCAACCTACAATTCTACGACGAAAACCAGAAACAGAGGCATAATATAATTATATAGGGATCTGCTAAAACTCTCTCTGCCAAAACCAAAGCAGTTAATAATTTCCTGGATTGTTTTAAGGCTAATTTCATCCTTGAAACAGAAGAGAAAGCAAACTGAGGAACTGCTATACAGAATGGTCATCATTACTTTCAGCAATCTAGGGGCAAGACTGGGGTGGTGGGGGAGTGATAAAGGTTAACCAGGAATGATGATTAACAAGGCAGGAATAGGAAAAAGGTCAAAGGGGAAGGGCAGGGAGAGGGCTGTGAGAAATTCTAGGGCACTGGAAAGTAATTACTGAAATGACTGACTCTTAGGAAATGAGGGTATAACTAGACTGCATGAACTTCTGTGGAGAAAAGACCATTTAGAGATTTTAGCAGAAGAATGATCTAGAAGTAGAAGAGAGGAGAGCAACAAGGATCCTAAGCCCTCCTCCTCGCTCAGTGAGAATGGAATCACCTCTCCTGGAGATTAGGAGGAAAAATACAAGAGGACGGAAGCAATAACAACTAGTATTTAAAGGAATCAAATGAGATAACATATGTAAAGCACTCTGCAAACCTTAAAGCAATATGCAAATTTAGCTATTATCTATAATTTGATATGGAATCAACTACTACTGCCTGAGGCAATTCGTTCTTCTTTTGTTGTTGTGGTTCAGTTGTATCATTCAAGTCAGACTTCTAGGGACCCCATTTGGGTTTTTCTTGGCAGGGATACTGGAGTGGTTAGCCATTTGCTTCTCCAGCTCATTTTATAGATGAGGAAACTGAGGCAAACATGGTTAAGTGACCTACCAGGGTTACACAGCCAGTAAGGGTCTGAAGCCAGATTTGAACTCAGGAAAATGAGTCTGCCTGACACTAGGCCCAGCACTGTCCACTGAGCCACTTTGTTTTCCCTGTTCTCCTTTAAGGTTGCTTAATTCTTAGGAAGTTTTCTTTACCCTGAGCTTAAATGTGCCTTTATATAATTCTCATGTAAATCTTCTAGTTCTGCCTTTAAGAAACAAGCAGAACAAATTCAATCTCTACAAAATTTATAATCCCAAACAGGAAAGAGGAAAATAAAAAATATATTTCAAAAAGCAGTATGAGAATTCAAATTTTGTAAAAGTACCTGTAAAACCTGACAAGTTAGTAGAAAGTGATGAACTACTCGAGCTTTCAGTAGTTGCTTGATATTAAACATCTGTAGGTGGTGATTAGCTCTAATAAGGACTTCAAGTGCAGCCAAGAGAGTCTCCCAAACACCTTGCTGGAAAAATAAGCAACATTAGTTAGCCACCAAGCAAGCTAAAACATGGTAAATGGCTTTCTAAAAATATATTCTACACACCAACTCAACCATAGTCTTAATATGATCACATTTATCTGAAAGTAAAGGTAAGCACTCACTTCTCTAACTCTGATTGTCGTGCTTGCAACTTCCCATACCAAATTACTTTGTGTTTATTTTGTACTTCTTTGTGTACTTGTTCACTTCCCCAAGGAGGACACAAATTCCTTGAGTACAAGAACAGTTTTATTTGAATTTGTGTATCCTAAGCACCTTATACCTAGTTGGTACTTAATATGTGCTTAATGAAATGAACTCAAAGTACCCTTATACTTAGCACTTAATTAGTTCTTAATGAACAGAAATGAAAAGATTCATTAGACAGGTGGTACTTAGATGGTTTTTTTCCCTTAAAATCATTATATTTAGTGCTGGAAGAGCCTTTAAGAATTGATCATCTAATCCATCTCCTTCATTTTACAGTTGAAACTGGAAACTGGAAGCGTTCTGCCAAGCGACTTGCTCGCAGTCACACAGGAGTAAGCAGGGGCACCAAGACTGGGTCTCAAGTCCACTGACTCTAGATACAGTATTCTTTCCACCATGTTTGTATTTGATGCTTCAATAAATGACCACATTCTGGAAATAAATGGCATACAAATATCCTCGGAAGACTATTTTACCTTAAAAAGTGAGCTATCAATGTACAAAAATGTACAAAGACACTGTGTTATTATTTTGGCTGGTGAATTTACATTAAAACAACACTAAAATGGTAAATATACGTGTAAAATCCAATGTTGCCTACACTAAATTTAAAAGGCAGCACTTATTCAAACAATGCTATCAGTTTAGATATTTACAAATGATTAGTTGTGATACTAAAACAAAATAACTAATAAAGTTTAAAGTACACAGGTTTATTTTTTGCAGTAATTAAAATACTAAAACACCAAATAACAAACCAATTTGCAGATTATTATGGCATTCTCAGTAAACAATTTCAAAGGCTCATACACTCACAAGTTTAAGTTTGAAGGGCCCTCAGAAGTCATCTAGCTCCGGACCCCACCCCTCATTTTGCAGATCAGGGTGATGAGAAATTCTACATTTGAAAATGAAGACTCAAAAGATATATTTTTTTTGCTTGAATCTATTATTTCATTGGCATAGGGAACTCTTGGGGAGAAAAAAATCTGTAAAGAACAATTGCTTCGTAACTTAAGAGTCACAGAAACTTGCATAAGCTATTGAGAGGTAAAATGACTTCCCCAGGATCACAAAGTTGTTATGTGTTGGAGGTGGAACTTAAAAAACTCAGTCCTCTCAAATTCAATGCTGGCTCCCTATCCAGTAAGGCCATGTTGCTGCTTCTTCTTTTTCTCCCTCTCTAAAAAAAAAAAACCTTTCTCAAATATTTATTGAATTCTTGATTGTTTATATAAGAATAGGGATATCCCCCAAAAACAAAATTCAAAGTTAATTTTCAACTTTATTAGCTATGAATAACCAACAATCTCCTAATAAAGTTGCTTCAGTTTCAGGCCTCTAAATTGTTTTCCCCTGTCACTGCCTCATTAATAAACCCTAAAAAATAAAGGAATACATACACTAAATAAGTCCTTCATTTAATGTGCATGTTAGGGCAAATATTCTACTTGCCACTTTTGTCTTCACTGGTTCTTAATCTTTTTCTCTTACCCCTATATATGATGTTCCTTAAGACTCCATCATTATATCTCTTCTCTCTATATATTCTTCCCCTTGACAAAACTTATCCACTATCATTTTTATGACAGATGCTCCCATATCTTTATTTCTAACCCTGACCTCTCTCATGAACTAATCTCATATTTATAGTTGTCTATTAGACACTTCTACTTGAACTTTTCCTCAAACTTTGTATGTCCAACCCCAATTCAACAAGCATTTATTAAGTGGTTGCTATGTGCCAGCCAGCTAGGAGCATAACGGATAGAGGTTGGAGTCAGGAAAATCTGCGGTTCAAAATCAGCCTCAGACCCTTACTACTTGTGTGGTCCCAGTTTGCCTAAATTTTCTCCATTGTAAAATGCAGATAATAACAGCACTTCACTCTTAGAACTGGAATGAGGATTGAGAGAGAGAGAGAGAGAGAGAGAGAGAGAGAGTATGTGTGTGTGTGTGGCATTGAGCAGTGCCCAGCACATAGCAGGCACTTTAATAAACAGTCTTCCCCTCCCCTTTTTCTCTTCACTAAGTCCTCTGCTAAACTCCCTTAAACATTCTTCTTGCTTCCCCATTTCTGTCAGTGCCTTTATTTTTCTCCTAATCAGCCACACTCTAAACCTTGAAGTCAGTTTTTATTCCTCCTTCACCATCCCCACACATTCAATTACTTGTTAAATACTATTAATTCTATCACACTGACATGTCTTGAATCCATTACTTTTTCCATTCTCCTTGCCACTGAGTTTCATTACTTCTTACCGATGCAATACAACAATGACCTAACACATCCCTTTTTCCATGCTCTAAACCAGAAGTGGGGAACCTGTAACCTAGAGGCTGTGGCTCTCAAGTGTGGTCCTTTGACTGAATCCAAACTTCATAGAACATATCCCAAAAGGATTTCCCACTGCTGCAAAACCATTCTACAAAATCAGCAAAACACACTTCAAAAAGCTTGTCATTCCCCTTCAAAAACCTTTATGGTTCACAATTGTCCAAAGTTCTTGATCTAGTATTCAAGGTTCTTTATACCATCATCCCAATTTATCTTTCCAGACTTACCTCCTACTACTACCTACAGTTACTCTATACTCAAATAGGATTGTATTACCCCCAGTGCATTTCAATACTTTTATATCTCCTTTCCTATTCTCCTGCTATACTCCCAGTGAAAAATCTTTCCACATTTCTGCCTGTCATAATACAACAAATCTTTCCAGGGTCAATTTAAAAGGCATAATTTCAATGAAACCTTTCTCAACTATGTACGACTTCTCCCTCTTTGAAATATTTATAGCATTTGCACCCCTTAAAATAATTACATACACTCATCCCATAGTCTACTCTGAAGTTATCTGTTTGTAGACTTTTCTTATCCCTCATTAGAACATAAGCAACTTGACAGTAGGAACTGTGTTACATGTTCTGACACCCCAATATTAAATATAGTACATGTTGCACAAATATCTTTAGGTGGCAATGTTCAATTTAAAAGTAATCAAAAAAACCCATTAAATGTGTTCAACTTAAAATTACCACATAAGTGTTGTTTAATAAAATGAAGTTACCAAACCATGGGCAAATTAACAGATGGTGTTTGCCCAAGGACAGATGAAGGATTTTAACAATAAAAGCACTTTTCAAAAAACACTAAGAAATTGAGAAAATACTACTGCAACTGACTCTAAGTGGTTTTAATTAGCTGCTACTGTATTTAACAAATGTGCCTCAGGAAAAAAAAGTTAGGCCATATACAGGGGTGAATTCCTGTAATTCCTGCAACTGAAGATGATAAAGCCGATGAACTGACTGAGCTCACAAGTCCTGAGATACAGTGTACTAAGTCAATCAAGGGGCTGTACTTAGTCCAGAAACAGAATTTGACTTCAGGCCTTTCATTTCTTACTGCACCCACCCTCTGAGGGAAACTGGTAGGGAATGGGCCTTCTTTCTCCTACTATGCAGGTTCAAATTCCATCTCTAGCCAAATCTCCAGCTTTTGGAGGGAAGTGAACTTGTGAAGCAGGCCCTCCTATCTGACCATGTGCTTCACCTTTCATCCTGCACTTGTTTCCAGCCCAATCTCCAATGTGCATTGGGAAGAGGAGAGGCTCCCTCTTCAATATTCCCACACTTGGTCATACCCTTCTCATTTCAGTGACTCTCAACTCCTGTGTATCATCATCCAAACCCCATTTCACAAACCTACCAACTAATTCTTCATTCTCATTTCCCTCAACCCTCTCCCACTAAAGTTTCATCCTAATTCCATCCATCCCTTCCAATTGTATCTCATGGAATGCCTGTCCTATACACCAAAAAACTTCCCTTCATAGTAAATCATTTCCTCTCCCACATGTTCCATCTACACTGAAACCTGGCTTCATACTTGTTCAAGAGATCCCATTCCTTCCTATCTCCTCTAGATTGCCCCCTCTGTCATTCCCTTCCCTTATGTATTTTCAATCTCTCCCTGTCTACTGGAGCCTTCTTTACTGCCTATGAATATGCCCATTTATTTGCCATCCTGAAAAAAAAACCCTCCCTTGATCTTTCTATTCCCGCTATCATACTATATCTCAACTGCTCTTTGTAGCTAAACTTTTTGAAAACCAGGCCATCCACAACAAGTGCCTCCACTTTCTCTCCTTTCCCCTTTTCTTAATCTCTTATAATCCAGCTTCTGACCCAATCATTCAACCAAAACTTTCATTTCCAAAGTTACTAATGATTTTAGTTGCTAAATCCAATGGCCTTTTCTCTGCCTTCATTCTCCTTGACTGTTCTTCAGTGTCTTAACAGTTGATCACTCTCCTCTCCTCCTTGATGCTCTCTTCTTTCCAGGATTTTATGACACTGCTCTCTCCCGGTTCTCCTTCTACCTACCTGACAACCCCTTCTCTGTCTCCTTTACGGGATCCTCCTGATTTCATTATCTCTCTTTTTTTTTAATTATTTTTTTAAAAATAAATTTATTTAACATTTTACATTCATTTTCACAAGATTTTGGGTTCCAAAATTTTCTCCCCATTTGT
>CM053770.1:564475019-564640434 GCA_028658325.1 Potorous gilbertii
GAGAACTTTTGTAATGGAGCTGCGGTCGAGCTCCAGCCTGCTCTGCCCGTAGCTGCCTCTGCTGCAGTGGCAGCCTCCCAGGGGGTCCGAGTCCTGGAGATCCCCCGCTCCCCTCTCAGCCCGTCTCTCTCACTGACCTGTGCGTCTGTGGGTGGAGGGACCTTTGCAGCTGCCGGAGATTCAGGTCCCTGATGCCTGCTTGGGTCTGCTCGCTCCTCTCAGTGCCGTGTGGCCAGGGTGGGGGAGGGAAGCGCTTGGCCGGACAGGGCTCCGCTCCTGTCCGGGTACCTTTGCGGTCGGTTTTTCAGGGCTCTCTGCAACGGAAATCTCCTTCACTGTGTTTCTGCGTGGCTTCCACTGTTCCAGAATTTGTCAGGAGTTCTTTTTACAGGAAATCTA
Source organism: Potorous gilbertii (assembly GCA_028658325.1). Classification (NCBI taxonomy): domain Eukaryota; kingdom Metazoa; phylum Chordata; class Mammalia; order Diprotodontia; family Potoroidae; genus Potorous; species Potorous gilbertii. The sequence goes on from CM053770.1 coordinate 564,475,419, forward strand.
TGGGCTGTGGCTTCGGACCTAGCATAGGTGAGTCTTTCTACTCCGCCATCTTGGCTCCGCCCCTTGATTTCATTATCTCTTATGGATTTCATGACCATTTCTATGATGGTGATTCACAAATCTATTTTTCCTGCTTTAACCTCTTAGCTGACCTCCAAGTTTGCATTTCCAACTGCCTTTCAGACAACTCAAAACTTAAGATGTCCAGTAGACATCTTAAATTCAACATGTCCAAAACTGAACCTTCCCTTCTCCCAACCTTTCCTATTATTGTAGAGGGCAGTACCATCTTCTTAGTCCCTCATGATTGCTCACCATCTCTCCTTCCTCCATACCCAAGTTGTTGCCCAGGCCTGATGATTTCACCTTTGTAATGTCTCTAGAATACGCCCCCTTCTCTCCTTAGACACTGCCGCCACTCTAGTGCAGGCACGCATCACCTCTCATCTTGATTCCTGACAGTGTCCTGCTGGCGGGTCTACCACCTCAAGGCTCTCACCACTCGAATTCGTCCTCCAAAATTGTACAATTTTTCTAATTGTGGCACAACCGCCTCCTCCCCGCATCCTCCAAGCAAGAGAATCCAATGGTTCCCTACTGCCTCCAGGATCAAGTATAAAATGCTCTGTTTGGCATTCAAAGCCCTTCATGATGGCATTTTCTGGCTGTCTCCTACATCTGGAATACTCCATCATCTGCTGCAACTACTGACTTCTCTGGCTTCCTTTTAAATCCCAAATAAAATCCCTTCATTTACTAAGCCTTCCCCAGCCCCTCCTAATTCAATAGTTTTCCTTCTGTGGCAGAAAACATGGTAGGTTTCAATCCCTGACTCAGCAACTGACAAGGTCTGTGACTTTGAGCAGCTTCCTTTTTCTCCCCAATCCATAAAAATGGAAACAGCAATGCTTACACTACAGATGTGTACTGAGAACCAAATAAGACAATCCACCAAAAAAATGTTCTGTAGCCATAAAATGTTATGCAATGTAAGTTCTTAACATTTGCTGAATGAACTAATTATGTTACTCATATATTACTACTTTGGCTTATTCACTTTAGGTACATCTTTATCTGGTTTGTTTCCTCAAGACATTAAAAGCTCCAGCTATTAATATTATAGAAATTCCCTTAAGTTAATGCATCCTAAAATCTCAGACAGTAGTTGATTCTGATGGTGATTAGTACTGGAACTTTGTGGGCTCTTCGGAATACCAGGACATCTGAGCACTGATGCCTAGAAATACTGAGACACTGACCCTTATTGCCCAGTCTGAATTCAGTTCCCTACTTGATCCCTTATACTTGGTTTAACACTGATTAGTACCTAGATACTTGAACTCCTCTCCTATATTGACTGTCCTAGCTTTAGCCCCTAATCCTTCAACCTCAGGTTAGATACCTTGACCCAACCTTTATTACTCTAGCTTTGAGTTCTGAACACCAACTTATGCCCTGCAGCATGGACTTTACAAATTTACAATACAAATATGATGCTAAAAATGGAAATTCTTCAGTACTTAGTAACTTCAAGCACTATTTTTGATCAACTAGTTCTTCCTTAACTTTACCATCATCCACATCTAAAATGGATATAGGTCTAGTAATTATGTGCCCAGCTTTCAGACCTGCCCATAATTCACAAATAGAAATAAACTATATATTTTTCTTTATGTTAAAATATCACACTGAACCTCTTCTTAGAAAAATGACAAATTAATGTTAAAAAGTACATGCCTCTGCTTTAGACCATATCTTCCAATCAAGTAGCAATTCTTCTAATAATTTAACATCTTGTATTATTGCAGTAGATTCCACATCCAGTTTAAACTGCCCATTCTCATTTATGCTGAGAATTTCTTCACCACAACAACCTTCAAGAAGGGTCTATGGAAAAAGCAAAAACACAAACTTATTAATTAAACACTCAGTTCAGAAGGATTTTGTTAAATGTTTGACTCCAAATATTTACTTATTTGATTCTTTTTTAAAGGTTTAGTCCTTTTCCATAGTAGGAAAAGTGGTACTTATGATATTAAATTCAAAATATTGTGGACAATCTACATTGCACAAAGTGCTTGTAAACCCATCTAGTGAATAATTTTTAAAAATCAAAGTTTTTAAGTGTTTCCTAGCTATATTCATATTTTCAAACATTAAGAACACCAAACCAAAAAATCAGTCTTGTCTTATATCTAATGAATTGGTTCTAGTAATTTATTCTATAGAAATCATTGATCAGTCAAAAATAATCAATTTTGAATAATTTAATTAGTTAAGGAGAATAAAAGCTGTATGTTACAAATAAATATCCATTTCTCAAACCAGTCTTTCAAAGGAAGGTGCTTTTAGCAGATACAAAAGTGCTACTGACTGGAAAGGTATTAAATACGTCATAAAAATTCAACTACTATAAAATCTAGAACATTTTCTTACGGGTACTTCAGCCCTATGGCCCATATGTAATAATTATTACAAATGAATTGCCTCTGAATAGAGGAAAAGCATTTGATTTTTTCCCTTTTTTTCTGCAAGAACAATTATAATTGAACACAAAACTGATTACTGATGAAAGGCTTTTGAAGAGATGGATTTAACTAAACTCAAAAGTATGAAAACACAGTTTAGAGTCCCATACCTTTAAAACGTGAAAGCCAACAATACATTTTTGTTTGATCAACACCTGATGAATCATGGAAAGTCCATTACAATTCTCTAGCTCTTGCATTCTTTGCTGGTTGTATTTTGTTAATGAAAGTATAACCTGTAGAGCTAGAGCTTGAGTTTCCTCACAGCTACTGATATCAACAACCTAAAAATAAAGTGGGTAAAAATGTTTTATTAAGAGTATATTTTATAAGGAGAATTTCTTAATGTTATGTAGTATCTATCCATTTACATAATTTGAAAGCTTATTCTGATGTTTATACTCTACCTACAGTTTTTTCTTTCTTCTGAGTAGCCACAGATCTTGAATATATTTAATTGAAAAAGGAAGCTATGAGCTCCTCAAAATAAAAAAAAAAAAAAGAATAATAAATAAATTTGCCTATATTCAAGTGCTGAAGTGAGAATCTTACAAATCCCAGGAATATTTTACAAGTAGCATTCTGAAAGTGCAAGAATGATAATTCTATTTTTAGTAAAAATTAAAGTAAGATCAAAGAATTCTTGAATTTCAATTTTGACTTGAATTAATTTCCTTCTGTTTTTGTGTTTTGTTGATAGTCTTTATTTTTATATTATCTTCATTTTTAAATGCAGACTTACAAATAACAACTCAGTAGATAAGTCCTAAAGCACATAAAAGAATGACTTGCCCCAGAGTCACAGAGTTAGTAAATGTAAAGAGGCATTTGATCCTGGGTGTTCCTGAGTCTAAGTCCAATAATGTACCCACAATACTAAGCTGCTTTTATTATCACATTTTATAGAAAAAACTTAAGAATTTATGACAATTTAATAAAAACACATACAATTATATATATGTGTATATATGTACATACACACACACACACACACACACACACACACACACACACAAACTATAATAGTATTTTGAAGTTGGGCTCATTTTGGAGGTAAAGTTTCCCAAAGCTTGATCTCACTGATGATACTGCTACCTATAAATCTTTTATCAACTGCTAGTTGAGATATACATGTATATTTGCCCTTAGAAATTCTATAGAAGAAGAAACCCCCATTTTACACACAAAAAGGCATAACATGGCAAAATTGTTTTGCTTGATAAATCAAAGAACTCTGTTTATCCACAGTCAAAACATATTACGATTTTCAGGTTTGAACACTTCATTCAAAATACTGTATCAAGAAAAATCAATTAACACTTCTTGTTTAGATGGAATCATACTGATAGAAAATAATACCAATTTGAAATGAGTGATACATGCCTGCTGTTTTATTATAGTGCCAAAAATTTTTCACAGTCTTGAACAACTTCTATATTTCACTTGGCCTTTAAGGCTAATATTCTAATAGATATGTGTGAGTAATAGAAAGAAAAGCTTAGATAGCTACTTGATACTAGAAGATCATCTAACAGGCCAATACTTTTACTTGTGGCAAAATTTGTGTTTTGCCCATTTTTATCATTATGTAATTTTTTCATTAAAATGTAAATTTATTATAAATTTGTTTATATAGAGCAATGCCAAATTTAACCTTTTAATAACTGAGAGATGAGTTTAGTTTTGCACATAAATTCGTTATTCTATAATCTCTAATTCTTACCCGAGCAAAGAGAAAGACAAATGCACCTGTCCCACCAATTTCATGCAGAATTCCCTGAAGAGATTTGTATTCAGTGGGCTGGAGACACTTCAGATGATGAGGTTCCAACAAAAAGCTCTGAGCCTCTTTTAAACTGAATGGTCTTTGAGCCTGCACAGCTTTTACTTGCCCTTTAAGTCTAATAACTGGCTCATAGATTGTGTACTGGGCAGGATAACAAGTTGAATAAACTACAGAGAGACCTTCCTGAAAAACAAATGATTGTGCTTCAGGGAGAAATAAACACATCTAGCAACAGTAAAATTTCTAAAAAATCCTTACACTCTTTCTATAAAGGGAAGAAAATTATTACACTGAAGGCACAACAATGTTTGAAATGAGTGGAAAAGATTACAAAATTAACTGCATCTAGAAACACTAAAAAATCAAAGTCTGAATGAAATCAAAACAACTACAAGAACATGTTAATAAATTTGGGAAAAAAAACCACAACTATTCCTTTTAGATTCATTGAACCAATTTCCAAAGTAAATTATTTCAAAGTAGCTCATTCTTTTTATTTTAATGAAATGTGAAAAGTCAGCAAATCTAATGTAATCAAATGGAGCTTTCATTTTTTCCTAGTGCAACAGCAAGTTAAAGTTTTAGTTTCAAAACCATTTTAAAATTAAAAATTTTGGAAAAATATGCTAAAAACCATAAAACAGAACCCACCATTAACTCACAGATTTTCATTTCCTACGAATTCTACAATATAACATTTAAAAGATAGTTGTTTAAAATACATATGAAATGTTCCTAAAAGTTTGAGGTTTTTAGAACTTTAAACTGTACTAAGGGTAAACTGATCTTTATTTTTCCTTGCCTTTTTTTCTTTAGAAACATGACTAATATAGAAATATGTTTTGCATGATTTCACAGGTATAATGGATATAGTATTTGCCTTTTCAATTGGAGAGGAAAGGGTAGAAAGGTGACAGAGAATTTGGAAATGACAATAAAATCAAAATAAATAAACTGCACTAAGACTTTGGGGATTTTGGGACACTGCATAATGCTACACAAACAAATTCAAAGCATTACTTTCTATAAAAAAAAGATGAGATCAAAATATTAATATCAAATTACATTAACAATAACAGTAGTTAGCTTTTATATAAGTGCTTTAATATTTGCAAGGTATTTTATTTACAAATATTATCTAGTTTGATCCTCACAACAACCCTGCAAGGCAGGTGCTATTATTTTACAGATGAGGAAACTGAGGCAGATAAAGGTCAAGTGACTTGACCATGGTGACACAGCTACTAAGTGCCTGAGGCTGGATTTGAACTCAGCTTTTCCTGATTTGAGGTCCAGTGCTCTATCCAAAATTCACTTAGCTGCCTTGCTAATGCACAGTCAACATGTGAATGCTTTTTAAAAGTTTTTGAAAATTTCCCATTACTGTTTCTAGAAACTCTATTTCAAGTTCTAGCTCACACTTCCCTTTTTCTGTTAATATTAATGTTCCTCAACCACAATACTAAGTCAGTCCTCCATCATGGTATGTAGCTAACTCTGGGTTCACAAGATCACAGCAGAGTACAGACTCTAGAAGGTTCTGCCAACTAGAGAAGGCTTTAAGTAAAAGCTAGGGGATCTGTGACCTGAAGAACAACCTAAATCAGCTTGGGGAAGCTCATCTCAGGTGACTCGGTTTTGTCTGGTTCATTGAGGGGGAGTATTTTTGGCTGTAGAAACTCTACTCTGGTGAAGAGGGGTGCTGTGCTATATCTATGGTGCTGGGTGCATGTACAACAAGCAGAACAATTTTTATAAGGACACTCATCAAAATTTGGGAGCAAAATGAAAGACTGAAATAATCAAAACCATCAATAACCAAAGTACCAAAATATTAATTTCTTTAGATTTTCATAGACACTAATTACCAAAGCAATATTAATCTTCTAAGAAAGGAGACTTACATGTGCATCTATTTCAAAACACAGAAGTAAAAAAAAATTATTTACACAGGAAGGGCTATTTTAATAGCAAAATATGGGGGCATGTGGTAAGCATCAATCTGACATTTATTAAGTACCTATTATATACAATTCCAACAGCCCAAGTAATAAAAACTCTACAGAGGCAAATGGGCTGAGTATCAAAATGCACCATTTTTCTCAAAAAAGATTGTATTTAAACAATGAAGAATCAAGGAAATAAATGAAAAAGACTTCCAATCTTGAGAAATCACAAAATAAAAAAACAAAACACAAACATAGTACTGTAAAATTCTCTAATCACTTTTCAAACTTACAGTTAAGAGATCAATGTCCACATCTTTCTGAGTCATAAAGAGTTCTCTGATTTGCTCACACTGCAGAATTTCTTTATTAATGTATTTGGAGTGATCATTCACTGACTTGCCATATTTACAAGGCATTAGAAAAGTGTAGTCTGGCCCACAAGCATAAAGATAAAAGGCCTCTTGCGGACCAATCTTGGCTCCTACATGGGAGGAAAACAAGTAGTTAGTTCTTCAAAATGTGGTAATCTCAATTGTTCATAAAAAGCAGAGATTTGAAAACTACAGTGTTTCGTTTTGTTTTGGGGAGGGGGGAGTGAGATAGGTTTCTGGCCAGATCTCATAAGACAATTAATTCTTTCCATCTCCTTTCTCCCTCTCTTGCATCTACACAGTTGCTTACACACTGTCTTCCCTACAAAACTGTGAGCCCCTTGAGGGTAGGGGCAATGTTTGTGTCTTTCTTTGAAACCCCAGGTCTTCACAGAGTGCTTAGCATACTTAAGTGTTTAACAAATGCCTGCTGACTGACATAACGGTAATGGAACAGTATTGTGCAGTAAGAAGCAATGAACATAAAGATACAAAGAAACATCGGCATATTTATATGAACTAATACAAAATGAAGGAGAACCAGGGGAAAAAAATACACAATGACTAAAACAATGCAAATGGAAAAAACAACAAAACAAATCTAAATTGAGTATTTTGATGTTAGAATGATCAAATGTGACCCCAGAAAAGAGCTTTATCTCCCATATAATACTATATATTATTATACAGTGTATGCATATATATATATATACTATATATATATAATAACCCCAATATAATACTACATATAATATATATATTTTTGAAATGTTGGTTGGTTTTGCTGAACTATTTTGTATTTCTTCTTTCTTTTTAAAAAAAAACTGTTATGACGCTTTAGGAAAAGTTAAAGGGAGATACACAGTGGGAAATAGATGATATAAAAACAAAAAATAGCAATAAAAATTTATTTTTGACAAGAACAATAACAGTAATGAGACACATGTAACACAAATAATTATTTTTGTCTTAATCTTTTTAATTAATATTTTTTCTTCATCATCACCATCAAACATTTTGTTAAGTGCTTTATGTGCCAGGCACTATGTTAAGCACTAAGGATACAAAGAAAGGCAAAAACACAGTCCCTGCCCTAAAGGATGTCACAGTCTAATGATGCAATAATAATGCAAATATATATGTATGTATGTATGTCTACACTTATGTATATAATGCAAAAATAATGTAAAAAATGTGCAAATAATATATATATAGTATAAAAGAAAGGAAGTGATCTCAAAGAGAAGCTAACAGGCAGGTGAAGGTTGGGTGGGAGGGACCAGGAAAGGTCCCTTTGCAGAAGAGAGAATTTGAGCTGAGCTTGGAGGCCAGAGAAGGCAGGAAGCAGAGGTGAAGGAGAACATTACAAACATGAAGAATAGCCAGGGAAAATATAGTCAGGAAATGGAATACTTTGTCTGAGGAATAGTAAGGAAGCCAGTGCCATAGGACTGTACAGTATGTGGAGGGGCATAAGAATAAGAAGAAAAGACTGGAAAGGTAGGAAAAAAGCATGTTAAGAAGGGCTTTAAAAACCAAATAGGGGATTTAATATTTGACCCTGGTGGTAATATGAGCCATGGGACTTCTTTTGAATAGGGAAGTGACACAGACTTAGTTTTCGAAGATCACTTTAATAGTGGAGTGGAAGATAAATTGGATTGAAGAGTGGGAAAGGGAATAATAACCAGAAAGCTGTTGAAATAATCTGGCATTAAGTGATAATGGCCTACACCAGCTGAATAATTAGAGAGAAAAACAACGTATATGAAAGCTGCTGGGATAAGGCAAAAATGACAAGCACTTTGACTGATATAAAATCAGAAAGGCACCCAAAAAAATAACAAGACAAATAGATCCTATTATCTATTTATTATCTATCTAATTATTAAACTTCCTTGGAAAATTTCGAAGAGTAAAAACATACCATTAAAGAGAAGTAAATTTCCCAGATCCCATCTTCCAGCCAACTGAAAAAATTCTTCTTGGGATGATGAACAATGACCAATCATGCAAAATGTTTTATTACTGTCAGATGATAAACTTGTTCTCTTGGGAAGTGTGTAATCCAAAGCAACATCAGGCTTCCTAAAATTAAAGTTAGTTAAATTAGCCCATTAGCACAGAGTACTAAGCATTAGGCAATTCAAATCTAAGTTTAAAAATTTTTCTAACAGTCTGTTCACTTTTGTATACGTAAAGTGTCATCACCCCTCCACTTTGTCACAGACAGATAATTTGCACCACCAAACTATGTGATTAGGCCCAGTCATTGTGCCTAGTATAATGCCAAGTATAAAAATAGGACCAATAAATATTTGTTCATTCCTTAATTGCTCCCTCTGCTAACAACAAAATTCTTATTTTTTCACCTTTATAATGTATTATTTGACATTTGCGTAATGTGAATACTTCTAATCTCTATTTTTCCTAATGACCATTATACAGTTTACATTCTCCTCTTTTTCTGGATCATAATACACCTCATAAACCATGAGCTGAGATGCTGACCCTGCCCAGGCTTTCTTGTCCCTTCTTTCCGAGTGATTTCATTAGCTACCATGGGTTTTGTTATTATTTTTATGCAGACGACTCTTGAATGTATCTATTTGGCCCTTATCTCTCCCCTAAGCTCCAGCACAGATATCATCACTGCTTGCTGGAATTGCATCAAGATGTTCCATTTCCATCCCAAGTGTTATCATATTTAAAACTATAAACACACTATGAATTTCCCCAAAATCATCCCTCATCCTAACTTCTCTATTTCTAAAAATATAAAAGCACCAAGGTCTCTTCCTGCCACCCATATTCACAACTTCAAAGGTAGCCTCAATCCTTCACTCTCCTACCAACCACATTCACCAGTCTTGTCAATTCTACCGACATAAAATCTTTCACACTTGTCCCCTTCTCTTCATTATCATTTCTGGCACTTTAGTTTCAGCCTTCATCATCTCCTGAATGGCTTCCCTGTCTCCAATTACTACCTTCCACAAGCCATAACTCAGATATGACAAAATAATTCTTCTTAAAACACAGGTCTCCCCATGTCATCACCTGGTCAAGAAGCTACAGTGATTTCCTATTGTCTCTAAGATAAAGTATAAACTTTGTCTGGTGTTTGAAGCCTTTAACAATATAGATCGAGACTTCCTGTTGTATCTCACATACTGGTATCCAAACAAACTCTCCTATTTGCTATTCCCCATATAAGAGATTCCACATCCAGCCTCTAAGCACAGAAAATACTGTCTTACTTCTCTTATGGAATCCCTCGCCTCCATCAAGGTTGAGCTAATGGTACCACTCACACATCGTCTCTGCTAATTCCTCTCTTAGTTAATCCTTCCCTCAAAAACTGTTTTGCATTTACTTCCTATCTATTTAACTGTGTACAAGTTATTTCCTTAGAGAAGAATGCAAATTCCTTGAGGGAAGAGGCTATTCTGTTGGGGTCACTTGTATCCCCAGAGCATAAAAGCACACCTTGTATGTTTTGGACGATACATTTTTGATAATGTGAATTGTTCTTTAGGGTGACATTTATTTATGCCTTATTTTGGAACATTAACCTATAACTATCATCAGTTGATAAAAATAACAACAAAATTAAGGTTATTAACAGCTTATAATAATTTGCTTGATGAACACTCTAGAAGCTGTTGTATACTATCCATGGTGGAGTGGTGCTTCTTTTGAAGTAATTTAGAAACGGAGATGTATAGAAGAGAAAAAAGTGGAAATTAAAACAAGACAAACACTTAAAAACTTGCATTGTTAATGTGAAAGCCTTACTGGGACAGTGGTAGAATGCATGAAAAGATGTGATCAAGGAAGAGTCAGATGCATAGAAACAGTAAAGAATAAAGAGACAAATAGAGCTTTGAGATTTTGAAATAAAGTGACTAGGAAGATCATGATGTTAATCCAGGAAGGCTTTTGTCTGGAAGATGATTTCAGTTTTGAACATGTTAAACTTGACACATTCATGCAACTGGAGATGTTTAAGAGGAAGCTGGTCTTTCTTAATCACTCCATTCATGAATGGTCCCTTTTCTGGACCTCAAGAAGCACTTGATCTTTTTCTCTCTTTTCCACTAATCCTGTATCATTTTAAATTTCATATGAACATCAAATTTCCTTACCAGGATGTGTTATATAAGGACAGAGACAAATGTTAATTAAAGTTGAAGTCAAATATGTTAAATATGTCCTATTAAAGTCCATAGATACACTGAGTACATGTCAGTCTAAGTACTTCCTTTCTAGACTGCATTGTCCGTTGCTTCCTTTTCCTCTCTATGATAGTACGGCCCTCTAAATTTTCCCATCCCTCAACTCCCCCACCTCTTGTAGCAATCCCCATTTGTCGTCAAACTCACCATGACAGTCTATCATTCTGAGTAAACCTTTCATTCTTCCTTCCTCCAGTCAATTATAGGATAAGAGAAGGAACAAAGGAAGTCCCTACCTTATTTAGGGCTCTCTTATAATTTCCATTTAAGCCAGGGCAGTTAACTACTATAAAATCAAATCACTGAAATAATCTCTGGGAATGTTCATCCAGCCCCTCCATACTATAATCCTTCCCAGTCTCTACTTCTACTACATTTCAAGAAATCATGATGAATAGATTTTTAACTTGAACCTGTTTTTTTGTCTTCCAGAGAATCATAGGATTCAGGGTTCAAAGGAATACTCAAAGATCATCTAGCCCAAATCTCTCATTTTATAAAGAGAGGCAATATAGTATGACAATGACATCAGGAGAGACTTGGATTCAAACACCTCTTCTGACCCTTAGTATTCTTATTATCTGTGTATGGTTGGAGCAAGCTGTTTAACTTCTCTGAACCTCATTTTCTTCATATGTAAAGTGAGTAGCAATCTCTATAGCATCTACCACGCAGGGTTTTTGTGAAGTACTATGTAAAACGTAAAAGCATCATATAAATGAGAAGCATTTGCTGTCATTTGCCAGGTCCCACAGAGGTACCTATTAGAGGAGAGTGTAATGTCAGCAGCCATTTTTGTTGTTATTGTGCAAGAGTAAACAGATACGCATAGATGTTAAGTGTTTCCCTCAAATTATAACATCCTAAAGAGCAGTGATTTGTCTCCTGTTTCTTTCATATTGATTTTGAGTCTAAATTACCAAGTGTTTCATCTGTTTAAAAACAATCACAAATAACAATCTCCTCCAAAATAAAATATCCTGTAACAGTAAAATGAAAGAGAACAATAATTTTCAACAATGTATTTCAAAGGTTCGTTCTATAACATGCTTTGCTTTCTAATGTGAAAGGATCAGGAAGAAAAAATACAAAAATAATGGATTCCCAGCTTATTTTAAAAAGGAAATTATTAACTGAATTCATTTTAAAATATATTTCAGAAAACATGGAAGATTAAGTTTAAAATTAAAATCAAATTTAATAAGTCATTCTCTAAAACACATACCTCTGGCCAGAGACCCACATAGAAAATTTTCCATGGATATTCTTTTTTCCTTCAGGTTGTTGTAAGTACGTTAATGCTAAATGTTGCCATTTTCCCAAAAGGAAAATATTCTCCTGTGATTCAACTTGTGCTAATAATCCAGCTTTCATATCATCATTTGGATCCATGCACATGCTCCAATAAAAAATTAAAAAAGCAAAGAATGATAGTCTGTAAAAAATTCTGAATTTAATATTTAGCACACATAAGTAAAATTAAATAGTTTAAATCCTATCACGTTCTCATGTTATTTAATTAGCTAAGTAAGATTAGGTTATTCTTAAATTTAATTCATCAACTCCATTAAAATAAGTAAAACTTTTAGAATTCAGTTATTAAATAACCTATACGCATTTTGCTGTTTAGTTAATATTCATTGCTCTTTAAAAAATAGGCTATTTTTAACACAATATGTAAACATTTAATTTATACTAGTTACTCTTCATTTAACACTAGCTATAATTCCTACAAATAGGAATAATTCAATTCTTTTTTAATGAACTATTTGGCTTTTGTTTCTATATTTAAATAGGAAAATCCCAATTTATAATATTTATGCTATAACTTATTATAACCAACATGAAAAAAGTGCTTACTATAACAGTATCCTAACAGTTGTCTGAAAAAGAATTTTTCTGGCCTATAAAATTGTTGTTATTGTTTGTCCTTCATTTCTGAGGAGGACCATGACATTAGGAAGGTCATGGCATGACTTGCAAGTAAAATGATAAGGAAAGGCTGTGCAAAGTCAGCAGCCTCACTTTCTCCTCCAGAGCCATTTGAGTCCAGTGGCAAGGTACGGATCAGGCCAAGTAGAGACAGCCCTGGATGCAGTGGGAGACCACACACCTTTTCAAGCTAACTAAGGTCTTTCCCAGGTCTCAGAATGAGGTAAAGCCCATTCAATGAATAAGATCTTAGTGAAACAGAACTAGAATAGTTTAACATCAAGATTATTTTTATAGAATTCATATTTATAACTATCAGGGTGGACCTTCTCCTTTTGTTTCTAGATTTTTTGTTATTCTGATGACATTTTATGGTAAATTTTAGTTTGAGATTTAAAAATAAAATTTAAAATAAGTTACTTAAATATATGTTACTATTGAAAGGAAAAAAAATAATACCGAAAGATGAAAGTTCCAGTACTCAAATCAGCCCACACTTGTATCATCAATGCTTTGGAGCCTAATGAAATTATATGAATACAGCCTTCTTCTACAAGTTTCTCCCCAGAATTCACATATTCCACACTTTCTGATTTATTCAATTCTAAGGCAATAAGCAGATAGTAGAAAATTATTTAATTAAACTAATTGAAAAACAAATTTTTAAAAAAAATCTAATGCCCTTAACATTCACCCATTTTAATCACCAATAAACATGCTTTGAAATTTTAAAATATTATTTTTTCTAAGTTATGATATATATATAGTAAATACTTGTCTTTCAACCAAAAGAAGTAAATCCTTTTAAGTCATTTGCAAATTTTAATACATTTGGCTTTCATAAATGAGCTACCACTATAGGACTTAAAGGAGATTTACAAATATATGCCTTGTACTTGTGGAGGCACTTTTGTAGTATATCAAATATCAGGTCTGAAATATTATAACTAAAGAGCTACAAATTCTTAAATAGGCTATGATAGATCTCAGAATCATCAACAAGAAAAATAGTATAGAGGGAGAAGATGGTCTACAATAGAATTTTAGGGGATACCTACAGTTAGTGGCAGTAACCTGGGTGAAGATTTAACACAGGAGACTAAGAAGTAGTTAGAGAGAAAGAGAATAAGGAGAGAGCAGTGTCATGAAAACTTAGAGAGCAGAGTATCAATGAGAAGGTGATTAACAATGTCAAAGGATACACAGATGCCAGGAAGAATGAAGTTAATATTATGCAAAGGTCAATAGATGAGTCAATTAAGAGATCACTGGTCATTTGAGAGACAGAATATTAGTTGAACAATGAGATCAGAAGCCAGGCTTTGAGAATTACGAACAGAGTGAAACGTAAAGACACCTAGTGTAGACGGCCTTCTCAAGGCGTTTAGTCTTTAAAGCCAGGAAAGATATAAGACAACAGTTAATGGGGATGGATGAATCAAATAAGGCCTTTTTAAGCAGGGGGAGCGACATGAGTGTGCTTGTGGGTAAAAAGAAAGCAGTTGGGAGACAGGGAAAGAATAAAGTGGCAGGAGGGATGACACAGAAGAGTATTTGCTGGAAAAGAATGGGATAGAATGAGATCAAGAAGTCATGTTGAATGGGTTGTTTTAGCAAAGAGAATGGTCACTTCAAGGAGTGAAGGAAGAGATAATGGAGGAAGATATATGAGTGATGGGAGATGAATGAGGCAGAAGAGAAAGCACTCAACACATGTTCTCAATTTTTCTAGTGAAGAATGAGGTAGCGCTCTCAAGCAGTGGGAAGAGGTACTGTGAGAAGTCTGAGAAAGAATAAAAAGATTTAGAATAGTTGCTGTGGTGAGTGCTGCAGGAAACTGATAGTGAGGTGTAAGGAACTAGGGATGTTTACTCTAGAGAAAACTTGAGTGGGAAATAATGACTAAATATTTGAAAAGCTATCATGTGGAAAAGGAATGAACTTATTTTGGTTAAGACCAAGAAGACAGAACTAGAAGTTGTAGAGGCAGACTTGAGCTTAAAATATTTAAAAAACAAATCAAAAACAAAAAAAGATAAAAACAAACAAAAAACTCTTCCTAACAAATTAGACAGTCCAACAGGAGAATGGACTATCTGAGAAGAGCATAGGTTCCTTATAACTAGAGGTCTTCAAACAGAGGCTGGATTGTCAAAAGGTACTGTGGAGGGGATTTCTGTTCTAGAAATGACTTTCAAAATGGAAGCGATCTGATTCTGAAACTACAGTTAAAGACAGAATAAGAGCAAGTGATTTGAGGGATTTATCCAACCCTCATCCTTATCTACTCTTCTCTTTTCCTGCAAAGATCCCAACTGGACCAGCCACATAGTCAGTCCTGGAGTTAATGGAAACAGGGCACTAGAGGAAGGTTCAGGGCAATAATAAAACATGGAGAAGTAAAGGAAAAGAAAAGATGGGTGAGGAAATGCCATGAAGCAGCCAGCAGTAGAAAGGGAAAAAGAACTCTTACGGTTATTTGGCAAAGGCGTATGTTTTTAAGAAGAGTATACATTTAGTTAGAGACTACTCATATATGGAAAAAATATATTAATAACGAACAAGTTAACAGAAAGTTGGAATGTTTCATATTCTTTTCTAAAATCCTCAAAAATTTCTTCATTATGCAAGTCATATGTCATTCATCTTATAAAAGAAATAAGTACAAGGAATTTCATACCTGCATCATCAAGGCTGTCATCTTGTATAAATGATGATTTCTTTCTTTTCTTTATCTTCTTTCCTTTTTCTAAGCTATTTTCTGCTTCATTAATACTTTCCATATTAAACCACAATGAAACACTGAATCCTTCTGACATATGTGGCCAACAATTTTGCCCAACCAAAGGCAAGTGGATTGGGGCTACATGCCAAGATGAAAGAAGTTGATGGGGAAACATCTCACTATCAACTTCTTTCTTACTCTGAGAAAATTTTGCCCTTCTTAGCAACCCAATAGCCTTACTGTTGAGAATACTACTATATTTCTGTGAAAAGGAACTGCTGCTTAAATTTGGTACATGAAATAAAGGGAAGGTTAGATATTGTAATGGACTCATATTAATATTGGCCTCAATAATGTTCAAGATACCCTTAAGAAGAATTTCCTAGGGAAAAAAGAAATGAGAATTTACAATCAAACTGATATTACCAAGTATATAAAAATTTCTTAGAAACAAAATTTACAACTAAAGAAATAAAAGTAAGCATGCAAATCAGAATTCTTAGTGAATCACTTGCCTACCCATTATGTAATTAAAACATTTTTTCCTGGTTAGTAATGAAATATGCAACACATGCTTTTGTTTTTAAAATATAATTATGATTAATTTCTAAAAGGGAAACTGATTATAAATGACATTATTCCGGAACCTTTTGGTAAGGCAGTTTAAGAATTTAAGTGAAAATGTATGATACAAAGAACCATTTCTAGTAGTGAAACTTAGCTAAGTTCATACTATGAGTATTAACACAATCTACTACACTTATTTTTCAACTAATTCCATACCTTTTGAGTTTTCTAACCACTCAGATTTTAATATATCTATGCTCAACATAAGTGGGATTGCTATATTCAGAGATGAGATAAAGTATTTGAACTCCCATAAGCAAGTTTCAAAAACTGGATCTCATGTGGAAGTTTTGAGCCTTCACTATAACACATGAAAACTGATTTAACACAAAATAAATATCTATATGCATTAGAAGACAGAATTTTCTGATCATAAACATAGGTACATATATGAAAAAGTTTTCACTGTTGAACCCTTCACCTAAAGAGCTATATCCCCTAGAAGCCAACTTTATCTACACTTAAGTCCCAGCTCTGGCTATAATAAAACTTTTGGTTAACAGCATCAAGAAATCCCTCCTTTAGATCACATAAAAATGTGGGAGACTTAAAAAAAAAAAACACTGAGAAGAGAAAGTAAGATAATGTAGAATACAGTGTGCCAGAATTTGCACTGTCAGATTCAAACACGGGTACAGAGGGTGTCCTTTATGTTTCTGTACCTCTAATGGCTAGCACAGTACCCTATAAGCACTCTACAAACATTTATGGTTGGTGATGTGGTAGAAGATAATAAATGTACTGAGGAAAAGTGATAAGTACACCTAATGGATATATAGTCAATTTATGATTATTTCCAAAGTGAAGGGAACAATCGAAACGGATCATTTTAAACATATCTAATTCAAAAGTCAATTATATTTAGCTACAGAATTCACCACATTTTTAAAATATTGTTTAACATCCTAATTATGTTCTTTTGGCTGATATTAAATTAGTTTGCATTTCTTGAGCACAAATTTATGGTAGGAGGAAAATCATCCAAATTGCATGACCACATAAATAGAAAAAAATCACATCAGTATTGTATAATACAGACATAATCATCCAAAATTCAACACACAATAACTACTGAATGTAAAGGTATGGATGACTAAAATTAAAATAATGCATTCTGGCAAATGGCCCACAAGTCATTTTAAAATTATAGCATATTTACTGTAGAAGGTGATTTCTCCAGAAATATTCTCAATAGAAGGGTTAGCTCTTCTGAACATGTTCTTGAACTCATCAGGGACACCAAGAGATCCATCAGTACTATTTGGCATGCTAAGTTAGTAAAAAGGGAAAAAAAGTCACCACTAAATTTTACCGAACAAGGTCAAATATCTATCACTGTCATAATGTGCATGGATCACGACTTTTTAAATCGATAAATTTGTTAAAGAAACAAACAGGTATCTAACAGAATTCAACTAGAACATTTTTTTAAGGAACATTAACACCATATATAGAACAAAGATGTTTTTTAAAAATATAAATGAATATAGCATTTGATAAATGAAACTTAGACTTAACAATAATTTTAATTCTAAAAAAATTCTACTCTTAGTACCTTGCAAATGTTTATCTTGTAACTATCATTTAAAAAATTATTTTACAAATAAAATGTTTAAAATAACACTACTACATATAAGTGGTTGATCAATATTACCCATCAATACTTGTTTAAGCTTTTGAAAATATGATACTATAAATAGCAGATGAAAATAAATATAAAACTTCAACTACTGCATGTCTATAATGCCATATGAATATATAGAAACATCTATATATACATCTATATAAAGTATTACATTTATATGTTTGTATGTATATATGTAGAAGAATCTAGATGTCTCAGAGGATATAACACTGGACCTGGAGTCAGGAAGACTTGAGTTCAAATTCAGCCTCAGACATCTACTAGCAGTGTGATCCTGGGAAAATTATTTAACCTCTGTTGCCTTAATCTACTGGATAAGGAAATAGCAAACCAGGATTTCCAGTATCTTTGCCAAGAAAACCCCAAGGACAGTACGATCCATGAGTAAGAAAGAGTTGGACACGAATGAACAGCAGCAATGTATTTATGTATGTTGAATATAAAAATATACACATGTACATATGCACACACAATATGTATATACATATACTAATTATTTTAATTAACACACACATGTGTCAAAGCTTAATAGTATGCACATATAGATATTATACACAAACCAAACAGTAAGCATGGGAGAATGCACAAAAGCAATAATTTGATGTAGTGTAAAGAACGTTAGATAAAGAGTCAGAAAACAGGAATTCCAGTCTTAATTGCTACTATCTAGTTGTTTGACTTTGGTAACAATCTCTCCAGCTTCAAAAGGGTTTGGATTACAAAATATCTAAGCTATTTTCCCAGCTCTGCTATCTATGAATAAGTACAGTTGCACATAACTCAACAAGCTTTGGAAGAGAAACTAACCAGAAAGTCTAAGAAACTGCAAACCTTGTTCTAATATCAAAACAATGAATATTTACAATGTGCCTAATCCGCGCAAAATATTGTGCTAATTTCTTAGGGTATTATAAAATAGTATATGACACGGTCCATACCCTAAAGGTGTTTACAAGCTAATTAGGTAGAGAAAAAACAAAACCAAGAAAAAATTAAGATTCAAATAACGGAATATCACAATGGAGGAGATTGTACAAGGTGGTATGTAATTAACTGACAAATGGTAACACTAGACATAATGAATACTCCAGGAAATTAGAAGAGACACTTCATGTTGGTACAGTCAAAGAAAGTATGATGAAGAATCCATGTGCTCTGAATTTTATTTATCAGGCTAGAAAGGATTTGGCTAGAAGGGGGACCTTTGTAAGATCACTGAGAGGAAGGTAATGATCAAAAAAGAATGAGGGTAGGAAAGTACAAGGAGTATTCCAAGGATGTTAAGTAAAAAACTGAGAGGGTTTGTGTGTGTGTAATAGGAGACAGATCTGCAAAGGGAGGGTGGGTCCAGATGGTGCTAGGCCTTGAGTATTAAGTTAAGGAGTGTAGATTTTGTCATATAAGCAGTCTGGGTTCATGAAAGGCTTCTGAATAGAGGAATGTTATGATCAAAGTGATATTTAGAAGAGTAATTAGAATATAGTATCTAGATTTAAAGGAGAAAAAGTAGAATAATATAAGCTCTTAAACCTTTAAAAGGTTAAGATTATTATTAAAATAGTCTAGGGAAATAAGGGCATATACCCTCAAGGGGTAAATTTGGAAAAGAAAGAATGGGGGTGGGGTGGGGTGGGCGGCGGCAGTGTAGCATAGCTGTTAGAAAGCATGCCTCGGAGTCAAGAACTGGATTCAAGTCACTCCTCTGATAAATGCCTATGTGACTCCAGGCAAGTCATTAGCCTCTAAGTGTCAGAGGCAACTGTCTAAGAGTAGAAGTTACATAATAGCTGCTTCATTGCTAGAGGGAGTTTCATCTACAGGAATTCCTTACATCAATTAAATAACGGGTCTGGAAAAAAGGAAGAAAAAGGAAGGAAGGAAAAATAAGAGATGGATCTGACACGGTGGATAAAAAGAATTATCAGGATTTATAACTTACTGAGTATAGAGGTTAAAGGCAGAGGAAATTATCAAAAGTTTTGAGCCTGAGTGACACAGTTTACAGGGTACCATAAACTAAAATTGAATCATCATTATGAGAGAAAACATATTCTGTAGAATAAGATAAAGGTTTTATTTTTAGAAGTGTTTGTAGTACTAGGCTTCATTTCTTTGCAAGGACTATTTTTAGAATATAGAAACCCACCTCTGTTTGCAGAGGGTAAAGATAGTACAGAAGCAATTCTTTTCCCTCAGTCACTACCAACACTTAATCTTTTTCCAAAGTGGAAAGAACTGTTAGCACTTGGTCCAACTTGGATGGCTAGACTGCATATATATATATTTAGGATACATATATCTGCTGCAAGAGACCTTAAGAAAATAAAAGTATTTTCCTTGCTACTATTATTCAACATTACGTACTATTTTATACAAAGTGCCACAGAATCTTAGTTAATATCCAATTCTAATGCAAAATGATTATCCCATTTAGCAAACAAAATTTGTGGAAATGACCTGGAAAATAGATCTAGGACAGACAATTTAAAAAGTATTGGACTACCTGAAAGTCATGATCAAAAAAAAGAGCCTAGACATCATCTTTCAAGAAATTATCAAGGAAAACTGCCCTGATATTGTAGCGCCAGCAGGTAAAACTGAAAGAATCCACTGATTGCCTACTGAAAGAGATCCCAGAAGGAAAACTCCTAGGAATATTGTAGTCAAATTCCAGAGCTCTCAAGTGAGGGAGAAAATATTGCAAGTAGCAGAAAGAAACAATTTGAGTGTTGTGGAAATACAATCAGGATGACACAACATCTACCAGGTTCTACATTAAGGCATCACAGGACTTGGAATATGATATTCCAGAGGTCAAATGAACTAGGATAAAAACCAAGAATCACCTACCCAGCAAAACTGAGTATAATACTTCAGGGGAAAGAAATGGTCATTCAATGAAATAGAAGGCTTTCAAGAATTCTTGTTGAAAAGACCTGAGCTGAATAGAAAATCTGACTTTCAAACACAAGAATCAAGAGAAGGATGAAAGGTAGACAAGAAAGAGATATCCTAAGGAACTTACTAAAGTTGAACCGTTTACATTCCTACATGGAAAGATCATATTTGTGACTCTTGAGATTTTTCTCAGTCTTAGGGTAGTTGGAGGGATTATGTACACATAGACAGAGGGCACAGGGTGAACTGAACAGCTAGGGATGAAATATTAAAAGAATAAAATTAAGGGGTGAGAGAGGACTATATTGGGAGGAGAAACAGAATGAGGCAAACTACCTCACATAAAAGAGGTAAGTAAAAGCTTTTCCAACGGAGGGGAAGAGGGGGGAGGTGAGAGGAAAAGAGTGAACCTTACTCTCATCACATTTGGCTTAAGGAGGGAATAACATGCACATTCAATTTGGTATGAAAATCTTATCTTACACTATAGGAAAGTGGAGGTGAGTGGGAAGGAGGATGATAGAAGGGAGGGCAAATGTGAGGAGGTAATAAAAAATTATGAAAATATGAAGCTTTTCAAAAGATTCTGTTAGGGTCTACTGGGATTTAAAAACTGCAGGTGAGTCATGGAATACTATTGTGCTATAAGAAATGATGAATAGAAGGACTTTCGAGTGGCCTGGAAGGACTTATATAAACTGATGCTGAGTGAAATGAGCAGAACCAGGAGAACATTGTACACAGTAACAGCCACGGTATGCAAGGACTGTTTCTGGTAGACTTAGCCCTTCACAGCAATGCAAGGACCTAAAACATTCCCAGAGGACTCTTGAGGCAAAATGCCATCCATACTCAGAGGAAGATCCATGGAATTGGAACGCATATTGATGCAACATGACTAATGTAAAAGTGTATTTAATAGGAATGTATGTGTAGAACCCATATAAGATTGCATGCTGTCTCAGGGAGAGAGGGGGGAGGGAAGAGGAAGATCCATGGAATTGGAACGCATATTGATGCAACATGACTAATGTAAAAGTGTATTTAATAGGAATGTATGTGTAGAACCCATATAAGATTGCATGCTGTCTCAGGGAGAGAGGGGGGAGGGAAGGGGAGAAAATTTAAGACTTATGGAAGTGATTGTTGAAAACCAAAAACAAATTAATTTTAAAAGACTGCAGTTCAGTAGGATTTGAGATGACTAACTGCTTACAAGAGAACTTTAGGGATATTAAAAGAGAAATACTCAAATGGACCTATAATCTCATAGATCTGGATGTTCCCTCCAATAACTTGGATTATAACCCATGAATGTTCACTTATCCTATGTAACTCCTGACCACAACTTCCCATAAATTCACCATGGGGTGCCATTCAACATGCTCAAGGCCTGCCTCGATTTTTCTTGATATTATAGTTAACAGATAAGAAACACTGTCATATTAGCTGGTAATTGTGGGAATGTCCATACTCAAACTCAACTCCAGATGCCAGCCAAGACCAGAGAGTTGCAGGATTGCAAATAGGACACTTAATGTAAAGGTAAGAAGAAATAAAGACTAGGGGTCTCAGTAAGCTCAAGAATGGGGATCTCAGATATGGGTGTGAACAATTCCTTATTTGCCATGGACAAGAGAAGGGCAGCAAAGTGAGGAACCTCACATCTGTGCTTTGAAAATATAATGTATAGAGAGCAGATATGTGACAGGAATGGAGAACTATAGAGGTGGAAAAGTATCACTAACTGTACAAGCATGTAATTGAGGCATTTGGAGGTCAGAACTTGTTGTGTTATAAACAAGGTTTGAAGTTTCAACTATTAACTATTCTCATTCTAAAGTAGGACTAAGTCGTTTCAAAATGAGGAATATTTATACAAGGCAAGATCCTTAACCTGAAATAAATTGTGTGACCAGAAGGTAACAACATTGACTAGAGTTCCTCAATAGCACATAAAGTAAGCTACTTACCCTGTAAGTGATTTCATTATCTCTAACACTTATCGCCAGTGATGTCAAGGTTTCCAAAAAAAAATGAAACTCCCTCAAAACTCTTTCTGTCAAAATTATGAGACCCTTGCTATAGGTTGCACATGAAAATAGAATTAATTTACAAACAGCTGGATTAAAATGGTCTTCAGTAAAATAGAATTCTACCTGCCTTACTAGAAGAAGAACTAAGAACAAAATCCAGGTTTGCTGAGTATTTGAACTATTTTAGTCCAAAATGACTAATTCTGCCTCAAAAATTCATAGGAAAGCAAAAAATGAAGGAAAAGGAGAGAAAGGCAATAGAGGACAAAAAAAAAAAAGATAAAAACTAACTTAAATATGAATTCCTTCTACTTAACGATTAAAAACAAACTACACGAATCTAGTTTTCCTTCTATTAATATCACCATCATTTCCCCAGTAACCCAATTCTTGGATTAATCTTTTACCCATCATTTTCCCTAAATCCCTTTAACTAGCTAGTTGCAAAGTCCATTTAGAAGAGTTTTTCCTTTGAAATGCTTTTTGAATGTATTCCTTCCTCTACATTTCTATCACCAAAACCCTACTCCAGGTTCACTACCTTGCACCATACGAGTCTCCTAAACTGGCTTTCCTGATACAGGGCTCTTTCCTCCAAGGCATCTTACATAATCATTAAACACTATTCTCCCAGTAATAAATCATTCCACTCCTCAAAGGAACCTTTGATGGTTTCTTATTTCCTTCCACATCAACTCTGAATTCTTTCTGCTATTTCTCAAGAACCTTTATAATCTGGTCCCACCATGCCTATATAATCTTATTCTACTATTTTCTAAGATACATCCTTTAGTCATTTTTATCATACTATTTTTGTTTATATTGTTGTTTAACAAACTAACTGATTTTGTTTATATTGTTGTTTATGTTGTTCTACTCACTTGAAATGTCTTTATTTCCTAACATAAATTTTCAAAGTCCATTTTAGGTCATGAAACATTCCATGACTACTAGGTTTAACTGATCCTCCTTTAATAGACAAATATCAAAATTAACATTTGGAAGGAATCCCAGAAGTCATTTGATAAAGTATTACTTTGGACCTCTTTTTATAGTGTCTATAATTTCTATCACATAATTTAATTCTATATTATATACTCCTTAAACTTTTTGATGTTGTTTCCTGCATTAGTGCTGTATCCCTAATTATAAGAGTCATATAGAAAAGCACTTTCTGTGTCTCCTACAAAAGCACCCAGGCACAGCGCTGACCATAAAGCAGATTAAGTGATATTTTTTGCTTCACTGGCTGTTACCACATTGATACAGAGCTGGATTGTAGTTATTATATATTAAGATACGATTAAATTGTTTATGAAAATGAAGTGGTCAGACTTACCTTGTAAACTAGAATCATTTCTTGTAAAAATTTTTAGGAACCCTCCTAAGAGATTTCTAACAATTTGCTGTGAATTAAAACATGAAAAATTTTAAAATGAAACAAATGCTATCAATGCAGAAATTTGCAAAAAAAAAAAAATACACTAAATAACTGTAGTACTATATTGAGTTAACTGACATGTTGATAATAATTGTACAGTAGTCTTTGTAATTGATTTCCTTCATAAAAAATGGTCTTTAATATCACATTAAGCAAAAGTCAATCATAAGTATTTATTAATCACCTACTCAGCACTGACTGAGTGCTGGGGAGACAACAGTACAAAGGCAAAAGAGAGTCCCGACTTTAAAGAAAGTTACAGTCTTATGGGGAAGACAAGTAAAAACAAGACATATACAAGGTAAATTGGAGATAATTCTAGAAGAAAAGCACTAATTTAAGGGAACTAAGAAAAACTTTCTGCAGAAGGTGAAATTTTAGCAAGTACTTAAAGGATTGAAAGTCAAGAGGAAGGGATGACAAAAGAGAAAACTCCAAGCATGGCAGCCAGTGACAATGCACAGGCAATGAAGCGTCTTGTCTGAGGAACAGCAAGAAGGCCAGCGTCACTGATCAACAGTTATGTTGGGGGCAGGGGAAGGAGTAAGAGGTAAAAAAGCCTGGAAAAGTAGCAGATGGTCAGGTAATGATGACCTTTGAATGCCCAACTGAGCATTGCATATTTTATCATTAAAGATGATAACGAACTACACGAATTGACTGAATAGGGGGAACCATGGTCAGACCTGCACTTGACGAATGATTCCTAGCTAAGTGCTTTACAAATATCATCTCACTAGAACCTCACATTTATGGGATATAAGTACGATTATTACCCCCATTTTACAGCTGAGCAGACTGAGTCAAAGAGAGGTTAAGAGACTTGTCATAGAGTAAGGGTCTGGATTTGAACTTGGGTCTTGCTACTCTAGGCCCAGCACTCCATCCACCGTGCCACTAACAACCTCTCTCATACTCAATGTCTCTCATCCTCTATAAAATGATGATCATGACAGCACACATCTCATAGGATTATTGTGAATATAAAATGAATCAACATGTAAAACACTTTGCAAACCTTAAAGTGCTATTTAATACTAGCTAGTATTAGACTACAATAAAAAAGGAAATGAAACAATTAATATAATCAATATTTATCTCACATTAATCATAATAAAATCTTACCTTTTGCATAAGTAAAGTCACATTTTTTTCCTTCTGCCTGATGATTTTCAAAAAGCTCTCAAAGACATGGCCAAGCACATCAAGTTTGACTTTACTGACTGAAAGCAAATTTAATTCTAGTATGCAAATCTCAGGATATACTAATTCTCCTTGTGCAAGGTTTTCAATCACATCATTTAAGTAACTTGAAGAGCTGATGTATCCTGCTTCAGTCTTTATGTCTTCTAAAATTAAAAAAAATGTAGTTAATTTTCATTTATAATATAACAAATATAATTCCAATATTGACTATCATTTCACAACTACTACTAATAATAACAGCAATTCAAGTGTTTACTAATTTTCCTTCTAGGTGATTCTTTGTTAAAATGATATTTACATAAAATAAAAACAATTTAAAGGGAAAAGTTAACACTTGTTAAACAACTTAAATTTTTTCAACTCCTATAATTTTTCTCAACCCTAACCCTTTGGCCAGTATCTCAACCTCTGAAAAGGCAAGTTTACCTGAAAGAAAAGTGATATCATAATCAGGAATATATGGGTTCAAGTTGTACCTCAGACATACACAGGGTGTGACCCCAGACAACTCTTCTCCTGGGTCTTTGGAATTGTGATGACCCAACCCAGTTGACTGCTGACTAAGTATACACAAATTAGATCAGTTATCCCAGTGTAACTATTGGCTGGTTTTAACAGTAGACCATACTTCAGCTTTCTATGCCATCCAATCATCCAGCCTTCTATCTAGGCCATCTCTCCATCTGTTTGCCACCACATACACACTTACGCCTCCTTCTCCCCATCTTCCACCTCTCCAGAACAAAACTCCCTTTTTTGTCACCTCTACTCTCCTATATGTGCTGTCTTTCCCTATGAGAATGTCAACTCCTTGAGAGAAGAAACTGTTAAAAAAAAAATGTGTATTCCTAGTGCTTAGCACAGTACCATGCATATAACCAAATGCTTTTTCATTCAATCTCATTCATTTGAGAGTCATATAAATAGATGTAGTTAAAACTAACAGAGTACAGAAAGAGGAGAGAGAAATTTGCGGAATATTTACATTAGATCTGAGAGCATTTAAGAACAAGCAAAAGAATCAGAGAAGAATAAGGAGAATATTATGTTTCTGAAAGGAATATGTGTGACAGAAAATATACACTAAGAGAGGATAATAAGTAATGTCAAAAGGGGAAAGAAGATTAAGAATAATATATGAAGAAAAGACCTAGCAGTACCAGATTTCAAATTATATTTAAAATGGTAAGCCTCAGAACAATTTGGTACTAAGTTTTAAAATAATCAAGTTGATCAATGGAATAGGTTAAGGCAGGCCTGTACAACCTGCAGCCCACAGGCATGCCAAAACATTTCTGGTAGCCTGCAAAAAATGTAGAGGCTATTTTTCTCTACATTTTTCATAGGTCTCCCCAAAATCTTTTGGTAAGTCACAAGTTATGCAGGCTGGCGGTAAGGAAACAAGACTCCCAAAACAATTGGATATAGTAGCATAATGTACTGGAAAAACTGGAAAGCAATCTGGCAGAAATTAGATTTAAACACTTTACTCCATATGGTATAAATTTCCAAAGTACTTATAACTTAAATAAAAAAGGCAATACCCAAAAATTATAGGTCAAAGGAAAGGTTCCTCTCAAACTATGGTTACAGAGTAGATCCTGTCCTAGATAAGGGATGAAGATAATCATAAAAGACAAAAAAGAACAAATCCAATTACAGAAATTAAAATGTTTACGTACAAGCAAAATAAGTGCTGTTACAATCAGAAGTGAAACACTTCATGGCTAATTTCTCTAATAAAGGTATATAAATGATATATGATTAACACAAATGCATAAAAATGGGTCATTCCCTAATACACAAGATCAAACAACGTGAACAGGCAGTTCTCAATGAAGAAATGCAAGCTAAGAATAACCATTAAAAATGTTTCACCACTAAAAATAAGAGAAATTCAAGCTAAAAATAACTGAGTCTTCATCTCACACTCATCATATTGGCAAAGATGACAAAAGAAAATACAATAGCTGAAGGGGCTGTGGAGGATAGGCATGCCTGTCTGCTGCTGGTGGAACTAATTAGAGCAACCATTCTGGAAAATAACTTGAAACTAAACCTAAAAAGTCACTCAATTGTATGTACTATACCCTATGATCCAGTGACGAGCTACTATTTAAAGAATGTACCTCCCATGAAGGTCAAAGAGAGACGATTTTAAAAGACTGATATGTATAAGATATTCACAGTATATATACTAGTACTTTTTACTGTAGCAAAAAATAGGAAACAAAACAGGTATCTATCAATTAGGGAATAGCTGAATCAAATGTGATAATATAATGAAAATTTAATGTGCATAAGAAATAATGAAAGGGAGGGACTCAGAGAAAATATGGAGGCCCTGGTACGAAATGATGCAGGGTGAGGTAAGCCAAACCAGGACAACAATTTACATGATGAGCTCAACCAGAACCAGAGAGGGAACAACTCTGAACAACCTCAAAACGTTGATGAAAGTAGCAACCCATCATGACTTCAAAATACTGGTAATAAATTGTGCCCTCCACTAGCTGATGGATTAGCCTTCCAGAATAAGGAACAGTCACTGAAAATCCGTGGAGTCAGAAGATGGAGTATCTTGCATGATAGAATAAGGTATAAGAAAACTGCAAGAGTGGAGCATGGGGGAGGAGTTTATAAAGGATTTTAAAATCCAAACTGAAGAGGGAGGGAGCCAAGATGGCAGAGTAAAAGCAGGGACTTCCCTGAGAATTCCCAGAAAGTTCACCAAATACCTGTAATGAAAAACCCAACAAATTCCAAAGCTGAAGAACCCACAAAATGACAGAGTGAAAACAAATTTCCAGCTCAAGACAACCTGGAAAACTGACAGGAAGGATCTTTTGCACCAGCCAAGGAGTAGAGCGCAGTCTCAGCAAGTTTTTGACTGGTACAGACAGGCCTGAGCAGGCCTCGGGGGACTGAATCATTGGCAGCTATGGCACTTTCCGAACTTCTCAACCCACAAACACTGAAAAGGTCAGTGGGAAAACTCTGTGGGATCTGGGTGAGAAAGGAGCGTGTGATCTGGCTGGATCCAGCCCTAGCCCTAGGGCAGTGGCACCAGCAGTAGTAGCAGCAGCAGTGACAGAGGTGCCTTCTGAAGCTCTGGGTCCATAGATGATGGGGGATGGAGTGGTTGATACAAAATTTCTGAAGCATGGGACAGTACATCCACCCCAACCCTTACCCCCACTGGAAGCAGAGAGTTAGAAACAAAGAATTAGTTGACAAAGAGTTAGAAAGTCAAATGTTTGGCTGAGAAGATGAGTAAACATCGTAAAAGAATTCAGACTAGAGAATTTTACTTTGGTGACAAGGAAGATCAGGGCAAAACCAGAAGAGGGCAGCAGAGTCAAAGCTCCTACATCAAAAGCCTCCAAGAGGTTTGCAGGCCATGAAAGAGCTCAAAGGAGATTTTGAAAATCAAGAGAAGTAGAGAAAAAATTGGGAAGAGAAATGAGAGTAATGCAAGAAAATCATGAAAAAATACTGAAGAAAGTAACACCTTAAAAACAGACTAATGCAAATGGCAAAAGAAGTCCAAAAGGCCAACGAGGAGAAGAATGCCTTAAAAAGCAGAATGAGTCAAATGGAAAAGGAGGTCCAAAAGCTCACTGAAGAAAATAATTCCTTAAAGATTAGGAAGGGAGAAATCAAGAAATTATAAAACAGAACCAAAAGGATGAAAAAAAAGAAGACAATATGAAATACCTCATTGGAAAAAGCACTGACCTGGAAAACAGAACCAGAAGAGATAATTAAAAATTACTGGATTACCTGAAAGCCATGATAAAAAAAAAAAAAGAGCCTAGATATCATCTTTCAAGAAATTATCAAGGAAAACTGCCCTGATATTCTAGAACTAGAGGGTAAAATAGAAATGGAAAGAATCCACTGATTGCCTCTAGAAAGAGACCCTAAAAGGAAAACTCCTAGGAATATTATAGCCAAATTCCAGAGTTCCCAGGTCAGGGGAAAAATATTGCAAATAGCAGAAAGAAACAATTCGAGTACTGTGGAAATACAATCAGGAGAACACAAGATCTACCAGCTTCTACATTAAGGGATCACAGGGCTTGGAATATGATATTCTGGAGGTCAGAGGATTAGGATCAAACAAAGCATCACCTACTCAGCAAAACTGAGTATAACATTTCAGGGAAAAAAAATAGACATTCAATGAAATAGAGAACTTTCAAGCATTCTTGATGAAAAGACCAGAGCTGAATAGAAAATCTGCCTTTCAGATACGAGAATCAAGAGAAGTATGAAAAGAAAAACAAGAAAGAGAAACCATAAGGGACCTATTAAAGGTGAACTGTTTACATTCCTACATGGAAAGATGATATTTTTAAGTCATGAGACATTTCTCAATATTAGGGTAGTTGGAGGGGATAGACAGATAGATAGACAGAGAGACAGACAGATAGATAGACAGACAGACAGATGGATGGCATAGAGTGAGTTGAATATGAAAGGATCATATCTAAAAAATAAAATTAAGGGGTGAGAGAGGAATATATTGGGAGAAGGAGAAAGGGGGAGATAGAATTGAGCAAATTATCTCACATAAAAGAGGCAAGAAAAAGGTTTTATAATGGAGGGAAAGAGGGGAGAGGTAAGATAGAATGAGTGAACCTTACTCTCATCAGAATTGACTTAAGGAGGGAATAACATACACACTCAATTGGGTATCTTACCCTATAGGAAAGCGGGGTGGGGGGGGAAGGGGATAAGAGAGGGGGAAATGATAGAAGGGAGGGGGTAGTCAGAAGCAAATTCTTTAGAAAAGGGACAGGGTCAAAGGAGAAAATAGGATAACTGAGGGGTGGGTTAGAATGAAGGGAAATACTGTTAGTCTTTTACAACATGACTATTATGGAGACGATTTGCATAACTACACATGCATAACCTGTATTGAACTGCTTGCCTTCTCAATGGGGGTGGTTGTGGAAGGAAGGTAGAGAATTTGGAACTCAAAGTTTCAAAAACAAATGTTAAAAAAATTGTTTTTATCTGCAACTGCAAAATAAGATATATAGGCAATGGGGTGTAGAAATCTATCTTGCCCTTCAAGAAGGTAAAGGGGAAGGGGATAAAGATGGGGGATGATGAAAAGGAGGGGAGACTGGGGGAAGAGTAATCTGAATACATGCCATCTCCGGGTGGGGGGAGGGGAAAGATGGGGACAAAATTTGGAACTCAAAATCTTGTGGAAATGAATATTGAAAACTAAAAATAAATGAAGTTTAAGTATTTAAAAAAAATCCAAACTGAGGATTCTCTATTGGATCCTGTTGATGATAGGGAACCAGCCAACAGAGTTTCTTGAGAAGGGTGATATGGTACATTAGGGAGATCATTTTGACAATCTAGTAAAGATGAACTGGAATACAGAGACGCTTGTGGCAGAAGGAGAAACCAACAGCTTAGTGTAATAGTCTAGGTGTGAGGAGATAGTCTGGGTGGTATCAGGGTCAGAGGAGAGAAACATATTTGAGAGATGGTACAAAGGTAAAATCAAGAGGCCTTGGCAACAGACTGGGTATGGGGGGTGAGAGTGAGGAACTGAGAATCATACTAGGTTTATGAATCTGGATGACTGGGAGGATGGTGGTACCCTCAACAATAACAGAGAAGTTTGGAAGGCTTTGAGAAGAAAAACAGTTAGTTGAGCTTTAGATATGTTGCATTTAAGATGTCTCAGTTCACAATGTCCAACAGGCAACTGGAAATGCAAGACTAGAGATCAGACGTTGGAGTTGGCTAAGTAGATCTGAGAGAATTATGGGTGTAAAGATGATAACTGAATACATGGGAGCTGATGAAATCATCAAGTGAAACAGTATAGAAGAATTAAGAAAGCCCTGTGACAAATTTTTTCAGTAAAATATGAAGCAAGGTTCTTAACAGAGAAGGTGATAGTAAAGAGAGAACCATGGAAGATTTGAAGAAAGAAGATGTTTAGAAGAGTGTGTTACATAAGACAGCAAATTAATGAAGGAATTGTATAAAAAGAATTGTCTTGCAGCAGTGAGGATCCAGGAGAGTTTACATAAAAACGCTTTGTAGTGGACCTAGTCAGCATGGTTTCATGATTTTCTCCAGCTACGTTCATCAGCAGGTGTCTAGAAGCAAATGCAACAGATGATGTGAGTGATCCACAAGGTTAGCTAGCATTAGTTGACAGCCTAGGAAAGAACTGATTATCCTTAGTGATAAATAAGGAAATTTATGTGACCAGAGAGGAGGAGAGAGTGGGTGATGATGTTCAGAATCAGGAGGGGAACTAATGAGCTTACACTGAACAGTCCTGATTTTCTTAGACAAATAACAGGTTTGGTCATCTGCTCTAAATGTGACAGGAGAAGTCTGAAAGAATCGTTGAGGGAAGTGAGATAAGCACAAGCAGCAGCAAGGGTCCACCTAACATAGATCATAATTTTGTAGCAAGTGAAATCAGCTTAGCTTGTGACTTTTACTAGGGACATTTGAAGCCCTGTAACAGGAATGGATGAATTATATGGATAGATTTACTAAGAGATGAAGAATCAAAGGCTGAGAATGGAAGAAAGTCAGTAAGACAAGAATTTCTAGAGAAGATACATTAAGTGTCAGAGCATGTAGTTTAGGCTGGTTATGGAGGCTAGTGCAGCAAACAGATAGGAGTAACGGATTCAAAATAGGTAAACAAGTAGTTCTAGAATGCATGTAAGTGCTGGAGAGAAGGAGGGAGCTATGGTTAGGAAAAGTAAAACTTTAAACTTTCAGATCTTAGAGAATGTTCCCTTCCTACCACCTATCTGCAGCATCCTCTTTATTATAGGTGTTCCCAGCTACACTCTATGCCCCTTCAAATTCCTCCTTCGTACTACTCCTTATCACATCACACACACTCACAACATAGTCTCTAATCATAAATCTATTATTTTCTACGAAGTAACTCTACCTAGCCTTCAAGTTTCTCAATTATTTGGCAATAATTCACCTTTCAAGACATCTCAAAAATTCTCAAGTATTTCTATGCTCCAATGAGAACAGACTACTTATTATCCCTAGGTGTACCTTCCCACCTTCAAGTTATTCCCTATGCCCACAATAACTTCCCTATTTTTGTTCCCTCTGCCTGTTGAATGCCTAAGAATCATTTAAAGTATCAGCTTCCAAACTTTTTTTTTTTGCTAGCACACACCTACAATTAAAACACTTTGGTACTGTGCTAATATTATGTACATTATAAAATATACACAAATAGGAATAAATAAGAATGGAATAAAGATGAAATAAAATAATTTTTATTTATTAACAAAACACTTTTGATTTCATTAAAAATATTTTTATTAAGTAATTGATCGAATGTTTCATTGTTTTTGAAAATCTTTGTTCAACACTTTGTGATACAGCAATTTCAAGGTCTGGTTTTAGGTTAGGTTAATTTTGACACATGGTCTTAATAACCAACCTAGCTGAAAATAATCCTTTACAAAGATCTATAGATTCAAGTGGAAAAGGTGTATCATTGGCTGTACTTACTAAATCATGATACTCATTTTTCAATCCCACCCATCAATTTTTTTTGTTTGCAAAGGCTTTTATTATAATCTGGTTAGGAAAATTTTCTGATGTGTAGGGGACCGCATGCAATGGACATGAAGATCAGATCCCAGGTCTGAAAGTTAGCTGTTCCAGAAAGAAAAGGAGGGAGACTGCAGAGAGGGAGATACAGAACTGCTGGTTAGGCCATTGTTTCTGGGTGACAAAGGGCTTTCATTATTTGTTTCTAATATGGGTTTGGTGAGGCTTTGGGAATAGGGGTACAATTCTGGGAGTTATGTACTTGGCTATTAAGCCCCAAATCTACTAACAGCAGCAACTGCTGACTACTTCTCAGCTCTTATGAGCAGCTGTTCCTGCTATTCTCCAGCTCTCTTTGCTCTAGCTCCTCCTGGTTCATTGGGAACCTCTTTTGACAAATTCTCTTGGTAGGGAGGAAGAGGAGGAGGGAGAAAGGCAGAGAGAAACCGAGTAATCAGCAAAGAGATAACATCTGCACCTTTGGGAAACATTTTCTCCACTTCTGGGATTCCCTTCCTCTGTAAGTCAAAGGCTTTGGAGCATCTATCTGATCCAGC
This sequence comes from Potorous gilbertii, assembly GCA_028658325.1. Classification (NCBI taxonomy): domain Eukaryota; kingdom Metazoa; phylum Chordata; class Mammalia; order Diprotodontia; family Potoroidae; genus Potorous; species Potorous gilbertii. Next base: position 564,508,939 of record CM053770.1, read on the forward strand.
TTCTTTTCCCCCTAAGGTGAGGCTGTGAAACAATTTCCTGGAAAACACCATCCATCCAGAAGGTGTACAAAGTCCTGGCCGGGGAGAATAGGTGATGTGCTGAGGAGTTATGGTCAAGATAACAGAAGGAGGACAGGAGCACAAGTTGCCAGGCAAAGAATGACTGCCCGTCCACCTTTCTGACTACCTGGAATGGAGCTCCACTGGTTTAATGGCACAGCCCATAGAGAACCCAGGAAGAGGGTAGGGCAGACATGCACAACTTGGCAGTAGGTAGGGGTCAAAATTAAAATAGGCTAAACTTCTTCAGGTTGCAGATAGGTTCTTAGACAAAGCACTCATTACATTTTTACTTTCTTTTATATCCTCTACAATTTTCATGGGCCACTTAAAATCCTTTCGTGGGCCACAAGTGGCCTGAGGGCCGTAAGTTGTGCAGGCCTGGGCTAGAGCCAGAAATGACTGTCCACCCTCCAGTCTGCCTGGAAAGAAGCACAAGGTAGCTGAATGTCCAGTGAATGCAGTAATAACCAAAAGCAGAAGGAAGGAGACTAACAGAGATAAGCATCAGGGCAAACACAATGACCAACTGTGTTGCTCTCCTCAGTTCTGAAATTTTCTTTGAATACTCAGAACTTTGGAAATGAATGCTCTAAAGCACACCTAAAGTGCCTACTCTTCCAGAAAATTATTCTCTTTCTTTTCAGCCAGTAATCAACTTTGATCTCTTTTAACTTTCCATAACATTATTTATACTTTTCTTATGTAATTATTGGATATTATTTTGTTTTTCAGTTAGTTGTGTATGTGTCATACCCTCATATTAAGGCTATAAACTCCATGAGGACAAGATCATGTTTTTATGTGAACTTTTTATTACTCCAATGCACAATTCAGTACTCAGCATATAATTAATAAATGTTTAATCTAGTTTGAATTAGACCACCTTCTAAATAATAGATTCTAGCCTAAACTATTTATAAAAATACTTGAATTTTAAGAGACACATTTCTAACAAGGTTTTAGAAATTAAAATTTTACTAGGAAAGATGAAAATATGAATATTCTACTGAAAAGTTATCACTGCACCTACAGTAAACTACCTATACAACTTTTATCCAAAAAGAATCTCTTATAAAACTTCAGAAATCATAAAATCAAATTTTTTTCTGCCATCTAGACATGAGAGAAAACACAGGCATTGATTGGAGCACAAAAGAAATTTACAGAACATATTGTGGATCCTGACAATATTGTTACATGTAAGATCAATACAAAGCTTACCAAAGATAGTCAGTATATATAAACAACTGAAGTAATCTTTAATTCTTCAGTCCTTCAGGGCCCATATCTAATCAGTTGGTAAAAGCTTATCAGCACTATCTCTCCAACAGTAAATGAGCCTCCTTATCTCCAACTCCTATGCTTATCATTCTAGATTCAGTACTCATCACCACTCACCTAGATTACTGCAAGAGTTTCTCAATTGCTCTCTCTGCCTCAAAGCCCTTCCCTCTTCAATTCATTCCTTACATCACTGTCAATGTCTTTTCCCTAAAGCACAGAAGTGACCATGTCATTGCCTTGCTCAAAAAGCTGCAGTGGCTCCCTATTATTTCTGGCATGAAATAAAAACTTATTGTTCATTAGTTGTCTTCACGATAAACTGCCCTTCATGCCCATGACAGTCTACCTTTCAACTCTGTGTCCTTCCAAAAGTTGTCCTTCATGTCTAGCATATACTCCTTCTCTCCTAGCTTCTGCTTTAGAACCCAAGTTTCTTCCAAAGCTCACCTCAAAAACCATTCCTAAGAAAGGGCTATCCTGATACTCCCAGCTACCTTGGATATACTCCCCACCACTCCAGTACCCTGTACTCTGAATGTCTATAATTTGTATTTACTTACATGTCTACATGTCTTTTGTCTCAAATAAAGGTAAACTCTTTGGGAGTGGGATCTCTTTTGTTTTTGTCTTTGTATCTCTAGCACCAAGTATACTATATGCCTTTCACACAATAAGCACTTAAATGCTTTGACTGACTGATGTGAAACAGAATGATTCTGAATTCTTTCAGTTCCAAGTATTCCTGAGAAACTGACTAAAAGAAAACAACTTTTCCAATCTTAGTGCATATTTTAAAAAATTGCATTGATCCCATGACAAATAGTGGATAAAATAGTAAAGTTCACAAGAAAATTCGAAACCTGGTAAAAAGTCAAATCACCAAGTATTTATTAAGGACCTACTTATATGTCAGACACTGTGTTAAGTACTGAGGATACAAAGAAATGCATAAGACAGTTTCTGCCTATAAGAAGCTCATAATCTAATAAGGGAGAAACATGTAAATAGCTATGTACAAACAAGATTTATACAGGATAATTTGAAAATGATCCCAGAGGAAGGCTAACTAACATTAAGTGAGATGGGGAATGGCTTCTTGTTGAAGGTGAGATTTTAAACTGATACTCAAAAGAAGCCAAGGAAGCCACAATCAGTAAGCAATGAGACAAAGAAGGAAAAAAGACAGAGAATCAGGTGCCTAAATCTATTAATTCCCACTTTCTAATTTTTCAATAGCAAGGGAAAAAACCCTAGAAGTCTAACATCAGTAGAAGATTTTAAAAAATCAGTTCTAAAATACAGACAAACTACTAAAGAAGTTAGGCAATGCAGAGTGTTGGGCATGGAGTCAGAAAGACCTTAGTTCACATCTAGCCTCAGACACTTATTAGTTGTGTCACCCTGAGCAAGTGACTTAACCTCTGTGTCCCTCAGTTTCCTTAAATGCAAATTAAGGATAACAGCACCTATCTTCCAGAGTGGTTGTGAGGATCAAATGAGATAATATTTGCAAGCACTTAGTGCTTTGTAACTTTGTAACTTTTACTTCATGTGTTTAAATGGTAACAGCTTTAGATGCAACGATGAAGCTGAAAATAGGGTTAGTGTGAATGAAAGATTAAAAAGCACAGAAGGTTTGGATTAGAAGAGCAGTACCTCAAAGTTTCCTATTTCAAAGGAAACTACTTACTAACACAGGCTCATTTAGCCAACCATCTGCACAAAAGCAAAAATTTAGGTCTATGCTAGTAAAAAAGTTTTCCATATATGAAGTCAGATACCAAATTCTCCTCTACAGGAAAATAATTACAGCAAAATTCAAACACATGTAGTTATCTAAATTATTTATTCTTGGATAAATCAGATAATTACTGTATCATTTATGAAACTTTCACATAAGTTACACAAATTGATTTTCAAATTTAATCCTACCTACCTTCATCCCGGCTTTCACTATCTTCAGTGTCACTTTCACTGTCTGCTTCATAACCTTCTTCTTCAGCCAAAAGTTTAAAAGTACCATGAGTTTCTTCAGTTTCTTCTGAGAGATCACCTTGCTGAGAGAGTGACTCTGACTCAGTCTGATGAATCTGGGAGATGAATGAGCTCAGTCACAAAACTTGGCAGCACATAATTTGTTCATTATTGAAAAAAAAGCTTATACTTATTTGAACAATGTTAATAATTTTTGGGAAAAAAACTTTCAACAAAGCATACTGTGATTACAACATGGAAAACTTTTACACGTCCCATGGAGGATATATGCCACAAGGAAAGGGTATGAAAACACCACTACAATAATTAACATATTAAGAAAAAAGGACTATAAAACTAAAAATTTTGGCAAGTAAGGCAATAAGACCTTGTTTTCAATAGTGAGAGACAACATTTCATAAGGAAAAAGCAAACAGGACTTGAAATCATATGATTTACACTCAAATTCTTGTTTACTTATTGGGTGACAAGTCATTTTCCATTTTTAGGGACACAATTTCATTATCGGTAAATTAAGCTTACATTAACATAGATAATCTCTATGGTGTCTTAAAGCTCTAAAATTCTACAGTTCTTTATAAGCATAGAATTATGGAAGGCACATAGTACAATCTTCACCTGTCATAAACTAAGTATAATAATGTAAATTAAATAATCTAAGTAACTAGGTCAGCACTTCTCCAAAAATGGGTTTTATAGGTGATGGAGCATTAGTTACCCAATACATGCTAAAAATACATACACACACACACACACACACACACACACACACACACACACACACCCACACACACATACACACAGCGTTGTACAGAAAACCCTTTATTCATCCTCACTACGTAGCATGAAATGATTAAAAAAGGAAACATAGTAAAGTGAAAGAACACTTTTTATAATTTAATAATCATCAATACTTATGCATATTTAAGTATATATTTAAATTAACTGATGAGAATCAAGTTTCATGAAAAACTATCTACTATTATATAGAGTGGATAATCCTCATCAATGAATGACCTCCACCAATGAAACCATGAATCCTTAAAATATTATATAGTATGAGGACTAAATTGTCTAAGGCAAAGAACACAGAAGTTAGGAATTCCAACATAACTAACTTTCTTGTACTTTTCTGTGTCATAAGGCATAAAAAGATAATTTTATTTTTTAAAAGGCAACTCTTCTGCCTTCACTACACAAATCATCTTTTTTTTTTAGAGGCCAATTCTACACTTATTTCATAGTATTTTATGTCATATTACTTGTTATTAATCATATTACTTGTACAGAGCCTACCCTTGCCTCCACTCCAAATCACTGTCCTGAATGTATTTACAATTACACCTCACCTGCATAGTTGGTCTTCACCTTGGCATAACAAAATCCTCTCATACCTTTTCAATTTTCTCTTCAGAATGATTCAAATCTGCAGAATAATTCCCCAAAGCTACTCGAAGCAGTGTATCCAATAAAGGCTTAGCTAACTCAGTTTCAACCACCTTTGACTGGGTAAGATAGTCTTGTATTTCAAATAATATATCTTCCACAGACAAGTTCTAAGAGGAAGGAAAAATTACAATATCAGGTGTACTTGTTTTTAATCATATTTAGTTACAGAATATTTATTTATACAAATACTGAATTAATTTTGACCTACTTCTTAACCAACCAAGATGAAAAAACTTGGATATAAATGGATAAATATCAATCTTCTATTATACTTCATATTGAACTTTTAAAAATGTCACTTTATTCATCATCTTTATTTACAAATTTCAATGTATCAGACAAATTTTTCTATAAATGTTTACTAGGCTTCAAATTATTTTGCCAACTGGAGCTTATTTAACCTCCTTTGAACCATTCTATCTCTTTTCTCAAAGCCCCCTAAAATATTAAGAATTATTTGTTCAAATGTTAATCATTGTCTTGATCTTTCTTAAAAATTTCATTGTTGTCCTGGTATACCCTATGGACATTCTATAGGTAACTCCTATGATAATTCAAGGGACTAAATAATCATACTATTCTATAATTTGTCAATAGCGTATTATTTTGTACTGTTACCTAATTTGTCATTTGTCAAGTCAACACGTATTTATTAAGAGTCTACTATATGCTAGGCACTAGGCTAAGTGCTGTAGATACAAAGGAAGACAAAAAAACCAATTCGTGCTCTCCAAAAGCTCACATTTTAATGGAGAAGACAAGATGTAGACAACTATGTACAAACAAGCTATATGTAGGATAACTTGGAAGTAATCTCATTATCAGTGAAGGTCCTGTAAAATATCAGATTTTTAGCTAGGTCATAAAGCAATCAAGGAAAGTCAGGAGGAAGAGATAAGGAGGGAGAGAATTCTAGGCATAGGGTACATCTAGTGAAAACACCTAGAGTTGGGAAGTGGTGTTTGTTTGAAAAACAACAAGCAAGTCAGTATACCAGGATTATAGAATACATTGTGCGGTGTACAAGAGGTCTGGGGCAAAGGTGTAAGTTTATAAAGGACTTCAAAGCCAAACTGATTTCATATTTGATCCTAGAGGCAATAGAGAGTCACTTTAATTTACTGAACCCGAGACGACATAGAAAGTTCTGTCTTTTAGTTAGATTAATTTGACAGCTGAGTGGAATAGCAGAGAGAGAACTGAAGCAGCGAGATCAAACAAAAGGCTACTGCAGTTCAGGCCTGTACTAGGGTGGTGGCAGTATCAGAGAAAAGGAGGACAAATATTAAAGAAATGTTAAGACCATAAAACTGACAGAACTTGGCAAGTGATTGAATGTCAGGGTATGGTGAGAGATAACACTCAAGTTTTGAGCCTGGGAGAATGGGAAGATGGCTGTGTCCTTAACAATAATAGGGAAGTTAGAGGGGAGGAAGTTGGGGAAAAGATAATTCAATCTTTTGAATAAATCAATTGAATAAATCAATGAATTTAAGATATCTATGGGAGATCCAGTTTGAAATGTCCAATAGGAAATTTGAGGTCAAAACAAACTGTAGGTCAAGAGAGATGTTAGAACTGGATAGGCAGATTTCAGAATCATCTGCATAAATATAACTAAACATATACAGCTTCTCTAACCATATTTAAAATTTTTTAGGCAAAGAACTATATATTACACTTCTCATTGTGCCAAACATAATGCTAAGTACAGAGCAAGCACTTGACAAATATTTGTCAATTAGTATCAATGGAAAAGGAATTTTCACAAAAGTGTTAAATTAATCATTTTTGTGTAAGATTATACAGCAAAATAAGTGGAAAAAAAATCTGTTATTACCTGGTTAGGTAACTCCACTTCCACCTTTTGTTGACTAGTCTTTGCACTATGAAGACAAATACTCAGAAGAGCTTCTAGTAGTCTCATACTTTGAAGTGGACACTCATGTTCTTGACTTGAAGGTATTTTAGGCTCCTCAAGAGCTCCTATAGATGCTGAGATTTGTTTTACACTTAAAGGTTCAGAAGAAATTTCCTGCGAATCTAGTTGACCTAAACTTTCCACATTCTCCTCTAAACTACCTGACACTAAAGGACTTAAGTCACTGTTGACATTTAAATGTAATGTATCCTCATTCTCTGCCACTGCAAATGGAAAATGTCCTTCTAAATCTTTGCTTTCATTTACATGTGTAGGACCTTTCTCTTTTCTTTGCTCTTCTTTGCCCCTGGATAGCTTTTGAATGATCATAATTATTAACTTATAACACACTTGGAAACCTCCAAGTCTATGAAACTGTTTCTGAAAAACTGAATTCAACATGTAGATCCAACGACACATGGACCAAATGTCTGCTGCCCTGTGGATATGTTCTGGAGAAGGCAAGATAAGTATCTCTGGAGATAAACACGGTAGCATGTGACTCAAAGGCTCACTAGCTGTACTATCGTAGCCAGAAGTATCTTCTGAATCATTGGTGGAGTCCCGATCACACTCGGCTTCTTTACTCACACACAGAAATGCCACACAGAGGAATAGGTTTATCATGTTGATGTGAATATCCTGACCAACAGTCTTCTGTTTCTTTGGACAAATTTCTTTAAGGCCAGCATAAAATTTGCTAAGACTCTGAGAAGAATCTGGGCATACTTGCTGCTTGAGTGAAGAAGTAACTAGAGACGAAGTCTTCTTTTCGTGGTCTATTCCATCAATTTCTGGAATCATTTCATCTTTCTGCTGCTCTCCAAGGCTGGCTATCAGAGTTTCAAATGCTTTTAGGGAATGATTTCGAATACCATCTAAGTAATTTAATTCAATCATTTGATTTACTCCATTGCAACTTAGAAATAAGTCTCTTATAACCCTATGAAGAGATAGTATACACAAAAAGGTTATAAACACAAAATTCCATGTTTCCAAGTAGATACTAAATTATAAATGCATTTTGTTAAGGAATTCAGGAATGATGACCACTAGTTATACATTATTTCATTCTGAATAATCAATAACAAAATAGGGCAATAGAAGGAAATATTTTTTAAAAAAGAGGTTTCACTTTGTTAATGCTTATAGGATAAAAATATTCTTAAAAGATAAAAAAATAATTAAAATATCAAGAAATACTACTGGAGACTGAAGAAAAACTAAGTAACTTAGATTTCAAATACCATTTCCTTTGAAGTGTTGGGTATCTACATATAGTTAACATTTTTAATGCTGTATAGCTGTCCAATAGAGATGGTGTTACATACTGGAGAAAAAGCTGGTCTTAGAGTAAGAAAGACCTGGGTTCAAAATCCTACCTCTGACATCTACTGTTGCCTGATACTGGGCAAGTTCCTTAACTACCCATTGCTCAAAGACTACTTACATTCAAACTCTGGTGTAAGCAGGCTAAAAACTTGGCATAATAATGTAGAATAAAATCAAATACTTATGTTCTTACTGAACTCTGATACTAAGACTGTAAGTTGCAGAGAAGGTACCAACTTGCAATGGTCAGGGAAGCTCTCTCATCTAAGAACTTTCCCTGAACAAATTAAATTACAGTTCTCATTCCTATCCTTAGCATAGAGCTGACAAATCAAATTAAACCAATTGGTATATAGTTTAAAAATGTTTTCCCCAAAATGTAAAATGGTTTCTTCCCCAATTTTTAAAAGAAAATATTACAAAAATACCATATTCCACAGCAATTAGCGTAGATGCACCCTGAAAAGATAAGCAATCAAAAAGTTTCTGCATATCTGTCTGTGTTTATATGTATGTGAACACAAAAGTAAGGAATACGAATGTTCAGATCAATGTAATCACAAGACTAAATGTATTCTAACTCAGCAAGTCATTTCTAATTTTGAAATGTTCTCAAAGGTTTAATATATTCTTCAAGAAGCATTACAAAATTCTAAAAGTAAAAGTTTACTTTATTTTTTTAAAAACTAAGTGATACACACACATACACACACACACACACACACACACACACACACACATACACACTACTTTCCTTCAGAGGTATATCAGGAAAAGAGAAATAAAGAGGTGTCACTAATTCAAAGGAACTACACCAGAGTATTAAGTAATCAAAAGTTGATAGCATTTATTATCCACATTTTCCAAATTTTACCTTTAATGGTACCTCATAACATATTGGTGACCCTGTGTCCCTATGTTTCTTAAGGTATTATGCTGCCCAAGCCAAAGCTCTTGAAAGGTTTCAGATTTGGGCCCAGTGATGAGCTTATTATCACTTGTCCAAGTACTAGTTTCATCTCTCTGGAGAGGCTTACCACAATGTTGGCCAGGGAATTTCAAAAACCATCTATTAACTTGTATCATTAGGAATATTCATCCCATTTAAAGTACATATTTTTGAAGCACTGATATACTAATAAAAAAAGTTATCTGGATTTACCAATATATCCAGTATTCCTAAATTAAGGAAGGTATAAATCTTAAAATATGTGGGGAACATTTGTTGTAGGGACCTTCCTGACACGGACTGGAAACCTATTTGCAACTCTTGGTCTTAGAAAGTTGTCTGGGTCACTGTAAGGTTAAGTGATTTGCTTATGCTACCATAGGCAGGTCATACAACAAGTGGCTGGCTTGGAATCTAAGTTTTCCAGAATTTAAGTCCAGCCCTCACAAAAAATAAAAATAAAAAATTTAAAAAGACTAGCCCTCTCTGCAGCAGCACATTTTGAACAAAAAAAGGTTGATTTATTAGAAATCAAAAACAATTATCTTACTGCCTTCACCTAAAATAGCCAACCCCAAAAGAGAAGGTAGGAAGGAACAAAACTTTATACAGTATACAAATATAAAACTTTATAAGGTAGTTCCAAAGTGCCAATTAACTGTTCAAAGAGTACTTACAAGTTGGCTGCTTGAAACCTGGAACACTTTTTTCCCCAGAGAAATGATTTTATAATAGTGTTAAAGATCCTAGGCTAGCCCAAAAGTCTAACTCATAATGAGTTTAACTACAGCGTGAATAGCATTAACTTGAATTCTGGGTCCTAGTTGATCATGAAATAAGAGGAAAAAGGAAGTTTTCTCCCTCTTTCATAGACATCAGGCCCGTGTTTGAAATCATTTTGTAAATAGTCAACATCTGTCTTTGATGCTTTGCTTTTTCCTTTCTATATATATCCAATGCTCTTTCTTCCTAGGTGACCAGACTTCTAATTTAGCCCCACTCATTGTGGCATTCTACCAGCGCTGCATTACCCACCCCCCCAAAAGTTCTACCTACTCCTAAATTAGTTACTCTACCCCCATCAACATTTCTATTACCTCAGTAAAAGAATTCTCAGCTGTGTGCTAGGATGTCAATGTAAATGAATTAACTCTCTCTTAAGTCACTTCTTTACTCAGTGCTCCTAGGGCATCAATTGTGGGATTTCTAGCACTGGAGAAGGGCAAGGTAGGTATAGGTCACTTGTACATGAATCATTTGGGTTTTTAAAATTCAAGAACTGCTTATATTGTTAAGAGACAGAAATTTAAACTGCATGCTTACCTTTTCAAAATAAATAAATACTATGTGTTTTTAAGGTGGCAAAGAACTGCATACAAAATAGGGGTCTGATGACTGAGGAATGGCTAAACAAATTATAATACATGAATATAATGGAATATTGCTACACTATAAAAATTATATATACAGAAAAGCCCAGGAAGACTTACATGAATTGAAGAAAGTAGAATCAGGGGGGGAAAGCAAGCAGAATCAGCAAAGCAATTACATAGTTATTCTAACATGGTAAATAGAAAGAACAAAAATATTGAACTAAATATTGTGTAATTTAACAATCAACCTTGTCAAAAAAGATGAGCGAAAAACATGTACCTTTGTAGAGGTAAGAATATGGGTGTGGACAGCTGCATTTACTATCAGACTTTGTCAACGTTTTAGTTAATTCTGCTGAACTGCCTTGCTTTTCTCTCTTCTCTCTCTTTTTTTATTCTGTGTTTTGAGGGATGGCCAGGGGCTTGGGAGGGTTGATATTTAGAAATGAAAGTGATTTAAAAACAAAAGATATCAAAAAAATGTTTTTCTGAATAAAACGAAAAATATTTAGGCTAAGAACCTGTCAAAATGGCATTTATGTGATGATACACTACTGAGTACTTATTAGTAAACAATAACACTGAGGGTTTTTGTTTCTCATTAGGTTCAGTAGTTTAAGTTGGCTTACACACACCCAACAGAAGACTAAAATTATGCCATTAAGAAAAAATATATACAAACCTGGATTTCAACAGTATAGGCAGAGTTTGTAGATAAATCTGAAGCACTTCCAGGGGCAAACACTGGCTATGATAGCTACATACATGAGTACATGATGAAGTAACACCTAGATGTTGAGAATGATGTGCTAATTCAACACCTCTTTGGAGCACAGGATTAAATATGTAATTGTACAATTTCCACTGAACAAATGTATTGCCTTTCTGGATTAAACTGCAAATGTGACTTGCAATATGCACATTGTGTAATCTGTCTTCTTCAAAAACAAGGCTCTGATAAGCCTCTAAAGCATCCCATTTCCATAAGAGATCTTCAGATCCACTACTAGGCAGTATTCCTTGAAATCTGTAAGACGGACTAGATAAAGCTGAAGCAGCATCAGCATTACATGAGTGTGCATGCATTGTCTCTTCTAACTGGGCTAGCTGATCGTAGTCAAAAGTACAAATATTACAAGTTGCATATTTAGTCTTTTGAGATATCTCTCCTCCTCCTAATTGATCCAAAATAAGTTTGTTAAGGATGTTCAATATGTGCTGCTGAAATTGTTTTAACTTTGGCAACTTAAAAGCATGAAGCAATGGAATGATTACAGATTTGGGATCCATACAACAGCATATTCCAACATTATTAACACCTGATAGAATCTGAACACAAGTAGTGTTCAGTGAAACTTTTTTTAATAAACATAAGCACTGGTGAGCACATACTGCAATACAACAGCACCGCTCAGGATAATAAACTTCTCCATCTGCCATCTCTTCAAATGGGTTTTTGGACATCTGGTTTTTGAAAGCAGAAACCAGAAGGCCTGAAAGATCTCGATGATGGTGCATGAAGTGGGAATATTCACATCGTCGATGCCTCTTCCTTGTACACACTGACTGATGAAGTTGCTCAGATTTCACTTTCTTGACAGTGCTGATTATTTTCATAACACTATTTATTAATGTTTTCAAATGTTCTGAAGCTCCAATGGAAACTTCGTCTCTTGAAACCAACCATTCCATTTGAAGAATTGCTGTTTCAAATAATTTAAACCCATGATGCTGAATAAATTCTTGAACCAAGTCCATGGCTTGACTGAAATAAAAAGGATTTGAAGCTGCACTTTGAAGGCAACAAATCAAAATCTGCAGAACCCCTTCCAGAAGCTCAGGCAAAAGAAGGGCTCTATGACGATATTTTGAAAATACAAAATCGTCCTGAACTTCTTGTAGTGTTTTCTTTGGCCTTGGTGCAAAAGGTTCAGATTGTTTTTCCAAACAAGCCCTAATTTTTAAAGCTGCCCTAAGTAAATCAATTAAGTTTTTTCTAAGACTTTCTGGCATAGTCTCTGCAGCATTTATATCTACCGACATAAGATGTAATACAGTTCTAAAGAGCATTCTTTGAACCAAAGCGATGGGTTCCTCTGTCCAACCTGCAGAAACTACTTCACTTTCCAAATTACCACTAAGACTACAACAGTCCCCAAAGCCTGCTAAGAATTCAGTTAATGTGGGCACTACACTGACTGCCAGAGCAGAATTGTGATTCAAGGTAATATCAAACTTGCATACTTTTTCTAAAAGAGATAGCAAAACATGGCATAAGTCAAATGGAGAGTTATTCATGTTACTAATAATAGAAAAGGCAGCTGATTCATTTAGTATTTCACTGTTTGCTTCATGTCTTGGAATAGTCTGCCAGGCATTCTCTAATGTCATGGTATCAGGTCTTTCTGTCTCTCTAGCCAGTGGCTGGTTTTCTTTAGGTGAAGATGATAAAAAACATTGCAGTAGATTAGATCTCCTGTGCTTAATCATTGCTATGCTTCTGTCATCAGAATTGCCTTCTGAATCTGAGGTGGACAGTTGAGATTTTCTTTCATCTCTTACAGAATAGCGATGGGTGATTTTACGATGACGTCTGCTTTTTCGAGATATACTTGCTTTTGCACAAACCTGACCAGTTTGAGTATTTCCTTGTAAATGTGTTTTTTCCTGAGTATATCTTAGTGAACTTGAATTTGTCTCTTTGGTCCAGATAACATCGGCTGAGAATGGTAGATCAAAATCTAACAGAATGAAAGAAATGCAAAATACCTTAAATTCAAATATTTTCTGATCAACACTTAGGTTACCTATAAAATTATTACTTACTTGGTGAATTTCATTAAATCATTTATGCCCCATACAGTTTTTGTGTCAGGTTGGCTCCTTCTACCCATACAACAAACTTTTGAAACAAATTCTACCTAAACACCAGTTGGGTTCAGGACAGATGAATAGGGAGATACATGTCCAATTTTAAAATTATACACTGTATTCCATAATTTTTTATTAATATTTGGTGTTTTTCAACCATCACACTGCTTTCTTCTATTTACTTTAGGTTTAATATATTATATTTAGAAATATGTCTAGCATGTTTAGCATTTAAATATTCACATGCCTGTATAGTCATTTAATAAATAAAATAAAATAAAAATAAAACACTAAATACTCTCAGCATAAGTCCTCAATGGTTATTTGCCATAAACTATTTAAACACAGCACCTTCATTCTTCTCTCCCCACATTAATGTGGCTATTAACAGATGAGACATATATATATTTATATATGTATATATGTATGTATATGAAGCTTTAAGGTCTACCAAACACTTAACATATATCTTGTACAAAAAACAAAAAGTTACCAACCTTTCTTTAGCAAGTCACTTTTAAGAAAACTTTAAAAATTTTCTTCCTTCAATGTCATTTTGGAAAGACAAATCAGGAAATAAAAGCCTACTTTTTTTCCTTTTAGTAGAGAAAGGTTGGAAAGCAGCAAATGCGTAATGATTAATTCACAAATGGAAAAGCAATTAAATTTTTTTAAAGTGATGCTCACTTCAGTATTCAAGTCAGCAATTATTTGTGTACAGATCTTTCTAATTTATTTTTAAAAGATCAAGAATTAGTAAATAATAACAATGAGTAAATAATAACATCTCTAGAACTCAGATTATGGGTTAAAAAAACAATCAGCATCCATCAATCAACAATCATTCACTGACTTACTATGCACAAAATTAGCATATTTAAGATATACTATAACGTGGTATAGGAACATTTACAATACTTGAGATACTCATAAACAGGCTCATAATTCACAGATCCTAGAAGGACCTGAAGAAATTTTTACATTTAATTTCTATTCAGTTATCACAGAACCTGTATTTGAAAGGTTTTCCAAAAATTGGAAAGTACAAATATCTCAGTTTTCATAGTTTTTATTTCCAGAACTGAAACATTTATGGAAATAAATCTTTCAAAAATAGATTAAATTTATAGATTAACTATAACTCAAGTGACATCATCTCTAACTCATGAGTTAGAAAAAAGCAATACTTGAAAGAGCCTAAGGGATCTCTGATGTCTTTCTTCAAAAAAATAGTTCTTCCATTGTACTATGCCAAATTGTACAAGTCGATTTACTGCTTTCATCTGATGTATTCTTCACAACATGTAATAATTTACTTGAGTGTTCTTAAACTTATTCTAATTTTAAGCACTCTCAATGCTCTTTTCTTGCCCAAGGAGAAATCTACTTATCTCAAAAGGAAAAATTTTTCTCAACAGCATGTTAAACAAAAAAAAATTTTAACCATGAACCTACTCAGAATATCTTAGTTTTTTTTTTTTTAAGTAACCATTAATACAGAAATAATCATCTTAACAGGAACTTTGAATACAAGTAGTTTAGTGAAGAAAGAAACATACCTAATGCTTTTTCTTCTTGTACAGGTATCTTCCATACTAGTGGAAGGAGGGATAAGAGTAGGGTAAGAAGTTCTTCTCTACATGTCAGTGCCTGTATCAGAAACAGAAGAATTCTTCAAGTTCTGAAGTTTTATGAAAACATCCCCCAGATACATCATTCCCTAATTCATTATGTTAAGTGGACCCCAAAAAAGTCATTCTTTTCAGTTGTAGTTGAGAAGAAATGAACTTTCTCAAATCTTTAATTTAAATCCATCCAAGACTGCTGTACTATTTGTGGAACACTACTCAAAGAAATCCTTTCAATATATAAACCACATTCAGAATGCAAAAAATTTATTTAGCACATTTCTGCTGGTGCTTTCACAAACATCAGATATTGCCACCTCTCAAGCTGAAAGAATTTTTCACCAAGAGTAGAATTCATTTCGTGAAAATGAAAAGTTAGCAAAATCTTGCTAACTATGTAGATTAATAACATCATGTAATGAGAAAAAAATTCATCATATTCATGCAACTAAGAAACAAACTCAAGAATGAAGTATTTTAAATAAAAGTGTCAGACATATTTCCACTTTTAATCCTTTTGGCAAGGCATAAGTCATAAAACAGTAAGATAATAAATTATGCGTTGATAAGGACAATAACTACCACCGCTAATTCAATTAAAACTTGAGTGTTTACTATGTACATAACACTGCTAAACTCTGAGAACTCAAAAGATTAAACCTACAAGTATACTGTGGACTAAATGCACAGGAACATCTTCATGGAATCTCAAGACAAGAAGGGATCTTGAAGAATCCTTCCTACACCATCACCAACAAGTGGTCACCCAACCAGCAATTTGCTACTTCCCAAGATGGCAACTCCTAATTATGAGACAATTTTCCTCCAATTCAAAGTAAAGCTCTATAGGGTATATTAGTTATGTACAAATAGTTTTTTTAGTGACGAAAATCTTCGATTCCTCAAATCAACAGAACTTTAAATTCTGGACCCTGAATAAAAATTTCTGAAAGGAGCTCACTGCTACTTGCAAATCACCAACGAAAAGGATATCATGATATCATGAATGCCTCACACACTTTGCCCAAGACCCCACTAATAAACATACCTGAATCCTTAAAAAGCAGCCCCCAAATCTATAACAATTCTTGATATGAAATTCTTTGAAATTCTACCTGATTTGAGGTCTTGTAAAAGACTAAGGAGACTAAAGAACTAGGGGACGTGGTGGAATATAACACAGAACTTTCAGAAACCTCAAGTCCCTGTGAAGTCATAATGCAGGCAAGCTGTTCTGCAGCTTGCCAGTCAGATCTTATTTTACAACAGGAAAGTGGCAATCGCTGCACCCTGACTACACTGCGTATGCCTGCTCAGTTCTCCCATGATAGAAGCCAATCACTTATGAAATACACTCTCCTCTCCCCTTCCCTAATTCCTTCCTTCTCACTGCTTCTTATCAGGCTCAAGTTGGATCTCCTCTGTGAAACCTTTTCTGATTATAGGAAGTCAAAGATCTCTCCCTTTGCTGAACCATTAGAACACTTACGCTGCTCTCTGTATGGACCATATATGCCAAATTAGATGATAACCTCTGTGAGGGCAAGAACTGTTCTGTGATGTTATTATTAGTATCTCTTCACAAAGCATTACAATCATATAACTGGCAGTTCATCCCACTGTCCAGTCATGTGATTACTTCCATTGAAAAGAAAATGAATGTAGGCTGTTTAGTAGGTCTGTTTGTTGTAGTTGTTTTGTTTTGGTTTTTCTGGATTACCATAAAACTCTTATTATCTTTGTTGTAAGAGGAGATCATGCTGATTAACAGTAAGACAACAGGGGCTCTACCTTGAGCCTCCATACTGCAGCCCAAAGATTGCTCTCAGATACAGACCACTCCCAGACTGTCTTCTACATCACTGCTTACGCCACCATCCAAGCGTCCAAGAGACAAGCCAGAGTATTAAAGCTAAGACAGGAAGGATTAAAGCTTCAGAGTGGTAGCAAGAAAAAATATGAAGGAAAAAAAGCAAAGGGAATTTGCATATCCACATTCCTGACAAAACATTCTTCTGAAAAAGAAAAGCCGCCACCACCCACCCCCCCTTTTTGCTAGCAAGAAAACACAGAAAGAACAACATGGGTAAAGGTAATTACTTCTACAGATCCTATAGAATCTCAAAACTGGGAAGAACCTAAGTGGCCATTTAAGTCAACTCACACGCACAAAAGAATTCTCCCTGCAACCCATTACACAACTGGTCATCTAGTCTTGGCTTGAAAATCTCTAGCAAGGGGGAATCCACCACCTCCCAAACAGAGAGTCATTAACTTCTGCATAACTCAGTTACTAAGCTTTTCCTTACATCAAGCTTAAATGTGCCTTTTTGCAACTTCCACACATTGTTCCTAATTCTATCCTATAAGGACATGCAGAACAAGTCTGAGTCCTTTACCAGGGGATAGCACTGAAGACAGCTGGTATGTCCTTCCATATGTTCTTTTTTCTTCCTCCAGGCTAAACAGTTCTCATTCCTTCAAATAATCTTCATGCGGAATGGACTTGAGGCCCCTCCATACCTGGTTACCTCCTCTAGGCCTTCTCCAGTTTATCCAAATCCTTCCCATAGGCATTCGTAGGCATACCTGGACCATGCTCTATACATGCCCATTATCCTTAGCAAAACGTGGGGCCCAGAACTGGGGCAGTTACGTGACATAGTGGAATGAGCGCTGGGCCTGACGTCCAGGAAGACGTTAGTTTAAATGTGGACTCAGATATTTACTAGCTATATGACCTTGGATATGTCACTTAACTCCTCTGCCTCAGTTTCCTTAACTGTAAAATGCGGATAACAACAGCGCCTACCTCCCAGTGCCATGAGGATAAAATGAGAGAACATTTGTAAAGTGCTTACCACAGTGCCTGGCAAACAAAGACACTGCATTAGGGCAATGTTATTATTATTAGAACTGATCACAGTTATTTCAGAAGTGGTCCAACTTAGGCTTCGTAAGGGAGGACTATAATCTCCTTTCTTGAAAAACTTCAATATTGTCCTTTTTACGTTGTGAATTCTCTTCATTCAGCCTAAGATGCTATTAGCTTTCTTAGCTGAAATAGCACACTGTTGAATCCTACTGAAACTTGTAGTCCACTAAAACCCCCATCAAACGAGCTATCTAGCTAGAGACACTTCTACCATCCTATACTTCTGAAGTCAACTTTTTGAAACCAAGTGCAATAGTTTACGTTTATCTCTAATAAACTGCATGTTATTTGTTTTGGCCCAATGTTCTAGATCTTTCTGAACCCTAACTCTGTCACCTAGCTGATTCGATATCTTTCTCAGCTTTGTGTCATATACAAAATTGAGAAGCATGACATATCTCTCTTTATCTTCTATTATTAAACAGCACAGGGCAAAGCATGGAATTCTGGGGCACTGGAGACTTCCTTCCAACCTGACTTGGAAGAATTAATGACTATTCCTTAGATGTAGTCATTCAGTCAATTCTAAATCAAATTAATTGTATTGCTTTATCCAGTCCATCTTTTCTACATGAATCATATCATAAATTTTATCAAATGCTTTGCTAAAATTTAATTAAAATTATATTTATAGAATTTCCTCAATTTACAAATTTAGTAATTCTCTCTAAAAAGGAAATCAAGCTGACTGACATCACCAAATCTGGATCAAACTTTGATAGTTCTTTGTAATGACTATTTCCTTTTCTACCATTCAGATACATTTGAAAGATATTCACAATAGGAGGAATACTATATTTCTTCTTTTTATTATCTATATATTCTTTTCATTAACCCTGAGAAACAAAGATGACAACTTACACCAGAATGGTAGCAGCATTAGAGGAGAGAAGGGGGTGTATTTGAGAGATGTTGCAAAGGCGAAATAAACAGGTCTTTGACAACAGATTAGATATGGAAAGGTGAGAGACTGAGGAGTCCAGAATCTGGATGGTAAACCTGAGGGAACAGGAGGATGGTATTCTCTACAGTAATAAATAAGGTAGGAGCAGGGGAGGATTTAAGGAGAAAAATAAAGAATTCAGTTTTGGATGTGTTGAGTTTAAGATGAGACTTACTGTCTGAGTAAGTACAGAGGTGGGAGCTGGAAAGGTAGATTTGAGAATCATCAGCTAGAGATAGTAATTAAATCCATGGTAGCTGATAAGATTAGAAAGCAGTATAGAGGGAAAAGTCTAGGACAGAAACCTGAGGGACACCTACAGTCAGAGAGCATGATGTGGAGGAGGATCCAGCAAAGGAGATATAGGAGTGTTTATCATCATTAGGATAATTAAAGCCTAAAAGTTTACAAATCACCTAGTTTAAGTTTCCTCATTTGATACTTGTAAATTATATTAACAACACTGTGTTGAAACTTAATGTTTTTTCCAATCATATGCTTCCCAATATATTATCCTTTTAAGAAAAATTCATAGTAGTTAAAATACCAATTAAAATAATAAAGATTTAAAAAGACAACAAAAGCAGTTCATCAAAACCATCTAAGACATTGATCGTGTCTAAAAATACAAGCAAAATTATTCCCCGCTCCCCCCAATTTTCCCTTGCAAGGAAGAAAGGTAAATTATCACCACTCAGTTCAATGGGGCCAACTTCACGTTCTAATTATGGTGCTGAGTTTAATTTTATTGTTTTCTCCCTTACATTGATATTCACTGTGTATACCATTGTCTTGCTTCAAGATTCCGTACTGTCATTTCGTCTTCCCGTAATTCTCTAAATTCCTTATTTGTTACAACAGTAAATTTCCATTATATTTATATACTAACAATTGGTTTACCATTTCCAATCAATGGGCAATCACTTCATTTTTAATTCTTGCTACCACAAAAATTGATGCTATAAATATTGTTATATTATGGAACCTTTCTGCTTTTTACTTCCTTGGATACATGCCTGCCTATGATCTCTGGGTCAAACGGCATCGACATTTTAGTTATTTTTTAACCTAATTCCAAACTGCTTTCTACAAAGGTTGGACCAATTCATAATTCTACCGGTAGTGTATTATTAGTGTGCCTGTCCTCTTACAGCCCATCTAACACTGACTTCTCCCATATTTTGTCATCTTTGTTAATATGCTTGGTGTGAAATAAAATATCAAAGTTTCTCTGATTTGCATTTCTGAAATTATTTTGGAACAATTTTTCTTCTAATTATTAATGGTTTTCTAGTATCTTCAGAAAGATGTTTTACCTACATATTCACTGGGGAATGGTTCTTGGTCTTATATATTTGGGCTAGTTCTCTATATATTTTGGATACCAGACCGTTTTCAGATATATATGAAAAAACTATTTATATCCCAGCTAAAATGATTTTGTGTAAATTTTTTTTATTTTCATGTAATTTAAACTATCTATTTTGTCTTTTGTGATCCTCTCCATCCTTCATTTCAATATATCAATCAACAAGCATGCATTATAGTCGGAAACAAATCACACCCATATAGAATAAACAGAGAGAGTAAATACAAAGTAGTTAAGTACAAGGTAGTTTGGGAAGCCAAGGACTAACAACTGGAGAGATCAGGAAAGGTTTCATACAGAACAAGCCTGTCTGAGCTACATTTTGAAAGAAGAGGGTGATTCTATGAGTCAAAGATGGGGAAGCAGGATGACCAGTGCAAAGGCTCAACCATGGGACATGGGGTACCACATGTGAAGTACAAGAAGAAAGTTAATTTGATTGGAGGGGAGACTACAGGATGGGGATTAATGTACAACAACACTGGAAAGTAAGTGGCAAGTTGTAAGAGTTTTCAAAGTTATACAGAGAAGCTGGCATTGATTTTTGAGGCAAGAAGAAGTCATTGGCATCTACTAAGCAGGGGTGTTACATAGTGAGATGTGTTTAAGGAAATCACTGGCAGCAATATGGAGGATGGACTGCAGTAGAAACAACTTGCAGTAGACAGAGAAGTTGTAACTGTATCTAATCTTGAACTCTAATTTTTTTAATAGTTTGATCCATTATATTTAGGTCCCATATCCACTTTGAGTTTATACAAAATGTAAATCTAAGACTAATTGTTACAAGACTGCTTTCTAGATTTCCTAGCAGTTTTTGTTACACAGGGAGTTCTTCAAAGTTTCCATTCTCAGGTTAACCTGGGTTGCATCCAATTATTTCTGATTCTTGCTAATCTGGACTATTCAATTCTACTTTTTAATTTCTCAACCAGCACCAAATGGTTTTAAGGATTGTAGCTTTACAATA
Source organism: Potorous gilbertii (assembly GCA_028658325.1). Lineage (NCBI taxonomy): Eukaryota > Metazoa > Chordata > Mammalia > Diprotodontia > Potoroidae > Potorous > Potorous gilbertii. The sequence goes on from CM053770.1 coordinate 564,530,021, forward strand.
TAACTGAAGTCTGAAAGTACTATTTTCTTTTCAATGCTACATATTTCATTATATCCATGAGATTAAATACCTTTTGTTCCTCCAAATGAATTGTTATTATTTTACTTACTCTATAAAGTACTCCCTCCTCTAGCATACTTTTTTATTTGCATTTAGGTTATCATAATTTTCATTATATTGGTGTGGCACAAACAAAAGAAATGAAACCACTTCAAGTATTTGTCACTTTTAAATACTGAGTATTCTGTAATTGTATTTGCATAATTTTTGAATGTCTGGGTAGACTCCCAGATATTTTATGCATTTTGTAGTCATACTGAATAGAACTTCCCTTTCTGATTTCCTCCTGGATTTTGTTGATGATAGGTATTAAGAGGAATGATTTTGAGGATTTATTCGTATCTTGCTACTTTACTTAACCCTATTATCTTAATTTCTTTGCTGATTCCTACATTTTCTTGAAGTAAAGCATCATATTGTCTGCAAATAGGGCTAATTTTATCTCCTTTCTGCTAATATTTATATCTCTAATATTTCTCATCATACTGCTATCCCTAGGATTTCTAGAACTATGTCAAATAACAGTATCCTTTCCTGATTCCATGTTTACTGCTTAAGGTTTTAGCTGAAGCTCTCCTGTTTTGTCTCCTATGGTCACTTGAAAGTGAGCTAAGGAAAGCAGAGATGTCCTACTTTTTCCATTTACATTATCAACTGCAATAAAATTTACTATTGCTTAGCACAATAGTAAATGCTTTTACATTTATTCATTGCAAATAAAGTTAGCTGTTAGTTTTAGGGGTTTTTAAATTCCCATTAAAAATAGTCCTTGTTCGTCTATACTTTTTAGAGATTTTGGCATAAATAAATGTTGTAAACTATTCTTCTGCTTTTAATGACATAAATGTGATTTGGTGTATTGTTTTTAACAGGATTAAGTTACTTGAGCTGCAATTCTTATGTTTTCAGAAAAAGAAATATCATAATTATTTGATTACATAAAAATGTGAAAAGGAAATAGATCAAGAGATTTTTTTTCTCCCCCTTTCATTTGCATAAGATTCTTTAAAATAATGCATTAAAATAGAGACTAAATTCAGATGTAACTTTGGATAAATCACTTCAATTCTTTGAACTTAGGTTCAGATCTTCCATCTGTAAAAGAGAGGGATTTAATCAGATTTAATTCCAAGATCCTTTCCAGGTCTAAAAACATTCTATGCTTCTATTATAAATGACAAAGTAGTTATACTCCACTTTAAAGAAGCCATACACTGTCACACCTCACCTAACATAATTAATTTTCTGTAAAAACATGAAGCTAAACAAAAGTCTTTGTTCCAATAGGAATGTTAAAAATAAAGAATTGAACAAATGATGCTATACGCAAGGTTCCACAAAATTATGGTGAGGTCTGTTACAATGTATTAATTGTATTACTGTGAAACAATAAACCGTTACCTGATCAATGAGAATGTTGAGCTTTGTAAGCAAAATAAAGCCACGACCTTGGACAAGATACTGCCCAAGTGCTGCCATGTGAGTCTCCTCCTCTTCCTCCTCCTTAGACTCTGCTCGTTGGACCACTGCATTACAAAGTCGATTAACATCAGTCAGGAATTCACGTGCCAGGGAGTTACTGTCGCTGCTCATGACTGAGCTATAAAAATTTAAAAAGTATACAAATCACAAGATAAAGAATATTAGGAAAAATTAAAACTTGCGTTAATAAAAGAGTGATGATATAACAGAAACATACCTATAACATGATTGATAAAACTGCAGAAGCTAACAAACATATAACTGATACTTGGGAGTAAATGGAATAACAATGAAGGACAATAGAAAGACCTTCGGATTGGAAAATATACAAATAATTGGTTAGTAGAAGTTGAAATGGTAAGCAAATGAGGTAATTTTTTAAAGTTCATTTTTATTCATAAAATTATAAGTTTTATTTCTATTAATACTTTGTGTTTTTGCATCACTTTCATTTCCCAATATATCCCTCCTTTTTCCTCAGGAGTCATTCTTTATCATAAAGAAAAAAATCCATATCCTTATTGATTATCCTCCTATGGGTAAGTAAATTACCTTGTTAGTTGCTGAAATGCCTACACAAGTATCTCATTTTTATTCCAAAATCTAGTATATGAGCTAAAAGAGTATGAGCATGAGTTTTGTCTAGCCCAAAACACTCCCCTCATTTGATACTCAATGGTGATTTTTCTCAGATAGCTATATTCCATGTCCCATAACCAGATGGCAACATTCATAAATTCTTGGGGAAAGGGAAAAGAAAGGAAAAATCATTTATATAGTATCTACTATGGGCCAGGTACTGCATTAAGCACTTGGACAAGTGTCTCATTTGATTCTCCCAACAGTCCTTCAAGTTAGATGCTACTATTATCCCCATTTTGCAGGGAAGGAAATTGAGGCTGACGTGCCCAAGGTCACACAATTAAGTGCCTGAACCAAATTTTAACTCAATTCTTTCTGACTCTAGGTCCAGCACTCTATCCACTGTAGCATCAATGAACTCTGATATTAAAAAGATACACTTTGTTTTCAGGAGAAGCTTGGAATTACTAATGGGGTTTTTCAGTTTCTGGAAGGCAATCCCAACCACTTTCCCTCCTGTTCAACTCTGGGCTGAAATCATTATGTATTTGTACTTTCTATCCCAGATACTGTGTGTGTGTGTGTGTGTATTTACACACACACACACACACACACACACACACACACACACACACATATACGGATGGACAAGCTCTATAGGCTATCCATCCAAATGTATGGTTGCTGCTCAAGGCAATGTTCTCGGGCTTAATGAAAATGTCATATACAAAAAGGAGCATCTGAAAGACCTTACCATTCCCTGAAAATTATCACACTGGCTTGTCCTCCATCTGCGGCTAACACTTCTGACTAGTATATACGGTTCTCTTTTATATGCCTTGACTTATTTTGGGGATCAGAAGGCCATCCAAAAGCGTTATTGATTTATCTTTTTTAAAATATTGAATGATTTGGATGTGTTTATAGAAGATATTTTGTTGGAAGAGAAACTTTAAGTTGGTATTTTACTCAACTGAATCAAATGTTTTTTCATAATCAACAAACAATAAAGAATGGTAAAGTCTTATTTATCTACATCTTATAGTCAATTACAAAAAAAAGGAAAGAAAAGAAAAAAAGGAAAAGATGGTCCACTGCAGAATATCACTTGTGAAAGCCTGCTTTTCTCTAATACCTCATCAGGGACGTCTTTGATTCATGAATGAAAGAATGAATGAATAAAGGATTTATTAACCTCTTACTACACACAAAGCCCTATGCTAAGAGAAAAGTAAGACAATCCCTGTTCTCAAAAAGTTCACATTCAAACAAGAGAAACCATATGTCAAGAAGGTTTCAGCTGCAAATCATATGGTCCTTAGAATGAAGTGACAGTGCTGATGGTAATGCCTCTTCATTAATGTCATTCCACTGAAAAAATTTTACCCATTTCTGAGGTTGAACTATTTGACAGTGCTAAGGAATATGGTGAAAAGAACTTTTCTTTTCTATGTATGTATAATATCTGCTAGAGAGTTGCCAGATTATCTTCATAAAGGTTGTTTCCCAACATGATGTCTGAGAACTATACTGAAAGCACTGTAATTCCCATGGCTCTTGGGCTCTAGGTCAAGATATGAAATGAGATGATGGTCAAGGTGGTGGTGGTGGTTTGACTTCCCTGGCACCTACTGTCTGCGGGGCCTCTCCCTCAAGGTGCCCTGCAGCTTCAGCAAGGCTGCCTTGCCTGCCCTATGAGCAGCAGATGGTTGGCAACTAGTAGATACAATGGGACCCTTCTTCACAGAAGCTGCTGTAATATAAAGATCTTCCCCACCCATTGGGGAGGCTTACTTTGTAGGAAGGTCCACACCTTTTGTTAATTGCTAATGAGGCATTGTGTAATGAGGTTCATGTTCTCCTGCTCAGAAAAGTGTATATATATATACTCTGAGGTGAGGTTTTGCTTTGGGGGCTTACTCTTTGGAAGAAGGTTGTGTGCCAGATGAGACTCTGGATAGCCATTAAGGAGCCATCCTCTCCCTCCCCACCCCATCCCCCCACCCCGGCACCATGTTCCCCCTTTTGAAAACTCAGATGTTGGTGCTTCTCTCTCTGGTGACTATGTATGTATGTAACAGTCAGACAGTTGGATCTGTCTGTTGATCTGTGATGTATGTATTGCTTATGGTCAGACAATTAGAAGCCTGGTCTTTATTTCTCTACCTGCATTTTCTCTGTTGGTATATGTAATTAAAAAAAAGACAGTTGACCCCTCAAAAGTTGCTTTCCTTTTAGAAAAGCAGATCTAAGAACCTGTGCCAGCAGGTGATACTGGATACGTAATGATGCTTGTTGCTACAGCTGCCTCCCCAGATGATGACTCTGAGTGCTGGGCAAACAGTCTAGGGGCGCCACATACTCCCATGATTCTTGTGTCTATCTGACTTTTGGTGAATGGTGGTCAGCAGTTGTTGCTGGGAGTGATATGGAAAGCAGAGCCCTTTTCCAAGATTTCTCTCCTCAATGATGGCTTCTGAGGTAGGGCTAAAAGAAGTTTTGGTGGCTTTCAATTACAAATGTGGTGTCTCCACTGTCATTGATGGTGGAAAGTCTGTTAAAAAGATCTTTGCAATCTTTCCCATTTTTCCTCCTTTGATGTTCTTTCATTTTCATCTTTAAATATCCTAGGGCTGACTTTCATTACCTCTATTGTTTTCTTCTATTTTATGAGATAATTCTGCTCATAACCACTATCCTAATATTTTACAAACAAGTTTACTACTTCTCTATCTCCACCCTAATGGCTTTCTCACCCTGTTAGTGCCTCTACCTACTTGTCTTCCTACTTTGAAGACTGGGTTCTGCTGGTGAGTTCCTACAAAAATACTCCATTTCAGAAAGTATCTACACATCAATCATGTTAACTTCTATCCCAGCTCAGTCTCTACTCCACAGAGGACTTTACCACCACCCCAGCAGCCTGCTCATTTTAGCAATACCTCCTGAATGCCTCCTCCTTTGAGGGGCTCCTCCCTGAAATTCCTCATTTGAGGAATTTCCCATACCAAGCTACCATGCTCACTTCTAACTCAGCTGATGCTCCTCCTCTCTCCTTACCTCAACTTTCTCTATTCAAAAAGGAAAGCCATTCTATAACTGACAAAAGAGTTACCTGTAGTTCAAAAGAAAAAAAAACAAACTTAAATCATGGAATGGTTAAGTTAACCACCTAAAGTAATGGGACTTCAAGGAAAAGTAAACCAAGGTTTTTAGTCGTGAGAGGTGCACTAATTTGACTTGTACCATTATAACGGGATCAAAATTAGAACAAGGGGTAACAAGATTATCAGAGTAGGGAAAATAACATGGTAAAGGAAAACAAGAACAGAAAAAAGTCAATTCAAACAACAAAGAGTCAAATTCAGAAATAAAATGGATTATTGAAAAGAAAGGAAATGAAAAACAAGATTTCACAAGGTATACTGAAAGAAATTACAGATTTACATTAGTATGGAGGTAACTAATAATACCAACAGAAAAATAGATGAAATTTACTAAGATATACATAACCTCAATTATAATTTAAAAAATAAAAAGTTAAATATTCATGCATTTCTCCAGAAATGACCAAAGATAATTCAAGTAAATAATATTCTACTAATGTTCTGAGGCTGCCTAAAATTTATATCTTTTCTCCAAATCTGATTTTTTAAAAAAACCTGTGATTCATTATTTCCATCTACTCCTACATTAAAACTGTCAAATCTGTATACAGTACTTTTTAAAGAGTTTTATAAAAATATAATTTATAAGTGAGTATTAAATTTAAAAGACACCAATAAACATGGATATTTTCATATACAAAGAACATTAAAGTGTTATATTTGAAAACACAAATCTCATTATGTTGTTTTTTGTTTTTAAAAAATATTTACTAAATTTAGCATGTTACTTCCATGAGCTAGTCTACTTGCCTGTGATTCTATCTGAACCTGTTTCTCTTCTATGCATTTTAAAAAATGTACCAGTACTCTTCAGGTGTTCTTTTCTTTAAAAGGAAATCATTTCAAAAGGAAATCTCTTCACAAATGAATCTTCCCAATAAATATCACATCTTTAATACAACTAAAAGTTGTATCACTATATCATAGTTGAATCTTGGAGTTCACAATACTGCAGGAAGAGTGAACAAGTCCACTTCTCAAAAACAAACCATCACTAGCTACTAACCTGCTTGAATACCTTCTCATGTGAAGGAAGAACTTTTAATAGGGGAAAAAATAAACTGACAGCGATAAAAGAGCTCCAATTTAACCCTTGAGAGAAAAGTTTCCAATTACCAAGCAAGTAAATACACTCCCCTCACAACTTTACCCTTGTTATATCTATAGCTTGTCTAGCTTCACTCCATAAGGCTCTTAAGTGCTTGACTTAAATAATAAATGGGGGAGATAAGGAGGAGTATTTCTTATACTGAGTGATTAACCCTTTGAATGTTTCAGGAGGGTCTCTCTTCCCTGTTGTTTTATGTATTACTGAAAGACGAAAATGAAGATATCTACATGTGAAATTTATTAATACTCATTGTATCGTTCCATTCCTCCCATCAAAACACAGTAAGCCCATTAATATTCTACTCATTATTATAATTATGACAGATGCTTACCGGTATTTTCAACACTCCTGCAACATTTAGCTTCTTTTTTCAATCGACAGCCTTAGTAAAGGAATAAAGAAGTATTCGTGGACTAAGCCTTCCTCTGAAATAAAAGGACAAATCAGTAAATCCATAACAATGACCATTGGTACAAGCATATTGACTGTACTATGCTATGAGTTTAAGACTGTTAAAAATTAAACTATACTGGCTACCATATTTAATACACAAAGCAGAAATTATAAAATATTTTTAAAAAAGGTTTCTATTAACAATGAGTACTTTGGTCACATAATTTCTCCTAATTTCCAAAAGGAGTCTTTACTTTAAAAAAAAATCAGTATAATTAACTTGAAAACACCAATCAACATAAATATTTCTACATACAAAGAACAGAGGTGCACTATGCATTATGAAGCCTCAAATCTCATTAAGTATAACTTGGTTTTTTAAAAAATATATAATAAATTCAGCTAATTGATTTTAAAAACAATTCTACATGACTATGTTTCTTCTCTGAAATGCTTTTTGTGCATTTTAAAAAATGTTTCAGGCTTTTCTTTAAATAGACCTTTTCCAAAAAGACTCTGTTTTCAAAGTTATCTCCCCAATCAATAATTTCCACATCTTTAACACAATCAAAGCTTTTCTAGTATATGGCAAGATTTCAAATTTAAAACTCTTGCTTTTGGGACACTACCAAACTACTTTTCTTCTCTCAAGGCTTACCTAGTTCCCTGCCTGCAATTTTTCTTTCAGTAAGTCATGGAAACCACTTCATGAGTATAATTACTGAGTTACCTAAAAGGAAATTTAACATCAGATGGAGGTAGTATGTCATAGTAGAAGTAATGTTCTTATAAGGCTCAAATGGAAAAATGTATATAGAGTGTTACCTAAGGTTTAAAACACTGTATCATTCTTATTCGAAAGGAAGAGGAAATGAACAAGAATTTATTAAACATTCATGTGATGGGTACCATGCTTTGCAAACAGGCACTTTAGAAAATATCATCTCATGTGATCTTCACAACAGGTAATACAGGAGGTAGGCACAATTATGATACCCATTTTACAGGCTAAATTGTAAGCTCCTTAAGGATAGGTATTAGATTTTGACTCTTTTCACATTCCCAGTGCTTAGCACAAGGCCTGGCATATAGTAGGTATTTAACAAATGTTTACTAATTGACTAAAGACTAAAGACACTGAAGGAGACTGAGGTTATAGCTAGCATCTGAGGCTGGTTTTGAACACAAGTCTTCATAACTCCACATTAAGCAATATAATAACTGAGTCTGGCTGCCACCTGAAACATTCTTCTTAAAAGTTGCCTTTACCACTTCTGCCCTGCTTACTCCTACAATCTGAGTTATATAAAATTAAGAATATGTACATGTAGTTGTGTATAGAGATTCATATTAATTCTAAAACTAGGAAGAGGCAATTATCTGACAATGAGGGTGATTATACATGTAAAGAAAAGAACTCTCAACTTGGGAGTAAGAGACATACACAGTTGGTTCTACTTTGCCACATCCTCACTTTATCTTTTTGAGCCTATTTCCTTATTTGAAAATACAGAAAATAATATCGACTGTACCTATCTTCAAAGAGTTATTATAAGGATTAAAAGAGCCCTTACTTCAGTTTACTTTGAATCCCTCATGTGTTCTTCTAAGCACAACACTAACCTTCTCCAGGCCTAAGGCCTTTTTCAGAGTAGCTGTTATTCTTCACCTGTCTTGTACTTCTGAAGGAAAATTTTTAAACCAGTGTAAAACTGTTTTTAACCCCATTAAACTTCATCTTATTCAACTCAGCCAGTGCGCCATCAAGATTTTTGAATGCTATCTCTGAAACGTAAGGTCTTCACTATCCCTCTTAGCTTTTTCGCCCTTATCCAAACCACCGATAAAACTGTTAAGCAGCACAAAGCACAGACCCTAGAAAGCCTTGGAGTTTTCTATTCTTTCCAAGTTGACCCTGAACTACAAATGAGTATTCTTTGTGAATAACTATTCAACTAGTTCTGACTCCATCTAATGAGACTATCACCTAGCCCAGTGGTGTCAAATTCAAAGAGAAATGTAATCTGTGTAATCTCGAATATGTATATAAGGGGTATTATGGGCTGCATATTGACTTAGTTTTAAAATGTAATATTATCTATGTTACACTGCATTCTTGTTTATTTTATTAAATATTTCCCAATTAAATTTCGATCTGGATCAGGCTGCACTTGTTAGTGGCCCATGTATCTGAAATGTCTGAACCTAGCTGACATGAGATTTACTGAAATAATTTGTTTAAATCTAGGTAAACACTATAGCACTCCTATGATCTACCCCTATCTAAAATATACTTCCTCACTAAGAAAAATATTTCCCCCTTCCAGGGATCTAACCCTGCCTTTCAGTGGTACACTGCCTACAATACTTTGCATTGTGCTAAGTGGTTACTCCATGGATCCCATCATGATGGCAAGTCTTTCCCTGTCCTTTTATCAATCCAAACCCCCAAGAGGGTACAGGCCAGACCAGATGAGGTACAAATCACTACCTATAACTCTATAAAATACAAAGGAGAGCGGTCTACCCAAAGTATGGTGCAAAATTTGATAAGGCAGACTTTTCAACAAAGGGGCAAAAAGGAAGAGAACGCTTCATAGAGGAGGTAGCCTATGAATACAGCCTTGACTACTGGGACTTCAGTTTCTTTGGTTTCTAAATTTGGTGGGGAGAAGCAAAAAGTGCAGGATAGAGGATACTGTGAACAACGTAATGGAGATGAGAAGACGGAAAAAAACAGAAAGAGTATATCTTTCCTGCAAAAACTACAGTTTAGAAAGAATGCAGAGTGCATGAATTGGAAATACTAATAGATGGTAGTCATATGACAGAGCACCAGGAATGTGTGTTTTTAAATCAAGTCAATAAGCATTTATTAAGCACGTGCTATTTCCAGGAGGGCAGCTAGGTGGTATGATGGATAGATCACTGGGCTTGGAATCAGGAAGACTCATCTTCCTCAGTTCAAATCTCTTACTAGCTGTGTGACACTGAGCAAGTTTAACCCTGTTTGCTTGACTCAGTTTTCTCATCTGTAAAATGAACTGGTGAAGGAAATGGCAGATCACTCCAGTATCTTTGCCAAGAAAATTCCAAATAGGGTCATTCAGACATAACACAACAATAGCAGCAACATTTCCAGGAACTTTGCCAGACACTGCGCACTAAGGATACAACAAAAGACAAACCCAGTACCTTCTCTCAAGGACTTCACAGTCTAAGAAGGGTGAGGGGGGTGGGAAGAAGAAGGGAAGGGAACATGCAAACAACTATGTGCAAACAAAATTTACATATATATCTATATATCTATATCTATATCTCTCTCTCTCTATATATATATATATATGTACACATATACAATAAGTCAGAAGTAATCTCAAGGGAAGGCACTAACATTAAGGTGGAACAAGAAAAGTTTCTTTAAAAAGGTAGGATTTAGCTGAGACTTGAAGGGAGCCTGAGAAGTCAAGAGGCAGAGATGAGGAGTATTCTAGGTATGAGGCATAGCTAGTGAAAACACACAAAGTTGGAAGATGGAATATGTTGTATGAGGAGGCCAATGTCACTATATCATAGAAGATATAAAAGGGAGTATAGTGTAAAAAGACAGAATAAACAGGAATGTGTCAGATTGTAAACGTCTTAGTAAGCCATATCCAAAAAAATCATTCATTACAACCAAGTTAAATTTATAATAGGGATGTAGGGATGGTTCAACATTAATAAATTATCAACACAGTAATATTAGCAACAAAACATCCAAAACACATTATTATCAAGGGACAGAGAAAAAGAGCCTTTGACAAACCACTCATTTACATTAAAAAAAAAATCCACAAAGTAGAGGCATGGAGGAATTCTTTTAAAAATAAAAAGTTTCTACCTAAAACCAAAAGCAAACATCATATGCAATGAGGATACACTAGACAGTTTCCTAATAAATGAGTAAAATAAGGATGTCCACTCCCTCCACTATTATAATACAGTGCTAGAACTACTAGCAATAGCAGTAAGAATAGAACTATTAGCAACAGCAATAGAAAAAAGAAATAATTTAAAGCATAATGATAGATAAAGAGGAAATAAAACAATTCCTTGATTTCTATTTACTAATGACATCCTAATTTTCTTAGAAAATACTGAAGAATTAGCAAAATATTGAGATATAATAGTTTATCAGGTTGTAGACTACAAAATACACCCACAAAAAGCAACAGAATTTCTATAGAATAACAATAAAATCCAAGAGGCAATAGTAGAAAGAAAAACACCATTCAAAATAACTACAAAATACATAAAATATTTGAGGATCAATATAAGCACACAAAATACTTATGCAAATTCAATTAAAAAAGTGTTTCTTAAAGAAATAAAGAATATCATAAATAGATGGAAGAATACAGTATTCAATACTTTTGGTTAAGCTACAGCAATATAACGAAAATGACAACATTACTAAAGTAAATTTACAGTCTTAATGCTACATCAATCATATTTTCAAAAGAATACTTTATAGAACTCAACAACAATTCATTTAGGAAAAAAAAAGACCCATTCTCCAATTGATAAATGGTCAAAGGATATGAACAGGCAATTTTCAGAGGAAGAAATTAAAGATATCTATAATCATATGAAGAAATGCTCTAAATCACTTTTGATTAGAGAGATGCAAATCAAAACAACTCTGAGGTACCACATCATACCTGTCAGATTGGCAAACATGACAGAACCGGAAGATGATAAACACTGGAGAAGATGTGGGAGAGTTGGAACACTAATTCATTGTTGGTGGAGCTGTGAGTTGATACAACCATTCTGGAGAGTAATTTGGAACTATGCCTAAAGGGCTACAAAAATGTGCATACCCTTTGACCCAGCAATATCACTTCTAGGACTGTATCCCCAAGAAATCATAAAAATGGGAAAGGGTCCCACACACATACAAAAATATTTATAGCAGCACTCTTTGTGGTGGCCAAAAACTGGAAATCAAGAGGATGCCCATCAACTGGGGAATGAATGAATAAATTATGGTATATGAATGTAATGGAATACATAAGAAATGATGAACAAGAAGACTTCAGAGAGGCCTGGAAAGACTTATATGATCTGATGCTGAGTGAAAGGAGCAGAACCAGGAGAACTTTATGCACAGCAATGATCACAGTGTGTGAGAGTTTTTTCTGGTAGACTTGGATCTTCATAGCAATGCAAGCACTTGAAAAAAACAATTTCCCAATGTCTTCTAAGGCAAAATGCCTTCCACATTCAGAGAAACAACTATGAAATTCAATCATAGAATGTAGCAGATCTTTTTTTGTGTGTATGTGTATGTATTATGTTTTGATTTATTATATGATTTCTCGCATTTTAGTTCTTCTAAACAGCATGACTATAGTGAAAATATACTCAACAGGAATGTGTATGTAGATCCTATGTAGAATTGCATGCTGTCTTGGGGAGACAGGGAGGTGGTGGGGGGTAGGTAGGAGGAAAAAAAATCTAAGTTTTATGATAGTGATTGTAGAACATTAAAAATAAAAAAAGAAAAATTAAAGAAAAAGAAAAAAAAGACCTAGAATATCAAGGGAAATAATGAATTGAAGCAAAAATTAAGGGAAATTAACATTCCCTGACATCACATTATATTACAAAGCAATAGTCATCAAATAGTCATCAAAACCATCTGGTATATTTAAAAAATAAAGAAGTACGATCAATAGGACAGATTAGACAAGAAAGACTCAGAAACATGGAACTTAATAACCCAAAGTCTAATTAACCAGAAAATATAATTTAATAAACTCCATATTTGATAAAAATTGGTGGAAAAACTGGAATGCAATCTAGAAGAAATTAGGCATTGGTCAACATCTTGTGCCACAATCAACAACAAATTTTAAATAGATACATGACCTTAATGTTAAACATTAAAAATTTGAGAAAAGAAACCAATTTTATGAGGTTTATTCTTCACCAAACAAGTGATAGGACAATTACAAAGGGTAAAATAGATAACTATGATTAAATGAAACTGAAAATTTTCAGCACAAACAAAACTGATACAGTCATAATGGAAAAAAAATCTTTGCATCAAATATCTCTGATAAAATTTTGGTAGCTAAGAGGTATAAATAACAAATATGCATGTATGAATGTGTATATATTTGTAGATAAAGATAGATAAGGCCAAAAATCAATCTCTAACAGGTGTGCGGTCAAAGGATATTAACAAAAAGTGTGCAAAAGAATTATAAACTATTAACAGTCATATGAAAGAATGTTTCAAATCACTAATAACAAGAGAAATGAACACTTAAAAAAAAATCTTAAAGTTCCATCTCATACCCTGCATGTTGACAAAGATGAAAAAAGAGAATCAGTCATCTTTGGAGAGGTTGTGGAGAAGTTAGGCATTCTGACACAGAGTTAGTAAGTGAATCAATACAACCATGATGAAAAGCAATTTGTAATATGACCCAAAGACTCTACTACTAGGCTTATACCCCAAGGAAGGTCCTGATAAAATACAAAATATTTATTTGCAGCATTTTTTTGTAGCAGAGATTTGGAAATAAAATAGGGGACCATCAAATGGAATATGTCTAAATCAACTGTGTTACCTGAACGCAACAGGATACTTACAACGCTATAAGAAGAAGCAGTAGATAGAGTGCTGGACCTGAAATCAGGAAGCGTTCAGCCTCAGACACTTACTAGCTGTGTGACCATGAGCAAGTCATTTAAACCTCTTTGCCTCATCTATACAATGAGTTGGAGAAGGAAATGGCAAACCATTCCAGTATCTCTGCCAAGAAAACCCCAAATGGGGTCACAAAGTGTCAGACATGACTGAAGAAATAACTGAACATGCTCTAAGAAACAATCAATATAATGGAAAGATTTACATGATCTGTTGCAGAGTGAAGTACCAACAAGAAATCAATATGACTACAATACAATGGAAAGAACAAGTGAAATGTTACAAAATGAAAAGCTCCAAATAAGTTAACCATGATAGCTAACATTTAATAGCACTTACTATGTATCAGGTACTATGCTAAGTGCTTTACAAATATCCTCTCATTTGATCCGGGAGAAAGGTGCTATTATTATTTCCATTTTACATAGGAGGAAACTGAAGCAAGCAGGGCTTAAGCAACTTGAACAACGGTCATACAGCTAGTAAGTGTCTGAGGGTGGATCTGCACTCAGGTCTTCTTGACTCCAGACAAGGCCTTTTATTCTCCACAACGTGTGAGGGGATGCCCACCACTCCTTTCCTTTGCAGAGATGGGAGGACCATGGTTGTGGTATATTACACATATTTTTCAGACTTTTTAAATGTATTGATCAGTCACAAGAAGGTCACAAAGCTGAGCTCATTATCCTGTCATTTCTACCTCTGTAACATCACTCCTATATGCTCCTTCTCTCCTCTGAAACTGCTTACCCTAGCACAAACCTTCATCATCTCATACCTGGAGAGGGGAGGGGGATGGGAAGGGAAGGGAGGGCAGAGGAGGGGATAGGAGGAGAGGGGGAGGGGAGGGGAGGAGAGGAGAAGATTCATTTAGGAAAAAAAAAGACCTAGAATATCAAGAGAAATAATGAATTGAAGCAAAAATTAAGGGAAGTTAATACTCCCTGACATCACATTATATCATAAAGCAATAGTCATCAAAACCATCTGATATTCATTACAAATTAAAGAAGTATGATCAACAGGATAGACAAGGAAGACTCAGAAACATGGAACTCAATAACCCAAAGTCTAATAAACCAAAAAAAAGAAAGACATCAGGCTAGGAGGGAAACAGTAACAGTTACTGATAAATATCTGATCACTGGATTCAGATGGCTCTGGAGGAGAAGTGAGGCTGGTGACCTGCACAGCTCTCCCTCACTCAAAACAAAAAGTCAAGTGCAAGTCATGTCATCATTTCTTTCATGGCACGGTCTTCTTAGGCAACGAAGGATGAACACAATCCTGTGAGTAGACACAGCTAGCTGAATGGGCATCCAGCTAGCTGAATGGGTACCGGGCTAGCTGGATAATTCAGTTCCTCCTCTCCTGTCTGCCTACCCCTCCCCTTCCTTCTCCTCTCCAAAGGAAGGTAAATTTGAATGGCCAAAAGATGCCCAGTTGACTGGGTTTTACTGGCTGGTTCCTCTCCTCTCCTCTCCCCTCTCCTCTCCTGGTCCTCCATAATCTTAGTACCCTCCCTTAGAGACTATCTCCAATTTAAATTATATATAACTTGTTTGTACACAGTTGTTTGTATGTTGTCTCCCTCATTAGACTGTGAGCTCCTTGAGGGTCGAGACCAGATTTTCTTGTTTTGTTTACTTTTGTTCTGGGTCTTTTGTTTTGTTTGGTTTGGGGGGTGAGAGGAAAGGCTTAACAGAGCACCTAACACATTGTATTTAATAAAGATTTCTTGACTTAACTAACATGCTCATTTGATACCACAGTATGTTTCATTTAATAATGCTTGGACTTAAGTCACTTGTTAAAAAAAAAAAAAGACAAACACAAAAAACCTAACAAAACAACAGAAACTATTCTAAACAGTTGAATGTACTTATAGCTAATTAACATTTCAGCTTCCTGATACAAGAATGCCATCTGGTGGTAATAAAATTTGTAGTTAAAGAGTTTGTCCACAAAACAATAGTTAAGAAAAATTATTCATTTTCTACAGCTAACTAATTTACCTTGGGATAAAGCAATGAATTTATAATCTCCCGGTTTTCTCTGCATACTTTCACTCTGCCTTGCCTCAAGTTGGCCACCAGAAAATGAAGTCTGTGTTGGATGTACATTGTGCTGGATGTACTCTGAGGGCTCTGGTTTGTTTATTACCTCTCCAAAGATGGTTCTCAGATCTAGAATGAAAGTTCCTTTGAGAATAAAGATTGTCTCATTCTTTGTGTGTGTGTACACACACACTCACACACACACACACACATATACTTATCTGTATATTTATCTAACAAGGTGCCTAGGACACAGTAGACAGTAACCGTTTGTTGACTGATGTAGGCATGCATCATCAACTGCCTGACATTTACAGCTTAATGTCTCCTGCCATTCTCAAACTCAACATGTTCAGAACAGATCTCATTATCTTTCCCCCAAAAAACCTTCACAGAAGCATAGAACTTCAAAGTTAGAAGGGATCTCACTCCAGCCCAAAACTAAAAGGTATAACCACAAGTGGTCATCCAGTTTCTGTTTAAAGTCATTATGTCAAGTTCACAAGCATTAATTAGATGCTTACTACGTGTTAGGCACAGTGCTAGGTACTGGAGACACAAAGCAAGGCTAAAGACTGTCCTCTGCCCTCAAGTAAAAACTCAATCTAATGGTGGGTGGGAGGAAGAGGAAACAACAAGCAAATAAATATGTAAAACAAGATACATACAGGATAATCAGAAATTATCTTGGGGATAATCTTAGGGGGAAGGCACTAACATTAAGACAGAGAAGGAGAGGCTTTTTGCAGACAGTAGGATTCTAGGTGAGGATAGAAGGAAGCCAAGGAAGTCAAAAAGCAGAGATGAGGATGGAGAGTATTCCATGAATGGGGGAAAGTCAGTAAAAATGCTCAGTCAAGAGATGATGTATCTTGTTTAAGGAACTATTTTATGTAAGGAAAATCAAGGAGGACAGTGTCACTATATCACTGACCACAGAGAAGGGGTAAATAAAATGTAATAAGACTGGAAAGACAGGAACAGACCAGGTTATGAAGGACTTTATAAGCCAAAGCGATAATTTTATATCTGATTCTGGAAGTAATGGGGAGACAGACTGGGCTGGGGACAAATTGGAAGACCTTCAATGAGGGCAAACCCACTTCTACTTGAGGCAGCTAGCCCATTAACTGTATTTTTATCAATAATGACTATAAAAGAAAGAAACTGAGTAACTCAGAATCAGAAGGTTACAGAAGGGACTTTAAGACATCACCCTTCTGATTCTTTCATTTTACTGAAGCAACTATGACTCCTAGATGGCAAGTGATTTATCTAAAGTCCCAGAGTCAGTGACAAAAACCCAGGTTTCTTGATTCTCAAAATAGTGCTTTTAATTCCACAGTTAATTTAGTTCAGTAAACTTCAAGTCAGAATTTAAACAATCAGAAAGTTTTTGTCATCATATAAACTGGATTAAAGACACAATTTTCTATTCTATTAAACTCCAGTAAAAACTGGACATTATACAAAGATACCTGTAGTTGTAGAAATGGTAGAAGATTTGCCAACCAATTAGATATGAAGGGTTAGGGAAAATGAGCAGTTGAAGATATGCCAAGGTTTATGATCCTGGAAGACTGAAAGATGGTAGTGCCTTCAATAGAAACTAGGATGTTCGAAAGAACAATCAGTTTGGGGTCAATGTTCTGCTTTAGACATACTGAACTAGAAATGTCTCTAAGACATCAAGGTTGAAATGGATGCATTCATTTATGCTAAAAAAAAAAACAAACCCAAAAAGCATAAACAGAGAAAGGTCATTTTAACATTACAAAAATATATATCTAACCCTAAAAGTGATATTATTGACAATAAATGCTTTCCTAATTCATATAAAGATAAAGAAAGAATGTTCCTTTTCAATAGTTTGAATACAGACTGAAGCATGCTATTTTTTCGCTTTCATTCTTTTTCTTTTGAGTCATCTTGTACAAAATGACTAATATGGAAATGTTTTACATAATTGCACACATATAACCTCTCATTGCTTACTACCTCATAGAGAAGGGAAGGGAGGAATTGAGGGAGGGATAGACTTTGGAACTTAAAATTTTAAATAAAAATGGTTAAAAAAAAAAAGAATGCCCCTTTTCCTCATGGTTATTTGACATACTCCTAGAAATGCCAGTTATGAGACAAGAGAGAGAAATTAAAGGAATAAACATCAGCAAAGCAGGAACAAAAAAACTCTTCCTATTTGCAGATTACATGATGGTTTAACTTAAAAAATTCCAGAAAACCACCAAAGAAACTGAGATGATTAAAATATTAAATAAAGTAGGATAGAAAATAAATCAATAACAATCAACATCATTTCTAAATAGCAATAACAAAAATGAGAAAAAATAATAGAATAAAAAAATCCCATTCAAAATAATTACAAAATACATAAAATTCCTGAGTCAACCCACTAAGACACACTCATTATTTATATAAATACAATTACAAAACATCATCTACAAAAATAAAGGAAATATTAAACAATTACCCCCAAACCCTCCCCACTCCTAATTTCCTTACTAATATGAGTATAACACAATCCCTCAGGGTCACAATTTATGTGTCATCCTTGACTCTTCACTATCTCTCACATCCTTTTTCCCATTTTCTGGGCTTAAGTTTTATTTCTGCCACATTGTGGATATGTCACCCTGGGCAAATCATTTAATCTCTCAGTGATTTAGGCAAGAGGTATCCAACTAAACTCCTGAGTGCTGCAGAATCTGATGAAAATGTCATTGGGAAGTACTTACAAAATAAATAGATTTATTATTGTCAATCTATTGCCAACACTTGTCAACTTCATCTTTGCAACATCTCTCTAATAAAACCCCTTTCTCCCCTCTATCACTACCACCACTCTGGTGTAGGCCCTCATCACCTCATAAGCCTGGACTATTACAACAGGTTGCTGCTGGGTCTGCCTGCCTTAAGTCTCTACCAACTCCTATCCACCCTCCATCCAGTAACCAAATCATTTTCCAGAAGCAAAGGTCTGATCATGTTGCCCCTCTCTCAATAAACTTCAGTATCTCCCAATCATCTCCAGTATCAGATACAAAATCTTGCTTGGTGTTCAAAGTCTTTCAAAACTTATCTCCCTCCTATCTTTCTATTCTTCTGACACCTCACTTCTCACCACATACTCTTCGATCCAGTGACACTGGCCTCTTGGGCTATCCCATAAAGGGGACACTCCATATCTCTTGGCTCCAGGAATTTTTTTCGGCTGTCAAAGGGTGTTCTGTCCAAAGGAAGGTAAATTTTGATGGTCGAAAACTACATAATTAACTTGAGGTTTACTAGCTAGATTTCCTTCTCAAAGACCAAGCCTTAACCCTAATTCACTCAGATCTTATGGACGAAACAACAATAGGTACTTGTCCAAGGACCACTAAGTGATTATTTTTTGTGGCCCTCCTGATTCAGAGTAAATGTAAATAGTAACTGTTTCTCTCTTGTCTAGAGACCCTAAGGTCATTCCCCTCCCAGCTTAATTTTTTTTTAAAGGGCCATCCTTTGACTCACTTTTTAAAGAGGCCTATTCATTGAATAGGTGTTCCTTCACTCAAAGTGAAAACCTCAAAAGACCTTAGCTGAAAAGGGCCAAGGTCTCCCGGTACTTCCAGGCCATCTCCACTTGTTCTCATCAATATCTGGCCACTGGATCCAGATAGCTCTGGAAGAGAAAGTGAGGTTGGTGACTTTGCACAGCCCTCCCTCACTCAAATCAGTCAGTGGCAAGTCATGTCAATATCTCCCTGATGTCATTGTCCTCTTCCAGAAGGAAGAACAAACCACAACCTCTACGCCTGCAATGCTTTCCCTTTTCATCTCCTATTATGGCTTCCAGTAAGTCTACACTAAGATATCATCTTCTACTAGAAGACTTTCCCAACCCCTCTTAATTCTAGTGCCTTCCCTCTCTAATTTATTTCCTATATATAGCTTGTTTGTATATACAATCGATTTTAAACATTCACATGTTTAACTTCCTGATTTGAAGCATTCGTGTGATTTTATTAGAAATCTCATTTTAATTTTTGCATGGAGTATATTCACAGATACATGCAGCAGAGAAAAAAATGAGAGTTGAAATGCACAAAAGTTTGTGGAGCAACCAGTTAGTATCTTACTAGGCAGCTTCAAGGTAAAACATCTGCTCACCTCTATTATCTTCCTATACTCTGAAACCCTTAAGGATTGCAAACTGTGCAGAAGAGATGTTGCTGATGGATCACTTCAAATTGGTGCATCTTTCACCATCTCCAACACCATCCAGCAGCCATGAAAGACAGTGTTGGAGGCAATTTCAGGACATTACCAGTTTTGGGATGTTCCCAAAATCCCAGCAACCCCTCCCCTTTGGTTTTCAGAATGCAGTCAAGGATGAACATACAATACATACAAGGTAAAGAGGTTTACAGCAGTATGGTATACATTATAATGCCCTCACACTGCCATGTGGCATAGTGGAAAATAAGATTCGGGTTAAATAACATTTTAGATTCAAGAATTTTATTTGCTGTATAGTATTTGTGGTACTGTAGATTTCAGGTATCATGAAAAGTGAATATTGTCTGAAATCAATGTGTTCAGATGTTAGCACAAAAAGTCATAAGATTCTAGGGAATTACTAGGGAGATAAAATGTTTGAATGTTACCAATTTTATTTTGTATACAACATCTTATTGGTTAATTTCATGGCTACAGTGTTAGGAAAAGTGCATATTATCCGAATTAATGTTTTATTAAAAAGAACTGTATAAAGAAAGTACGTTTTCAGCAATTTCTAGCTAAAGATTACAGTTTTTGATGGTCGCAGGACCTTAATCCCCTATTTCCCATAGGTTTAACATATCACCATTCACACTTTTTAATTTTCATGCTATTTTCTAGGAATGTTACCACCCAAAGGTTGAGAACTGACTGTTATGTTTGTTTGTTGTCTCCCCCTTTAGAATATGAGATCCTTGAGAGCAGGAACTGGCTTTTGTTTTTTATACGACCAGTACTTTTAATAACTCTCTACTGACTAAGATTTTCAATTTTTCATAGTTACATAATTTAAAAAAATGATACTCTCTAAATTAATTTACAGATTTCAATCATACCAAACTACAAATATGTTTTATAAACAGAAACAGGGACTAGACCTATGATTTCACTAGTTTAAGAAACTCTTAGTGAGGATTCTATTGCAGACTGACACTTTGTCTGCAACTTGTCATCTTAGAAACTTGCCCAGAGCAAGGGGGGGTCAAATTCAAATACAGAATATCCCTGCAGGCCACATATTGACTTAGAAAAAAAATGCAAATCAACATTATCTATGTTGTGTTATATTTTTATTTATTTTGTAAACACTTCTCAATGACATTTTCATCAGGTTCTGCAGCACTCAGGAGTTTAGCTGGACACCTCTTGCCTAAATCACTGAGAGATTATATGATTTGTCCAGGGTGACATATCCACAATGGATCAGAAATAGGACTTGAGCTCAATAAATAATGGGGAAAAGGATATGAGTAATACTTTTCCAACAAAAGAAATGCAAACTATCAACCATCACATGACAAATATTTTGTCCAATCACTAATAGTAAGAGAAATAATAATAGCTGGTATTTAGTGCTTTAAGATAAAAAAATTATATAAATATAAGTATATATCATCATCATCCTGCCAAATAGATGCTATTATTATTCACATTTTTTAGATGAGGAAATTAATGCTAAGCGGTGAAATGGCTTGCCCAATGTGACATAGCATTTACATGTCTGAGGGATTATTTGAACTCAGATCTTCTTGACTTTTAAGTCCTAAATTCAAATTTAAAGAATTCTGACGTTTTACCTCACACCCCAAAATTGATAAAGACAACCAAAGATGGCAACATCTAACAGTAAGCTACAAGACAGACACACTATCATCAGGGATAAAACCATTCTAGAAAACAATTTGGAACTATGTCAGAAAAGGCACTAAACAAGTTATGACCATAGACACACAGACATCACTGTTGGAACACAGTTTTGAAGATAAAGACAAATCCCATATATAAACCAAAATATCCTCAGTCACACTTTTTATGGTAGTAGAGAACTGGAAACAAAATAGATACACTTTAATTGGGTAATGGCTGAACAAACATATATTTATATGATGGAATATTGTGACACCATAAGAAACAAGAAATATATGTCAAATTCAGTGAAAACATAGATAGACTTACATGAATTGATATAAAACAAAGCAAAGTGAACCAGGCAAACAATATACACAATAGTTATATTAATTCAAATAAAAAGAACCCTAAATCAAAGCCAACAGAGTGTACCAATAATGGCCCTAGAAAAGTTAAGAAATGTAGAGGGGGCAGGGGAGGTGTACAGCCAAGATGGCAGGGTAGAAGCAGGGACCTGCTACAGCTCTCCCCTCAAACTCCTCAAAAAACCTGTAAAAAGTGACACTACACAAATCATAGAGCAGAAAAAGCCAGAAAATGACAGAATGACACAAATTTCCAGCCCAAGACAATCTAGAAGGTCAACAGGAAAGGTTTTTTGCATCAGTCTGGGAGCAGCCCTTATGGGACTGAAGAGCTGGCAGATGCTGTGGATTCCAGGCTTCTCAACCCACAAACACTGAAGATAGCTTCAAAGGTCAGTGAGAAGGTCTTCTCACCTGGCTGAGAGGGGTGAGTGGTGAAGCAGAGGCTGCTTCTGGACTCCTTCACTTAACAAATTTCAAAAGACAAGTAACCAGCTGGGAAAATAAGCAAACAGGGAAAAAAGAAACACTATAGATTCTTACTTTCTAGGGCAAGAGGTGTTTTCTTACATCACTGGTGATGAGGAAGATCAAAATTACCACCAGAAGAAGACAAGAAAGCCAAAGCTCCTATATCCAAAGCTTCTAAGAAAAATATGAATTGGTCTGAGGTCATGAAACACCTCAAAAAGGATTTTGAAAATCAAGTAAGAGAAGAAGAGGAAAAACTGGGAAGACAAATGAGAATGATTTAAGAAAATCATGAAAAACGAGTCATCAGCTTGCTAAAGGAAACGCCAAAAAAAGGCTGAAGAAAATAATACCTTTAAAATTAGACTAATTCAAATGGCAAAAGAGGTTCAAAAAAGTCAAATGAGGATATGTAAAAAAATTTAAAAAGCATAACGAGCCAAATGGAAAAAGAGGTCCAAAAACTCACTGAAGAAAATAATTCTTTAAAAATTATAAGAATTCTACCAAATTCTTTTTATGATACAAATATGATTCTAATACTTAAACCGAGAAGAGCCAAAACAGAGAAAGAAAATTATAGACCAATTTCCCTAATGCATATAGATGCAAAAATTTTAAATAAGATATTAACCAAAAGGTTACAGCAACTTATCATGAGAATAACACATTATGATCAGGTAGGATTTATACCAGGAAAGTAGGGCTGATTCAATATTAAGAAAACTATAAGCATAATTGATCCTATCAACAACAAAACTAACAGAAACTACATAATTATCTCAATAGATGCAGACAAAAGCCTTTGACAAAATACAACACCCATTCCTATTAAAAACACTGAAGAGCACAGGAACAAATGGAGCCTTCCTTAAAATAATAAGTAGTATCTACCTAAAACCATCAGCAAGCATTATACGCAATGGGGATAAGCTAGATGCATTTCCAATAAGATAAGGGATGAAACAAGGATGTCCATATCACCACTGTTATCCAATATGGTACTAGAAATGTTAACTTTAGTAATAGGAGAAGAAAAAGAAATTGAAGGAATTAGAATAGGCAAAGAAGAAACAAAGTTGTGACTCTTTGCAGATGATATAATAATATACTTACAGAATCCTAGAGAATCAATTCAAAAACTACTTGAAATAATAAACAACTTTGACAAAGTTGCAAGATACAAAAATAAACCCACATAAATCACCTGCTTTTCTATATATTACTAATAAAGCCCAACAGCAAGAGATAGACAAGATATCCCATTTAAAGTTACAGTAGACACTAAAATATTTGGGAGTCTACCTGCCAAAACAAACCCAGGGTATATGAACATCAATTACAAAACACTTTTCAAACAAATAAGTCAGTTTTAAGTAATTGGAAAAACATCAGTTGCTCATGGGTAGGCCAAGCTAATATAATAAAAATGACAATTCTACCTAATTTAGTGCCATAGCAATCAAATTATCAAAAAATTATTTTCCAGAACTAGAAAAAATAATACCAAAATTCACATCTGAAAGAAAAAAGGTCCAGAATATCAGGGAATTAATAAAAAAAAAAAATACTAGGGAAGGTGGCCTAGCCATACCAGATCTCAAATTGTATTATAAAGCAGCAATCATCAAAACCACTTGGTACTGGCTAAGAAACAGAGGGGTAGACCAGTGGAATATGTTAGGTACTCAAGACACAGTAGTCAGTGAATGTAGCAGTCTACTGTTTGATAAAACCCAAGGACCCCAGCTTCTGGGATAATAACTGTTTGACCAAAATTGCTGGGAAAACTGGTTAATAGTATGGTGGAAACTGGGCACAGACCAACGCCTGAAACCGTACACAAGAATAAAGCCCAAATGAGTACACTCTCTGGGCATAAAGACTGCTACTATAAACAAATTAGGGGAGGATGGGAATAGGAATAGTGTACTTGTCAGATTTATGGAGAGTGGAGATATTTATGACCAAACAAGAGATAGAGAACATTATGAAATGCAAAATGAATAATTTTGATTACATTAAATTGAAAAGTTTTTGCACAAACAAATCCAATGCAACCAAGATTAGGAGAGAAGCAGAAAATTGGGAATTTTTGTAAATATTGTCTATGATAAAGGTCTCATTTCTAAAATACACAGAGAACTCAGACAAATTTACAAGAATACAAGTCATTCCCCAATTGATAAATGGTCAAAGGATATGAACAGGCATTTTTCAGAGGAAGAAATTAAAGCTATCTATAGTCATATGAAAAAATGCTCTAAATCACTATTGACTAGAGAGATGCAAATCAAAACAATTCTGAGGTACCACATCACACCTATCAGATTGGCTAACATGACAAAACAGGAAGATGACAAATGTTGGAGAAGATGTGGGAAAGTTGGAACGCTAATTCATTGCTGGTGGAGCTGTGAGCTGATCCAACCATTCTGGAGAGTAATTTGGAACTATGCCCAAAGGGCTATAAAAATATGCATACCCTCTGACCCAGCAATATCGCTTCTAGGGTTGTATCTCAAAGAGATCATAAAAATGGGAAAGGGTCCCACATGTACAAAAATATTTATAGTAGCTCTTTTTTGTGGTGGCCAAGAAATGGAAAGAGAATGCCCATCTGGTTGAACAAGTTGTGGTATATGAATGTAATGGAATACTATTGTGCTATAAGAAATGATGAACTGGGTGACTTCAGAAAAACCTGGAAAGACTTATATGAACTGATGCTGAGTGAAATGAGCAGAACCAGGAGAACATTATACACAGCCACAGTGTATAAAGACTGCTTCTGACAGACTTAGCCCTTCACAGAAATGCAAGGACCTAAAACATTCTCAAAGGACTGTTGAGGCAAAATGCCATCCATATCCAGAGAAAACTATGGAATCAGAATGCAGAATGAAGCAAACTGTTTTCTCTTATGTTTTGTTTTGGTTTTTCTCAAGGTTTCTCCCTTTTGTTTTAATTCTTCTGTGTAACATGACTAATGTGAAAATGTTTAATAAGAATGTGTGTAGAATTCATATAAGATTGCATGCTGTCTGAGGGATGGAAGGGGGAAAATTTTAAACTTATGGAAATGATTATTGAAAACTCAAAACAAATAAATTAATTAAATTTTTTAAAAATTACAATGGAGCAAATGGAAGCTACTGACTTTCAGAAATCAAGAAATCATAGAACAAAAACAAAAAATTGAAAAAACAGAAGATAATGTGAAGTGTCTCACTGGAAAAAGAACTGACCTGGAAAAGTGATCCAGGAGGGATAATTTTAAAATTACTGTACTACCTGAGAGCCAAGATCAAAAAGAAGAGCCTAGACATCATCTTTCAAGAAATTATCAAGGAAAACTATCCTGATAGTCTACAAACAGAGGGTAAAATAGAAATGGAAAGAATCCACCACTCACCTCCTGAAAGAGATCCCAAAAGGAAAACTCCTAGGAATATTATAGCCAAATTCCAGAGTTCCCAGTTCAAGGAGAAAATACGACAAGCAGTCAGGAGGAAATAATTCAAGTATTGTGGAAATACAATCAGGAAAACAGAGGACTTAGAAGTTTCTACACTAAGGGATTGGAGGGCTTGGAATATGATATTCCAGAGGTCAAAGGAGATAGAATTAAAATCAAGAATCACCTACTCAGTAAAACTGAATATAATATTTCAGTGGAAAAAAATGGAGCTTCAATGAAATAGAGGACTTTCAAGCCCTCTTGCTGAAAATACCAGAGCTTAATAGAAAATGTGACTTTCAGATACAAGACTCAATAGAAGAATGAAAAGGTAAACAGGAAAGAGAAACCATAAGGGACTTATTAAAGTTGAACCATTTACATTCCCACATGGAAAGATGGTATTTGTAACTTATGAGACCTTTCTCAGTATTAGGATAATTGGAGGGATTATATACACTTTTTTCCTTTACAAAAGAGCACAAGTGCATATATATTAGTCTGTCTCTTCATGAGTTTCCAGATATCAAGATCTCAAAAAAAAATGCTGGTTTATAAGCTCCAAAGAAATAAAATTTGGTTTACAGAGCAAACACTTTTTCACAATTGAACTATTACAAAACCTTTCAAAGCAGAAGCACATGTAACACTGAGATCAAATTGATAGCCAAGGACTGAGTTAGATAGTCTGTCAGAAAAGCTACCAAAAAAAAATAACAGAAGTTCTATACACTAATTAAGAAGATGAAA
Source organism: Potorous gilbertii (assembly GCA_028658325.1). Taxonomy (NCBI): domain Eukaryota; kingdom Metazoa; phylum Chordata; class Mammalia; order Diprotodontia; family Potoroidae; genus Potorous; species Potorous gilbertii. Next base: position 564,556,532 of record CM053770.1, read on the forward strand.
ACCGGGAGAAGAAAAGAGACAAGTAATAAAGAAGTAACATAATTAACCTCAAACTTATTTTTTTCTTACATCTGCCATTCTTTACAACTACTCTCTAGCATTAAATATATATGGAATGAAAGACAATCCATAAAGCTAATCATGTTTCACAAAGCACACTTATGTCCAACCCATAATTTCTTCTGGCTGATCTGCCTTAAGTCTAGAAATGAAGGCCACTAAAAAATGATCAACACATACAGAAAGAAAATTGGTATATATCACTCAGTTCCGCAAGATGTATTTAACTTAAAAAAGGAAATATCTATTGAAATAGCCAAGAATAAAATCCCAAACTAGTTTTGTCAGCATAAGTTGCTAAACTTGTTGAAGGGACAGTACGTAGGTAAGAAAAATACTTTAATGGTGATGGGGTACTTTAAAAAGACACTATAAAAAATGAAGTTAGGAAAAAGAGAAAAAGATTAAAAGTCAAAAGTAATAATAAATTATTACCTTTAGAAAAAAACAAAAGGGGAAATTTCTGGAACATAAGTAATTCACACTGTAGACAGTCACATAAAAGAAAAAAAATTATGCAAACAACCATTGTTTTACAAGAAAATTATTGCAAAAGTGCAAACAGTATCCTTGGGGAGAATTCAGTATGATCAGGACGATTTTATAATATAATTTAAGATATATATACATATATATGTATATATGTCTGACTACAATTCAGTCAAACCAAATTTAGACAAGCCAATAAAAAGAGCATTAAGCTATTAAAGCAGTCCCAAAAGTTACACCAATAAAATCTCACTGAATTTTATACTTCATTGAATATATATAACCTGAAGTAATTGATTACCTATTAAACAAGCAAAACTGCTGATAACAAAAGAAAAATCATTTTTATTATATTTTAATTTAGTACAATCAAATTCAGTGGAGTAACCACGCTCTTAAAACAATTAACATAATTATCTTTTATTCTTAAAGGAATTAATGTCTTAATAAACAAAAGTAGCACTGAGCATTTAATATAAAAAACTAAACACTGTTCAAATTAATTCTAAAATTTAGGATACTAGATTAAAGCCTCAAAATAATCAAAAGATAATGAATCAAAAGAAATTAACTGAAAATTAATTAGCACTAAATAGAAAGAAAGTAGAAAGAGCCTGGAAGTCAAAAGGCTTGGGTTCTTAGTCCCAATTATGCCACTAACGAGCTGTGTCTCTTTAAATAAGTTTTAAAAACCCCACACCTTTCTGAGCTTTTGCTTCTTCATTTGTAAAATGGAAATAATGCCATTCAGACATTTAAACATTACCATCTCCCACAGAAATATTCTAAAAATGTAAAACCTTATACAAAGTGTAAAGCATTGTTCCAGGAAGGCGTTCTGACAAAGTATACAAACAGGCTTTAGAGATTAAGAAAGAAGTGGTTTCAAGTTCCACCTATGTTGGCCTTTCTCTCTTTTATGTGTGCATACACATATACATATATGCACATATATATATATATATATATATATATATATATATATATATATATACACACATGCATGCATACAGATAGGTGGATATGTTTAACTATCTAAATGTATTTTCCATCGTTTTATTCATTGTGCACTGTTGTATAGAATATACACGCATGGATGCAGACAGGCATATGTATATACACATACCTATCTGTGTGTACGTATAAAAGATAAGTATATGAATACATGTAAATGCACATGGTGGCTATGTGATTGGGAAAGTCACTTACCACTAGGCAACCGTCTAAGATTATATATTGCAGAGATCGCACCAACCTATATTGGTAGAGGAAGTTTCCTGATCTGAGAGTTCCCTATACTGATGAAATTACATGACTAGTCCTATCTCCATTCTCCGTCCTACTACTGTTACCACTAATCATGTCTATGAATAATCATAATGACAGCTAGCACTTACATGGCACCTACTATGTGCCAAGTACTGTGTTAAACGGTATAAATATCATTTAATCCTCACAACAACCCTGGGAGGTAGATGCTATAATTGTTATTCCCATTTTACGGATGAAGAAACTGAGGCAAACAAAAGTTAACTGGCTTGCTCAGGATCGCACTGTGAGTAAGTGACTGAGGCTGGACTTCCTGGTTCTAGGCATGGCACACCATCTACCCACTGGGCCATCTAGCTGCCCTCAAGCATTAACAATAATATATGATATTGTACATGCGTGTGTGCATGTGTACGTGTGCGTGTGTGTGTGTACACACAAGTAAAGATGCATTTATTGAGTATCTACTATTATGCTAGGCCCTTGGTTAAAAGCACTAAGGCTAACAAGAAAAGTAATAAAACAATCAACCATCAGTCCATGCTGGAAAGGAACTCAAACACAGTTTAATGGAGGAGACAACATGCAAACTATGTTCATACATAGTTGTACATACAAAACATACATACAGGGCAAACTGGAGATAATCTTGGAGGGAAGGCAAAACTGATTGTGGGGGAAGAATAAAAAAAATACTTCTTGCATAAGGTGAGACTTTTCGGAAACAAGGAAACAAAGATATGGAGTGAAATTTCTAGGAATAAGGGCCAGCCACTGAAAATGCAGAGTCCAGAGATGGATTATCTTATTCAAGGAACACAAGAAGGCCAGTATTACTGGATCACAAAGAATACATAGGAAGTAAGATATAAGAAGACTGGAAAGGTAGCAAGGGGTCAGATTATGAAGAGCTTTAAAATCCAAACATAGGATTTATATTTGATCTTGGAAATAATTGAGAGCGACTGGAGTTTATTAAATAGAAAGCTGACATGCTCAGACTTCTGCCTTAGGAAAATTAATTTGACAACTGAGCACAGGATGGGGTGGAGTGGGAAGAAAGATTTGAGGCAGCCCAACCAAAAGGCTATTGCAATAGTTCAGGCAAGATGTGATGAGGACTTGAAACAGGGTAGAAGCAATGTCAGAAGAGAAAAGGAGAAATATATGAGATCCTATAATGGTAAAATCAACAAAACTTAGCAACTAATTAAATATGGTGGTAGGGTGTGTAATGGTAATTTAAGGCTAGGGGGAGGGGGAGGGAGGAGTTAAAGTTCTTTCCCGCCCATTAATAGGCCTCAATACCTTTTGTTAATTTCTATTCAGGCACACACTCTGAGATAAGGTTTTGTTTTGGGGCTTATTTTTGGAAGGTTTGTATGCCAGATGAAACTATGGACAGTCCTTTTAAGAAGCTCTCCAGCTTTGAAAACCCAAATGTTGGTGCTTCTCTCTCTGGTAACTATGTACATATTATATTTTACAAATGTGTGTGTGTGTGTGTGTGTGTGTGTATGAAAAAAATGGTAAGACAGTTGGATCTGATATTACATATATATATATATATATATATATATATATATATATATATATATATATATATATATATGAAAAAATGGTAAGACAGTTGGATCTATTGACCTGTGATGTATGTATTGCTTATGGCCAGACAGTTAGAAGCCCTATCTGTTGATCTTTATTTCTCTGTTTGCATTTTCTCTGAAGTTCAGGGTGCTGATTTTTTTCCCCTGAACTAAGTGAAAGATACACGTGCTTGATTAAGGTAGATTACTGATTCCTCAAAAGTTGCTTTCCTTTCAAAAAAAGCAGATCTAAGTACCTGTACAGAAGGTCCTCCTGTGTATGTAGGATAGGAAAGTGAGAAGTGAAGAAGGACACCAAGCTTGTGAGGGTAGGTAACTGGGAGGATGGTGGTACCCTCAATAATAATAAAGAAACTGGGAAAAGGGAAGTGTTGGTGGGGAAAATAGGAGTTCAGTTTTATATATTTTTTAATTTAATGTCTACAGGACATCCAGTTTGAGATGTCCAAGAGGCAATTAGTGGCGCAAGAACAGAGGTAAGAATAGAAGTTATGGTCAGATTGATATGAAAGTCATCTGCACAAAAAAATTCATGACAGCCGATGAGATTACCAAGTGAAATAGTACCGTGGGAGAAGAGAGTCCAGGACAGAGCGGTGGGAAAGACCCATAGTTAACAGGAAGAACCTGGATGAAGATGCAGCAAAGGGGACCAAGAAGTAATCATGCAGGTAGAAGGAGAATCAGAAAAAAACACTGTCATGAAAACAGGAGTATAAAGAAAACGGTGATTAACAGGGTCGAAGGCTGCAGAAAGGTTAGGCAGACTGGGGATTGAGAAAAGACACCAAAATATGCATATCACATACACGCATACACAATTTCCACAGAATTTTAAATCACACCCATACAAACAACTGATGGTTTTATAACCAGAAAATGCAAGGAAATAACATAAGTCTTAGATCAAAACAAAGGGTGTTTGTTTGACTATATCACAGGATAGCGGTAAATATGACAAACAAAGGCGATGGAGAGGCAGGGAATAGGCCCCTTCAATAAAAACCTTGGCAAAACAAATAAAAAAAACAGGAAGGATGCTCAGGGAAAGGAGAAAAAAAAATCTTAGAATTCAAAGGAAGCTGAGGGGGAAATCAATAATTTTAGGTTCTAGGTTAGCACAAGAGATCACCACTTGGTCTAATAATCTGTTCTAGAATTTTACAGTGCAATGATCTGAAGACTACAGGTCTGCTGTTTACAGAATCTACCTTTTTTTTCTTTTTTTAGAAAACTGGGACATTTACCCATATCTACTTTTTCTCCTATCTTCCACAATTCCTTAAAGGCTATCCAAAGCAATTCATCGTATTTCCAAGTTCTTTCATAAAGAGCGATGGACCCGAAGTATTAAATCCCAGCTCACAGTTAGTAACTACAAGAAGTTAGTAAGAGACTCTCTTATGTCCCCATCCACAAAATTAGTCTAATAATTCCTACCGTCTCACAAATTTGTTGCAAGGAGTAAATGAGATGATAAAAGTTCTCTGCAAACTTAAGCGTCTAAACATTTATTAATTTGAAAAGAATCCAAATCCATAATTAGGGATCCACACCACAGTGAATACTCAGTGGGGAAATTCCCTCAAGGATAATGCAAATTAGAAACTATTGTGCAATTTATAGTCTTAAAGAGTTGCCTGGGATGTAGAAATGACTTGCCTAATGTCACACTGCCAGGATGTGTCAGAGGTAAACCTTGAAGTAGGTCATCCTGACTTCATACTCATTATCTTATCCTCTACCTCAATCTTATATCAAACTTAACAATACAGGTAACATTATTACTACCATGAAATATGAATTATAACTAATGTGTTAAAATTTTTGACTGGCATATTTTTTAAAATTATAATCTTAATTTCTGAATATATCACTCACCTCTTACTCTCCTACTCTATGAACCATCTCTTGTAACAAAGATTTTACAAAGAAGTTCAGCAAAACCAAATCAATCATGTTTCACAGTATATTTAATATTTCATACTCATGATCCCCTATTACTGCAAAGAGAAGGAGGGTACATTTTCTCTACTCTAGGCCCAAGTCTGGTCATTATAATTATAAACGGTTCAGTTTTATTTTATTGTTCTTTCCATTTACATTGTTATTGTCATAGCATATATTGTTTACCTAGCTTTGCTTAATTTACTCTGTATCAGTTACCCAGTGGAGAACCTTTCTAGGTCCTTGGGTGTGGTCTTTAGACTGAGTCTAAGTTTTATAGAACATATCCTTTCGTTAAGGGTTATTTCTTCTGTGAAGTTTGGAGTCAAAGGGCCACACTTAAGGACCTACAGTGCTACATGTGGCCTTGAGGCCACAGGTTCCCCATCCCTGAACACCTTCCAATCTTCTCTTATTCATTATATGCATAATTATAACAAATTTAATTATTCATATACCACAATTTATTTAGCTATTCTTAATCAATGAATATCTACTTTGTTTTGCTATCACAAAAAGTGCAGCTATGTATCTTCTAATGAATACAGGATCTTTCTTGGTCTTGGAGGACTCTGACCCCCTTGGAGTATATCCCTAGCAATGGGATCTTTGAATCAATGAGTGTGGTCATGTTCTTAGAATAAATTCCAGTTGGACCAGAATGGTTCTATCAATGATGTGTTAGCGTGTCTGTCTTTTTGTAGTCCCTTAAGCAATAATTATTCCTATCTTTTATCATCTTTACTAATTTGCTACAAGTAAGGCAAAATCTTAAGAGTTGATTTTACATTTCTCCCAATATCAATTAATGATTTGGAACAATCTTTCAGGAGTTTGTTAAAAGTCTGCAATTCTTTTGAAAACTGTTCATTATCCTTTGACTACTTACGTATTAGACAATGATTCTTGGTTTTAAATGTTTGTACATTTAAAGAGATATATTATCTTACTATTCTCTTTACAAAAAAGAATTTTCCCATGAACAGACTTTGGTCTAGTCTCCCAGTACATCCTGGGCCATCTCCAGTCATCGTGATGAGTATCTGGTCACTGTACTTAGATGAATAAGGAGAAGTGAGGCTGGTGACCATGCTTAGCCCTCCCTCACTCAAAACAAAGTTAAGTGCAAGTCACGTCATCATTTCCCTGATTACATGGTCTTCTTCACCAACAAAAGATGAACACAATGATCTGTGAGTAGAGACGCAGTTGCCTGAATGGGGATCCAGCTAGCTGAGTAATTCAGCTCTTCCTCTCCTGTCTGTCACCCCCTATCCCCTTCCTTCTCCTCTTTGAAGGAAGGTAAATTTGGATGGCCAGAGGATGTCCAGTTAACTTGGGGTTTACTGATTAGATTTCTTTCTTCCCCTTCCCTTCTTTTCCTTTCCTTTCCCAAAACCTTAAACCTTACTGCACTCTGAAGCCCACAGATTGGACACTAGGCCCCTGCTCAAGCTTCACTTAAGGGCTGTTTTCTAGACCCTCCTTTCTGGCTTAAGAGTGATTCTCAATAGAACTGCTGCTGTTTCCCTCCCAGTCTGATGTAGTTATTTTTCTTTGCCTCATTAAAGGGGCCACCCCCTGACGACTTTTTAAACAGGCCTTTTCCCTGAATGGATATTACCTCACTCTAAGTGAGTACCTGCAAAGACCTTAACCTAAATGGGCCAGGGTCTCCCATTGCATCCTGGGACATCTCAAGTCATCCTGATGAATATCTGGTCACTGGATTCAGATGGTTCTAGAGGAGAAGTGAGGCTGGTGACCTGCACAGCCCTCCCTCACTCAAAATAAAGTCACATGCAAGTCATGTCATCATTTCTCTGATGGCACAGTCTTCTTTGACAACAAAAGACGAATACAACAATAATAACAACTCTATTCAATCTCCAGCGACTCCCTATTACCTCTAGAATCAAATATATACTCTATTTGGTATTTAAAATCCTCCACAACCTTGACTCAACCTACTTTCCTGTCTTGTTTATTATACATTATTCTGTTTCCCAAATTCTAAGATCCAAACAAACTGGTATCTTTACTGTTCTTCCCATATAACATTGCATCTTTCTCTGCTAGGCCTTTGGAACTGGCATTCTGTCTAAACCAAATCTGAACAACACTCAGAAAAACACAACCAGGATGGTGAAGGGTTTTCAGCTCACAGAATATGAAGACCAAGTTAAGTGACTGAAGATATTTAGCCCAGAGAACAAAAGATTCAGGGATCTCATGACATCTGTCTTTTCATACTGAAGGGGCATCATGTAGAAGAGGGACTAGAGCCCCTAGAGGAACCTGATCTTAAATTTTCCAAGGGCAGAAACAATGAATGGAACTTAACATCCAAAAGTAGAATGACTACATAGAGAGATTTCCCTACATTGTATGTCTTCAAACAGGGGCTAGATGATAATAAATGGGGGATTTCTTTCAAGTTAAGGTCCCTTCCAATCATGAAATACTTAGGAGTCAACAAACAATAAGATGGATGGGATTGTATGTTTTCCATACCTTTCAGTCAACTGTATAACTGTAAAGATGTGGTCTGCTACAGAATATCATTTTAGCAAGAAGGTCTGCCTGGTTCTCTCTCCTATCTTCTATGAGAGATGCCTTCAACGTGTCCATGGATTATTATCACAAATTTTTTGAAGAAATGAGATTTGCAGCAACAAGAGGAATCAAGGTTTTTCCACGGCTTTGTAAATCTCTCCTACTTTTGGATGCGCTGAAAATTGATATACCCTCAAAATTGTGTCACTTCCTCTGTGTATAAAGTCTAATTCATCTGGTCTTCCCATCCCTTTTCTTCAGTGCTATTTTGCATACAGTACTTCTAAGGCTGTAATATTAGAGCCCAAACACAACTATAGTTCCACTATCCTTGATAATCAGTCAATATACATTTGCCAAGACTCTGTGCTAAGCGCATTTAAGAGAATACAAATAACAAAAAAAGACTGTCTTTTCCTTCAAGGAGCTTATGTTCTAGAAAGACAAATAAAAGGAAGCTGAAAAAGGGGAGGAGAGGAAAAGTACCTAGCTTGAGGCATGATGGAGAAGTCTGAAGGAGGAGGTGAGATGAAATAAAGAAATGGCTGGTGTGGGTATCCTCCTTAAATGGAGGATCTGACTTACAATCAGAGGGGCCTCAGGAGCACAGACTACTGGATGAAGTGTGAGTTTCAGGACTAATATGACTTTGCAGGATGAAGTTCTTGGGTAAGGTATTATGGAGAAATCCAAACAAGTGCAGCCAGGTGAGAAATTAACTTTGTAATTTAAAAAAAATCAACATTTTCCATTTCTTACTTATTCGTGGTCCTAAGATGCAGGGTCATTAATAGCACATGAGGATAAATATCAGTATAAATTACAGGAGATTAAGGATAAGAAAGCAAAGTGCCATGCAAACCAAATTATTTATAGCATTTTTTTTTTTGGTAGAAGCAAATAATTGGAAACAAAGTATATGGAATGGCTGAATCATTTTGATTGTGGTACATGAGCGTAACAGAATATTACTAAGAAACTAGCAGTATATAGAAGCATGTTAAGATATATAACAAAGTACAAGTAGATAGAACAAATAAAATGACATGTGCAATGATTACAATGTAAATGGAAAAAACAAAAACTACAAGTAATCAAAACTGAATGCTGTGAAACTACTACAAAACTTGGCTGAAAAGAAGAGATATGAAAAGAAAGTATTCTCTCCTCCCCTTCCTTGAAAAGGTGACGAGAGGCTATGGAACAACTGACCAACACTGCATATAACTGACTTTTCAGATGTTAGTTATTTTTACTGAACTGATTTCTTTCTTTTTTAATACTCCCTTTAAAGGGACAGCTCCCTGGGAGGTGGTAGCAGAAAGTTATGCTGAGAAATGTAAGTGATGTGCAAGAAATATAAATGTATCAAAAAAAAGACAGACTACAATCAATTTAAAATCAGTTAATCATCAGTTCACAAGCTGAGATATTAACATGTTTAACAAAATGTACTTTAGATTAAACTTTACTTTAAAATATCAACCTCTTTGCCATTCTCTGTATTATAAAAGGCAAAGAGATACTAACTTATTTTGAGCTTTTACAGATCAAATTCTTTATTCCCAAATAGAATTACAACAGAAGTATCAACAAATTTTTTTTAAATTGCATGTACTTATTTCAAACATTCCATGAAACAAAATGTATCATACTTCATTACAATTAGCTAGGAGTGATATAAATAAGCCATTATTAATTGCTAGAGCTCATTTACAAATAATTACACACTTATTAAATGGATAGGTGAAGTCATATTGTTTTGACAAAAATATATGATTTCTGAGGTCTATGTTAAAATAAACAATTTCAAAGCAAAAGCAAACAAAAAACTGATCTCACAGATTCAGATATATTTTAGACAAAGTTGAATAAAAGGAAGATGCTCAAAAAATACCATAATTGATGTATGTATCGTGTGTGAATATAATGAATATAAAAATAAATATTATGGCTTTTCATATCACAAATGACATTTTCAAAAACTTGAAGTTAGTACAAGATTTCATGTTTATGTTAAGAGAAAATGTACAAAACTAAAACAGTAGAGAGATCATCCAGCTCAGTCCAAAATAAAAGAACAGCAAAAACACAGAGATAGAGGGAAAGTTGAACAAAACATTCACATTTGGATTAAATGCTACAATTATGCAATAGCCACATAACTGGGAAGATCTATGTAGTAATACTGTCAACTACTTTCATGAAGTGAAACAGAGAGAAGAAAGCAGACCCAAGAGAACATGCTCATAAGTATAATAATAAAAATAAATGCTAACACTAAAAAACAGGCAAACGCAGATAAACTGCAATTTCCAATTTTGGTCTCAGAAAACATAGGGTGAAACATACTTCTCATTTCTAAAGGAGGAGAGAAGCCGAGGCAAGAAAGGGGATTGAAGACAGAAAAGTTTTACTTATCCTGAGGTTAAGTTTAATTTAGTTGTTTTTCAGAGGAGTAAATGGGGAAAAAGATATCAATAAAACTTAAAAATACTAAGTCAAATAAAAACTGTTGAGTCATTTCAATCGTGTCTGATGGATCCCATTTGGGGTTTTCTTGGAAAAGATACTGTAATGGTTTGCCATTTCTTTCTCCAGCTTATTCTATAGATAAAAAAACTGAGGTAAACAAGATTAAGGGCCTTGACCACAGAGCTACTGCCTGAGGCTGAATCTGAATTCAGATCTTCCTGACTTCAGGCCCCTAGTGCTCTATCCACTACGCAACTAAGTTGAGAATTGCTGTTTAGTCATTTCAGTCATGTTCCACTCTTAATGACCCCTTTTGGGGGTTTTTTTTGGCAGAGATACTGAAGTGGTTTGCCATTTCCTTCTCCAATTCATTTTTGCAGATGAAGAAACTACAGCAAACAGGGTTAAATGACTTGCCCAGGATCACATAGCTAGTAAGTGTCTGAGACCTCATTTGAATTCAGATCTTCTTGACTCCAGGTCTGGTGTTCTGTTCAATGCATCTTCCAGCTGCCCCTAAATAATGATTAATCATCCTTAAAATTTTTTATTTCCTGTGGCAGTGGTTCTATGTACTAGTAATAATAGCCTTGCTGCTGCTACTACTACTACTATAGTAAAGACAACTGAAAAAGACAGTGAGCTCCTATGGAACAGAGGCAGTTTTTTGGTTTTCTTTGTATCATCAGACCTTAGCACAATGTCTGGCACATAGTAGGTGCTTAAATAAATACTAGTTGACTGACTAAAGCTCTCCAAAACATATTACAGAAATAATCTCAGAAGGTATTACTAAATTAGCACATTACTAAAATAAAAGTCAAGAATCATTGGCTGAATTAGCAACTATTCTGGGTGTCTAAGTTCAAGGGAAGACCAAATTGCTGATGAAAATGAGGATCAGGAAAAATATCAATTGCTCATGGGTAGGTTGAGCTAACATAATACAAATGACAGTTCTATCTAAATTAATTTACTTATTCAGTGCCACACCAATCAAACTACCAAAAATGATTTTAAGGGGCTAGAAAAATAGAATTCATCTGGAAGAACAAAAGGACAAGAATATCAAGGGAATTAATGAAAATATGTGAAGGAAGGTCACTTAGGCATAACAAATCTAAAACTCTTACAAAAAACAGCAATCATTAAAACCATTTGGTAAGGGCTAAGAAACAGAGTGGTGAATCAGTGGAATAGGTTAGATACACAAGACACAGAGATAAATGATAATAGCAATCTAACCAAAGCCTCCAGTTTCTGGTAGAAGAACTCATTATTTGACAAAAACTCTTGGAAAAACTGCAAAACAGTCTGGCAGAAACTAGGCATGGATTAACATCTGATACCATATCCCAAGATAAGGTCAAAATTGGTACACAATTTAGACATAAAAAGCAATACCATAAGCAAATTAGGAGAACAAATAATTTACCTGTCAGATTTAAGGAGAAGGGAAGAATTTATGACCAAACAAGAGACAGAAAATAGAAAATATTATGAAATGCAAAATAGATAATTTTGATTATATTAAATTAAAAGGATTTGCACGAACAAAGCCAACAAAACCAAAATTAGAAGAAAAGTAGAAAGATGGGAAACAATTTTTATAGGAAGTGTTTCTGATAAAGGTTTCATTTCTCAAATACATAGAGAACTATATTTTTAGTCAAATTTTTAAGAATACAAGTCATTCCTCAAATGACAAATGGTCACAAAGGATATGAACAGGCAATTTTCATATGAAGAAATCAAAGCTATCTATAGTCATATAAAAATGTTCTAAATCACTACTGATTATAGAAATGCAAATTAAAACAACCCTGAGATATCACCTCATACCTATCAGATTGGTTAAAATGACAGAAAAAGAAAATGCTGGATGTTGGAGGGGATGTGGGAAAACTGGGACACTAACGCATTGTTGATGGAATTCTGAAGCGACCAACCATTCTGGAGAGCAAATTGGAACTATGCCTACAGTGCATACCCTTTGACCCAGCAATACCACTACTAGGTCTGTATCCTACAGAAATCACAAAAAAAAAGAAGGATCCACATGTACAAAAATATTTAGAGAAGCTCTTTTTGTAGTGACAAAGAACTGGAAATTGAGGAGATGTCCCTCAGCTGGAGAATGGCTGAACAAGTTGAGATATGTGAATGTAATGGAATAGTATTGTTCTATAAAAAATGATGAGCAGGCAGACTTCAGAAAAGCCTGGAAAGACTTGAATGAACTGATGCTGAGTGAGGGGAGCACAACCAGGAGAACACTGTACACAGTAGCAGCAACATTGTGTGATGATCAACTATGACTGATTTAGCTCTTCTCAGTCATACAATGATCCAAGACAATTCCAAAAAACTCATGATGGTAAATGTTATCCATATACAAAGAACTATGGTGTCTGAATGTAGATTGAAGCATAGTATTTTCACTTTTTTGTGGCTTTTCCGTTTTGTTCTGTTTCTTCTTTCACAACGTGACTGATGGGGAAATATGTTTACATGATTGCACATATATAACCTACATCAGATTGCTTGCCATTTGGGGGAGGGAGAAAAAATTTGAAACTCCAAATCTTATAAAAAATGGATGTTGAAAACTATCTTTACATGTAATTGAAAAAAATAAAATATTATTTGCCAAAACAGGAAAATGAAAGAAAAAAATAAAGTGAGGACCAGAGATGTGACAGAAAGAACACTGGACCAAAAGATAGATCCATGTTCTATTCTAGCTTTGATATTAATTAGCTGTGTGAAGTTAAAAAGGAATATTAATAATTACAATGAACACATTTACAAAGTGTTTTCCTCACAACCACCCTACAACTATGGGGTAGGTAAGATGTCACCTCCAATGGGCCTTAGTTTCCTCATCTGCAAAAAAAAAACACAAAAGGTTGGAAAAGATAGCTAAAAACCTTTGAAATTCTAAAATTATATGATTACAAGAAAACCCGCTCAGTTTTGTTATCATTCTGCTAAATGGCCAAGACATGCCTATGTCTATGTCTTCAATCTTATAAATTTGCAATCAGCTTTAAACAATGTATCCACTACTAAGTTTTCTTACTTAGGGAAGACGAGATGATTTAACAGCGATAACTGAGACTAGGAAACACTTCTCACAGAGGGTTTCCTCCCGGCTTTGCTAACACTTTTCAGAGTTTTCCTTTGGAAACCCCAACCCTTCCCTCCAGCGCCCCCCCCCCGCAAGTCCAAAGTCTCCTTGGGGTACAGTTGTGTGTTTTAGCCAAGATTCCCAGCATCTCAACCGTGGCTCCCAATGCTCCCGGGAGAGGGGAGATTCCCCTGGGCAACACCAGCTTAGAAGGGAGGGATGCGGTCTGGTGCCACGGCCAAGGCTGGTCACACGGCAGGGGAAGGATGGAGAAGGAAGATGACGGGGAGAAGTGGGGGGAATGATCCCCCAGCGCTCCCTCTTGACCTCTGACCTCAGCCAGCACTCCTCCCAAGGCCCTAGAAGGGGAGGGGGAGGATGCTTGACGCTCCCCACCGAGGCAAGCCACTCGAAAATAAAGGACCCCATGCCCGTCCCTAAATCCCCCCTCCTCCCTTGCAATAGCGTGCGGCGCGGCCACGCAAAGGAAACGGAGCCAGAGCCGACCAAGCCAGAGGGCTGGTGCGCCCCACGCCGCCGGGGCACTGAGCGCCCACGGGCGGCTCCGCGTTGGCAGGAAGACGCCCATCCCACGCCGCGGCTCCGCGGCTCCCGCGGGTGCCCGCGGAGCCGAGGGCGGCTGCAGCCCCCGACAGCGACGGGCGCTCGCGCAGGGACGCCGGGGCTGGGGGCCTGCACAGCGGCTTTTACCTGCGCCTGCCGCCGCCGCCGCCGCCGCGCGCTCCCCTCCCCCAGGCGGGGAGAATCCCGCGTCGTCGTCGTCGTCGTCGTCGCCGGAGTCGTAGCTGCCGCTTCAGCCGCTGCAGCCGCCGCCGGACTCCCAAGCCCTCCGCCCCTCTTCAGTAACCCAGGAAACCGAGAACACCAGCCCCCCCTCCCCGCTACCCTCTTCCCTAGCCCAAAGCCACTCTCCCGCGCCTGCGCAAGAGGCTCCACCACCACCCCGCCCTCCTCCGTCTCCGCCTCCGCCTCCTCCTTCCCCTCCCCCTCCCCCTCCCCCTCCCCTTCCCCTCCCCCTCCCCGGCTCTCCCTGAGGAGATCCAAGCTGACGTCTCCTCGACGTGACGCGCGGGGCCTGGTCGCCAGGGGAGGAGGGATTATAACGAGGGTTGATTGGCTGCGGCTCCGTGGGTGGGGGGAAGGGGAGGCTATGCCTGAGGCGAACACGGGGCGGGTGCGGGGGAGCGCTTCTGGGCTCGGAGATCCCGCCTCGGAGGCTGAAGCATCCCCGAAACGTGGACGAGATACTGCCCCCCGCGCCCCCGTGGACCTTCTTCCACGCGAGGCACCGGGCTGGAGGGTTTGGGTGGAGGCCCCGATAGAGGCAGATGGAGACTGAGAAGGGGAAGCCGAGGTCAGAATCCCAGAGGAAAGCGCCCCGGCTTGTGGTCATCGGAGAAGGAATTATGCAAAGCAGCCTGTGCCGTTCCGAGTTTGCAGCCGCTGTCATCCTCTGAAGGAGCTGGGGAGACTTGTTTTCCAGGGGTTTCCCCTTAAACCCTTTCCAGATGGGAGATAACGTGCCTCTTGTCGGGGAGACGACCGGCTGGTGCGGGGCCTGGGGCTAGGTTTCCCCCACTGAAGGGGCCCCAGCTCCGAGCCGCGAGCAGATCACGTGAAGTCCTGGGAGAGCCTGGCTCGCTCTTCTGTTTCTTTATGCCACCTATCCCAGAACCCCGGGGGAAAGTCGCCAAAATAGATTTGGCCCACGTCTAGGGACCTCTCAAAAGTAACTTCTTGTAAAGGCACCCTATGGATGATGAAATTCAGTTACAGAACGTTTTTATTTCCTAAACAGGCACTGCACACACATGCTTGAAACACCATAGGCTCTTACATGAACATTGACAAAGACTTAAAACGTGAAACAGTAACTCACAACTCGTGTTACAGTCTCCATAAAGGTTGATACTTAATATATCAAAACATGAAACATTTCATAAGATTACTAAGCAGCCCTTTCACCTTTTTTGTATCTCCTAGCAAGCCACGGCTTGGGCTCATCTTTTTGTCAATAGGTATCTTCTTGGAGAAGGGTGTAGCTAATCAAAAACTCCTGCTGCTGCCAGTCCCCTATGACCAAGGGATCCAGGAGCTCCCACACTCCAGCAGTAGTCGCCCCTGAAAAGTCCTATCTCTTTATGGTTGCTATTTGGCCACCTGCACTCAGAGAAAAAAACACAAAGCAGAAGCCAAGACTTGAGGTCAAATCTCATAATTGTACATGTTGTCAATGTCATATGCAATCCCAAGCCATGACTGGATGGAGAGGGGAAAGTGAGGGGGAAGAATCTGTGTACAATGGTGTAGATAGGTGGTACAGCAGATAGAGTGTCAGGCCTGGATTCAGAGAAAACTCATCTTCCAGAGTTCAAATCTGGCCTTAGATACTTATTAGCTGAGTGACCCTGAACAAGTCACTTAACCCAGTTGGCTCTCAGTTTCCTCATCTGTCAAGTGAGTCCGACAATGAAACGGCAAACTACTCCAGTGTCTCTGCCAAGAAAGCCCCAAAATGGAGTCATGAAGAGTTGGACATAAACAAAAAAGACCGAACAACATGATTTGGGTGGGGTTGATGGGGAGTGCCAGAGGGTAGAATCTCCCTTAAAATCTACTTAGGAGTCAGTTCTTCTTGGCTCACTGACCAATCCCCTTTGACCTAGAGCACCTTCCCCTGCTTCTAGCAGGGGGACCAACAGACTGCAGCATTACCCCAAAGTCCTTTAGCTCTGGGCATATATGTCCTGAAGAGTGGTCAGGGAAGTTCAGCTTAGGTCCATGCATGCTTAAACTTTTACATGGGCATAATTCAGTCTCTCCATTAGGTATTGATAATTTCCTTGCCATACTAAGGAAAGTGATGAAAGTGTTGTGCAAACCTTAAAGTACTTTTACATGGGCATAATTCAGTCTCTCCATTAGGTATTGATAATTTCCTTGCCATACTAAGGAAAGTGATGAAAGTGTTGTGCAAACCTTAAAGTACTATATAAATGTATTTTTCTTATATCTATTTGTGTTTGGGGCCCAAAATGCTAGATGATGCTGTGACAGATTAGCATTTTGAACATCCCTACCCTACCCCTTCAAGCTGACCCAAACCCCAACTATCCACCTCCTGTTGCTGTTGCCAAAGGAAGCAGGGCATGGAGGGGGATTGATAGAAGTCCCAAGAGTGTAACATTAACCAGCAGGCTAGGGATGAAATACCAATCAAGATCGATAATATGTTTGGCAAAAATTCCAAGAGTTCTTATCCTCTAGTTTGGGTAATATAAATGTCAATACCAACCCTGCTCATCTTGTGCCCCCTCCTATACTTCTGATTAATTCAAGATTGCTTTATAATTAGTACTAACCCTCCCATAAACTACTCCAATTCAAAGTGACACAAGAGTTGATATAGATCATAGGTAGTTGCTGTCATTTTTAAACATTAAATTAACATGGAAATTATTCCAAAAGGATGCAAGAGATAGAGGAAAATTTGCAAAAATGGTTGAGAAGCACAATCAGTGTAAAAGATAATGTAAGAAGATAGTGATGTAAGAAGATAGAGGTCCATGAATTGGGGAAACAATTTGGAATTAGACAAGGAAATAATAACTAACTTTAAATAATAATTTAAAGTTTGCAAAGCACTGTAATATGTTATCTCATTTGATCTACAACACCTCCATGAAGTAGGCACTATTATAATCCCCATTTACAAATGATGAAACTAAGGCTAGGACACATTAATTTTCCAAGGGTCCCGTAGCTGATAAATGTTTAAGGCAAAGTTTGACCTCACATTTTCCTGACTCTAAATGTAGTGCTCTATCTATTACTCTACCAGCAAGAAAAGTAGCTAAACTGTTCATATGTTTTAATGCAGCTCCTTTAGCCACACCGCTACTGGATATATGCTTCTAGGTTTAAAAACAAGTAGAGGTCCTAAAAATACCCAAAGTTTCATAGCAGCACTTTTTGTGGTAGCAAAGAATTAGAAACAAATTGGTACCCATCAATTGAAGAATGGCTAAGAAAACTGCAATATATAAATGTATTGGAATTTAATTGTATAGTAAGAAATGATAACTATGAAGAGGTCAAAGAAATATGTGATGATTTCTATAAACTGATACAGAATGGGGAAAAAAACAACCAGAAGAACAATACCTGCAGTGACAATATCAATGTAAATTAAAAGATCACTAAAAGGAACCAGTCTTTAAGTAGTAATTGTCCCAGAAAACAGAGAATGAAACATACCTCACCCTCCTAGGCGCAGAAACTGGGAAATTACAAAGGGAAAATGTTTCCTCTGTTTTCAGACACCATCACAGTATTGCATGCTTGTTGCCTCATTTTTGTTTTGTTATAAGGGAAGGTTCAATTCCAGGGGGATAGGAAGATACTATATCCAGAAATTACTATAATGAAAAAATAAAAGCTCCCAATAAAACTATTTTTAAAAGTATAACTGAAAGAACTCTAGAATAGGATTTAGAAAGCCTAGATTCTAGTCTCCAATCACAACCAAAAATTAAACAACCATGTATTAAATGCCTATTGTATACAAGATACTGTGCTAGACACTAGAAGATATACAAATTTTAACCAAGACATCATTCCTGCCCTCATGGAGCTTGTAATTTGTCTTCTGGAGATAATAAATAATTATTGTTTGTTTTTTCTGTCCTGTCCTATTATGTACATATGCCAGCCCCCCACACCTTACATTAATGTGCAAACTGTCTCAAAATCTCTCTCCTGACTTAGAGGGCAGAAACTAGTTGGTAACATTCAAACTTGTTCTTCATTCCTGGTGTTATGGGGGCTGAGGTAATTGTTACTCCCAGGTAATAACCAAAAGAAAGGGGAAAAAGCCAGCTGTTCCCAGTATGTTGGCTTTCATCAAAGGAGAGATTCTGTAGTCCTTGTTACATTTTGAGAGGCAGTGTGGCATAGTAGAAAGCCAGTGGCTCTGGGGTCAAAGAACTGAGGATTCAGTCTGGCTCTCCAACTTAACTGTGTGATCCTATTCAAGTCACGCTCTTTGGGCCATGATCTTTTCATCTATGAATAAACATATTAGACTATATGATTTCCAAGTTTCCTTTCAGCACTCAATCTACAATACAATATAAATTAAATTAAGTAGTAAAATGTTTAGATCAGCATTATGAGGTTGGTGTAAAGTCTTTGACATAAAATGAAAAATCACATTTGTAGTGTAATGTGACTTTTAAAAATTCTAGTCCTAAGATACTATCTATCCTTTCTCCAAATGTTATTCTTTCTTAAAAGATTTCTGGTCCTGACCCTTAGAAAAATTAAGGCTGGTTGAGTGAGGCTGAATTTCCTCACATCTGTAAAGGATCAGGCCACTAAAAAAACAGCAGAGAAACAGCTTCCCACTGCTAGGCTACCAGTCGTATGAGTTTGGACAGATCATTTAAACTTTCCAAATTTCAACTTCCTCATCTATGATACAATCCAGAAAGATAGAGACAATGTCTGCCTTCATACTACCAAACACTTGTCCTATGTGGTCTTTATGTGACTTTCACTCAACTATGTCATAGATGCCTGCCTATATTTACAAATGGAGAAACTAAGTGTCACAATGGTTAAATGATCTAAGTCTCTGGGTTTCTTTTGAATGAAAAGGAAAAAATGCCTTAAAAATAACTTAAATTTTCATTAAAAATAAAATACAAAAAAGAAAACACATAGTTACTCTTCTCCAATATCTTTAATGTTTATGATAACAATACAACTGGTATCATTTGTAAATATTTCTACAGGGTAGTTGTATAGAAAGTGTTTATAAACCTTAATGTGCTATGTAAATTGGTATATGAAGACTCAAATTGCAGACTTCTAACACTGGAAAATATATATGGAAATTAACTAACACAGTTTAACTCTAAAATAGGTTGTATGTATAAAGGTTTGAATATATTTGAAATAGTGAATTAACTACTCTGGATCTATGTCTTCAACTCTTAAACTTCAACTCTTTACGTTCCCATAAAATTATATGATTCTGGCTCATTTTAAAAAGACTCATATAAGAACAAATGTAACTTTAATGGTTCCAAAGTATTTTAAACATAGTTCTACTTCATGAATATTTTAACATGCAAATGAGCTCAGACATAGTTGACTAAAATCCAGTTGTATATTTGAATGTAGAATTAGTTATAAATTTGCATTGGAATTTAGCAACCTTTAAAGTGAACTTTAAAACCTCACAGACAATTCATGAATTCAGAGTGGATGTACTGAAAGTAAAATAGTTATGTCTTTAATCACCACTGTAATACCCTGGAGTAGATGGATTTATTGGGAGTTAGTCTAGGATATATATCATTTTAAGGTAGTAAATGCCAGGAGGGGGTTGATTTCTAAGACTTTCTAATTGAAATGGCTATAAGAAAAGCAATAAAGGAACTTAGCCCTCACACAAACATATTAACAATGACCTAAAAGAGCACCAGGTGGAACAATGATTAGTAAGACCCAAGAGAAACCTGTAAACTCTAAGCTATTCAATCTAGTCCAGGATTACACAAAAATGGACAGAAGTCTATGGACACTCTGAGAAGAATCACATTAGGGAAGATGGAAAGAAGCTGTGTCTTCTTTTAAATTGGGCCTGAAATTAGCAGGATCTCAGCGTTGGCCTGTCAGAGCAGCCCTGGAGAAAGTAAAGCTACAGAGGGAGATCAGGCCAGCTCAACAACCAGGTGCATCTACCAGAGAGGCACCTTGTAAGTGACATGAAATTGATGTGATTGATGATAATTGATTGGGGCCTATCACAGCCAAGATAGACAACTGAGTTAATTCCTAAATGAGGATCATACAAGGAAAAGGAGACAGAGACAGAGTCAAGGTTAATTCTACACTGAGCCACTGGATGAAAAGGACAAAAGAGTATTAGAAGGCAGGACCTACTGCTATTGGTCCATCCAGAACTGTAGAGGCAATGACATCCAGTGGACAGAGGGGACAGGAATAAATAGCTCCTGCCATCGTATCCAAGAATACAGGATGGGGCAAAGTCTGACCCTGGTATAAACTACCCATCAAAAACAGTTTGCCATTGTTAGTAAACAGAACAAAATTCCCAATATGATAAAGAAATACTACGGGTTATCCAAAGTCTAAGAAAAAGAAAGAAACTTAATAAGTGGCACACCAAAAGGAAAAAAAATGGTTTGACCACAAAGACTCCAAGAGTACCAAAATGAAGGAAGATATAAAAAATTAAATTCCAGGTGTTGAAAATGTTGAGAAGGAAAACAAATATCTTACAACAAAAGGTAGAAAACCTTACCTGAATATTGGATTCCCTGGAAAAAATAAAATGGAAATGACAATTCAATGATTCCATGAGACAAGAGATATTAGAACAAAATCTATAGACTGAAAAATAATTAAAGGAACATATAAGGTATCTACTTTTAAAAAACAAACCTGGAAAACAAGTTGAGATGAAATCATTTAAGAATTATCTGACTCCCTGAAAATAATGACAACATAAAAAACATGAATATCCTATTTCATTAAAAAATAAAGAAAACCTGACCAGATCTGTTAGAACCCTATGGCAAAGTAACAATATAAAGAATCCATCAATTATATCCTTAAAAAAAAGTTGAAAACATTCAAGAATATTATAACCAAAATTCAGAGCTTCCAGGTTTTTTTTTTAAAGTAGCAAGTAGCCAGAAGGAAGAGACTTAAATACCAAAAATCACACGACAGTCCTGCAACTATAATAAAGGGAAGAAAAAAAAATCTTAAAATGGAAAATTCCAAAAGTCAAAAGAAAAAAGTTACAATCAAGAATAATTTATCCTGAAAAACAGAATAATCCAACAGGAGGGGGAAAAGGGACTTTCAATACAACAAAATAGAGACCTTGCAACCATTTCTTAGTGAAAAGACCAGAGCTAGGTAGAATCTTTGCAAAATATGAGATAAGAGAAAGCTGGAAAATTATATTTGAGTTGTTGGAAGGAGCTGAATTATGATAAAGTGCTTATTTTCTAAAAGGGAAGAAGAGACAAAGTTCCCTTCAAAATCCCACTGTCTTCAAGGGTGACAGAGGGAGGAAAGAAAGACAAAGATAGGACTGTGGATGGTTTTATTTAGGATTGTTTAAAGAGAGAAAGAAAATGGAAAGGAAAAGTTAACACCATTGGAAAGATACTATTATTTGATATAAAAAGAAAAGCATAAAACTATGGACAAAGGGTGGAAGAAATGAGCATCTCATGAACCTCATTCTTCTTTTAAATGAAAAAAAATGAGGATTGAACACAGACTAAGGGTTTGGTGTAAAAATACATTCAATTCACTGAGGAAGTAGGGGTGGAGGAGGGAGGTAGAGGATTTATGAAGGAAGGTAATCTGAGCTATGTGAACAGAAATAGGGCAGGTGTAACACTTTAATTATAGATTACTAGTATTGATCATATTCTGTCCCTTTCATGACTGTCTTCTTCTTTGTATGTAAAGGGATAAGGGAAAAAAAGGAGAAAGTGTAAGAAGAATGGAGGGAAAATTATCATTAACAATCATAAGTGTGAATGTCAATGGGATAAAATCGCCCATAAGATGGAGAAAGGTAGCAGAATGCATTAAAAAAATGAATCCAACAACATCTTTACAATAAAGATTTAAATATAAAAGATTCACACAATTAAAATGAAGGGTTGGAACAGAAGTCATTCTTCAAACAAATTAAATAAAGGGGTGGCTATCATGATCTCGTAAAAGGATAACAGGTAAACAGACTAGGCATGGTAAAAACAGTAAAAAAAAATAGGCATGGTAAAGACAATATTGTGCTTAAAGACACCATTGATAATGAAATAATATCAATACTTAATATAGAGACATCAAATGGTACAACAGCCACATACTTGAAGAAAAAATTGAATTATAGGAGGAAATAAACAGCAAATCTATAGTAGCTGATGACCTCAACGTGCCTTTTCATACCTAAACAAATCTAATAATAAAAGATAAACAAGAATGAATTAAGGACATAAGTAGGATTGTAGAAAAGTTAGATGTGCTAAATCTCTGGAAATTATTGAATGAGAACAGAGAGTGCATACTTCCTAACTGTGTTTTGTATCTTTATAAAAACTTACTACATGCTAAAAACAGCAACAAAAGTTCTCAAACTTTTTGATCTTGAGACTCCTTGAAACTCTCAAAAATTATTAAGGAACACTCCCAGGGGCTTTTGTTTATGTGGGTTATAATTATTAATATTTTCCATATTGGAAATGAAAATATTTTAGTATTATTTTGAAAATATGTGGACCCCTTGAAAGGGTCTTGGGAACCACTAAAGCTCACCATACCCCACTTTAAGAACTTCTATGCTGAAGCATAAAACCTCATTAATGAAGAAAAGCAAAAAAAATTAAATATATCCTTTCCTGACCACACACAATTAAAATTGTAATCTAAAAAGGGCACTTGAGAATTGGTTTCACATTTCAATGGAGGGTAAGTAATATAATCCTAAATATACGTGTATCAAAAAACAAATTATTGAAATAAGAAATAATTTTATCACAGAAAATGATAACAATGAAATGGCATACCAAAACTTTTGGGATACAGCCAATTCTTAGGAAAACTTTTATATTTCTAAATATCTTAATAAGCAAAGGAGAAAAAGAAGAATTCAATTAATTAACAGCTAAAAAAAGAAAACTAGGAAAGCAACAAAAAAATCTGATTTCATAAAAATAGAAATTCTGAAAATAAGAAACAAAATTTTAAAATCATTGAATGTGTAAGCAAAAACCTAATAAAATAAATTTAATAATTTGAACCAAAAAAAGTAAGAAATCCAAATTTCTGAAATAAAATATTGCAAAAAGACAAATGCATAACAAAGGAAGAACAAATAAAGGAAGATATTAGAAACTATGCTATCAATTATATGTCACCAAAACTGAGATCTCTAATGAAATGCATAAAGACTTATGAAAAAAATTACACATATTAACAGAACAAGGTATAGAGAACTTAAATCATCCAGTCTCAGGGAAAAAAAATTGAAAAAGTAAAAAATGAACTCCTATAGAAAAAACATCTCCAGACAAATGGATTTATAAGTGAATTCTATCAAACACTCAAAATAGTCAACTTCAATATTGCATAAGTTCTTTGCAAAAATAGGAAAAGAAAGCAAGCTACCAAATTCCTTCTTTGATATAAATATGGTCCTAATACCCAAATCACAGGTATTGAGAGAAATTAAGAAAAATCTATACACCAATATCTCTAATGAATAGTAATGTGAAAGAGGATACCACAACATATCAAAATGATTATATCCTATGCGCAGCTTAGATTTACGTTGGCAATTCAGAGTTTGTTCAATATTGGGAAAATTATAAACATCATAAATAGTAGTTATTTCAAAAAAGGAAACATCATATGATTTTATCAACAGATATAGAAAAAACTTTTGTTAAAATTCAATGCCCATACAAGTGTATTTGTTTTAACACAGGAATAAATGGGTCTTATACACAATTATCTTGAAAGTCCATGCCTGCACTGCTAACACAAAAGTTGGAGGGAGGCTACAGGCAAGGTTTGGGATAACTGAGGTGGAGTAGTCCTCCAGCCTTCAAGAGGGACATCAGGTTAGACTTATGTCTCTCTAGAGTTATAAGTCTAGTATCAGAAAGAAAGCTGCTTCCTTATTCACTTAAAAGCCTTTATTGATATCTTTTGTTTCTGACATCATTATAGTTTTTCCTATATTCTAACTTCTTCCTCTCAGGGAGCCAGTTCATATAACCATTAGTATTTTGGGACAAAAAAAAGAAGAGAAAAAAATCATAAAACCAAACAATAAAGTGAAAAAGTCCAAAAGTTTGAAACTTTTAAAATTCTTCATGTACGATTGTTCGTTTCATTTGCATTATTGTAGAATTGTGTACATTGTTTTCCCAGCCCTGCTTACTTCATTTTACATCACTTCAATAGGCGTCTGCTTTGTTTCCAACTCTTTATTGTCACAGGAAGTGCCACTATAAGTATTTTAGTGTATATGAGAACTTTCTTCCTGTCAGTGGCTTCCTTGGGGCATAAGCTTATCTTTCATAATTGAAACTATTCCTTGTTTGATAAGGAATATACATCCTAGACTCCATTCCTGAGATTATATACCAAGGAAGCTATTGATAAGAAGGAAGACTCCATATACACCAAAATATTTAAGCTGCACTTTTTTTTAAATAACAGAATTGGAAATAAAGTGACTGAGGAATCTCTAAACAAATTGAGGCCAATGAATGTAATGGAATTTTACTGTGAGGTAAGAAATGATTTATGTGATGAATATAGATAAACATGGAAAGATCTACATAAACTGATGCAGGGAAGTAGGTAGATCCAACAAAACACTATGCACAATAATTGCACCAATGTAAATAAAAAGAACAATCACATATACAGAAAAAATAAAATAAAAAATGAATAAAAAAATATAAAGTTCAAGCATGACTTAAGTGAAGAGATATGAGAAGACAACCTCAACATACCCCTTAATAGAGGTGGCAAGTCCACAAATGTTACTCATTACACATTACTCAGACTTTTTCACTGTATCAATCAGTTTTCATGATTTTTTTGTCCTCTTTAAAAAATTCTTTTTGTTACATGGGGGCAGCTAGGTAGTGCAGTGGATGGAGTGCTCTGCCTGGAGTCAGGAAGACTCTTCCTGAGTTCAAATCCAGAGTTGATACTCAGATACTTAATAGCTGTGTGACCCTGGGCAAGTCACTTAACCCTGTTTATTTCAGTTTCCACCACTGTAAAATGAGCTGGAGAAGGAAATGGCAAATCACTCCAGTATCTCTGCCAAGAAAACCCTAAATGAAGTCATGAAGAGTTGGACACAATTGAAATGACTGAAAAACAACAAAATTTGTTATGTAGAATGACTCTCTGGGAGCCAAGATAATAGGATACAAGGAATAAGTATATTA
Organism: Potorous gilbertii; assembly: GCA_028658325.1. Taxonomy (NCBI): domain Eukaryota; kingdom Metazoa; phylum Chordata; class Mammalia; order Diprotodontia; family Potoroidae; genus Potorous; species Potorous gilbertii. Next base: position 564,582,115 of record CM053770.1, read on the forward strand.
ACGTAAGAAATAGAAAACATCAATACAAAACTATTAAAGAAAAAGAATGCCTCTTCTCCTGCTCATAGCTGTGAAAGATATATAATATGATTTCCTTCCCTTTTGAGTTTTTAAATAGTATGCTCTTTAATATTAAGGTCACACATCCACTTAGAATGTATTGTGTTATATGAAATAAGGTGTCAGCCTAAGCTTAGTATCTACCAGGCTGCTTTCCAATTTTCCCAGCCTTTTTTTTTTAAACAAATAGGGAATTCTATTTTAAATATTTATATTTTCCACTCTCTAGAGTTGGTAGTATTAAACTTAGAGTCAGGAAGACCTGAATTCAAATTCAACCTCAGATACTTAACAACTATTATGTCCCTGGGCAAATCACCTAACATGTTCACCTTACTTTCTTCAGCTATAAAGTGGAGAAGACAATAGCATCTACATCACGGAGTTGCTTTGAAGATCAAATAAGTTAATATTTGTAAAAGAAAAAAATGCATAACACACTGCCTAGAACATAGGAGGTACTGTATAAATGTTTATTCCCTGACTTTTCCCTATTTCCTGACTTCAGACTTGATGTTAAGGTTGAGCTCTGCTATACTTTGAGAGGAAAGATATGGACTATTCCTGTTGATATTTTCTTGGGATATTATGTTGCATTATTCCAGAATCTCAGGGAAAGGCTGAGAATCTATAAGGTTTTAGTGCTTCCAAAGTGGTCTGGTCTAGGGCAAAATCTGACTGGGGTCTCTGTGGTCTGAGTTCTGCAAATTCCTAACCTGGATTTTGATCAGAGAAACAGTAGATGCTGCTGGACTCAACCTCTATCAGCTAGCTAGAAAGCTCTGTTTGTTCAAAGTAATAGAATTGTAGGTTCCCCTTTGGTCTGGGATTCCTGCTCTGGTTATTCCTCCGCAGGCTAGGTTAGATGCTGGAAGCAAGACCTTGCTCAGCCAAAAAGGTCTGAACCACACCACTGTGGCTTGCTTCTGAACTTCTTCCTTTCTTGGGATACCATGCAAATCCCCCCTACCAGGAACGTTATCTCCTGTTCCCTTCTCTGTCCAATTGGGTAGTGGGTGACAAAGCCACTTTTTAAACAACTGTCCCCATTGCAGTGCCTCAGTATGGGCCTGATAGGACCCTAGAAGCAATTTGGGACATCCTCTTGCCCTGGTGCACAGAATCTCCTTGGGTGCTAGCGTGCTCTGTGCACGGCATGCTTTTGAGTCTACCCATCCCCAGTGTCAGCAGACCTCGCTGTCTTCCCTTTGCTGAGATGGATTGGACAAATGGCTCACTAGGATTTTTTTCTGGATTTTCCCATCAGTGCATTTTCTTTTTCTTCTTTCCTTCCTTCCTTCCTTCCCTCCCTCCTTCCCTCCCTCCCTCCCTCCTTCCTTCCTTCCTTCCTTCCTTCCTTCCTTTCTCTTCCTTCCTCCCTCCCTCTCCCTCTTTCTCTCTCTCTTTCTTCCTTCATTAATTTCTTCCTTTCAAACCTAGTTTCCTTTCTTTCTTTCTTTCTCTTTCTTTTTTCCTTCTTTAATTTCTTCCAAATCTAGTTTCCTTTTTTCTTCCCCCAATTTATTAATTATTTGTTTTCAGTTTTCAACAATCACTTCCATAAGTTCCAAGTTTTATCCCCCTCCCCAAGACAGCATGCAATCTTATATGGGTTCTACACATACATTCTTATTAAACACATTTTCACATTAGTCATATTGCATAGAAGAGTTAAAATGAATGGGATGAACCATGAGAAAAACAGAACAAAACAAAACAACAAAAGAGAAAATAGTCTGCTTCATTCTACATTCCAGTTCTGTAGGTCTTTCATTCAAAGAAAGATGTCATTTTGCATCATGAGTCCTTTGGAAATGTTTTTGGACCTTGCACTACTATGAAGAATTAAGTCTATCAAAAACAGCCCTCACATCCTGTGGTTGTTACTGTGTATAATATTCCCTGGTTCTGCTCACTTCACTCAGCATCAGTTCATATAAGTCTTTCCAGGTTTTTCTGAAGCCTGCCTCTTTGTCATTTCTTATAACACAATAGTATTCCATTACATTCATCTATCACAATTTGTTCAGTCATTCCCCAGTTGATGGACATCCCCTCGATTTCCAATTCTTGGCCACCACAAAAAGAACTGCTATATATATATTTTTGTACATGTGGATCCTTTTCTCATTTTTATGATCTCTTTGGGATACAGCCCTGGAAGTGGTATTTCTTGGTCAAACGTTATGCACATTTTTATAGCTCTTTGGGCATAGCTCTAAATTGTTCTCCAGAATGGTTGGATTAGCTCACAGCTCCCTGACCTATTTTCTAAATCTATTCATAGGAATTTTGTAGAGGGGAACTTGACTATATAGATTCTTACAACTCTACCATCTTTTCCCTTACATATCTTAAAACTACAATTGGCAACCTTGTACCATAGGAATCCTATGAAAGATACTGGTTCTGAACTCTTCTAAAGGGCAGATACTTTGTTTTGTGAGTACTGTACAGCACTTCTTGGGAATAATTAACAAGCATTTCAAAACTCTAATAATAGGTTCTACCGACACTTCAGAAAGATCAGAATAGATAGTCTTCTATTTTGGAAAGAGTTAGAATATTGAAAGATGAAGACATTCCTTTAGCTGGGGTGTTGCTGTTTTCCATTGAGAAAACACTGTTCTAAAATTGTTTTGATGTCTAAATTATTATTTATGCCGCACCCATGCAGTACCAGGAAGTACACCAAGCATACAAAGGATACACAAGCCAAGGCCTCATGGCATTGGTTATTCAAAATTAAATGATAATATCTGTGCATTTTTCTTTTTCATATTTCTTACTAGTTAAAAGGAAAATAATTTCCCCAAAGAATATTAACTATTGTCTACACCATACAATCAGATATTCACAAGGTTCAAAGCTATTTCCTCAGCAAAATATAAGACTATTTTATTTCTGACAAGACACTGGGAACAGGTCTGATTTTTTTAAAAGCATTTCAGTATTATTGTGAGAATTTTCTTGAATAAAAAAGTTTAATATTTCAGTATTATTGTTAATAATTGATGATCTTATTTTAGTCTACTTTGCATCACTGGCTCTTTTTAAATAAAAAAGAGTAATGCAAAGAAAAACTTCTTAAAGCAAAAATAATTAGACTAGAAGAGAGAATAAAAGACATTAGTTTTTAGACTTAAAAAACCTCAGCGTCAAACACAAGGAGATCACTAATTGAGAGAAAACAGCTCCATTGTCAAGAATGACCATCTTTTATCTACATTTCTTCTTATTGTTTTTATTCTACATTTAAAAAAATTTCCTTTATTTACCTCAAATCTACCTTTACAACATATTCACGAATCAATCCAAGTCTATCACAAAGAGAATAATGAATGAAACAATGTTGCCTAATTTGTGATTTGTGCTTTTATGGAAATTTAATGGAGCCTTGCAAATAGTCATTCCCCCAAGGCAAAAGCTTATGAACCAAAATCTGAATTAAATCTCTCTTCTCAAAAAGCTGATGCTTCAAATGTGGATTTCATCACCTTTGCAACAACTAATCCTAGCAGTTATGAGATAGGTACATTAGTTTCAAAGTTTTTACTTTCTCAGTCTATGAAAAATAAAGACAAAATATTCAGTCTCAAAAAAAAAATTGAACAAGTCAAAAATGAACTCCTGTAGAAAAAGAATCTCTAGACCAAATGGATTTACAAGTGAATTCTATCAAACACTCAAAATAGTCAACTTCAATATTGCATAAATTATTTGCAAAAATAGGAAAAGAAAATCTATGAAATATCTTTTTCGAGATAAATATGGTCTGATACTCAAGTCACAGGTATTGACAGAAATTAAGAGGGATCTATAGATCAATATCTCTAATGAATATTAATGCAAAAGAGACAACTGCAATATATTAAAAGGATTATATCCTAGACACAATTTAGATTTATCCTGGAAATTCAGGGTTCATTCAGTATTGGGAAAATTGTAAACATCACATATAGCATTAATTTCCAAAAAGGAAACATTATATGATTTTGTCAATAGATAATTGAAGAAGTTTTTGTAAAAATATGATACCCATTTAGTATTTTTTAAACACAAGAATAAATGGATACAATGATCTTGAAAATCCATGCCTGCACTACCAATGCAAAAGTTGGCAGGAGGGGACGGTAAGGTCTGGGATAGCTGAAGTGGAGTAGTCTTATAGTCTCCAAGAGCAATATCAGGCTAGAATTATATCTGTCTCTCCCACCACTCAAATATTTCTAATCTAGGATTGTAAGTCTAGTCTCAGAAAGAAGACTGTTTACCTATTCACTTTTTACAAATATAAGTCTTTATTGATGTCTTAAATTTTAGCACTTTTTAACTTATGACCTTCAAGACTTTTATTGATCTTATTCAAGGTGATGCTTCTTGCCTATTATACAAAGAAATCGTTACCATAATCATAGACTCTTACAATTGGATTTATTACTTATAGCACTAAGATCAGATGGATTTACAAGTGAATTCTATCAAACATTTAAAGATCAACTAATTCCAGTATTAAATAGTTTGGAATAATATGTAAAGAAAGGATCCTATCAAATTCCTTTTATGAAACAAATATGATACTGACACTTAAACCAGGAAAAATAAAAATGGAAAAAGAAAATTATAGACCAATTTCGTTAACGAAGATAGATACAAAGATCCTAAAAAAAAATAGTATTTAAAAGAATACAGCAATATATTACAAAGATTATACATTGTGATCAAGTGGGATTTATACGAAGAATGCAGGGATGGTTTAACATAAGGAAAACCATTAACATAATTGATTATGTCAGTAATAAAAGTTTCAAAAATCATATACTTGTATTAATAGATGTATGAAAAGACTTTGATAAAGTTCAACACTCATTTTTATTAAAAAAAAATAATTGAAAGTACTGGTATAAATGGATTTTTCCTTAAATTGATGAAAAAGCATTTATCTAAAACCATTAGCAAGCATTACTTGTAGTATGGATAAACTAAAAAGCAAGATCAGATGTGAAACGAGGATGCCCACTGTCACCAATGCTATCCAGTATCAATTTGGAAATATTAACAATAGATATAATAAAAAGAAATAGAAGGAACGAGAATAGGGGATGAGGTAATAAAATTGTTCCTTTATGCAGACAATATGATGATATACTTGGAAAATCTCAGAGACTAAACTAAAAAGTTAATTGAAATAATTTTAGCAAAGTAGTAGAATATAAAATAGATCTACATAAACCATCAGCATTTCTACATGTCATAAACAAAACTGCAAGAAGAGATAGTAAAAAAAAATACACCACTTAAAATAACTCTAGATGCTATAAAATAGCTGGGAGGATGTAATGTTAATGTGAGGTTAATGGGATGGGGGAGAGGAAGTTAAAGATCTTCCCTGCCCATTAATAGGCTTCAGACACCTTTTGTTAATTTCTAATGAGGCACTGGGTTATGAGGGTCATGCTCTCCAGCCTTGAAAAGAGTATATATAATATGAGGTGAGGTTTTGCTTTGGGGCTTATTTTTTGAAGTAAGGTTTGTGTGCCAGATGAGATTCTGGGAAGCTGTTTTAAGAAGCCCCTATGACTTAAAAAACCTAGATGTTGGTAGTTCTCTCTCTGGTAATGATGAATATATTGTCTATGGTCAGATAGTTGGAAGCTCTGGCTGTTGGTCCTGCTCGTATTTTCTCTGTTGATATATGTGTTTATTTAAGTAAATTATTGACCCCTCAAAAGTTGCTTTCCTTTTAGAAAAGCAGATCTAAGAACCTGTACAGCAGGCCCTCCTGTTTATACCAGGGTTCTTGTTGATAAAGAGTACACTTGCCAAAACAAACCCAGGAATTACATAAACAAAATTATTTTTTTAAAAAATGTTTTTATACAAATTAAATCATATTTAAATAATTGGAGAAATATTAATTGTTTGTGGGTAGGCAGAGTCAAAATTAATAAAAATGATAATTTTACCTAAACTAATGTATATATCTAATGCCATCCCAATTAAATTGCCATTTTTTTATTGAATAAAAAAATAAAATTTATTTGGAAAAACAAAAAATTAAAAATGTCAAAGTAAATAATGGAAAAAATGTAAAGAAGTAGGTTTAGTAGCACCAGATCTTAAATTTTATTATAAGGAAATAATTGTTAAAACTATTTGGTATTGGTTAAGAAATAGAAAGGAACAGAGTAAATATATACTTTGCAGCAGCAAATAAGCATAATAACTTCATATTTGGCAAATATAAAGACTTAAGATTTTGGGATAAGAATTCATTATTTGGTAAAAATTGTTGGAAAAACTGGAAATCAGGATGACAGAAACTGGGCATAGACCAATATCTTATACCATTTACCAAGACAAGGTCAAAATGCTTACATGAACTGCATATAAAGAGAGATTACACAACAAAATTAGAACACTGAATATATTACTTTTAAGACTTATGAGTAGGCAAACAAAATGAAAAAAATAAGATAGAGAGCAAAGTTAGATAAAAATGGATAATTTTAATTACTTTCAATTTTTAAAAATTTGTGCAAATAAAATAAATGTAACCAAGATCAGAAGGAAAGCAGAAAGTTGGTGGCAGAAGGAAGGAATTTATAGACAGTTTATCAGCTAAACGTCACATATTTAAAATAGATAAAGAACTTTGTTAAATAATGTGAGTCATTTCCTAATCGATAAATGGTCAGAGGATATGAACAGGCAGTTTTCCAATGAAAAAATCAAAATAATTAATAGTTATGTCAAAAATACTCTAAATTATTACTGATTAAAGAAATGCAAATTAAAACAACCTTGAGATATCATTTTATACCTATCAGATTGGCTAAAATGATCAAAGGAGAAAGAGACAATTGTTGGAAGGGAGGTTGAAAAATTGGAACACGAATTCATTGGTGGTGAAATTGTGAAGTGATCCAACCATTTTGGAGAACAATCTGGAGTTATTCCCAAAGAGTTATTAAACTATGTATACACTTCGACCCAGCAATACCCCTACTTGGTTTATTTTCAGAGATAATTAGGGAAAAATGAAAAGAACCTATTTGTTTTAAAAAATATTTATAGCACCTGTCTTCGTGGTGGTGAAGAACTGGAGCTTGCATTCTCCAAGTCAGTTGGAGAATGACTGGACAAGTTGTGGTAAGGGATCATAATGCAATGCTATTGTGCTATAAGAAATTATGGGCTCAGTGATTTTAGAAAAACATGGAAAGACTTGGATGAAATAATGAACACCAAAATGAGAAGAACCAAGAGAAGATTGTATACAGTAGCAGTGATGTTCTTTTAAGAATTATTTTGAACTAATAAAATTATCTTTACTATTATAAATACCCAAATTAACTACAAAGGACACATGACAAAAGATACTCTCTGCAGCCAGAGAAAGAAGTGATAAATAGAAGTATAGAGAGGATAATTTTACATATATATGTATACATGTGTATGAATGTGTGCATGTCTATGTATCTACGCATACATCCATACACACACACACACACACACACACACACACACACACACACACACACACACCCCTATTTGTGTCTAATGGTAGCCATCTCTAGAGTAAGGGTGGGGGAAAAGGGAAGGGAAAAAAAAGAAATTTACACGATAATTTTGTATATTTGAAAGGAATGGCAAGTTGTACATGGTAGATTTGCAGTTTCATGTGTAATCATCTTTTTTATTATACTGTTATGGAAATACTTGCTTTATTCCATAAATTAAAAGTAAAATTTAATAATGAAAAAAAAAAGAAAGAAAGAATTTGAATGGGTCTTAGAAGTAATTGAATCCAACCTCTCATCCCATAACAGAATCTTCCTTGCAACATCCTTGACAGAAAACTATCCATTCTCTGGTTGAATCGATCCACTCAGCTGTAACTCCATGGCATCATGTGATGATAACCTTTATTGTCAATGAAGTACATATCATGATTTACTCCTACACTAAGCAATCCTGAGCAATTATGATTCTCCAGTTAGTGTTACTTTTATCTCATATTCAATGATATTACCACTTCTGTCTATCACTTGTTAATGATAACCAAGGGCAGAACTGAAGGCTCTTAGGAATTGTTAACTCAGTAATCTTAGTTTTTACTAGTTCAATATGATATGACCTGAGAATTATTTGGCATACTGTAGCTATTTTTCTTGCAACTCATAGATCCTTTTCATTTATTTCTAGGTTTACAATCGTATTCCAGGTGGTTGTCATGCAAGATATCTAACCACTGAATAAATGGAGAATATTGTATTTTGTTTCTCTTATTTTATTCAACACACAACATTCTGGCATGTCACTCTTTGGTATGTGTCTTTAGTTATGTGCCCCTTCTTCCTCCTTTTTTCACAATTACATTTTTGTACAATGACAAATGAAATAATATATGTAAACCAATATCCAAGCTTCAAAATTTCTATATAAATATCAGTTCTTATTCTTATGGCCAGAAATTTATTTTTCAAACCTCTTATTCTTTTTTATCAAAAATTCTTTTTCACTAGGGTCTCATTTATTTTTCTCTGAAATTAAAAAAAAATTCCTAAAATATAATATCCATTTGGAACTATGTCAATTGTTCTTTTCTTTTACTATTATGAACTCCAACATGACCTAATCACTTTTCCTCCACACTTCCCTATCACCAACCAGTATTTCTATGTTGGTCAAAACGATGACCATAATCTCTGTCCCCCGTATTGTTTCTTCTACCTTTTCCGAGATTAAACTGTCAGCAGAACAAGTCAAGAGTTTTTCAAGCGCTGAATTTTAGATAGGAAAAGAAAACTTTCAGTAGATTTATGAATAGCTGAAAACCCCATCACTACTACATTCTATAAATTCCAACTAAAATCCTATCTTTTACAAGAAGTCTTTTTCAACTCCTCTTAATTCTAGTGCCTCCTCTTTTTAAATTATTTCCTATTTATCTTGTACATGGTTTGAATTGCATATATTTGTTTGCTTTTTGGCTGCCCCGTTAGATTGTGAGCACCTGGAGGGCAGGGACCATCTTTTGCTTATTTTTGTATTTCTAGGACTTAACATAGTGCCTGGTATGTAAGTACTTAATAAATGTTTATTGCCTCATTACCATTCTCTTTTTTGGGGTTTTGTAATCTCTATTAGGAACATATCCATAGACTTTTCCTAACTAAGTGGTTAGTAGTATACTCCCATACAACCATTGTTTCTTTCTTTCATAGTCTCGCTCCATTCATTCTCTAGTTCATGGATTTTGATTAAAGTATATATTTTTCTGACATGCAGAGTTTCTCTTGCATCCCCTTAGGTCTTAGAGATTCAGTGTAGTAAAGTGGAAATAGAACTGGATTTATAATCAAAGGACCTAGTTTCAAATTCCAGCTTTGCCACTTGATGTATATGACAAATGAGCAAGTAGTTTAACCTCTATATGACTCTGTGTCCTCTTCTGAAAATGAAAGAGTTGAACTTGACTGCCTCGGAGTTCTCTTCCAGCTCTAAATCTGTGATCTTCTAATCTGTCTCTTCTGAATAAAATATATCTTTTTGTTGTTATGTTCCTATCATAAGTCTGTGTGATTTCAAATCAGATTATGTTTAACTCCTGAAGGAAAAAATTCAAGCTCATTTTTCTATCCATAGTTTCATATTTGGTATATAAATAATTAAGGCTATACTTGGGAGTATTCCTGGTTTTCTTTCCTGTTATTTCCACCTTATAATACTGAGTCATAATTTTATAATTTTATCTTGGCATCTCCCATTCTCACTGGGAGAAAAACTAGAGTTTTCCATCATCTATAGGCTACTGCCACTATTCTGAAAGGTCTTGAACCTTTGAGAAGAACTTTATACCCGTTGTGTAAATCTGATTATACAGTTTCTCTCCCTTATTTTTTATCTTCTGTATCACTTTTCATTTGGTAACTTCATGACACCAGTTTGGAATCCTATTCTGTAGGTTCAAGTTCAGGTTTAATTTATTAGAGTGTTACAAAAAGTACTGTTGCTGTTCAGTCATTTTTCCGTCATGTCCAACTCTTTGTGGTGCCATTTGGGGTTTTCTTTACTGGAGTGGTTTGTCATTTCTTTCTCCAGCTTATTTTCAAGATGAGGAAACTGAGGCAAACAGCAACTCACCCAGAATCACACAGCTAGTAAGTATCTAAAGCTAGATTTGAACTCAGGAAGCAGAGTCTTTCAGACTCTAGTCAGAGAGAGCACTTTATCTACTGTACCACCTACCTGCCTCTCCTCCAGAAGTAATTATACTTTAATCAAATATACTGCTCAGTCATTCTAAACATCTGAGGTTTTACTGCAGGTTTAAAACATTACTTTAACCTTCCCCTATGCTGTTCAATATTTTCTAGAGTCATTGTGGAGTGTGACATAATCTCCTATTTTAGAATCCAGAGAATAAAAAGACTGCTTGTAAAGGATAGATCCAACAAAATGTGCTTACACATTGGACCATAAAGGGAAGGGACCTTAAAATTGCTTTAGTCTAACCTCCTCATTTTGCAAATAAGGCAGCTAAGAGGATAAGTGCCTAGACCAGTGTCCCACAGCTAGTCTGAGGCAAGATCATATATTTCGAGCCTGTAAAGACCCGAGAGGCCATCTTCTAACAGATGAGGAACTGAGACCCAGAGAGGTTAAATAATTTCCCAAGGTCAAATAGTTAAAAATAGAGCTAGAATTTGTACCCAGGTCTCTTGATTTGAAATCCTGTACTTTTCATTAAACCACATTGCCTCTGAGCAGAAAACAGATCTAGGGATGCTGTATGCATTCCACAGTCTTAGGGAAGGCTTAAATTTTACTAGGCTGTCACTTAGCCACCTTAAAGAACAGTGAATTTGCTTTATCAGATTGCATGCCATCTTGGGGAGGGTGAAGCAGAAGAAAGGGGAGAAAATTTAAAACTTAAAATCTTATACAAGTGAATGTTGAAAACTAAAAACAAATAAATAATAAAAAAAGAATAGTAAATTTGAATTACAAAATGTGCCAGTCTTTGTGAATCAGTCTCTATTAGAGTCTAAGATTTAATAAGGGGAGTTTAGTTTTGTCTTGAAATAGTTGTTAGTTTCAGATGACTAAAAAAAGTGTAGTTACATTTACAAAAATCTTAAGGTAGCAACTTATTTCTTTAATTTGAATAAATTTGTGTATCTTTCTTTTCCTTTTTGTTTTTTTCACTGCCGTCTAGGCTAGAAGCTGGCAGTTAATGAAAAGCTACCTTCTTGTGATTTCACTCTAACGGAGAGTGATTTCATTCTAATTTACAAGTCACAGTAGCAAGTTACCTCAGTTCCCCTTATTAATAACCTGAACTTCAACTGAAGAATAAAAAAGAAAAAAAAGTCCAAATTACATAAAATGCTGCTTCAGAGATTTTAACGTGATATTACATTTTTTTTCATTTATCTTAAAGTGGTTAGTAACCATTCTAAGATATTATGTGCCAAATTTTTTTTGTCTTGGTTGATATAGGAACAGGTTTTTTTTTTTTTATGAAAAAGTAAGAAAATTAGAAGAAAATAACTGAAAAAGCTTGTGATTTGGGGCATTTCAATAAATTGTGGGAGCTAAAGAGGGAATATGCTCAAATTTTATCTAACCATATGGTATAAAAAAGAATAAGCACATGGGGATTGGGACTGAATGAATTTCAACAAAATCAAAGACCAGACTTATCTGGTTTGTTCTCAAGAGATACCTTTTAAATTTGGTGACATTACTTTAAGATCTACTGAAAGGAGGTAAAATACAGAGATTCAGAAGACACAGAAATATTCATTTATTTACCTGTATCTATCCTGTACAAAGAACTGTGTTAGGGGCTGAGAGATACAAAGTTTAGATAAGACATGGTCCCTGACCTCATGGATCTTATAATCTAGTAGGGGGATAAGTCACACACAAAAAGAATTACAATATACAATATTACATGATAATGCATTATAGAATTACTAAGTAAAGAGCCATATGAGTACGAGGGTGAAAGTAATTATTGATCATGGGGATCAGGAAAGGCTCTGTGGAAAAAAGTGAAATTTGGGGTATCCTTTTAAGGATATTGAGACATTCAACAATTAAAAGAGGAGGAGGAGGGGTGACATCAAAGGCAAAGGGAGCAGTATAAGGAAAAGGTGTGAATATGAGAATGTGTAGGATGTGAATGAATGAAAAAATGAAAAAGTATTTACTAAGCACTTACTATGTGTCCAATTCCATGCTAAGTGCTGGAGATACAAATCGAAAGTGAGTTAGTCTCTGCTCTCAAATAGCTCACATTCTAATAAGACAAAGGATACTCAAGTTTGGACAGCAAGTATAATTTAGGGATGGAGAGCAGAACAAGTGGAGGAAAATAGCAGGTAAAAGAGTCATGCCATTCTATGGAGTACCTGGAAGAATAGAAAAGGATTTGTATTTTTCTTAGTAGACGATAGGGAAACAGTGAAGTTTTTTTGAACAAAGCAATGATTTGATCAAAGCTATGTATAAAAAATCTAGCAGCCTAATAAAAGTTAGAAAAGGAAGTGAGGTAGAATGATCTGGTTATTGCAATAGTCCAGGAGAATGATAAGAATGACTACAACAGAGACCTGAGAGTCAGAAGTGAGAGCAAGAGATGCTGTGGAGATGGTTTGGCTGGACTTAGTGAGCGATTAAATATGAAAAATAAGAATCAAAGATAACAGTGGTTTCCTTACTCATTCTATGGAGAAGTAAATAGATGTGTCACAAACAGAAAGGCAGTACTGTAGTGAGAAGCACTAGATTGAGAATCACAGAACCAGGGTTTGGGTTCCCACTCTTTTACTTGTACGATCTTGGACAAATTACTTACCTCTCTGGTCCTCTGTTTCTTCATCTATAGAATAAAAGATGAATTCTTAGATTCCCCTTGCTCTTTCTATCTGTGTTTCTGATGAATTTTTAGAGTGGTAATAAGTTTAGTTCACATGTGTGGAATTTGAGACACTGATGGGCCAACCGTTTTGGAGATGTCCTAGAGTCAGTTAAAGATGAAAGCCTGCAGCTTACAAGAAATGTCAAGGGGGAGGAGAGATTTAAGATCATCTAGATAAGAATAATCACTGAAACCATCGAAGTGATTAAGCTTGCAAAGGGAGCAGAGAGAAAAGAAAAGGGACCCAGGAGAGACTCTAGGGGAACCCCTTAAGGCGTTACAAAGAAATCAAGGGATCAGGAAAGGAGAAAGTGAAGCAACAGTTAAAGAGAGAGCGGGAGAACCAGGAGAGCATGGTAATTTTGAAGCCAAAAGAGGAGTGATTACGTAGCGGCATAGAGTGGTAGAGAGTATCAGTATCTGGAAAGGAAAAAGAGGTTAAGGACGGCCATCAGATTTGACAATTAGAAGTTATTCGTGACACTGAGAGAGAAGTTTCAGTAGAGTGATGAGGATGGAAGTTAGTCAATACACATTTATTAAGTGCTGGTTATGCCCCTTGGCACTCACTGTGCTAACCCAACAATTTTGAAAGACAAAGCACTGCCGTAAAATTGGTACACTGCCTAAATAGATCTGAATCGAGATTACTGCATACAGCAAAACATAGAGAGTCAGCATATAGGAATTCATCATAATGTATTTAAAAATATGGAGAATTAACTTGACGTGTCCTCCTATAGAACTCAAAGGACAGTAATGAAATTCTTCCAAGAACAAACAAAATGTGTTACTTGACTCTTGGTATTTTATGAGGGCATTAGAGAAATACAAACACTTGATATAGAAATTTCCCTTTCTTCTGATCTTGCAGTATCATTAAAGTCAAAGTGGAGGGCTGTTCCCTTACTGCATATGATATCTGCCTTGAACTTTGGATTGAGGTAATTAACCAAACCCCAACAGATAAATGACCAAAGATATGAAGAGATAGATCTGTAAGAAGTTCAAGCTATGAACAGTCACATGAAAACAATGTTTCAAATCACTAATAATGAGAGAAATGCACTTTGTAACACACACACACCAGATAGGCCAAGATAAAAAATTTTATACAAATGTTGGAGGGTCAGTGGGAGGGCAGGTACGCTAATACATTACTGATGGAGCTGTGAGTTGACGCAGCCATTCTGGAAAGCAGTTTGGAACCATACCCCAAAAGTAATTAAACTGTGCATATCCATTGACTGAGCATTACCACTATTAAACATACACTCCAAAGGGAACAAAGAAAGAAGAAAATGGTTTATGTGTATAAAAATATTTATAGTGATACTTTTTGCTATGGCAAAAAAGTGGAAACTGAAAGTGTATCCATCAGTTAGGGAATGACTGAACAGATGATGGTAAATGAATTTAATGTAATATTTTTCCATGCAAGAAATAATAGATGGGACAGATTCAGAAAAGTATGGGGAGATCCGTGGATTAATGCAGAATGAAATTAGCGGGATCAGAACAATTTATATGAGTAACAAGTAACATTCTTTGAAAGAATAAAGAATTCTTATCAGTGCAATGATTGATAAAGCGTGTTTTCGACCGCCTGATGAGAGGTGGTGAATTAGATGCAGTAGTCTGCAATATACATTTTCAGACATGACCAATATACAGATTCGTTTTACTTGACCATGCTTATTTATTACAAAGAAGATTTTGTTATTTTTTAATGAGAGAAGAGACTAGTAATAGGGAAAGAAAGTCATTACAGAATTTTTTTAAATACACATAAGAATATAAAGGAAGATTCAGAAGAAGATACAGAAAAGGAAGGAGATCTTTGAAACTGACATGTTGAATGTTTTATATTTGTTTTAATGTAGCCGTATATAATAGAAATTTGTGGTTTGAGCAAAATTTTCCCTTTGTGTCATTCTGTGTTGCTAGGCACAGAACCAAAAAAAATGTTTTTAAGTAGAAATTCTCCCCTCTTTCACCTAGAATCTCTCTCTCTCTCTCTCTCTCTCTCTCTCTCTCTCTCTCTCTCTCTCTCTCTTTCCCCCCCCCAATATCTCCACTTCTGTATATTAATTCCTGGTTTCCTTCAAGACTCAGCTCAAATTTCACCTTCTGCAGAAAACCTTTAGACCACCCCAACTCCCAGTGCCAATACATTTCCTCTGAGACTACTTCAATCTACTCTGTAGATTTCTTGTGAGTATATCTACTATGTACAAGTCCCCATTGTAATATGAATTTCTTTAAGGTGGGGCAATGTTTTTGCCTTTTTTTAAAACCCTTTGTTTAGCACAGTGCCTGGCTTGAAGTTGATTGTTTCAATGACTTTAGAATGAAGCAGGAAGAGTGAGTCAGGAACATGTTTTTGAAAGCATCACATCGTAAAGTGTGATTAACTTTCCTGAATTTAATTCAGAGTCAGTTTTCTGGAAATTCAGCTATTATTTCATAAGGTAAAGTATTTCTAGAAAATTATCCATTTACCAACCTGAGAATTAAACAATCAACAAGCATTTATTAATCACCCCCTTTGAATTAGCACTGTGCAAGGTGCTGGGGATATAAGGACCAAAAAAGAAACAATCTCTGCCCTTCAGTGACTTTGATTCTATTTGGAGAAACATGTACACATATCAGCATCTACAAGATATATACAAAACAAAGATAAGGTAAGTGGGCAGGGCCAGGTACTGGAGTTGAAGGTTTAGGATCAGCGCAGGTCTTAGCAGAAAGTGGCACTTGGGAAGTGTTTGGAAGTAAGCAAAGGACACCCAGGTAAGGAGGCATGTTTTTTTAGACCGAAACAACAAACTGCACTAGGAGTCTAAAATGATTAGATTTGGGGGATGAGGGGTTCTTCATGTTTTTAGTAAGTAAATAAAAATATAGGAGATCATTAAGTTTTTATTTCCCACCCCCCCCCACCCAAAACCCTCCAAAATCCTACTTTTCTTCAGTTGGATGCAGTGTTGTAAAATGGAAAAGAGCATGCTGGATTTGGAGTTAGAGGACATGGGTTTAAGTGCTAAGTCTGCTGCTTACACCCCATGTGACCTTGGACATGATTTCACTTATCTGGGCCTCAGTTTTCCCAAGTCTACAATAAGAGGGTTGTACTAAATAATTCCTATAGATCTTTTCACTCTAAACCTCTGTTCCTTTGATCCTATCTGTGAATTTTGGAAAGACATTTAACTTCTTAGGCCCTAATATCCTTGTCCGTAAAGCAGGGGAATTGTAGTAGAGGATCTCTAAGTCAGTGATTTTAAGTTAGGCGGGATGTTACACATTAGTCCTGAGACTATCATTGCATAGCTTAGGGTAGTTAATCAGGGAAGAACTCTGGATCTGTCAGTGGAGCAGACACCACTACCTGTTATCTGAATCTGTGACCATATTTTATAGTGGAAAGAGTAGAATTGAAAGACCCAAGTCTGAGTCCCAACTCAAATTTTATTAACTATGTGACTATGGGCAAGTTACTAAGCTTCCCTGAGCCTGTGTCTTCTCATCTGTAAAGTGAGAATGATACTAGCAGCTATTTGCCTCAAAGGATTTCTATGAGGAAAGTGTTTTGTAAACCTTAAAGAAAAATTATTAATGAAGTAAACCTTTAAACCGAGGAAAAGCATGCTGTCATGAGGAGAAAGCTGGTTTCCAGATCAGAGAATCAAGGCCTCCCTCTGACATATCTTGGCTGCATGACCCTGGGAGAGTCATTTCTCTCTCAGTGACCAAATCAATTTTCTAAAACTATGAGAATAGTTATTGATCCTCATTGGTAAAGGGAGTTCCCTCACTAGGAAATCCCTATAATGATGAAATACCAAGCATAGGCAATCAAAAAAACATAAGAAAAACCCCATTAAACTTAAAGTGCTATATAAATGTGAGGTTTTGGTATTACATTTAAAAAGGATCTTTTGTGTATTACTATATATATTACATATTTAGTGAAGACCTTTTGCATGTTACCACATGTACCATTTTTTTTCCTGATATCTATCACAATACTTTCTAAGGAAATAACAACACCCCTAGTACTTCATTGAGCTTTCCATTTGGTTAGTACCCACACTCTCCTTGTTGACTCCAAGCGCAGAAAATAGCTATTTGCTATGCCTTCTGTGCAGGTTTGGCACCTGAAATAAAAAGAGAAAGCCTCTTTTGATCTAAATAAATTATTCCATTTCCTTTGAAACAAGGAGTTAAGCTGAGGGTGGAATTATTGAATCCATGACCTTATTTCCTTAGCACTTTAGGGTCACTAAATGAGGGAAAGAGGTGACAGAATTGCACAGAAAAACATCCTCCTTAGACCTCTTACCGCTCAGGATAACCTCTTTTAACCCGTTTTCTATTGAGCCCATAGCTCCCTTTCTGGGACTCAGCTGCTGACTGATAATTAGCCTTAATAAGAGAACAGGAGTTTCCTGAGGCAATCTAGGCAACATCCCATTTACTGGCAGCTGGGTCTCTGCTGATTGTCAGATAGCCGGCTTTTAACCCTGAGTTTGCCATCTATCACAAAGGATTCAGACAGGTGTTTACAACATGTTGGTAGCATTTTATTTTACTTTTCAGGCATCTAAATTGGTTTCTTAAACATCGAGGTCAACTTAATGTGGGCCTTCTACTTGTGTTTGCTAACTTTTAATGAAGAGAAATCAATCAGTCAATAAGCAAAATAGTTTGGTGCTATCTGGGAGGAGATATAACTGCTATTATAGGCATATCAATTCTATTGTTCTATGCCTAGTTTTAAGAGTTGGTCATTCCCCTCCAGAGCTACACTTGTCCGTGACAATTTCATTCTATTTATCTTGACCACTTCTCCAAGTTAAGAATAAAAAACAAGAGAGGAGATCCTCTGGCTTTGGCCATTGCTGGTAGCATTCACATTTTACACAACATAATTTGCAAATTGATTGTCTTACCTCCCTAGCCAAAGGTTACCTCTTTGATGTAATCAACATCTCAGAATTTCCAGGAGAGGAAACTCTCTCTACCAATGCAGGTTAGCACCTCCTTTGTAACTTAGGGTTTTAAGAAGTTTGTCTGGGACACTATGAGAGGTTATCTAGGATCAAATGGCCAGAACAGAAGCAGAAACTGAACCCAAGTCTTCCTGACTCTGAGGCTGACTCATATTTTATGGTATCTAATTCCATATGTTAAGAAACATTTGGATATGAATTGATTCTTCCTTCACTGACACAGATCACAACCTCTTTGTTGTTGTGGTTAAAAAATTCTTTTCTGAGGAGTAAGTCTGGTGATGAGTCTTCTCAAGTAGGCTGGTCCTCACATGAGAGAAAGATGATTATATAACTAGGTTCGTACTCAAAATCTTCCCAGGGGTAGTATTTCACTAACAAAGTCTTTGAGAACCTACCACTACCATGAAGCAAAAGAGTAGGACTTTCAGTGAAGGTATGATAGCTAATAATAAGCCAACAGGCCAATTCTCCCCAAACAATCTATGTTGTTTTATTACTCAATAAAATGTCACCATTTGACACCAGTGTCTTTGTATTCACTTTTAATCAACAGCAACTGTAAATATAACCTTTGCCACACCCAGTATGTGTAGCAAGCCAGAACCAAAGATGAGAAGTACGCTAGAGTATGCTATCATTTTGATTTCATAAATATAGTCATTGTCAGGGCCTTTTTTTTTTAAGTCCCTAAGAAGTCTCAGAGAGATTAAGTGACTTGCTTAAGGTCATATAAGTAGTGGAGCCAGGATTCTCTGACATTAAGTCCTGTGATCATTTATGCCACATTACTATGTATGTACAGATACATTTTAAAATTCTATGTTATGGTGTGCTATATTACATACATATATAAACACACATGTATACACTTATTTCACATATGTGCCCTGTGCTGCATAGATATGTATATGCACATGTGTGTGCTTACATGTGTACATGTGTATCCTGGTGTCATTTTCACTATATACAAGCTCCCAGAGGACAGTGATCATCATTCAACTGCAAAACATTTAAGTGCCTACTGCATATAAAACACTGCAGTAGGACTTAGAAAGATAGAAATTTTAAATGAGTCCCTGACCCCCACAATCTATAGGGGGATAAGACAAAATGACCAGTACTATGATGCATAATATAAGTGAATTAGAGAGTCACAAAACAAAATGTTATATGGAGTCCTAGGCAGAGGGCCACATCTAACTACCTACTTTGCTTTATATGTCATAAAGACAGGGAATATATATTGTGGATACTTAATGAACGTTCACATACCTAGTATAGTTAGTTGTAGCATTCAAAAAATATTTTTTGATGATGACATACCTTAAAAAGAATAGACCTGGCCAATGGCCAGCATGACTTTGTAAAGAGCATATTCTGTCAGATTAACTTTGCCACCTAGATCTGACCAAGAGATAAATCTGGTATACCCAGATGGAGCAATAAGTTGGCTGTTTTTTACCTTAACAAGACAACTGATTTTATGTCATACAACATACTTATCAACAGTTGGGTAATATATTGCCTGGAATAGTGAACTGAGAAAATGGTTATCCATGGAGCAGTGCTAACCTATTATGATACATCATTTAGTCATTTGTCTTGAACTTGCAACCAGAATTATTTAGTATTTGGTTTAGTTTTATTGTTTTCATTTTATTAATTCTTGGATAGAAAAAGAGATTGAATATTGATTATTGTTCTACTAGCCTCAACTTCTATTAATTTTTAGAATTATTGATGTAACTATATGTAATATTGTATTTTTTCACATTTATATGTCTCTGTTAGAAATATAGATTCATATTTCTACATAGTTATTTACGTATATGGGTATGTGAAATGGAAATGATCCTGGGTTCTTGAAGGCCACGTCAGTTGATTACACATTCTGGCAGATCTTACCAAGCTGGAAAGGTTTCAAGGATACTTGTCAACAGACTCAAATTATAAATAACATAATATAGTGAAAAGAGTGCTAAATAGCTAGGTAGTACAGAAGATAGAATATTGGAGCTGGAGGCAGGAGGATCTGAATTCAAATCCTGCCTCAAGTACTTATTATCTGTGTGACTCTGGTTAAGTCACTTAGTGGCTGCCTGGCTCAGTTTCCCCATTTGTAAAATGGGGACATTAATAGCACCAGAGTATTGTGAGAATCAAATGAAATAATATTAGTAAAACATTTTCCATACCTTAAAGCACCATATAAATGATAGCCATATTATTATTATGGAGAATTATTATGTAGTCATTTCGGTTGCGTATGACTCTTCATGACCTCATTTGGGGTTTTCTTGCCAAAGATACTGGAGTGGTTTGCCATTTCCTTCTCTAGCTCATTTTTTTTTGATTAGGAAACTAATGACTTGCTCAGGGTCACACAACTAGTAAGTGTCTGAGTTCAGATTTGAACTCAGGAAGATGAATCTTCCTGACTTCAGACTCAGCATTCTATCTCCTTAGCCACCCTCACTGGCCCATAGTAGGTAC
The DNA here is from genome assembly GCA_028658325.1 of Potorous gilbertii. Taxonomy (NCBI): domain Eukaryota; kingdom Metazoa; phylum Chordata; class Mammalia; order Diprotodontia; family Potoroidae; genus Potorous; species Potorous gilbertii. The sequence goes on from CM053770.1 coordinate 564,602,620, forward strand.
TTAATAAATGGTTACTGATTGATCAAGTCTTGAATTAAGCAACTAAATATATTCTATATAAAATGAGTCTTTGACTCCAGGCGTGGTACTCTGTCCCCTTAACTGCCCCCATTATGTAGAGACTTGGGGTCAATTTATATTTATAACATTTACTAATTTATTAATTTAACAACACTTTTTATAATTTTATAACTTTGGAAAACTTTTAATACAGAATGTCTTCTTTTTTCTTTAATCACTTTTTCTATATGATTTGGCATCATCACATTCACAAGATTTTGACACTATCTCTTAGTCTTCATCAGGAAGTCATACTTCTAACATATTGGATAATAAGCATACTCTTCATAAATATTTTTCCAAATCTAGCCTTAATTTGACCCATACATTTTCAATGGGATTTAAATCAGGTGAGTTCCCAGGCCATTAAAGCCCATTTATTTCCATCTCTTGGACAGATATTTTAACTCCATTCCATTCTTAAAAACCCAACAAAAGGAGCAATGAAACATGAAATGGCACAAAACCCAGTACTCAACAGATACAGAACTAGCTTAAACCATCTCCACCCAGTTTCACCTCATCCAGGTCAAATGTCCTGTCAGCCTAGTGTGAGTAGAAGGGCACACATTTCTTAACAATGCTGTCACAAAAATGAAAGCACATCAAAAGTGTTTTTGTCCTCCCCATGTGTACTAATTACATGACTGTGGCCTAGACACTTAGAATCATAGATTTAGAGCTAAAAGAGATCTTAAATCATCTAGTACAAGCCTCTCATCTTAGAATGGAGAAAACTGAGTCATAGCAAGGTTAAGTGTCTATGTGTCTGTTCCTCAATTTGCTCATCTGCAAAATAGGGATAAAAATCCTGTAGGACTTGCCTCATGAGGTTTTCTTCAGGATCAAATGAGATAATTACGTAAAATTCACCATAAACATGACCAGCTATTATTATTCACATCATAAGGTTGATCCCAGAAAAATGAATTTTGTAGCCATATCAACTCTCAAGGAACATCTGTTAAGGTGTAGAAAAGTTATGGTCTGAACCTATTATTAACACAGATGGAATATTAGAACCTAGAAGTATCCAAGTTCTAAATAGTTCTAGTTAAATAAAATGGTGGTATAAAAATTGTTGGGGAGCCTGGTTCTCCCACATATAAGCCAGCAAAGATCTAAGAAGGGTACCACATCAAGAAATTCAAAGAGAAAGAATAGTAAGCTCCTTCTAGTTTACTGCCTCAGGACTATACAACAAAACCCTGAGAAGCTTGTTAGTACTGGAAAAGCCACCTCAAGCATAGGCAAATAAGCCAGAAGCTTGCCATCACTTGGGCCAGAGACATTTGAGAGAAATACGAACCCTGAATCATCATTCCTAATGGGCAGAAAGTCTGTAGTTCCCAGATGGAAAAGTGTCAGTGGGGTCAGAAAACCAAAGCACAATAACTTAAGAAACTCTAGAGGCCCTTGAAGACTACAGTTCCATCAAACTGGATAATCCATGGAGACCAGAAAGTTTCTAGTGCTCTAAGATTAGACATTCAAGAGAGAAATAAATCAGTAGTAAAGACTGAAGAAACTGAAGTCAACTTCAAAAAGAGCCTGACCACTCAATTCAAGAATGCAGAAAGGGTCAGAATCTGGTTGTGGTGCAAAGTCCCAGATCAGGAAATGTGACCACAAATATGAACAAATAGAAGGTATTAAACACTGTGAAGAAATATCATGAGTTAAGAGATTCCTAAGAAGTAAACTAAAGGAAAAAAGTAACTCTTCAACAACTACTAAAAGAACCTCAGTGAAAAAAAAACAAACAACTTGATTACAGAGACTATAAGTGTACCTAGAAAAAATTAAGCAAGAGAAAAAAAGAGAATTTATAAATGAAAGACTGAACTCTGGAGGAGAAAAACGGAAGGAGAATAAATAGCTTAGAGATGATAAAAAAAACCACACAAGTGTCAGACTTTCTGAAAATTAGAATAGCTTAAACAGAAGTCAATGACTCTATGAAATTAAAAAAATTAGAATGAAATAAAAAATTTTAAAAATGTAAAATATGTCTTATTTAATAAGAGATCATTTAAGATGTATCCTACTACCTGATAATTATTTCCAAACAAAAAACCATATTTCAAAGTCCTAAAAGAAAATTTCTCACATCTATTAGGATCATAAGGCAGAGGGAAAATAGAAATATAGAAAATAGAAAGAAAATCCATCAGTCACATTCAGAAAAATAGTTTTAGGTTTTCAAGCTAAAGTTGAAGATATCCAGGAATGTCATAGTCAAAACCCAGACTTCACTGGTTAAAAAAAAGAAAATGCTGCAAGTAGCCAGAAAAAAGAGTTCAAGCACCAAGGAACCATAGTCAGAATCACATAAGACTGTGTTGCAACTGCCAAAAGAGAAAGAAAATCTAGGAATATAATATTCCAAAAAGGTAAAATAAAAGGAATTTTAAAAGAATAATTTGCCATGAAAAACTATCATCTTCTAGGGTAAAACTGGACATCAAAAACAATAAAATAGTTGACATTTTTATTTATGTTTTTTCCTTTAAATTTAATTTAAATTAAAAAAACTTTCTCTCCCTCTGCATTAGAAAAAAGAAAAACAAAACCTTTGTAACAAATAGGGATAATCAAACAAAATTAATTCCAATACTCTCTGTATCATATGTGTATATATGTGTGTGTATGAGTGTGTGTGTAGGTATATAGTCTCATTCAGCTCTCTGAATCCATCATTTCTTTTTCAAAAAGGAGATGTCAAACATTATTAGCTGTCCTCTGAAATCATAGTTGTTCATTGCATTGGTCCGAGTTCTTAGGTCATTTAATATTGTTGAATTGAAACAATTAAAATGAGGTACCAGAACAGAACTTATTACATTTCAGGCAAATTCAAAAAAGGAAAAGTAGCAACCATGACCTCTGATAAGCCAACAGTAAAACTAAACATGTTTCAAAAAAAGAGGTAAGTGAGGGATAATATCAGTACTTAATACATGTGCTCTAAATGTTCCACAGTATCTAAGTAGTTAAAGGGAAAGTTCCTCAAATTATGGGGAAGAATAGTGATTAGGCAACTCAATGTATCCTTTTCAAGACTAGACAACCCTATTAAAGAGAAAAATAGAAGTCAAACATTCTAAAGGAATTCTAGAAAAATTAAATGCCAGATCTATGGCAATTTTTGATTGGAATAAAAATGAACATTCATACTTCACAGCCGTGAATGGCAGTTTTACAAATATTGACCATGTGCCAGGGCATAAAAACCTCAAAAAAGAATTTCAGAAAACAGAAAAAATTAGACCTATTCTTTATAGAATGAAATATAATAGGCATATTTAATAAAGGTCTATTGAAGAAAGTATTAAAAATGAAATGGAGACTGAATAATTTAATCTTAAAGAATTGATGAGTCAAAGAACAAATCATAGATATAATAGATAATGTCCTTAAAAAAGTAACAATAAAAAACAGCTTAAACTTTTTAGGATACAGTTAAAGCAGTTCTTAACCTGGGGTCCATGAAGTTAAAAAATATTTTGGTAACTATTTCAATATAATTGCATTTCTTTGTCATTCAATAAGTTTTATTTTATGTATTTATAATATTCTGAGAAGGGTTCCACAAACTTTACTACACCACCAAAAAAGGGTACATGCCACAAAACTCTCAGAATTCCTGCTCTAAATATTTTCATCAACAAAATAAAGAATAGATTGATGAATTAGGCATGAAACTAATAAACTAGAAAAGTAGAGGGAGAAAACCTCAGCCAAATGCAAAAAATATGATGTCTGAAAATCAAAAATGAAATTGATAGCAAAAAGTGACTTGATAAATACAATTTTAAGCTGTTTTTAAATAAATGTATTAAAGTGGCAAACTTGTAGGCTAACCCAATTTAGAAAGAGAATGGGAAATGAAATTGTCATTATAAATAAAAAAAAATTTAAAACAAATGAAGAGCAAATAAAGGAAATTATTTAAAATATTTATATTTTTATATATTATATTATATATATATATATCATATATTTTATATTATATGCCAACACAACTTACAATTTTAATGAAATTGATGAATAGATTAGAAAAAATGGAATATAGATCAAAAACAGAAATTAAACAGAATAATAATTGAGAAATTAAAAACCTAACATCAGAAATAGAAACTGACAAGATAGAAACAAACTCTCAAAGAAAAAAAACTTAGGACCACATAGATTTATAAGTGAATTTTACCCAACATTCAAGGAAAAATTAATTCCAATATTGCACAAAGTATTTACAAAATTAAAATAAAAAAGGATTTCTTCTGGATAAGAATCATTTTCTTAGTGAAAAGATCTTAGTGACAGTCTAGTTTTGTTATCAGTCAGTTGGCTATACCATGTGGTCAGTCACTCAGTTTGAAATTACTCCTTCTGTTCTGCCAGAAAATGTTTTTTGCTTTCATACGGTATAGTGGATAGAATACTAAACACTTACTAGCTGTGTAGCCTAGGACAAGTCACTTAACCTCTTCCAGAATCTCCCAAGCTCTATTTATTAAATTTGTAAAATGGGGATGAGTCCCTCACTCACAAGGTTGTGGAATCAAATATGATAATTACTGTAAAGCTCTTAATAAACCTTTAAGGACTACATAGGTGTTATCTGTTATTACATGCTCCTTCTCATGTTGGGTGGCCTGCATTCCTACGTGGCTCAGTGATGTGGTGAAGAAGAAAGACACACGGGCAGGCGGAAGAAGATAGGCCAACTCCATTTATTGATCCAAGGGTCAGGTATTTATAGACAGAAACTGCAAGTCTACAAGACATATGGCTCATCTCCTGAACAGGCGATTTGGCCAGTCTTATTGTCTTAAAGACTGTTAGCCTAGAGGGCATCTATTTTACATATCCCTTGTATTCTGTAGTTCTCTTGTCTATCTCATGGAGACAGCAACATCTGGGGGCATGGTGAGCCATTCTGGATGATAATGAGCACAGTCTCAAAGAACAGTTTCCCTGAAGGTCTATCCTCAACTTGTCAACCACACTCCATCCTGGCCCTCAACACCTTCTAGGATCTTTTCTCTGTCTGAGTCATCCAACTTCATTCCAGCTAGACTGTAGTTATTTATGTGGACACAAATATTTGAGATATGTGATTGATTTTGGAAGATAAATAATATGTGTTCAGTGTTGTTGCTATTTACACATTTAGGAGTCACAGTGTACATCAACCGTTACATGGAACATTCTAAGGTTTAAGAACCCTTCTTCCCTTCTTTCCTCACAGCCATTTACCAGTATGTGACTTGGAGAACTAAATTCATCCATAATTTTCACAATACTAACAGGATGGCTCAGCCTAAAAATAATCACAAGTTTTTTCTGATTCTTTCCTTTTATTTATCTGAATCTTGGTTAGAAGTATTGATTCAATTTAAAAATTGAATTTTCTGAAAAAAATAATATACTATGATTGTAGTTGTTTTTTTTAAGAAAGAGACATTTCTACTTTGTTTTGATAATACAAAATCACAAATTACTTAACATGCATATATAATCCAAGAGAAAAATAGTTTGTGGCTTGATCAACTTTGGGAGTTCTTTCTGTCAGTATATATCTCAACTACAGGACTTTGCTTCTGAGGCACATAGATATTATAGTCATATGATCATAGTTTTAGAACTGAAATGGACCTCAGAGGCAGTCTAGTTGGTTCTTCATACTTTACAGATGAGGAAACTGAGGCCTTAGGAGAGTAGATGATGGGCCCAAGGCCATATAACTAGTAAAAGTCAAAGACAGGACTTGAATCTAGGGCTTTCCAACTCCAAGACTACTAATTACTACTACTAGATTGCATATAACAAATGTGTTACAGGATTAAATCATTCAGTCAAATGGATACTTGTTAACTGAACTATTGTAGTTACTTCCAAATTTTCCTTTCACTCATTTTCTAGGGTACTATTTTTGGCTCTGGTTCCTAAAATAACCAGATCTCAAAATATTCAGGAGAAAATTCTTGTTCTTTGGTCTAGCAATACCACTACTAGGTCTATATTCCAAAGAGTTTTTTAAAAGAAGGGGAGAGGAGGATCTATTTGTACAAAAATATTTATAGCAGCTCTTTTTCTGATAGCTAAGGATTGGAAATTGGGAGGATCAATTAAGGAAAGACCGAATGAATTGTGGTACGTAATTGAAATGGATGCTATAAGAAATGAAAAGCAGGATGATTAAAAAAAAAAAGCCTGGAAAGACTTACATGAACTGATGCTGAGTGAAGCGAACAGAACCTGAAGATAGTTGTACACAGTAGCAAAATACTATATGATGAACTGTTAATGACTTGGCTATTCTCAATAATATGATAATCCAAGACAATCCCAAAAGACTCATAGTGAAAAATGCTATCGGCCTCCAGAGAAAGAACTGATGTTGTCTGAACACAGACTGAACTATACTATTTTTCACTTTCTTTTTTTTTTTTTTTGGTTTGAATCTTCTTGTACAAAATGACTAATGTGGAAATATTTTACATGATTTATATTTATTACCTACATCAGATTGCTTACCATCTTAGGGAGGGAGAAGTGGGGAAGGAAAGGAGGAAAGGATTGAATTTGGGACTCAAATTTTTTAAAAAAAGAATGTTAAAAATTGTTTTACATGTAATTGAATTAAAAATGAAACATTATTTTAAAAAAAAAAGCATTTTCTTTTTCTTGGTAAATAGCATTGGAAGGTAAATACCGTGGAATTTCCTTACAGTTTTTGTATTGGGGATAGGACTAAAGGATATCAAACATGCTATGGGATCTTGTCAGATATTCAATGCAATGATAGGGACTGACTAAGGATTTCACTGGAATAGAGAATTCCCAGATGAAAAAACTCCTATCAGTGAAAGCCCATACCTTCCCTACAATTTATTTAATCTTAGACAGTTGACCATAGTGTAACTGAGAGATCAAATGATTGCCCAGGCTTACAAAGCCAGTATGTCTCTGTGGTTGCACTTGACCTCAGGGTTTCCTGGTTCCAAGGGCAGCTCTGTACACTCTATCATGCTTCATCTCATCGGATTTCTATTGTGGATGATTGTTGTAATTAGAGAGACAAATTTGATTTGGTCAATCAAATAATTGGATCTGTATAATGAAGTCGGTTGAATAGGCTCCTAGTATGTATTTGTTTTTTAGGTGGGGACCTTCCCATTCTCACATTCTTGTTTAAAAGCCTCTCACACACAACCATCTCAAGCTAATTTGGGAGTCTATTTTACCTCTCTTGGTTGTTAAATATTCATTCTAACAAATTTCCAAAGTCTTGTAGCAGAACCTGCCAAATACACACTCTTGGATCACTTCTCAATAAATGTCCCTGTTTCCTTCTCCAAATGCCCATCTATGGTGCCTTAAAAATGGACAGACACTCCCTTATACAAGCAGACAAGCAAACTCGTTCTCTTGATGCCAAATTAGCCCATGATCCCTTAGGGCAATCCACTTGAAGGGAGAAGAGGGGAGATCCCAAGACACACCTCAAGGCCAGTGCTGGTGAGACCACGGGAAAAAGTTTATGTGGCAGAGGAAATCAACTGAGGTTGCAATAAAGCAGTCAATTTAGTAGTTTTCTATTTGAAATAATCAATCTCACTAAATATATGCTAAACTCAGTTGTTTCTAGGTTACAGAAAGTGCAAGTGATGTTACCATCATTTAAATTTCAGTACCCTGGGACAAATTCCCAATTGTCGCAATCTACATAGTTACAGTTTTGTGTCTCCTCTGTTCTACCTGTCCCACAAAGCTGCTGACACTTGAGAAGAATTAAGACTTCAAATATGAAATTTAAAAAACTCTTCACCATACCTTCACTATGATTGTAGTTACCAGGAGAACCCTGAACAAGTAGGATCTCTGCTCACACAGCCAGGTTTCCTCCCTTCTGATTGCCTCTTTGTATTGTCTTCACTGCGGGACAATTAGCAGAGAGGATGAATCTGCTGCCCAGTTAGCTGCAGGGAAACCTGCTGCCATCACGCTATTAAACAAAATCAGCAGTTTGCTAGTCCTTAACTTCTGGTGTCTGTTCAGCTGAGTCAGGGTCATATTATTCTCCAGCCATTTTAGAAATGCACAGAGTTCAATCAAACAGTCTGAACTACTGTTGAACTGCAATGACCAATTTTGCGGCACCCTTGTGATGCAGCTGAGTTAAGAGGGAAGGCAGAAAGCCAGAGAAATAACTTCGCCTGGTGAAAGAGCCACAGAATAAAATCTTACCCTTCAACCCTATACTGACATAAGTCAAAGTCAAGCCTAGGCTCTTTGCTAATGCCTCATTAACACAAAAGAAAGGAAGGCACCCTCAGAAACTGTGATTTTGTCATTACCACCCACAACAATTTAGCTTACTGGTATCAACACCTAAGAACAAAAGGGAAAAAATAGTTGTTAGGAATTGTAGTTTATCAGCCTTCAACAGATTTTTCATTTGGTGACGTCAGGAAGTCTCAGGGTCAGTGAGAAAGGAAAATGATCATCTCAAAGACCAAAAGACTTTGCTTTTGGGAAGACGGCCAAGCATTAATCACATGAGCAATTTGGCAAATCCAGTGCAACGCCTTCTCCATGAAAGCAGCAGCATGGATTTTAAGTAGATGATTCTCATCACGACTCTTATTGGTGATTCACATCTTACTGATTACTCTGCAGTAGGGGAGACATCTAAGATCATTCATGCACAGAAAATTATTCTCAATTAAAGAATGATGATAGCATTATGGAAAAGGCATTAAATTCTTTTTCTTGAACCAGGTCGTTGTGATTTAGTTACTTGGTTACATACATTTACCAATCTAATTTAATGCAGTTATATAATTCAGCTCTCCATTCCTCATTCTTCTTTATGGTGTTTTGTTTCTTCATCACTTCCTTTCTTCCCACATGAGTTACTCTGACTTCTTCAACCAAGGTTTTATATTAACTAAATGCTCCCCATAGAGTTAGGGTGAGGCCTCAAAGGTTACTGAGTCCAATTCCTCTCCAAATCACAAGTCCTATCTAACCTGGCCTCTGTGTAAAGACCTCTAATAATGTGGTAGCCTCCCTTCTTCAAAAGGTTGCCCACTCAGTTTGTAGTAGTTTTCAGTTTATACATATGCTTATATAACTCATATCCTACTCAAGCAGGGTGGGGAAGATATAATCCTGTGCTTTATACTGTCTGTGGAGAAAAATGTGACTTTTGATTGTTAGAGAGAATGCTGAGCATGATGATGAGTTGATGTCAGAAATTCTTTGGAGATACATGTGACCTGCTAGGAAGACAGTGTAGGAGAGTCAGATATTGGCCAGCCTGGGAAGCTGGTCCCCTCCATGTCCTTGGTTTGAGATTCTTCTCTCTCCCAATTTGAGCTGAGACCTTTTCTCTCTCCCAGATAAAGAGATAATTCATGTTTATGTATTCATCGATATAACTTAATCTGTGTAATTTCTATTTTTGATTGTTGTTTGCTTGGATAAATGGTGTTTTATTGTTTTCAGTGAGGTTTGGAATTTTAAGGTTCAATACAAAGAAACATGGGGCACACAAAAAAGTAGAGTCACCAGAGAGAAAGAAAAGCAAGCCAGTTATATTGAGGGGAAATAGAGGGGAAATACAATAAGGAAGAGCAGTAAGAGATATTGGAAGGTCAGGGTGGAAGAGGGGATGCCAAATCTGATAAGTTTCTATAGGATAGCTAGATTTTTAGTTTTCCTGTTATTGAACCATCCCTGAATTCCTGGTATAAATCCTACCTGATCAAAGTGTATTATTCTCATGATAAGTTGCTGTAAACTTTTTGCTAATATTTTATTTAAAATGTTTGCATTTAAATTCAGTAGGTAAATTGGTGTATAATTTTCTTTCTCTGTCTTGGCTCTTCCCAGTTTAGGTATCAGTACCATATTTATATCATAAAAAGAATTTTGTAGTACTCCTTCTTTGCCAGTTTTCTCCAATAGTATAGTATTGGAATTAGTTGTTTTTTAAATGTTTGATAGACTTTGCTTGCAAATCCATCTGGCCTTAGAGATTTTTTTCCTAGGGAGTTCATTGATGGCTTGTTCAATGTCTTTTTCTGAGATGGGGTTATTTAAGAATTTTACTTCCTCTTCCCTTAATCTGGGCAATTTGTATTTTTGTAAATATTCATCTATTTCACTAAGATTGTCAAATTTATGGGCATACAATTGAGCAAAGTAATTCCTAATTATTGTTTTAATTTCCTGGGATAGGTAGATTTAAGAGTGGTCAGCATGGAGATGGCAATTAAATCGATCTATTCATCTAATCCATGGAAGCTGATAAGATCACCAAGAGAAAGATGGAATAAATGGAGAAGAGAAGAGGGTCCAGAATAAACCCTGTGGGACACCCATGGTTAAAAGGCATGATCTAGATAAGGATACAGGAAAGGAGTATCAAGAAAGACCAAGAACTAGGAGGAGGAAGCAAGGAACCTGGATCTGGGGACTGGTGCTGATTCAAAGTAGAGGAGGGGAAAGAGATTCCTAAGGAACTGGTGCCTGGATGATATTCTAACCATTATAATGGTCTAACCATCAGAATGAAAACTGACTCCTCTCTTCCCACTATGACACCACCATCTCCTTGACCATACTTTCAAGTACTGACTGCACCTTTATTTATTCCCTTTGGTTCATTGGTTGAGGAGGGGGAGTTAGAAAACTCCTTGCTATTTCCTTATTACTACTTTCAGGTTCTTTTCCTATCTCCATCTTTTGAGGTTCACACTCTTTATCTTTGCCACTCAGTCAAAAGCCTGATTGAAGATGCCTACAGACCTCCAGTTACTTCTTTTCCTTCCTCAATTAGTTTTGTCTGTGACTCAAAGTGTTTCTTTCTTCCCTGACTTCTTTCCTCATGCTAGAGGACTTCAACATACATATTGATCTTCCCTCAAACACTCTAATCACTCAATCCCTCAACCTACTCACTTCTACCCTACCTCAGCCACACACAAAGATGGTCATATTCTTGATCTTTCCATCACATACAAATGTACCACTTCCTTGTTCAAGAATTAGAAATTTCCTCATTTAATTATAATCTATTGGCTTTCCACCGCTCCATCTGCCTTCCCTTATTTTATCCTAATCTTCATCTATTCTTTGACCTACAGTCCCTGGAACTCTCAATTCTCTCCTTGACCATCTCCTCTGCACTAACCATTTTTTCCTCTTTTCTTCATCTTGTCCCCTTGGTGAACCAATTCAACTCTGCACTGTCTTCTTCTCTTGAGTCCCTAGTCCCCTTATCATTAAACTGATTGTACCCTGCCATGCCTCAGTCTTGGATTATCCCCACCATCTGCTGCCTTCACTCCTATGTATGTGCTGATGAACAAAGGTGAAGAAAATCACACATTCTGATTGGGTCCACTACAAATTTATGTTATATAATCTCAACTGCTCTCGCCGCCCCACCAGTGCTGCTAGGCAATCCTACTACACCTTCTCATCAACCCACTATTCTTTTGCTAAAATTAATTTGTTTATTTTCAGTTTTCAACAATCACTTCCATAAGTTTTAAATTTTCTCCCTCTCCCCCTCCTCCCCGAGATGGCTATAAGTATTCTACACATACATTCTTATTAAACACATTTTCACATTATCAATTCACTATTCTGCCCTCCATAGTGACTCTACTAAACTTTTCTTCCCTTTTTCAATCTCCCATAACTCCCTCTACTTTCACCTGCTCAGCTGAAAGAAAACCTTGCCTCATAATTTACAGAAAAAGTAAGACTATTTACCATGAGCTCCCTCTTCTTCAACTAATATCACTCATATGTCCTCTACCACTATTTCCTCCTTTATTCTTGTCTCACATTGTAAGATGACTTTAAATTCTTACCAAGGCTAATCCCTCAGCCTTTTCAAATGATCCCATTTCATCCTTTTTTCTTCAATAGATGCACCCTTTATCATCCTCACCCTATCACTTATTTTCAATCTTTCCTTATTTACTCCCCCTACTGCCTACAAACATGTCCATGTCTTTTCCATCCTGAAAAAAGACCATCATTTCATCTACCCTCACTAAGGATTATCCTATATTTCTTCTGCACTTTGTAGCTAAACTCCTTAAAAAATTAATCTATAATTTCCTTTCTTTCCTCTCACTGTCTTCTTAACTTGCAACCTGGCTTCCTAACCTCATCATTCTAATGAAGTTGTTCTCTTCCAAAGTTAACTATGATCTTTTAGTTGCCAAATCCAGTGGGCTCTTCTTAATCCTCATTCTTCTCTTAATTCTCTGTACCCTTTTGACACGTCAATCACCTTCTCCTTAATACTCTCTTCTCTCTAGGTTTTGGGACACCACTTTCTCATGGTTGTCCTCCTACCTGGCTATTCCTTCTCACACTCCTTTTCTGGATCCTCATCTAGATCATGCCTTCTAACTACGAGTATCCCACAGTGTTATCCCGAACCCTCTTCTCTTCCCCTTTTAGTCTATCTTTCACTTGGTGATCTTATCAGCTTCCATGGATTTAATTGCCATCTTTATGCTGACCACTCTTAAATCTACTATCCAGACCCAACCTCTCTGCTGACCTCCAATCTTGCACCTCCAACTGCCTCTCAGACATCTTGAACTGGACGTCCACTAGACATCTTAAACTAAACATATCCAAAACTGAACTCAGTATCTTTCCCCAGAAACCCTCTTCTAATATGAACCACAACACTACTCTCCCAGTCCCAGAGGACAACAACCCAGTTGTCATTCTCAATTACTCACTATTTTTCATTCCCCACTCCCAATATCCAATCTGATGGCAAGTTCTGTGAATTTTACTTTCATAACATTTCATGTAATTCCACTTCTCTCCTCTGTCATTGCTTCTACCTTATTGTATGTAGGCTGTCATTACCTCACCCCTGTACTGTTTCAATAGGCCACTAGGGAGTCTGCCTGCCTCAACACTCTCCAATTCCAATCCATCCTCCATTTATTCATCAGTCATTTTCTTAAGGCACAGGTTCAATCATGTAACCCCCTAATCAATAAACTCAAATGTCTCCCTATTACCTACAAGATCAAATACAAAAATCTTCTGTTTAGTACCCAAAGTCCTTCATCACCCATCCCCCTCCTGCCTTTCCAGCATTCTTACACCTTACTTCTGCCATGCATTGCTCTATTCAGTAAACACTGCCCTCTTTGCTCTTCTACAAAACTCCATCTTTTGTTCCTGGACATTTTCTCTAGCTGCCCTCCAGGCCTGCCGTGCTTTCTCTCTCCGTCTCTTGGCTTCCCTGACTTCCTTTAAGTCCCAACTAAAATCCTTTCTTCTACAGGAATACTTTTTCTGCCCTTCTTAATTCTAGTGCTTTCTCTCTCTTGTGTACTTGCTATTTGTCCTATATATAGTTTGTGTGTATTTGTTTGCTTGTTGTCTCCCCCATTAGATTATGAGCTCTCTAAGGGTAGGGAATGTCTTCTGCCTCCTTTTGTATTCCCAGGACTTAGCACCAAGCCTGGCTAGTACTTAATAATATTTATTGGATATTTGAAGTCCTTACTTTAATAGAAAGACCTAGGAAATTTTGGCAGTTTCTTGGCTTCTTCAGCTAGGGAGCATATTGAAGTCATTATAAATGAGTTTATTCAGTATTCACTATTTATGGTACTCTTTTGTGTAACCAATATTTGATGGGAAGGAGTTGGCAAGTATAACATAAGGACTAACATCCTCCTTAAAAATGATCAGGGAAACAACTTTTCTTCTGAACTTTTCAACCTCTAGACTATAAATATTTGATTAGGGCAGATGGATATAATTCTAGCCTGATGTCCCTTTCAGGGGCTAGAGGAAAAAACACCTATTGTCACAGTCTGCTTCTAGGTCTTACCTCCTCTTCCCATACCTCAAGCTAACATCCTGGCAGTACAGGCAGTACCTTTGGCTCCATCTTTGCAGAGGCAATTCATACTTTAGATAGCTCATGTGGGTCTAAGTATTATATATTACTTCCCACTTCCCCCCACACACTTTTTTTTTTTGTATTTTAGAAGAATGTGTGTGTTTATTACATAGTTCAATACCTCAGCTTGATATAATAGTACAGTGCATTAAAAGAGACAGCTGCATACCATGTTTCCGCTGCAAGGAATGTAAAGCTAGAAAATTGAGGGTACTCAGAGCAAGGTTACACTTGGTAACATTGGGGCAACTAGGTGGTGCAGTGATAGAGCACCAGTGCAGGAGGCAGGACGACCTGAGTTCAAATCTCACCTCAGACACTTGACACTCATTAGCTGTGTGAGCTTGGGCAAGTCATTTAACCCCAATTGCTCATGGGGTTATGATGAATGTCTGGTCACTGGATTCAGGTGGCTCTGGAGGAGAAGTGAGGCTGGTGGTCTGGATAGCCATCTCTCACTCAAAGTGCAAGTCCTGTCACCATTTCTCTGATGGCATGATCTTCTTCAGCAACAAAGGACAAACACACACACACACACACACACACACACACACACACATACACTTGATACTACTATGTCATGCTTATAATTACTATTAGTGTCACATTCATTACAGGGATCCAGAGGAAGCTGCTTAAGGGCAGATACCTTATTTTAAAGCACCTAGTATACCTTTGGTTGCATATCAATCCCCTAATAATCCTGTTTGTTTGTTTTTTAAATCCTCCATAGCCCAACACTTTCCTATCTTTTCAACATCTTACATCCCTTCACTTACTCTTCAATTGAGTGACACTGGCCTCTTTCCTGTTCCTTCCACTTGGCATTTCATCTCCTGATTCCATGCATTTTTACTTGCTGTCTCCCATGCCTGGAGCTCTCTCCCTCTGCATCTCCACCTCCTGGCTTCCCTGGTTTTCTTCAAGTCTCAGCTACAGTCCCACCTTCTACAAGAAGTCTTTCCTGCTTCTTAATGCTTAATGCTAGTCTGTTCTGTCCTCAATTTATCCTTATATATTTTGTTTTTACATAGTTATTTACATGTTGTCTCCCACATTATACTGTAAGGTCCTTCAGAGCAAAGACTATTTTCTGTCTTTCTTTGTATCCCTTGTGCTTGACTCCTAGCAGGTACTTTAAAAATGCTTGTTGATAAGATGTTGATTGATTAAATGGACTGATTATGGTTCTTTGAGAGGCAATGTAGTACAATAGAAAGCGTACTAGATTTAAAATCAGAGGACCTGTATTCAAATCTTGGTTCCACTTATCATCTCTGTGACCCGGGCAAATTCCCAGAATAAGGATAATGACAAATAATAAAGATAATTTTTGGCATTTATACAACATTTTAAAGTTAGCAAATCACTTTACATATGCTACCTCATTTGAGTCTATAACATAGCAAGGAAAACAGGAAGGAAGAAAGGAAAGAAGAAAAAAGCATTGAGTGTCTACTATTTGTCGGGCATGATGCTAAGCACTTAAACTTATTATCACATTTGATTCTTTCAACAACCTTGGGCAGTAGAAGCTATTAGCTTCATCTTGTAGATGAGGAAATAGATCCAGAGAACTAACTTGCCCAGGCTCACAGTCAATAATTATGGATACAGGATTTGAACACTACCTTTCCACACTCAAGTCTCTCCCTCCAGCCATTGTACCACTTAGCTGCCTCTTCAGGCCTCAGTTTCCTCCACTATAAAATTTGGAGATGGGACTAGTCACCTTTAAGTTCCCATAAAACTCTAAATCTATGATCTTATGAACCTCAGAAACTCAGTAAATATTTATTGAATGAATAATAACTGCAGTCATACCTTGTATTTCTTCTTTTGATACTGCCTCTTACTCAGCCAGGTAAATGCTATGGAACAGAGTACGGTAAAAGGTTAATTGCCTCCTCCTCTTATCAGCAATAAGTTAACTTAGTGAAACTAATACTAGGCAAAGAAAGAAGGGCCAAAAGTTCTAAGGGAAAGTACATTATCTTTACAACAGGAGAAAACTCCCTTAAGGTTGTAGGTGATAAAATTACTATCAGTTTTCGGAGAGAAAAACCCTAACAGCAGCTATTCAGTATTGAAATGTTCTGCTTCCACATTTTAGGCTCTTATCTAGCAAATGGGCACTAAAATATGTTTAATCCTTGGGGAGAATTATCATCATGAAGCACATTATATGTATGTTGTGATAGTTCCCGCCTCCGTTCACTATTTTCATTTTAATCTATTCAATAAGGCAAAAGCCTCTTGAGAGCTGGAATTATTTTTCCATTTGTCTTTGGACCCCCAGAGTCTAGGTCAGTGACTTGCAAAGAGACACTTAATCAGAGATTCTGGAATTGGATTGAGTGTCAAATCATCATTCGAATAGAGAATTTGCCCTACTGATTTTGTTATTTTCCTTTTGATAACTTTTCTGGAAAATATAAATTGGTCCTATTACAAATAGGAATTTAATGGTAAATATGTCTTGCAAAATATATTAACTGGGCTCGCAGGTCTGTAGTACTGGGAGGTCTTCAAAGTGCTTTTCTCCATTTGAAATTAAGCAAGGTGACAAAAAAGTATCCATTCTCTTTGACCCAGATAGTCTACTGGTAGGAATATATCCCAGTGAGATTAACAGCAGCAACTGAATAAGGACCCACAGACACTGAAGTCCTTATGGCAGCATTTCTTGTAGTAGCAAAGAAGTGGAAACAGCAGAGGCCCATCATTGGGGGAATGACTAACCAGGGGTGGAGGACCTGCGGCCTCGAGGCCACATGTGGCCCTCCAGGTCCTTAAGTGTGGCCCTTTGACCGAATCCAGACTTCACATATGGTCTCGAGGCTGCAGGTTCCCTACCCTTGCACTGATCAAATAGTGGCACATGCATGTAATTTAATAACATTGTGCTGTAAGACAGTTATGTCCATCTCAAATGTAAATGGAGTCTTGTAAGCCATATGTTGACTTAGAAAATCATGAATTAACATTATATGTGTTGTATTACATTTTATTTTGATAAACATTTTCCAATTACATTTTAATTGGGTTCAGACAGAACTGGGGAGTTTTACAGGCAAGATGGGACCTGAAAGCTATGGTGTAAGAAATGATTGATATAATGAATATAGAATATCACAGAAAGATTTATTCAAATAGATGTAATGTGAAAAAGCACCAAAACAATATTCACAATAACTATAATAATAATATAAATAAAAAAGAACAAAATAATTGAAATTGAATGCTGCAAAATAAGAATGTCCTAAGTTGACCTCAAAAGAAAACATATGAACTACTTTGCAACTTCCTTGAAAAGGTGGAGAACCATGGGTGTGGAACCCTATAGATGTTAGACTTTTTCAAATTATTGTTTGGTTTTATTGAGCTTTTTTTCCTCTTCCTCATTTTTATTCTTTGTTTAAGGAATGACTCTTTGAAGGGAATGAGAAAAGGGATGTGCTAGGAAATATTAAGTAATGTCAAAGTAAAAGGTAGAAATAAAAATTATTTTTATATATTTTTTAAACTTATTATTTATTCATGCTTAATGTTCTTTTTTAAAAAAAAATTTTGAGTTCCAAATTTTCTCCCTGCCTCCTAGCCACTAAGGAGGTAAAAAATGTGATATCAATTATATATGTGAAATCATAAAAAACAAATTTCCATATTAGTCATATTTTTAAAAAGAGCAAGAAAAAAAGTGAGAAAGTTATATTTCAATTTGCATTCAGAGTTCATCAGACCTCTTTCTGGGGTGGAAAGCATTTTTTTCATCATGAATCCTTTGGAATTGTCTTTGATCATTGCATTGATCTGAGTAGACAAGTCTTTCACAGTTGATCATCATTACAACATTGCTGTTAAGATGTACCATGATCTTCCAGTTCTCACTTCACTTTACATCAGTTCATGTAGGTCTTGACATGTTTTTCTGAAACCTCAACATATCCCAAAGCACAATAATACTCCATCACAATCATATGCCACAGCTTGTTCAGCCATTTCCCAACTGATAAGTATCACCTTGATTTCCAATTCTTTACCATCACAAAACAGCTGCTCTACGTATTTTTGCATATATGTCTTTTTTCTTTTTTCTTTGATCTCTTTGGGATACAACCTAGTAGTGATATTGCTGGGTCAGATGGTTAGCATGGTTTTATAGCCCTTTGGGGCCAAATAACAAATTGTTCTCCAGAATGTTTGAAACAGTTCTTTAGTCCATTAACAGTTCATTAGTGTGCCTATTTTTTCTCTCATCTTTTCCAACATTTGTCATTTCTGATAGGAGCAAGGTGGTAGCTCAGAATTGTTTTAATTTGCCTTTCTCTAATCAATAGAGATTTAAAACTTTTTTCATATGATCATAGTTACCTTTGATTTCTTCTTCTGAAAACTACCTATTCATATCCTTTGACCATTTATCAATTGGGGAATAGCTCTTATTTTTATAAACTAGACTCGATTCTATACACAGTAAATATTTGAGAAATGAGGGCTTTATCAGAGAAACCTGTCATAAATTTTTTTGACGTTACTTCATTGTCTGACACATTTTAGCAAAATGTAGTTTCCTTGATTTTCCTTCTTAATGAGGTCTATTTTCATTTTTCTTTATCTGAGATCACAAATTTCGACCTCTACTTTTTTTCAGTTTAGCTAAAGCAAATTAGATTCTGCCCCAGTTCTTGATTTTAACTCTGTGTTTGTGTCTTTTTCTTTCAAGTGTGTCTCTTGTAGACAACATCTTGATGGAGTCTGGTTCCTAATCCATTCTGCTATCTGCTTCCATTTTATGAGTGAGTTCATCCCATTTACTTTCACAGATATGATTACTGTGTATTTCCTTTCATCCCTTCATTGTTCCATTTCTTCTTCTCTCTCTGTTTTTATCCTGTCCTTTCTCAAGTTTTTTACCTCTAACCACTGCCTCTACTCGTCTGTCCTCCCTTTTATCATCTTTGCCACCTCCTACCCTTCCCTTTGCCTTATCCTCTTCCTCTCCAATTTCTCTACTGGTGTAAGTTACATTTCTATACACAACTGAGTGTGTGTGTGTGAGTGTGTAGGTGCATGTATGTGTGTGTGTGTGTGTGTGTATGTTCTTCCTTCTTTGAACCAGTTCTGATGAGAGTGAAGTTCTGTAGCTGGTTCATCCCACAGTGAAAAGGAGCCTTTTTGATTGGTGATAGATCTAGAACCAGGGTACATTCAGAAGATGCTAACTAGCCAAAATGATTCTCTTGCTTTTTCTCCCTGGTAACATTTGAGAGAAATGTTCTGCAAGCCTCTGTCTGGCCTCTCCCCATTTGAGGTCAACATGTAGCTTATGCTTCTGTTCCTTGCCTATTTTGGTATCTGTTCCTGTCTGTTTTAGATGGAAGAATATTGCATAAAGCTATGAGCTTGTGAGTTTTGAAAGGTCAGAATGGTGAGTCATCAGAAGTCTGAGAGTAGGAGTCTACACCTGGCTTTTGTGGCCAGCTAGCCAAACTTATCTGAAAGACAAGTCCCAGTCCAGGAGGAACTTGGGCAAGGACTTATCCAGTGGCCATGTCCCATTTAGAAGTGAACTTAGTGTGATGCATGCCATGTTAAAACTGTATCAAGTTTGATCCCACTCTTTCCAGTGACTGAGAAGGTTTGGGGTGAATTTACTTCCATGTGGTGGTGGGAAAGTTTTGTAATTCTGTTCTTAACAGGCATTTGACACTTACTAGCTGTGTGACTTTGGGCAAGCTACTTAACCCCAATTGTCTTGCCTTCCTCCCTCCAAAAAAAAAAGTAAAGGGGTGGGGGAAGGGGAATACACTGGAATTGGGGCTGGAGTTGATAGTATTAAGAATCACCTCTGACCCCTGGGGTACCCTGGAACCTTAAAGGGGATACATAGTCAGCTTTACTAGAGGAGAGGGAGTCTAGATTCTTGTCAGAAAAGGATCTGTACTTTTCTTTTTGTTAGCTTCATCCTCTCTCCAGCCAGAAATAGTAATTATAACAAAATACTTTAATGTTAGCTCTATCACTATCTTTTCTCTTCAGTTCCCTCAGTTGTCTTCTTCCAATTGTATTCCCCCAAATTATACCCAGACATTCGATTAATACTGTTTATAAAGGCAAAGTAGACATTTTAAACCAATAAAGGTAAACAGACTTTCCCTGTGCCAAGAAGAAAAGGCTTCAGTCTCCTATGAAGATGTTTGATTGGCTCAGAAAACATTGATCCTAGAAGCAAAATAGAAGACTCAGTTATTTGTAGCCACAGCAGTTTCTTTTGCTTCTACTTTCCCAGATCCTTGTGGTTTCATACACCTTCTCTAGCTCCATGATCCCTCTATTCATCCTGTGAGGAGCTGGGTTCCTCATTGAGTATGTCTCTTGGACTCCTTGACTTAACTTTTAAAGGTCTTGTGGAGCATGGTCTACCATTTTCCTTCGTATCATGTTGATTCATTTCTAATTCACTGGAGCAAGTGATACCTCTTAAAGTTATTATCTAGTATGGTTACATTTTTTACAGGTCAGAAATCCACCTCTTTTTTGTGATTCAATCTGTGAAAGACCAACTCTCTGTTATTGGGGTCAAGGTGACTTAACTCAGCTGAAAGAATCTTTTCAACCATCGGAAATTTCCCAAAGTCTCTAGTGAAGCAGACTGAGGATAATGGCATGATGGAAACTGCCAGCTCCTTCCATGTCTTGTCAGTCTTTTCCTTCATTATCTGAAGTAAGTTTGGCCTCATCCACCCTTTCATGGGAAGCTAGAAGCCAGACGTGTCCACAGCAGCTGCAGAGCCCAGAGTGACTCAGTGATTTAAAGCCTAAGAAAGACTTCTAAGAAGATTGAAGAGTTCTCCTCTCTCTCACTCTCACCAACTTTTCTCTACCCTTCACACAATTATGGGATGTTGATCTCCACCAATAAGGAGAGAGTTTCATACATTGGTATGGGCTTTGGGACTGGAGTAACACATTGAAGGGTTGCCAATCCCTCTCATAGTTACAGTACAAGCATTTATATATTGCATATATAGGTACAGAAAATATATAAGAAAAGGATTATATATAGGATCATAGATTTAGAGCTATTTTTTGAAGCTATCTTGTTCAATTAACTTTTCACATATAAGGAATCTAAAGCCCAGAGTGAAGTGATTAATCCAAGGTCACACACATATTAAGTAGTAGTACTGGAATTTGAACTCGAGTCCTCTAAACTCAGCTGTCTTTCAACTCTGCCACTGCTTCCCTCTCACAGAATTTTTCTAGCTTTTGAATCCCTACCAGAAACCTGGCATCACTACATATTTACTAAGTCCTTCTAGTGAAAGACTGCAATTCTCACTAAGGTATCACTCCTTTAGTTCTTGATTGGAGAAACTACAGCAACAGCAGCAGTAACAATGAACATTTCTCTAACTTTGTATAATTAAGTTTGCAATGCAAATGCAAAGCTCTGAAAGGGACTAATTCTCAGTAGTTTCCTGCCCTGTTCTCAGAAATGTTTTTATTTCTGTTCCTAAAGACCAACCTATTTTTCCAATGATCATGGTAACAGTTATCAGGCACTAATACACGTTTGTTTAATTTTTTTCTTCCTGTTTTCTGTTTGTGAAGATAAATGTGTGTGTATACAGTCATCCCTTCCATATCAGGGTGTTTAGGGGTGCCCCCATGATCTGGAAAATCCACATAAAATTATTTGTCCTCTCTTCATTCCAGAGATGAATTCTGAATTATTATGGTATTAAAAGATAAAATATGTTCATATTACACAACACACAATGAAAGAAAGCTAGACCTAGACTACACCTGAGAAGCTGTCTGCTTTCTCTCTTACTGTAAATTTATTAAGAAGTGGCACCAAAAGCCTATCTTTTGTCCTTTGTATCGTTCTTTTGTAAGACTGGGGAAAACTAGATCCTCCCAGTTCTGAGGTTCCCAAACAATAATTGGGGTGAGTGAACCCTGACTTCCCAAGGAAATGATCTCTTAAATTCTCCTCATGCAATGCAGCACTTAGTACATCAATACCGAGAAACCACACGCAAAATAGATTTTAATTTCATGGATTTCAATTGTTAGAAAGAACCTTAGCGGTCATCTTGTCTAAACCTCTCATTTTATAGCTGAGGAAACTTGGGCCCAGAGGAGTCTAAACTTCTTGTCCAACCTCACACAGAGAGAGGAAGAGCCAGGGCTAGAACCCAAATACCAATTCCCAAATCCTGTGCTCTTTGGTCATTCTTTGAGAGAGGGAGGTGAGAAAAGTGTTCTTTTACTATCACCCAGCTGTCCCTTTAGAATAAGCAAGATATTGTAAACACAAGGACATTGTGTTAGTGTTAAAATAAACATCTGAGATTACTTGGTTTTTTCATTCTACTAAGTGGAGAGGGTGGAGGTTAGGCAATGGAGAGCTCCTCCTACTTCCTCCATTTAAAGACACAGGGCAGAAATCTTTTAATTTCCCATCTGTTGCAGTCCCTTGGACGTCATCATGCTCCAGTGCTGGGGCCCTCCTCTATGTCTTTTTGAGTATCTTTTTATGTATAGTCATATCCTTATTAAATTATGAGCTCCTTGAGGGCAAGGACTATTTTTTTCCCCTTTCTTTGTATCTTTAGCATTTAGCACAGTGCCTGGCACACAGCAGGCTCCTAGTAAATGTTTATCGACTATTTTCTTGACTGAGTACTAAACTATTCTATATCCATGATATTTCTATGAAATGCTTTTTATTACAAAATTTCTTTTGTAACATGACTACACATCTACTTAGCATGTGATTTTTTAATACACTTCTCCCATCCACCCATTAAATGAAGTGAGTATTGGGGGAGGTGGAGGTACTTGGGGATGAGAGCAGGCATGCCTATATACTATATTAAATGATGGTATACTATGGCTAAGTACATAGAGAGCTGACCTGGGTGTCAAGAATACCTGGGTCCAAGTCCTGACTCTGACATACAATGGCTGTATAACTCTGGGTAAGTCATTTAACCTCATCTCATATCATTCCTATGGCTTTTGCTGCTATCTCCTCTGCAGTTTTTAACACTGTTCATCATCCTCTTCTCCTTGATACTTTCTTCCTTTTCTCTTTCTTTTCAGAACATCACTGTCTCTTGGTTCTCCTACCTATCCCACCACTCTTTCTCAGGCTCCTTTGCTGGATCTTCACCCAGATCACGTCTTTTAAGTGTACGTGTTCCACAGGGTCCTGTTCTGGGCTCTTCTCCCTCTTATACTACATTTCATGATTTTGTCAGCTCCCACAGATTTAATTACCATCTCTATGCTGACCATTCTCAAATGTACCATCCTAGTTCTACCTCTTTGCTGACGTCTGGTCTTACATCTCCAACTGCCTTTCAGACGTCTAGAACTGGATGTTTACTAGATATTTTAAACTCAACATGTACAAAATTGAGCTCATTATTTTTCACCTTGAGCTCTTTTCCCCTCTTAGCTTCTCTAATAATGTCAAGGGCAACACCATCCTCTCAGTCCCTCAGGCTCACAACTTAGCGATCATCCTCGACTACTCACTATCACCTACCTCCTCCTACCCCCACCACATCCAATCGGTTGTCAAAATCTGTCAATTTTACCTTCATGACATCTAATTCCCCTCTCTTCTGACACTGTGACTCTGACACCACTCTGCAGGCTATTATTGCCTCATTTCTGGACTACTGCAAATAGCCTACTGATGGGTCTGCCAGCCTCAAGTGTCTCCCCTCTCCAATCCATCCTCATTCAGTCACCAAAGTAATTTCCCTAAATTGTAGGTTATATCATGTCACTCTCCCCACCCCTTCCCCTCACCCCAGCTCTCCCCCACTCAATAAATTCTAATGTTTCCCTATTGCCTCCAGGACCAAAAGTAAAATTCTGTTTGGTATTCAAAGCCTTTTATAACCTAGCCCCGCTCCTACCTTTTCAGCCTTTTTATGTCTTACTCTCCACCATGCTCTTTGATCCAGTGACGCTGGCCTCCTTGCTGAACTACAAATGAGGCACTCCATCTCTTGTCTCTGGCATTTTCTCTGGCTATCTCCCATACCTTGGATACTCTTCCTTCTTATCTCTACCTGTTGGCTTCCCTGGTTTTCTTTAAGTCCCCACTAAAACATATCCCCTATTTTCCTGTTTCATTCTCCATATATTCCTTCTTTTGCAGTGCCTTCACCTTCACACCCTTCCCCCAACTATAAATCCTTTTAGAGGCCCAGCTAGGCTACTTCACACTTTACATACATACATCTGGAAGATAGGAGTAGAGAGTTTTTCTCACCCATGCTTCCTATACTTGCAGTATTCTTTCCTTATTTTTTGCTTACTGAAATCTTATCTATATTTCAAAGCCTAAATTAGAGATCACCATGAAATCTTTCCTTATTCCCCTGCTTGGAAATGGAAATGGTCTTCTACCAACCCTCATAGGACATGGATTTACCAAAGGGGAAGGAGAAAGGGAAAAAAAACATTTAAATGCCTACTATGTGTCAGGCCCTATGCTAAGCATTTGATAAATATTATCCCAAACAAGGTTTTATCTTGTATGATAGTGGTTTGCACAAATATCTTATTTTTTCTATCAGATTTCACCCCCTTTAAGTTCAGAGATTGTCTCCCCTATCTTCATACCTCTCATCATACATTTCAGTGTTTTCCATATAGCTAGGTGTTTAAAGTGTTGCATTGAATAGGTTGGATTACATGCTCTCCAATTTACTTTTCAGCACCATCAGTCT
Source organism: Potorous gilbertii (assembly GCA_028658325.1). Classification (NCBI taxonomy): domain Eukaryota; kingdom Metazoa; phylum Chordata; class Mammalia; order Diprotodontia; family Potoroidae; genus Potorous; species Potorous gilbertii. Next base: position 564,627,418 of record CM053770.1, read on the forward strand.
TTGATTATGTATTTAATCCAAATTTCAGCATCCAAGTTGGGTATTTGTCATTCCAGAGAGATGAATTCATATTCTCAGTTTTAAAAAATTTCCAAAAATGAAATTCTACAATATCCTTCAGTAGCTTATTTCACTGTCTAAAAATTTTTGTATTGAAATAAAAGGATGTCAGACTGTGTTGCTGGGGAAAAGCAACCAAATTCACCAATCTTTTCAATCTTTCCCAAGCAGCCCATCCTTTATGATTTCTTTATTATTTCTTTATGATTTTGAGAGGGCAGAACATGTGACTGGAAGTTGGGGTAGAGGAAAGGAGAGATAGAACATGATTTCCCCAGTATGAATTTAGCTGTTCTCTATCTCTTTGAGGTAATAGAGCCCTGGGAATAATTGACCCAGCTGGAAGATAAGAACAGAGAATTAAAATGGGCTTCTGATGGTAAGTCAGATGACAGTTGAACTGAGGAAGTCAGAGGAGACATTAGAGGAGAAAAGAGTTTTAAAAAGTAGACATGAAAATGAATGTTGAAAACTAAAAATGAATAAATGAATTTTTTTAAAAAGCAGATATGACATTAGCCTTGGTATGTACTACCCTTGGGGGCAGGCTGGAAGTAGATCATAGCCATTGGTTGAAAGAAAATAACCTTTCTCTGTCAGTGTGATGCCTATTAATCACAGCAATCCCAGTGGATGGAAGCTACAGTAACAAATGGCCCTAAAGATAGCACTTTAGCTGGAAACCATTGCTGAAAACTAGCTGGAATAGAGAGAAAACAGTCAGTAATCAAGTGAATGCATATTCAGCAAAAAGGAGTGTAGGGACATTCATTACCAGAAGACATAAGCAGCTTTGTAGCATGAGAAGCATGAATTAATCCTTCATAAATGTACTTTGGCCCCATATGTTCCCTGTGTATTTATGCCCCCACATGTGAAACCTGAGCATGTCCTATTCTTTTCATTGAAAGTATTTGTATTTTAGGGAAAGTGATCTCTAGACTTAAGGGAAATGTTCTGTTGTGGTGTTGATTACTATGCTATTTCCAAATGTCTTTGCTTTGAAGTAAGAGTGTCATCTGGCTAACTAATAAAAGTTGTATGTGTTTGTCCTTCGTTGCTGAAGAAGACCATTCCATAAGAGAAATAATGACATGACTTTCACTTGACTTTGTTTTGAGTGAGGGAGGGCTGTGCAAGTCACCAACCTCACTTCGCCTCCAGAGCCATCTGAATCCAGGATGACTGGAGATGACCCAGGATGAGGCAGTTGGGGTTAAGTAACTTTCCCAAGGTCACACAGCTAGTGAGTATCAAGTGTCTGAGGGGAGATTTGAACTCAGGTCCTCCTGCCTCCTGCACTGGTGCTCTATCCACTGTACCACCTAGTTGCCCCAACTAATGAAAGGAAACTCATCAATAAGGGGTAAGGGATTATGATTTGAAGAGAATTCTTATCCACAATACCTATGGGTAACTTTCTGAAGACAAATATGAAGGGCACTGTACAAATACGCTATAAGAGGCAATCCAAGATTTCTATTTTGAATAGTATTTCAGGAAACCATTAGAGAAATATTCCTACTTTGTGGTTATTGTTTTTACAAGCTGAGATTGGATAATAGGGTTATTGAATGCCTATGTATTTTACAACATAGACCAATTGCTTTAAAATAATTATTTTACTATTGTATCTTAGTGAGCCATTGAAGTATCAATGCTTATTACTACGATGACTAAGTAGTACATTCAAAAGGAAAAAAGAAAGGATGTTATATCTCTGGAACACTGATGTGCAGTAATGCTTCTAGATTATGTATAGTCCTACTATTTATAAAATGAATGAAAAAAGACAATGAAAGTACCTTGTAAGATGGAGCAATTATTTTGGAGAGATGTGAAGTAATTAATAAAAAAACGGGGAGACACACCAGACCCTGTCTGTTTTTTGTAACTTATCTGAGCCAAAAGACTATACTAAAATCCCTGGTGATACAAAAACTGGGGAGAATACCTGGAAATCAGTCATGAGGTCACTAGTTCTCTGAGAAAGAAGCAATAGAAAGGAGTCCCCACCAATCTGAGAAAGGAGCTATCTAAAGATGTTGTAAGAAACATTTATAGGGGAAAATCACATATGAAGATGATGAGGAAGCTGGATGCAATTAAATTTAACATTCAGTACCTACTAAAGGCTACACGCTATGCTAAGCCCTGGAGATACAAAGACATGTAAAGATGAGGAATGATCAAATTACCCCCATCTCACTATAGTAAATTATAAAAAATCAGGTGAGGACACAAATTGATCAAATTTGAATTTTGAAACATAGATTTGAATCAAATCCATCAAAAACTCTATGTTTTATCTATGTGTGCTGTATTACATTGCAATTTCTAAATGTCTTTGTTTTGAACTAAGTGTATCAGTTTTGGTTGAGAACAACTCTAGCTTAGTCAAAGTCACAGAACGCTGCACATAACAAGCCTGAATCGGTATCTAGTACTCTGATCACTCTTGCTTTCTGTGTGAACACTTACAGGAAACTAGAAGTCAGTGGTAACAGGAGCTCTAAAGTGAACCTAGAGAGGTTTGACTGGAGCGACTTTGTCAGTTTTAGACTAGGTGGGTGGGGAGAAGGAGAAATGCAGAGGCAGCAAGCACTGCATGACCTCAGGCACAGTTAAGTGGAGGCTAGAAACAGCAAAGACAAACCCCACAACTTTGTTAATGGCCAGTCCCAGCTCATAAAATAAAACATGTAGGTGGCTTTTTCTTGCAACAATAGACACCATTTTCAAAATTCTAGTTGATTAAAACTCTGTAAACTGAGACAGGCATGGAAATGGTAGCAAAAAATGATCTACTGAGCCATGTTATAATAATGTCCAAGGGTTTCCTAGTTATAGCAATATCTTTCTCAGTTCTAAACATTTCACTTTTGTCTATTCAATTTAACAATTATGTTTCCATCTCTTCTCTTAAATAGGTATTTCACAACCCCAGATCTTTAGCAAATTCCCCAGGACACTCATTGCCTTTTCTTTAAATACTCTTTTTGATGACTTCCTTCCATAGTCCATTCAAAACCTTTTTTTTTTTTTATTTTTTGCATCTAGTCTTTCCAAGGACATTGAACTGATTTGGAGAACTTAGGATGGCTGGTCAAAATATAACATTATGGGCCTGACATTTCATATTAGCTTTTTTTTTAACCTCCTGTTTTCATGATGCTAATGTAGCAATGCAGTTCTGATCATCCTGATTCTTTAGTTTATCATTTTATCACATCTTCTATGACTTGAAGTAATTGGGACTGTGGCTAGAACTTGGCAATCTTTTTTTTTTTTTGGTTAAAGATAGATTTTTATCATAAGGGTTTGTTGAAATAATATTTCACTGATAGACTGTATGACTTTCTTCCTTTTCTCTTTAAAATACAGCAAAATTGACAGTATACCGTTGTCCCCTTTCTCTCCATGAAAGGAAAGGATATATATTTCTTCATCTTTTTTTATGGCCAATGTTGGATATGATAATTACCCAGCTGTTCAGTTTTGTTTAATTTTTCTTTTTGTTTACATTGTCATTAAGTACATTGCTTATATAATCATGTATGTTGTTTTCTAGCTTCTGCTTACATCACTGGGTTTAAATTATTATGTCTCCCTATGACTCTCTGAACTTCTCATATTTGTGTTTTCTTATGTCAAAATCATAATCTATTACATTCTTATACCACAGTCTATCATTCCCCAGTCAAACACCTACTTCTTTGTCATTGAAGAAGTGTGCTTGTTCTAATTATTTTGGTAAATAGAAAAGTTTTTTATCTTTGATCTGGTTGCATAGATGAAGGATCTCTGGGTCAAAGGATATGAACAATTTGGTCATTTCCCTCCCACCCCCAGTACATAATTCTAAATTGTTTTCTAGATTGAATTGTTGGACCAGTTCACAATTCCACTAACAATAATGTACTAGTGCACCTGTGTTCCAGCAGCAACTCCAACACTGACTACTTGGTTTTTTTAACCCATTCAAAGAGTGTGAGGTGAAATTCTAGAGTGATTTAATTTGTATTTCTTTTATTAATTATTTGGACCACTCTTTCATACAGTGGCTAATTGCTTGCAATTTTTTAGAGAGGTATGTATCTTTTTTAGTTATTTATTTAGGAATGCCTCTTGGTCTTATGTATTTCATAATCTAGGTGCCTTTGATATCAGACATTTATCATAGATATTTGATGCAATTTGTTTTACTGATTAATATTTCTCCTTTAATTGAATCTACTCTTGTCTGGGTAAAAGTTTTTCAATTTCATGCAATTTAAACTATCAATTTTATCTTTTGTGAACATTTATTTTCATTTGGTTGGTAAAGAATTTGCCCTCTAATCAGTTGTGGAAAGTACTTCCTCTAATTTTCCTTTGATATTTTTAATAGTGTCTCCTTTTATTCAATCAGTCAAGAAGCATTTCTCAACTTGGAGAAGGTCACGTACTTTTGAGTCCAGATCCAGTATTCTTTCCATTGAATGTTTGAGTTTAGTCTTGGTTTTTCTCAGATGTCCATTTGCATTTCTACTTATTGGACTTTGTTTTACATGAACTTTCTGCAATTTATTGGTCTTTGTATCACCTCACTATTTAGGGACCCTAGTGTTATTATTGGACTCTAAAATACTTCTTCAAGATCGCTGAAGACATCAAATATTAGTTTTAACTTTTAGGGGAAAATTACTCTGCAAAGCAAAGAATAGATATTTTGATTAATTATATACGCATATGAGAAAACCTTCTTGAAACATAACCTCATTATAATTTACGGGCATACAATTTATTGAAGAATAGCTATTGGTGTCATACATTTGTATTAATACCCTATATATTCTAGATATCAGATCTTTATTAGAAATAAATGTGATTAGTACATATAATAATCAAAAAATTAATTCAAAGTGGTTTGGGATGGCATATTACACCACTCATGGAATCTTTTGCTATTTTCACAAAAGAAGATTGATATCTTTCCTTTATGCACAAATTTTATAAGCTCTCAAAAATATGGCAGGGGGGAACTCAACAATCCAACAAAATTTGCCCTGTTGGATTTGTTATTTATATCTTTAAAGTGACACTTGTTAGGAATTCACTTGCTTCCAGAGATGAACTGACATTCAATATTTGATTGTAAATTGAGATAATGTCTTTTGTTCAGTGTTGCTCATATACTCTGGAATCAGATATACACTTCAGTTGCTATGCAACTGTCAGGGTTATTCAGAGCCCCAGTGGTGATGGCTAAACAGTTTGTTCTCTATTTCCTTGTTTTTGTTAATGAAATTAAAGTGAACCTGTATCTATTTAAATATTTCCTTCTGTCCTTCTTATCTATAAGACCAGCCCCACCTTTCTCCTCTACAATAGGGCCAAAGATCCTAGTCAATACCCCTTACTGCTATCACCAGTTAGCTTCTCAGGGAGAATTTCTTAAACTCTCTTTCTATGCCATGCTTCCCTTAGGATATTTTTCTTTCTGATTTATGTTCTCTTTTCATCTGAAGAATATTTGCCTATGTTTTTGCTATGATATTTACTTAATTACCCACTATTCAAAGACCTGGGGTCTCTATGACATATGGATAGCAAGTCTACTGTAGACCTTCAGTTTAAAAAAAAAATGAGTGGGAGAGAGTACAATGATGTTGCTAATAATAGTTAGAAAACAAAGATGAACATGAATGCTGTTTGGACAATTTTAATGGAATCTGCAGTTCCTTTTAATTGAAATAGCCCATTGCTGTTAAACCATTAAGGGAGCAAGTTAATTGATTTGTGGGGATAGGAAGGCATCAGATGACACCAATAAAGCTTGTAAAGGCATTGGAGGATGCCTATAGCTAGCCTGTAAAAACAAGGAGAGTAAGAGAGTCAAGTGAGGCTTTTTTTGAGATAGAGCAGGGTGGAAGGAAGGAAGAAAAAGAAAGAGGGAGTGGTAAGCACTGAGGACAGTTTCTCAGCTTCACAACTCTGTTACTGGCAATAGCTGAATGATGGAGGAGATAATAGCTGAGCTTAAGGGTAACATTAACCTAAACCAAGCACACAAAGGAAGATGTTGCTATTATTCCAGTTGACTACTTGGAAATGTCTCCAACACATACCAGGAAGGCCATCTGTGATTTAGCCATGTCTCTCACCATCACAGAACAGCATTTCAGAGCTGAAAGGGACCTCAGAGATCCTCTAGGCCAAACTCATTATTTCCAGAAGAGGAAATTGAGGCTGAGGGAAGTGAGATATCTCACTCAACATCACACAATTACTTGGATGGTGCTAAATCTAGGTATCCTGAAATCTAATCCAATACATTATATTGTCTCACCTTGCTACTGCAAAATCTATCTCTATATAGACTAGCAACTGTACTTGTACGCATCTTCTAGTGTTGTTTTTTTCCCCTCAGAGCCATAACTAGGGGAGATTGACAACAGTTTTGCCCTAGGATGTCAAAATCCTTTAGCAGATAGAAACAAGTGACCTATGCACCTAAATAGCAAGAATAACTAGTTAAAATAAGAAGCTATCAGGGGAGGCTGCTTCTTTCCTCTAGTGGGCATGCCTTCAGTGAGCTCTTCCCCTATGTGTCCTGTTCCCTTTCCATCAGCAGCCTTCCTGGCAGTACTTGTGGTCTCTCCCCATGGGTGTTGTTCCATGGTCTCAGACAATGAAGCTTTGTGTCCTGCAGGAGGAAAGCAAGAAACATTCAGATAGTGCCTTTTTGCAAATGTTTTCTCCTTTGATCTTCATAGCTATTATTGACCCCATTTTAAAGTTGAGGAAACTGAGGCAAACAGAGGTTAAGTGATTTGCCCAGGGTCACAAAGCTAATATCCTCTATGAATCAAGTCAACTGTTCTGTTCATTGCCCTACCAACTGTCTTTACCACAACTTAAAATCTCTGTTCAAGTTCTCTTCAAACTCATTCCCATTCAACTGACTGCTCTTGTTTGTTTGTGTGTGTGTGTGTGTGTGTTTATGGGTGCATGTGTGTATATTACTCTGGCACCAACATTGCTAGTTATAGGTTTCCCCCCATTTTATTGATAATAGGTAAAATCCTGGAGGTTAGAAAGTATTGTGTCTCCTCTTTCCTTTGTATCTTCTCACAAAACTAGGTCTAAACTTTCTTTAGTAGGTTAATTTTTACTGGTTATAAAGACGTAGGTTAATAGACTTATCCTGTTCACAGGACAGCATTTGTTTTGGTATTTGAAAAGTCCTCAAACCCTAGTTAAAATCTTGTGGCAGACAAATAAGCCCACTTAAATAATATATCTCCAAGTTCTAAAAGAAGATTACCTGGTAGAGGGTCACCCTAAGCTTTAATATGAAATGGAAGCTACTTTGTTTTATTATATTAATGCTGCATCTTTCATGTAAAACTTTTAATAACAAAGTCTTTGAGAGTCATGATAACTTGGAAGTGAGAGGTACCTATTATTATGCCCATTTTATAGATGAAGAAATTGAGAGGAAACTTCATAGGATCAACCAGAAAGCCAAGTCAGCAGCAAAATCATGAACCCAAACCAGTTCTTTGATTCCCTATTTATCATCCCACTCTTCTCTTGCCAAATTAGCAAGGTCTATATATGGAATACAACAGCCTCTTCCTCCTTCTCTCCAACTAAATAACACTCCAGGGAAGCTCAAAACCCCTGAGTCACTTTGTGAGAGTAAGATGACCAAAGACCCCATTTCCTTCAACTGTCTGAATATCAACTTCAGGCATTCTCCCCTGAGAATGAATCAGTATCACTCTGGCTGGGCCTTTGATCTATATCCTAGGTCCAAGATCCCCACTATCTGACTCCAATGCCCAATTCTGCTCAACCCAGAGAAGAACACTATAAAAACCCACTCAACTTTACTGGTTTTGAAGCCCCATTCAATTTTGGGATCTAGCAAGATGCCTTATTCCACCCAGAGTTCCATCAGATCTGACTTGCTTTCATCCTCCCTCCATGTCCTTCTTTACTGTAAACATCCCCCCTTAATAAAAACTACCTTACTCTACTGTCTTGTGGTATGCTCCATTTTATCCTGTATTGAACTATATCTTGAACCTTGCAATTACTAAATTTGTAGTAAGATGGTAAGCAGATCTTTAATTTTAAACTAAGTATGACATCCTAAAAGCTCTAGACCATCGATCTACAACCAATGTCAGGTTCTAACCCTGTCTTTCTAGTGGGGAAGGAGCACAGGTGATTGACCATCCATTTTTGAGAAGACAGGGAAGAGAATAGTGTGCCAATAACTTTCTTGGGTAGGAGGCTTTGGAGCAAAGTAGGGGGATTGTCAGACCCTTGAGTTGTTTGGCTGTTACCATGACAATGTTCATACTTTTGTGGGAAAGGCTGCAGGGGCTATTGGCTCTTTTTGATTACAGTAGTAATAGCAACTTGGCCACGAGTCTCTGCAAAATAGACTGAACAACATCTGTGGCATGTGTGAATTTTGTTATAGATCAAAATGTGGATACAAGTGGAACTCCTGAAGCATGGCAGTCCGCCTCAGAAGGCAATTGGGCACTTGCTCAGTTACTGGAAGAATAACATGTTTTCCATAGTCACCAAGCTGGTGGAGAAGCATGATAGATATTTTATCTAGTGTGCCTTGTGTATTTAGGTCATCCACCCTGACAAAGAGCTCTTTCTTTTTTCAGGTTTTCAAATGCCCAAATGCTATTATACTTTGATATCAGTTAAATGCATAAAAACTAATGTAGGTTGATCAATTATTGGACTGTCTCTTCAGGATTGCACTATACCTCTCCATATCCCTTTCTATTTGTGGGCCCAAGCAACAAAACATTTAACTGGATGTCAGTCTCAGCCACTTACTTGCCAACTCATTTATTATTTACTGTGGGAAAAGAAACCTCTTCTCTCCAAAACCAGACAGAGATGCATAAGATAATATTTTAAGGGTAAGCAGATATGATCACCAGTAGTTCACCGTGTTATAGACCCCCTGGAAAAATCAATCATATAAATTATTTGACCTCCAGGGAGTTTGAAAGAAACATTCTTATCTTGCAAATTTCCTCATTAAGTGGAATTTATTGCTGGTGGTGGATTGATAGCTCAGGAAATGATATTGTTCATTTTCATGCAAAAGCTGAGCCTGAAATAATAGCTTGAAATAAGATCTGGTTCATTTGCAAAGGATCTTTCAGCCAAAGAATACTAAGCTCAAGGTTGTCTCAGAATGTGTGTTTAAGCTACATGCCAATTTGCTAAGTGAAAGCAGTCCCAGAGCTTAGCAATGATTATAGTATGCTCTCTGAGTTGAGAGCAATGCTGCTTAATGAAAACGCTTAATCCTCTTTTTAAATTTTTAAAGTACTTCCCACTACCAATAATCTCATGGTGCTGCTTCCATACTAATGAGATGTTGTAAGGAAAGAAATTTCAAGACTTGGCAGTTGATTGTACATGTGGGATGAGTGAGAGAGCTGAGTCAAAGAGGACAGCAAGGTCATAAACATGAGTGACTGGAGGAATGATTATGCCTTTGATTATAGTGGGGAAGTGTAGGAGAGATGAGAGTACTTCCAGTTTGAAATGCCCAACAGGCAGTTGGTGATGTAAAACAAGGGCTCAGGAGAGCCACTTAAGCTGAATAAAAATAGATCTGAAATCTGCAGAGAGATGATAATTGAACTCATAGGAGCTGATGAGATCACCAAGTGAGAGAAGAGAGAGAAAAGAGAAGAGGGCCCAGGACAGAGATTTGGGGTCACCCATAATTAATGGGAATTACATGAATAACGATCCAGTAAAAGACACAGACAGTAGAACTAAGAGTGAGCATTGATCAAAATCCACAGAGGAAAGAGTATCTTAGTAGGAGAAGGTGATCAATATTGTCAAATGGTATAGAAGAGTCAAGAAAGATAAAGATAAGGATAGACAGAGCTTATCAGATTGGGCAAGTAACATATCAATAATTTTGGAGGTATTGGTTTTCGTTGAATGGTGATGTTGGAAGTCAGATTATCTAGGATTTGGAAAAGAGGAAAGGAAGTTGTTGAACTGATTGTGGATGGCTTTTTCCAGGTATTTAGCTGAGGAGGGGAGAAGCAATGACAGTTTGTAGGCATGGCAACATCTAGCGAGTTTCTTTAAGGATGGAGGAGACTTGGAGTTAGGAAGACAAGTTCAGTCTTGCTTAACTGTGTGACCCTAGGCAACCCACTTAATCTCTCTTGGCCTCAGTTTCCTCCTCTTTAAAATGGGAATAAAATAGCACCTACCTCATGTGGTTGTTGTACTGATCTAATGTACAGCACTTTGCTAACTCACTGTATAAATACTATGATTATTTGTAGGCATCTGGAAAGGAGCCAGTAGATAGACAAAAGATTACAGGGAGTATAGAGATGATGATAGAGGCAATCTTCTTGAGAAGAAAGGAAAGGATGGAATCAATGTGCATGTAGAAGAGTTGGCTTTAGAAAGAAGGGCCACCACTTCATTAAAGACATCAGTGAAGGAGGAGCTCTTGGGAGATGGTGTCAGGAGACCAGGTGGTAAGGAAAGGGAGCGCAAAGGGAACTGTCTTCAAATGACCTTAACTTTTTCAGTGAGGTAGAAGGACCAATGAGATTGGAGGAGGGAGTAGGAAGGGGAAATGTGAGGTTTAGAAAAGCCACTGTGGTGACTTGGGATAGGGAGTCGACTAAGGAGAAGTAATAGAATTGTCTTGCAGTAGTGAGAGCTCAGTTGAGATTAGCTAGCAATATTTATAGTTCATCCAGTCAGCATGGTTTTATGATTTCTTGCCGGTCCATTCAGCAGCACAAATGTAGGAATGAAGGTGGTAGATCGCAGGTGTAATCTAGGACTGAGGTGGTCAGTTATTAATGAATCACTAATTTTGATAAACTATTTCATCAATAATAATTAATTAATGATTATTAATGACCTATTCTATTTTTAGATAGCTCTAATTATTAGGCAATTTTACTTGACATCAAGCTATAATTCTCCTCTCTGCAACGCCTACTTGTTACTCCTAGTTCTGCCGAATGGGAACATATAGTAGAAATATAATAATATACAGTATAGACCTCCTTAATTACAGCTGTACAAAGCTATAAAATAAAATGGAATAATTATTTTTAAGATGGAAAGAAAAAATATGAATGAGTCCAAAGGGAATGAAAATTTATTATTTTCTTAGTTCTTGCTGATCAGTTATCCCAATTTGTTGACTTTCAAGACAGGAACAAAAGTCCTATTTTGAGTCTGATTTATCTGAGTGGGCCAGCTATGACGTATTTTGTGGCTTTTTAAAAAGATATTTTTAGATGAAAAGGCATTTTAAAAGTGCTCTCACATGATAAAATAGAGATTACAGACCCACAGACACATACTAGGCCCTAATACATAAATTGGATACCGTCCTAGTACCTCCCCTAAGTAAGGAAGCTATTGAAATGATTTATTTATGTCTCCATCCTTCTTGACTTCTCTGAAGAGACTGACATCATTTATTAGATATGCCTAATAAATATTTCTAGATTGATTAACCTCTCATTCCTTCTTATTAGTATCTTTTAACTGGATTTTTGTAAAACTGTTCTCTCCTGATTTTTTCCTGCCTGTCTGGTGACTTATCAAGTGATCTTTGTAAAGAGCTTAGCAGGCACTTAATAGGAGCTTAATAAATGCCTGTTCCCTTCCCTTTCTCTCCTCCCTCTTCCTTCTCAATGTCCTTTTCAGGATCATCATCCAAGTCCCACACCTAATTTGAGGATGTGCCTATTCTATTTCCTCTCCTCTTTCTCTATTCTTATGAATATCATCATCTCTCAGAGACTACAGTTTTCATTTCTATGTAGATGACTCTGTCTATCCTATTCAGATGCAATCCTCCAAAACTCTGTCCTGAGCTCTAGTTCCATCACTCCAACTGTGCTCTGGATATTTGCACCTGATTTTTCCCTAGGCATCTCAAATTCCACATATCCAAAATAGGATGCCTTATCTTTCCTCCTAAACTTACCCTTCTTTACTTTTTTTGTCCAGGGTACTGCCATCCTTTCAGCCCCTCAAATTCATAACCTCAGAGCCATCCTTGGCCCTTCACTCTCCAGTACTGTTTCTAGTGCTGTTATACCTGAACTTCCATTGGGTGTTGTGAATTACTCATGTCAACCTTCACAACTTTCCATCCTTTTTCTCTACACAGTCTAGCCAAGTTCAGGCCCTCACTACTTCTTACTATTGCAATGACTTCCTAATTAGCTTTCCTGCATTCTATCTCTCCCTTGTATAATCCATACTCCACATGACTGGGAAAGAAATTCCTATAGCACAGGACTGCCTATGTCACTCTTATGCTTAAGAAACTTCATTGAGGGGGCGGAGCCAAGATGGCGGAGTAGAAGACTCACCTATGTTAGGTCCGAACCCACAGCCCACAGATTTCCTGTAAAAAGAACTCCTGACAAATTCTGGAACAGTGGAAGCCGCGCAGCTACACAGTGAAGGAGATTTCTGCTGCAGAGAGCCCTGAAAAACCGATCACAAAGGTACCCCAGGACAGGAGCGGAGCGCTCCCGCTGTCTGGCCGAGCGCTCCCCTCCCCCGCCCCGGCCACGTGGCACTGAGAGGAGCCAGCAGAGCCCTGCAGGAGTCAGGGACCTGAATCTCCAGCTGCCGCAAAGGTCCCTCCACCCACAGACTCACAGGTCAGTGAGAGAGACGGGCTGAGAGGGGAGCGGGGGATCTCTGGGACTCGGACCCCCTGGGAAGCGGCTGCTGCGGCAGAGGCTGAAGCAGCTCGGCCAGAGACTCCCAAAGCGGGCTGGAGCTCCACCCCAGCTCCACTAGAAAGGATCTCTGTATAAACCCCCTGAGGGAACTGAGCCTGAGAGGCGGCCCTGCCCCCACCTGAGAACCAGCAGATAAGCTCCCATTGAAGAGCACTCAGGC
>CM053770.1:564640934-564671722 GCA_028658325.1 Potorous gilbertii
AGATTGGTGATATGGGTAATTAGAATGTCCAGTGTATTGGGGAGTGGGGAGGGGACAAAGGGGGAGAAAATTTTGGAACCCAAAATCTTGTGAAAATGAATGTAAAAAGTTAAATAAATTTATTTAAAAAAAATAAATTAAAAAAAAATAAAATAAAAGTATGAAATTATGATGCAAAAAAATAAAATAAAATAAAATATGAAAAAAAAAAAGAAACTTCATTGACTCTCCAAAGCCCATAGAATAAAATAAAAACTCTCTTAAGCATTTTAATTCTTTCACAATTGGGCAATCTACAGTTGTGCTGATTGATATCTGGCCATTGGACCTAGATGACTCTGGAGGAGAAAGTGAGGCTAGTGACTTTGCAAAGTCCTTCCTCACATAAATCCATTTCACTTTCATGCAAGTCATGGTATCATGTTCCTGATGTCATGGTTCTCTTTGAGAATGAAGGACAAAACACAAGTCCTTCACAATCTGCCTGCACCCAACTTTGCCAGGATGTTTACAAATTACTGTTTTCACAAATTCTATGCTCCAGCCCGACTGCAAAAGTAATAGTTCTTCATCTTCTCTTCATGCCACTCAAGCCTGACAGACTTTTTCACCTCTCCTCTAGCTTTTATAATACCTAGTTCCCTTTAAGATTCAATCCTAATGATGCCTCCTTCGGGAGACTTTTCTTGGTCCCCTCTGCGTTAATGTAGCACCTGTTCTGGGGTCATCACCCACCTGGGTATTTATACCAAAGGTTGAATCCCTTGAGGGTGGAGGTGAGGAATATTCCCTTCAGGCTTTTAGGGTTAGCTATGTGGTACTGGGGTTTCTAATACTATCATGCCTGAACTTCCACTGGGGTGTTGTCAATTATCAATTAGTGGAACTCCATTAGAAAAGGGCATTTTCTGAGAAGGTAAAACAAGAACATTGCTACAGAATGGAGGGGAGGGGCATTCTTTCCCCTTTCATGTAAAGGTCTCTAGGGAGAATGGGCTCAACTCAAAATACCACAGGAATGAGGCACACAACCAGATAACATTTTTAGCATCTATCTTTGGGGACTGTGGAGAAGGCACCATTTTACTGGGCCCTCACAGGATGGGAATGAATTTAATAGTGGAACTGAGGGCCATGGGACCAATAGCATCCTAGACTAGAGACTAGAGAAAGCAAAAGCATGGATATAGGAAATTGCTAGGGTGGCAAGGGGCATGTTATTCAGTGTTTGAGAAACACTAAGGAGTCCATTTGACTTGGAGTATAGCTGAGATACTCAAAGTTTGAGAGAAAACCAAAAATTCAGTTTGAAACTGGATGTTGGGCAATGTTGAAAAAGTAATTAATAAACACCTAGAGTGGGTGGGATGGAAAAAAAAATCCAAGAACAAAACAACTTCTACAACATTGTAAAGGAAAATAACCTTGAATGATTTAAACCTTCTGATCAATGCACAACTCCAGAAGTTTGATAATGAATTTATCAGAAGTGCAAAATGAGAAATACAATTTTCATATATAATTAATGTGAATTTATTACATACTTTAAGGAAAAAATGTATGTAATAAACTCAGCATATAATTTCTACAACCATCCTGCTTGTGGTGATTTCTAGTTTCTTCATGCCTTGAGGACCCTGACTTCATTTTCCTCTTTTTTTTTTTTTTGGTTTCCCTCTTCCCCACTCCTCTTTTTAGGAAGAGGAAATCTTACAACAAATATTCTTAGTCAGGCAAAACAAACTCCCACATTGACTATAGCTGAAAATATATGTCTTGTTTCGTGCTTTATCATCATTCCTCTGGAAACATAGTTGGACGTTGCATTAATCAGAGTTCTTAAGTCTTTCAAAGTTTTTTTTCTTTATAATTTACAGTTGTTTTTGTCATACAATTCTCTTGGTTCTGTCCATTCTACATCAGTTCATAGAGATCTTCCTAGTTTTCTCTGAAATTCTTCCTTTCATCATTTCTTACAACGTAGGAATTTCCTATTATATCTTGTGCCGTAATTTGTTCAGCTATTCCCCAATTGATGGACACTCCTTTAATTTCTAGTTCTTCGTCCCTACAAAAAGCTGCTATATTTTTGTAGATATCAATTCTTTTCCTTTTCCTTTGATCTTTATGAAGTATATAGTTCTAGTAACAGTTTCTCTGAGTTGAAGAGAAACTTTGGAGGTTTGAAAGACTGGTGGTAAGAGTTGCAGAAAGAATGGACCAGTTCTCTGCTCTGCCCGCAGTACTACATAGTAACTGTTTCTCTTTTACCCAGGAACCCTGAGGTTCTCCTCCCAGTATGATTTTTTTTTTTTAATTAAAGGGGCCATCCCTTGAGCAACTGCTTAAAGAAGCCTATTCATTGAATGGGTGTATCTCACTCAAAGTGAGAATGTGATAAGATCTTAGCTGGAAAGGGCCAGGGTCTTCCATTGCATCCTGGGCCATCTCCAGTTGTCCTGATGAATATCAGGCTACTGGACCCAGATGGCTCGAGAAGAAAGTGAGGTTGGTGACCTTGCACAGCCCTCCCCGACTCAAATCAAAGTCAACTGCAAGTCATGTCATCATCTTGATGTCATGGTTCTCTTCAAGAACCAAGGAAAAACAACAATTAATGTATCAATTTTCAAATATGCAATAATAGATTTTATATATAATTAATTTATTATTGTGTTTGGTTGTCTACTCTATTTTCTTACAAGAAAGAGTTTTTTATTGTTTATGGGTAGAGATGGTGGGAAGAGTGAAAAAGGCAATGATAGAGATTTGAGGGGCAGGACAAGAAAAGAATCTATAAAATATTTATGAATGTGCAGGAGAAAATTCAGATTAAGTAGAACAAAGTAGGACGAAGATACTGGAGTAATTTGCCACTTTCTTCCCCAGCATGATCCCATTTGAGAGAGGAGGGACTGACACAAATAAGGTTTAAGTGACTTGCCCACCGTCTCCTAGTTAGTAAGTGTCTGAGGTGGAATTTGAATTCAGATCTTCCTGACTCCAAGTCCAGTACTCATTTAACCATGGTACTACCTAGATGCCCCAAACATTATATAAATGCTAGGTATAATTATCATACCAAGAGGCAGGACTGAAGGAGATATTCTTAAATTGGAAGAAACTAAGAGCTGCTGGAAGCACTTTAGTACTCTAAATGAGATGAAGACGTGTGAGATAATTAACACCAGCCTTCTTAACAGTAACTGAAGATAAGTGGAAACAAAATGACAAGGAAGCTGTGAGAATGTCCTGTGAAAATGTCAGCTCATTGGTAGGATAAAGCAGTCAATATTTACAGTTTTACTGTCCAGTTAGTATTAAGACCAGAGGATACAGCCCCAAACTGTATGTATGCAGTCCCATTCTACAATTGTCCATTTGTAATCCAACCTGTTACACTGAAGTCTCAAAGTAGAGTATTTTGACCTAATCCTGATTTAACAGCTCCCCACTCCACCCCCTTTGTTTCCACATCCCTTTTGGTTTTTCTTTACTTATTCTTGCCACTGATGGTTACCATTTGTACTTGAAGAGGACCAAATGCCAGTGTTTGCTATGAGGGTGCATTCATGAAGTTTTATTGTGTTTAGGTAAATGGAAGATAGTGTTGGTGATGGATGGGAGGATCATAAGACACACAAGTCTTCAGTAGTAATTGACCATTGCTGTTGCTATTTCCACTCCATTCCTCCCAAGGACTCTGTGATGTTTGATGGTGTGTGCATTCAAGTCACCCAGAATTGTAAGCTTCTCCTCTTTTGGTACATTGATGATGAGGGTTTCCAGGTCATTATAAAATTTTTCTTTAACCTCATCAGAGTTTGTTATGGTGGGAGCATAAGCGCTGATGATGGCATGGCACTTTCCTGCAAGTGTCAATCTCATTGTCATGAGCCTGTCATTCACTCCTTTGGGAAGGCATACAAGCTTGTCGACTAGATTAGTTTTGATTGTGAAACTTGCATCAGTCTAATAGTGTTCCCCATCACTGTGGCCATTCCAGAAAAATGTATATCAAGCTCTGACTTTGATAAGCTAGTTTTCATTTGCCAGTCTTGTTTCACTCAGTACTGCTATTTGAATAGAATCATCTTCACAAAAGTTTTTGTACATTTTATACATTTATTGCGTGTGTTTCCACTGCACGGTGGGATCAGTGCCGGCCACAGTAAGTAAGCCTGGGTTCAGTGAAGCAAACAAATCTTTTTAAAAAAAGTATTGATTTATTTTTAGTTTACAACATTCATTTCCATAAGCTCTTGAGTTCCAAATTTTCTCCCCCTCCTTCCACTTCTCCCTCCCTGCCTCCCTAAGATGGTATGCAATCTGATATAGGCTCTACACATACATTTGTATTAAACATATTTTCACATTAGTCATATTGCAAAGAAGAATTAGAACCAATGGAATAAACTACGAGAAAGAAGGAAAAAAAAGAGAGCCAATAGTATGCTTCAATGTGCATTCAGACTCCATAATTCTTTCTCTGGATATGGATAGCATTTTCCTTCATGAGTCTTTTGGAGTTGTCTTCAGAGTTAGCCATCACACAATGTGGCTGTAACTGTGTCCAATGTTTTCCTGGTTCTACTCCCCTCACTCCGCATCAGTTCATATACATCTTTCCTGATTTTTCTGAAGTCTGTGAAGCAGACAATTTTTATGGTACCTTTGCTAGCCCCTTCTTCATGCCAGGAGGTGAGCAGTGTAGTCCTTAAAAATGGTTGCTCAGACACCCAGAGGCTGCCGAATTCCACTGCTGCTTCAGCCCAGTGAGAAATGACTATATGGCCCAGACTGCCTTTGTATAGGGTTGTGACTACAGCTCCCAGTATATCAACACCTGCTTCTTCAAAACTTGCTTGTCACTACAGGACTTTGAGGTAGGTAAAAAGGGTAAAATGATGTGGGTGCATGAAGTCTTAAGTTTCACCCTTTCTTCCACAATCATCAGAGTCCAGTGGCAAGACAAAAGTTGAGATGACTGGTGATGGCCCAGACACAGTGAATGATGACCTTGGCACCTTGGATGTCTAATGAAGCTCAAAGTACTCCACAGAACCTGCTTCAATCTTCTTCATGGCTATTGGAACAAATTGTTTTCATCTACCCATTCTATCTGGGGAAGTCTTCATATGCTTGGGGGAGACACTGGTAGACTAGTTCAAGGTCCTGTAGGTTACTCTCAACCTTGTTTAGTCTGATTGCCAAACTGGTTTACTGGGGTGTGACTGCTGTGCATACTAGAGCTTCTTGGAGCCACAGGTGAGAAGGTGCCAAGTGCATACCACAGGTGGGAAACAACCCTGAAAAGGGATTGGTGAGCCCTCCCACCAGAAGTTAGTACCTCTTCTTCCCTGAACACTGGTATGCCCCATTCTTGCCACTATTGGCTGCCTGAAGCATGCGGTCCCACTATCCCATTTAAAATTAAGGCCAATTTAATGATTAAGCAGGGATATCTCCATGGTTTTGCTCACTGATGCCTAGAATGAACTAACTCCTTTCTTTCTGCTGAAGTTTCTTCATTCCTTCAAGGGCCAGTTCAAATGTCAGCTCCTCTATGACATTTTCCCCTTCTCCCTAAACCTAGCTAAGAGTGAGGTCTTCCTCTTTAAAGTCTCAGAGCATGTTGTTCATTCTTTTCTCTCATAGTTATCTGTCACCCATCTTCTGGGGTGGGTGAGGGAGGAGGAAACTGACAACCTAGTCTGGGTCTTCTGGGAGATAAGAAGAAACTTGCCTTCCTTCTGCTTGATGTTTCTCTGATTTGGAGGTCAGCTACTTGAATGTATTGTGTTAGAAGCAATGAATCTTTCATATGGCTGTTTCATTGCCTTGGGTGGTCAAGTGCTGAGCCAAATCACCTGGTTGGCTAGTAATTCTGGCTCCAAAATATGGCCTTAGTTGCACTAGTGAAAAATAAACATTGCCAAGCAAAACAAACCCACACACTGAGCTTGTCCAAAAATATGTCCCATGATCTATAAAAATATAGTTTTATTTTGGATGTTTGGGATACAGAAGGCTTGACTTCTACATCTTTCCCTGATGGTAAGCATTTTTCTTCTTCATCCGAAAGGATGGGAGGAGATACCTGTTCACCAAGAAAGTAACCTTCTGTGGTCTTATTTTTTTTCTCTTTTCTGGGCATTTTCCCAGCCAGTTACTTGACTTCTGAGTTTCCTTTCCACACCCACCTCGCCTCCAGTTCTGCCTAGCTAGTGCTTGGGGGCTGAGATTCAAATGCTGCTTCCCAGCCTCAGGGCTTTCAGTGGGAGTGGGGCTGCTATTCAGTGTGAGATTAAATTCAGGTGTTCAGGTGGGGGCAGGGATGCCACATGGGGCTCAGTTCCCTCAGGGGGTTTACGCAGAGACCTTTGAAAACAGATCTGGGCTCCTGCCTACTTTGGGAGCCCCTATCTGCTGCCACCTCTGCTGCTGCCTCCCGAGGGGGCCTGAGTTACGGGGACACCCCACTCCCCTCTCGGCAAGCAGAAAAGACCTTCTCACTGACCTTTGGTGCCTGCGGGTAGGGGGACCTGTGCTGTCGCTGGAGATTCTGTCCCTGAAGCCTGCTTGGATCTGTTCCTCTCGGTGCCGCGTGGCCAAGGCAGGGCTGGGGTCTGCTCTGGTCTGGTTCATAAGGGACTTTTTGTGTCAGTTTTTCAGGTCTCTCTGGAACAGATATCTCCTCCACTCCATTGTTCTGTGGCTTCTGCTGCTCCAGAATGTGTTGGGAGTTCTTCTTTACAGGTATTTTATGGGTTGTGGGTTAGGAATTAGCGTATGTGTATCTTTCTACTCCACCATCTTGGCTCCTCCAATAAATAGTTTTAAAGATAGAAAACTTATATGTTCATTGAATGCCTTAAATCTTTGCTTCTCTTATAAGCCTAATGGTTGTGATTATCTAGTGATATAAGAAAAAAAATTAGACAACAATCCTACCAAAGGTCACAAAGTTCAGGTACCACCAACTTTCTGGTGGCAACTGTCCAAGTCTATTACTTCCTTAGAAAAACTAAAAAGAACTTACCCAGCAACCTCAACCTCTCTTTAGAGAGAGAAATGTCACTTTATGCATGAAAGGACTTCAGAGAAACAAGAGATAAATGTGGGCTGGCATCATCAGAAAAGACTTATTTCCTTGAGGAAGTGGAACTGGAGCTGTTCCTGACAAGAGACCTTTTTATGCTAATGGACATTACTGTTTTTAGTTTGACTTTGTACCAAGAGTGATAAAACTATCTGTCCCCCCATCACCCTCCCTTCCCCCACAGCAGAAAATCAAAGAATTATCTGCCAGGAAATCCATATCATTTTGAAAACTCTTTTGATGGTCCAGTCATTGACACAGCTATTGCAGTTGAACGTGACTAGTTAAATAAAAGCATTCATTGAATATTGACAGTAGGAAGATGACAGGGAACTTGAGCATTTCGTATAGTAATAACTGGACTACAAAATTTCACTGAAGGGAAAAGAAAGGAAGGAAGGTAGAGAGAGAGAGAAAGAAAGAAAGAAAGAGAAAGGAAGGAAGAGAGAAGGAAAGGAAAGAAAGGAAGGAAAGAAGGAAGGGAGAAAAAGAAGGGAAGGAAGAAAGAAAAAAAAGAAGAGAAGAAAAGAACTTTTCAAATTCTTATTATATACCAGAAAGTGTGCTAAATGCTGAGAAATTCAAATAAAAGCAAGTTAGACAGTCTGCCCTCAAGAAATTAATATTTTGATAGGAATAGCATCACTGACAAGGGAGGTAAAGGAGGAATGTTTTGGAAAGGGAAGTCAGAGAATGGTCATTGGGATAATAAGACAACAAATTGACAAGTCTTTACAGGGAATGCTAGTTTTGATTTGATTACTGTTTTCAGAGCCAGAGTTGGAAAGTGAAATGGGAGAGAGGAGCATCACATAGATCTGGTTGGGAAGTAGTTGTGGGCAAGGACTAAGTCTTGATGGTTTTAGTTTCTATGCCCCATTTTACTACTTTATATATAGAATGGGTTTAAATGATGAATATGAACTCCTCTCCATGTGCTCTATAGTGACACTGGCCTCCTTGATGTTCCCTAATCAAGATATTCCATTTTCTGACTCAGTACCTTTTCACTGACTGTCCCCCATGCCTGGAATTCTCTCCCTTCTTGTTTTTGCCTTCTTGCTTCCCTAGTTTTCTTTCTTCAAAGTCTCATCCAAAATCCCAAATCTAGAAGAAGGCTTTCTTAATTTTCCTTAAAGTTAGTTTCTTCCCTCTGCTATCATCTCCAGTTATCTTGTATGTATCTTGTTTGTACACAATTATTTGTATGTTATCTCCCCTATAAGACTATCAGTTCCTTGAGGGCAGAGACCGTCTTTGCCTTTTTTTTATCTCCAGAATTGAGCATAGTACTTGGCACATAGTAGGTACTTAATAAACGATATAACTTGGATGGATAGAGAGATGCAACTAATTGCTGGAGGATATTGGCAATACTAGAGTACATAACATTTAAATAACTAGTGTAAACTTCAAGATCCATTGTAGTTTATCTGAGAAATTTACAGTCAAAATGTAGTTAGAGGGGAAAAATGTTAGGTATTTGCAGAGAATGGTAGTTGGAAAAGGAGGAAGAAAAGGAAATAGAGTCCAGTGGTCTTGCGAAAAAACTGAAATTCTGACTGTGAAGCTTGCAGGAAGAATCTTAGGAAATAAAAACAGAAAAGAGGACCTTAGAATCTTGTTAGATGTTGAAGGCATATATGGCCAAAGCTGTCCCATTGTGTTCACTTAATCTAAGATCCTTGTTTGCAAGCTCTGTGTAGAGATTTATGTGTATAGAGAATTCAGTTGGTGCTGTGATGGCCAACCAAAGACAAAACTGTGAAGTGAACAAGGATTGTCAAAGGGGATTCTCTCCATTCCCACTCTCATTGTCCTATTTCCCTCTTTTGGTAGTCTTTCCCCCTTTATCCAGAGTATCCATCATGCTGCTCACTGTGAATCTCCTTGGGCAATTTCCCACATTCCAAAATTACTTCACCTTCCTCTTCCATTGCAACTGCCATTCCCTGCTCCAATCTAGCTGTTGAAGAAGACACTGAACTGGTAAGCTAGTGCACCCTAAAGTTGAAGGACCAGTACTAACTTAATATGCTATCCCTTCCCAGAGTTAAATTTATATTGTAAAAAAGGATTCATGTTAGAGGAATTGTTCTGGACTAGAAGCCTTCCAAGGTTCATTTCAGGTCTTAAAACCTCTGATTCTAATGGTGACATTTCAAGTGGTGTTGCAATCAATCAATCAAGCAAGTATTTAATGTGTCTTCTTAAGCGTGCCAGGCATCATGATAGAACCTGGAAATACAAATACAAAGAATGAAAGCTCACAATGAGCTTATGAAAGGAACACATTGATAGTCAAGGCAATCTTCCTTCATCCATTCAAATAATCCTACACTATAGCCATCACCCACTTAGAACCTTAATTTCAAGTCTGCAAAACAAACTGAAACATTGACAAAACTAATTCTTCCTTTAATACTTCAGAAGTATTCCCTTCACCAAAAGAGATCAGAAGCACACTTCAGTAGTTGGTCTTTATGAATGACTGTGGTAGGGGAAGAGAAATCAACACCTGGTAGCCAAGAATCTTGTAATGAAATAAATTAGTTAAATTGTTACAGAAAAATAATATGGGTTTGGTTACTCTTAAGCTCATAAAAGATTTTCATATCACTAGGAATTAGGAAAGAAGTGACACAGAAAAGGATTTAGGAAGCCTGAGAGTAAGATCTCCCATCTTCTCCTAGCCCAGAAATCTGAATACTAACATGGCTCCAGGGAACTGGTGGAGAGAGTGGAAACTATCTTTTTGATTTTCCATTCCCATGGTTGACAGATACTACAGATTTCTGATTCCTGAGAGTTTGAGGATCTGGTTAAGGGAATATTTTCTTAGAAGAAAAGATGACTCAGATGACAAAGAAAGATTTACTTTAGAAGACAGACAGAAAAAGAGAAGACTTGGAGAAAAAGAACTGAAGCTAAGAGGAAATCTGCAATGGAGAAAAATAAGGAGTTGATATGTCAGAGCCTCCAAAATGAGTTCTATAGTTAACAAAGGAGTTTTGGACTAATGAACCACACAGAAAAGCAAAACAAAACAAAACAAAATGAGTTCTATAGTTAACAAAGGAGTTTTGGACTAATGAACCACACAGAAAAGCAAAACAAAACAGAAGAAAACAAATGGATAATGCATACCTGTTGTCTCCATTATTATATGTTGTTGAAATAATCTACAGGGTTATTCCTTCAGTGTATATGTCTTGTACAGATAGCGGGGCGGTTAGGTGGTGCAGTGGATAGAGCACCAGTGCAGGAGTCAGGAGGATATGAGTTCAAATCTCACCTCAGACACTTGACACTCACTAGCTGTGTGACCTTGGGCAAGTCATTTAACCCCAGTTGTCTCAGACTGGGTCATCTCCAGTCATCCTGATGAATATTTGGTCACTGGATTCAGATGGCTGTGGAGGACAAGTGAGGTTGGTGACCTACACAGCCCTCCCTCATTCAAAACAAAGTCAAGTGCAAGTCATGTCATCATTTCTCTGATGACATGATCTTCTTTGGCAGCGAAGGACAAACACACACACACACACACACACACTTGTACAGATACTACAGTTGGACAGTGAACTGGGTCCAGAATAGAAGACCAAACTGGATTGCCTTTGGGAAACTGTTCATTGCTTTAAATGTCTCTCAGCCTTCCTAGCGAATAAGGTAAATCCTTTCCTGTATTTTTCTATACTACGTGGCCATGAGTCATGAAATCATAGTTTCCAAAAATGTAATCAGTCAACAAGCATTTATTAAGTACTTACTATGGATCACACATTGGGCTAGATGCAGGGGATATAAAAACGAAAAAAGAAGAAAAAGTTCCTGCTCTCATCTCCCAATCTGCTTCAGCCATGCTGCCTCTCATTGGATCATCAACTCATAACCTGTAATCTGGACTCGGCCCCAGGGTCCCTTGATTCTGATAGGTCAGCTTTTGCCTTATCTTGATGGGGTCCAGGATTCCATGCTACTTTGGGCACACTCAATACCATGCTATTCTATGTATATTCTGCCTCCTCACCTCCCTTTTTTGACTTCCATTATATGTCATTTTCCACTAATAGAATCTAAGTTCCTTGTGGACAGGGACTGTCTTGTCTGCTTGTGTCTGTATCCCTAGTGTTTAGCACCATGCCTGGAACATAATAAGCACCTATTAAATATGTTCTGCCTGTCTATCTATGGAGCTTATGTTCTATCAGAGGAGTTAACATATTTTACATAACTATATACATGTATATAATGTATTTATGCATATAATATAAAATATAATGGCTATACACATACATATAATACAAAATAAATACAAGGCCATTTAGAGATATGGGTTATCCAAAGGGTAATGAAGAGATATTAGGTATTTGTAAGTTGACTGCAGCATTATGTGTAACAAAGCATTCTTCAGGAAAAGAGACATAAAGGGCATCATCAGAGGGATGTATGACTCCCAAAAGGGAAGTAGATTGATCATAATCATGATCACGGAAATCCTACATGCTTTCTCTCTCTTCCTATCCATCAATTGTCAAGAGAATTAGAGGAAAGCTCCTGGCGTACTGCATGGACTCTTTGTGGAGGACTGTTGAAAGACATGGGAAGAGTTGTACTTGATGTGAATGGGTTGGAATCTGTGTGATTGGAGGGGGAATCTGTATCCATCAATCAACAAATGTTTGTTAAAAGTATCTCCTATGTCTAAGTACTGAGGATACATGGGGCAACTAGGTGGTGCAGTGAATAGAGTACCAGTGCAGGAGGCAGGAACACCTGAGTTCAAATCTTACTTCAGACACTTGATACTCACTAGCTATGTGACCTTGGGCAAGTCATTTAACCCCAACTGTCTCATCCTGGGTCATCTCCAGTCATCCTGATGAATATCTGGTCACTGGATTCAGATGACTCAGGAGGAGAAGTGAGGTTGGTGACCTGCACAGCCCTCCCTCACTCAAAAAGAAAGTCAAGTGCAAGTCATGTCTTCATTTCTCTGATGGCATGGTCTTCTTTGGCAATGAAGGACGAACATACACACTGAGGATACATAGTTGAAAGGGATACAGCCCTGCCCTTGAGGAGGGGATTATATCTAAACAATACCATTAATGAGACCATATAGATATCCAAGTCTACAAGAAGGAAAACAAGAAAAGAGGAATTTATGGACATGTAAAACAATGATCAGAATCATATTCCACATATATACACATATCCTTAAATACGCTTTTTGTTCTTCAATATGTCTCTCATATTTTCCATTGTCTTCCTCCAGCATGAGCATGGCAGAGCGGAACAGAATATATTTTTCTGTCACTGCAGACTTTGCCTCTGAATGTGGGGGAGTTCTCACAGTTCCTGAGACCTGTGCTCATTAGTAGCCTAGGTAATGTTCCACTGTGAGTTGAGGACTCCTTAGTCAGTTTCCATAGACATTCTGCTAGGCAAATGAAAGAAGGTAGGGCAGGGAATAAAGAGACAGAGAGAGCAGAAAAGTACAGGGAACTTTTGAGTCAGCGTGACATATGTTGGAATATCTATTATAGTCCCAATTTCCAGCTTCATGCCTTCAAATTTTATCATGCCAGAATTACAGAATCATAGGCATCCTAGAAAAGAGATCCTAAAAATTACTGAGACCAGAGATTCTTAGCCTTGTTTTTGTTCTATGGACCCCCTTTGTAGGCCGGTGAACCTTTGGACCCCTTCTCCAAATAAGGTTTTTAAATGCAAAAAATAAAATACGTAAGATCACAAAGAAATCAAGTTAAAACGACAACGGTTCATTGACCGAGGTTAAGAATCCCTGGTCTAAACCAACTGCCTTAATTTTTTTTGCAGATAAAGAAATCAAGACATAGAGAAGTAAAATTAAAAATCCAAGGTCATACAGATGGAACAGGGAATAATGATCTTGATGGAGGAGGGACCGAACAAGAGCTAGAATCCGGGTCTGCTGGTGCTGAGTCCAACAGTCCCCCTTCCCCAGTGTGCTCTTAAAAGTATTAAAGAAATACCCTCTATCAGCTTACCTTCTCAGGGAGTGGCGAAAGGAGAGAAGGAGTGGTAGAATTTGGAACTCAAAACTTTAACAATTAAAGAAAACAAACCACAAATGTTAAAAATTTGTTTTTATAATTTTTTGTCAATTTTTTAATTTAACAAATTACAATTGTAATTAGGGAAAAATAAAATGTTATCTAAATAAAATAATAAATTGCTGAAAGGTTAAAAAAAATGTGAAAGCAAAAAGGATTGTATGTTTCACAGATGACAACAGATAAATTGGAAGACCTTTATAACCCTAGATCTGGAAAATAGTATTTAGACTTATCCTATAAGCCAGCCATCTTATTAGACTTTTATAGTACGGGCTGTTCCCTGATTATAAACACTTCACTTACAAATGACCTGTAGTACGTGCAGGAAAGGCTTTTGTCAACATTACTACACCCTTCTTCCTGAGCCTTGGCTATGGCTGCTGCAATGTGACCGCTTCTACCCTCAGGGGAGTCAAAAGTGCCTAGAAGTTGCCACTAGTTTTCTCCTTTCTATGCTATTCCTGAAGGAGCCCCCATCTAGCCTAGGCCCACCAAAGAACCTAGATCACCATCAGACCAGGATGCAGCACATGTACACAGAAGGGTGTTTTTCTATAGACTGGATAAATCTCTCTTTATCAATATGTATTACTATTATTTTTCTGGGGGCTTACCATAATGGTGCCAGACTTAGTGTGGACACCCAGTCATCTTAGTTCCCTAAAGCTCAAGCAATCCACTGGCCCCAGCCTCCCAGGTGGCAAGGATTGTAGATGTGTGCCCCCATACCCAGTGGGTTACTACTTTCTAAATGTGTACATTTGTTTGTATAGTTATTCTTCTACATTGGGGAGGTTAGGGGCATAGCACCCCAGTTTTTGGCCTTCCCTTCATACCAGAGAAGAAGTTTGAGTTATTATGGTATTAAAAGAGAGAACACGTTGCTATTGCACAATACTATACATATATTTTATGTATTTCTGAGTTTCTAAATTTCTTCTGCGTCATCTGTTGGCCTTCAAGTGTCATCATATGCAGCTTCTGCAAAACTCCCCCAAATTCCCATTTAATTTCTTATGCTGACCCATGATATATCAAAACTGTGATGAGGAAAGTTGCAATGGGGAAGGGATGACTGTATATGCTTCCACCCCCAAAAATGTATGTATATACCATAGGTTATGTAAAATTATCACTGAATTCCTAGTAAACTCGGTGTCACCTTAGATTTTCTAAACCAATAAATTCTAATATAATATTATAACCATGATTACAAGGATGTCTATGAAAATTTGTGACATTGAAAAGAGGTCCTGACTCTTGAAAAAGAATCATTGTTCTAGAGAATGTACATCTCTGTGTCCTGGCAATAAAAACAATGACAAATAATAACTGACATTTGTATAATTTTTGGTTTTTGCACAGTATTTTATATCCATGATCTTATTTGATTCTCATAGCCACACCTGTATTACTATTCACATTTTGTTGTTGTTTAGTCATTTTAGTCATGTCCAGCTCTTTATGACCCTGCGGGGGGAGAGGCAAAGGTACTGGAATGATTTGCCATTTCCTTCTCCAGCTTATTTTATTCATGAGGGAACTGAGGCAAACAAGGTTAAATGTCTTTCCCAAGGTCACGCAGCTAGTAAGTGTATGGGACCAGATATGAACCCAGGAAGATGAGTGCCCCATGGCACTCTATCCACCATACCACCTAGATATCCCAGAGACAAGAAGAGAATGAATCATTGGACTCAGTATTAAGTATCTACTTTGTGACAGGCATTTGGTAGCTGCTAGGAATGCAAGGACAAAAAAAAAAAATACAGTTCCTGCCCTCCATTTCCTTACATTTTCCTGGAAGGAAGCATTTATTATTGTTGTTGAGTCATTTCACTCATGACTGACTCTCCGTGACTCCATTAAGAATTTTCTTGGCAAAGATACTGGAGTGGTTTTCATTTCTTTCTCCTGCTCATTTTACAGATGAGAAAATTAAGGCAAATAGGTTAAACAACTTGCCCAGGGTCACACAGCTAGTAAGTATCTGAGGCTGGATTTGAACTCAAGAAGATGAGTCTTCTGGACTCCAGGCCTGGCCCTCTATTCATTGTACCACCTAGTCACTCACATTTTACAGATGAGGAAACTGAGGATTAGAGAGGTTGAGTGACTCCCCAAGGGTCAAATGGTCAGAGGCAGTATTCAAATTCAGCTTTCTCCTGGCTCCAGGTCTGGTGTTCTTTTTTCCTTACTATGCTATACTAAAGGAGCTGTTTAGGAAGCAGTCCATAGTGTACTAGGAGTTGGGAAGGCCTGAGTTCAAATTCTGCCACAAACTTTTACTAGCTGAGCAAGAGGATGAACCTTTCTCTGCCTCAGTTTCCTCATCCATAAAATAGGAGCAATAATAGCCTCTCCTTTGCTAGGTTGTTGTAAGAGTCAAATGAGATAATGCAGGTAAAGTGCTTTGTAGACACACAAATGCCAAATAAATATTAGCTATTATTATATAATAAATTTGTTTTCTGTGGTCTGTGTTTTCAATTCAATTCATTTATTAAGCATGTGTAACCCCAGTCCCAAAGTCGCTGGGTATGGGACTCATTGAACACTCATTAAGTGATCTCCACCAAAAGGGAAAGAGTCCCATACCCATGGGCTTTGGGATTGCAGTTACACATGTACTGTATACCAGACAGTGTATTACTTACTGGTTAGGGATACAGAAACAAAAACAAAATACTCTCTGCTCTCTAGGAACTTCCATTCCAAAGGGAAGATCATATTATAGATACACAGATAGATATAGATAAAGATATAGATAGATATGTATGTATGCATATGTATATATATATTTATATGAATGAATATAAAATATACGTAGACCAATTTTACCCTCTATCTCCTTTCCCCTCACCCCTCACCCCCAAAAGTACCAGAACAGGAATAAACAGGTAAGGTGCCTACACAGCAGCATGCCAAGTACCTGTCTGACAAAGGGACCCTAAGTGAACAGGAAGGAACACTGTAGGAGCCTTTGTTTGGCAGCAGTCTGCAACTTCTATCTTCACTACTCTAGGACCCTTGGTTAAAAAGTGTCACTAATGCTCAGAACAAGAAATCAAAAGCTTCTAAAACTGTTTAACACCCCTGCCCCCCAGAAGCAG
Organism: Potorous gilbertii; assembly: GCA_028658325.1. Taxonomy (NCBI): domain Eukaryota; kingdom Metazoa; phylum Chordata; class Mammalia; order Diprotodontia; family Potoroidae; genus Potorous; species Potorous gilbertii. The sequence continues at coordinate 564,657,257 of CM053770.1, forward strand.
CAGATAAGCCATGCTACAGAAGAGGCCAAGACTCAGTTCAGCTACTTCAAGTCCCTGGGAACCTTGGAAAGTAGTGGTAACGAGTAGGAAATTTAAAAGAAAAAAAATCAAAACCACATGCCACTGAGTAAATCATTTGATGTTGTGATTCAGAGGCATGAGGTACCCAATCATGTGAGTATTAAAACTAAGCCCTGAAGATATGATTTGGCACGGCAGCTTTGAATGGACAGATGGTATTCATGGGCAGGATTACCATTTGCAGTGAAAACCAGGTCAGGCCTCCAGTCCTACAAACCACTGTTTGTTCATTTTGTGTGTTTTTTCCTCCCTTTGGAGTGGGGAGTTACACCATTTTATTTTATTTAGTTTTTAGATTAAAAAGCAAAAATTGTGTATCCTTAGGGCCATGGAGAATGGGAAAGAAGAATGGGGTCTCTGATTAAAATACTAAAGATGAAAGTAGTAATAATAAAGAGAAAAGCAAACCATTGGGTTATCAATAACAGCCCTGGAAGTTACCTAGGGCAAGATGATTTCTTTTTCCTGTGTGTGGCTTCCTTTTGAGTTTTTCCCGTTTTAAAATTGATTTATTTTGTCAATTAAGCATTTATTTTTCCTTCCTCTCCTTTCTTCCTCCTCACTCCTGAAAAGAAAAATAAAACCCTTGTAACAAACATGTATGGAGAAGCAAAACAAATTGTCTTCTCGACCATGTACAAAAATATGTCTCATTCTACATACGGAGTCCATCATCTTGCTGTTGGAAGGTAGGGAACATTTTTCAGCGAACCTCTAGAATCATAGCAGATCATTGCGTTAATCAGAGTTCTTATGTCTTTCAAATTTGTTTGTCTTTACAATGTAATTGTTATAATATAAATTGTTCTCTTAGTTCTGGGCTGACCAATTTAAAAACTTTTGTATCTTGCTCCAAAATGTAGCAGGTCAGGGTTAATAGTGGTTAGGGTGCTACATTCTGCAGACAGGAAGCACCCCCAGACAGGCCCAACCTATTCTACAGACTCTGGCAACATTAGCTGGACCCAGCCTCTCAAGTTTAATAGCTATGCAAGTACCTTTGCACCTCTAAGATGACCTGGTCTTATTCTGGTTAGGGTATCATCTGAAAGCTGATGACACGTCATACAATGTCATAATGACAAGCCAGTGTGGTTCAGAGTCTTGCTGAGATAGCCTGCGGTAGGCTTCCATTTATTATGATTACTATCTAGTAGTAGTAACAGTAGCAGTAGTAGTAGTAGCGGCAGTAGTAGTAGTAGCGGTAGTAGTAGTAGTAGTGGTAGAAGTAGTAGCAGTAGTAGCAGTAGCAGTAGTAGCAATAGCAGTAGTAGTAGTAGCGGTAGCAGTAGTAGTGGTAGAAGTAGTAGCAGTAGCAGTAGTAGCAGTAGCAGTAGTAGCAATAGCAGTAGTAGTAGTAGCGGTAGCAGTAGTAGTGGTAGCAGTAGTAGCAGTAGCAGTAGTAGCAGTAGCAGTAGTAGCAGTAGTAATAATGGCTAACATGTATATAGTAGTTGCTACATACCTGATACTCTGTTAAATGTTTTACAATTATTGTCTCATTCGATCTTGGCAACAATCTAGCAAAGTAGGTGCTATCATTATCCTCATTGGGAAACTGAGGCAAACAGGTTAAGGAACGTGCCCAAGGTCACTCAGTTAATGTCTGAGGCTGAATTTGAACTCAGGCTTTTCCAGAATCCAGGCTCTGCACTCTATCCACTGCCATCTAGCTGCCAGACTTGAGTACCCTATACCAGCTGAAGCTTCAACATATCTGGCTGTCCCTCATGCTTGGAATGTTCTCCTTCCTCACCTCTACTTCCTAGCTTACTTTAGGTTCCAGTTTAAAATCATACTTTCTACAGGAAGTCTTTCCTTTCTCCCCACCCTCACCCTGACCCCCTAATTCAATTGCCTTCCTTCTCTTGATTATTTCTTATTTATCTTGTATAGTGTTGTTTATACATAGTTATTTACATGTTGCCTCTTCCTCTAGACAGTAAGTTCCTTGAGAGCAGGGACTGTCTTTTGCTTTTTTTGTGTGTTCCTGGTACTTAGAAAAATGCTTGGCACATTGTAAGTGCTTAACAAATATTTATTTATTGATTGACTCTAGAGCTAGTTCCACTTGATGTCCTCTTGAAGCAACTGAACCTATAGATTGTAAAGGCAGTGGCTTGCTGTGACAATGGCTGTGACCAGAGTCCTAACCCTGGCCAGTTATCTTCTAGGACTGCACCCAGGCTGTATTTATAGTAAGCACTTAATCAATGGAAATGACCACTGCTGAGACTCTAGAAGCAGTTCAGGATCTCAAAGAACCCAGAGTCTGTAAACCTCAATGAAAAAGGACAAGTTCTTCTAAACCCAAAGATAGGGTTTCCCAAACTCTTTCTGCTGCCCTAGACAGCCAAGCCCAAACCCTGACCCCTGCCCTCCTCATCCCTTTACCAGCTGCCTCTCTGATGAATTTCACAAGAGACTCTTTCATCTAATTTCTCACCTACCAAGCACTGAGGAAACCTTTCAGTGTTGGAATGCCCCTCAGAGCTCATTTTCCATTTTACAGATAAGAAATGAATCCTAGAAAGAGAAATCAACTTGCCAAGGTTACACAGGAACTACTTGATAGGGTTAAGGTTCAAGTACAACTTTTCTGACTCCAAATCTGGTGCTTTTACCATTGCACTAGGACACTGGATATATTGAGTGTGTGTGTGCTGATGTGTATGTATGTGTGTGTGTGTGTGTGTGTGTGTGTGTGTGTGTGAATTCACCTGCAGATCAAAGTTTCTCAAATCTCTTTGCGTGCCTCCCTCCTCCATCCCCATTATCTGATTAGGAGGAGGTAGTTTGAGAAAAGCCTGGGTGACTCAGAGGAGAGCCCTAAAAGTCTAAGAGTTATTGCAATGTAAGTCCAATCTTTTCTGCATTGGTAACTCCATTTTTTCATGCCTTAGAGATGTTAAAAGCATCGGATAGGCTTAAAAGAAATGACTAACATTCCTAGGCTCAGAGAGAGTCAGTGACCACAGCAGTCTGTATTATATTCCTGCTCAAAGGCTATGAAATTTTTTAATAGTTGTAATCCCACCACCTGACAGCATCTTGAATATAATAGACGCTTAATAAATGTTTGTGGTATAAATAATAGTAACCTCCCATTTCTCTCCCTCTTCCCTCTCCTTTTCCTTTTTCTTTTCTTCTCCCCTCATCAGTTCCTTTGAAAGAAAATAGGTCATCCTCCGTAAAAAGTGGTACCCAATGAAATAAAATGACTGTATTCTTTCCTTTCACCACCAATTACCATAATCCAAGGTACAGGGGGCAATAACGAGGCCCCCAAATCCATCTCTTTTCTTTTCCTTCATTTCCCTTTCCTTTACTTCAGGGAGAACATCCAATCAGACTGTCCAATATAGAAGGTTTTGCTGTCTGAGGTGAAGAAGCTGGAGGATTACACAAGGGACCTTTGACTTGGATCACAATGTTTTTCACCATGTGTTCAGAAACAATAGCTGTGTCCCTTGAAATTAATCTACATATTTTAGGGCAGGTCAGGGGTATGTCTAGGTACATGTCCAGCAGAACTTTCTTCTGGAAATGCTCTTCCTCTTTCCCTCAAGGTCAGCTGAGAGTGTGAAGTACTGGGAGGAGTTCTTATTACAAGTCTTTCTTCCACGAGGGCCAAGGAGAAAACAGGGAATCAAATATGGCACCAATGATCTCTCTCTTCTTTTGTTAGCTACCAAATTTCTGTCATTCATTTTTCAATATATTTTCCTTGAGGACAACTTTTGTTGCAGGAACTTTAGAGTAAGTCACTAGTTGGAATGAGACACCAGTAAAAATGATTTGTTCTCCCACAGGCTCACAGAACTGATGAGTTTTAGAGTTGGCAGAGCTGGTTCAGGTGTGAAAGAATTCGCTTAGACCTCTGTAGCCATTGGGAGCTGTACTGATGCAAAAGCAGGAGGGGTCTCTTAGCAATCAAGCTAAGTGAGACCCCAATATTTGGGGGAGTTATGCTTATTTACAAGTTTCAGAATGGTGAATTAATTTTAGAGGTTTTATGGGGGTTGAAGATTAGGGACAGGATGAGGAGGAGGGATGACAGGATAGGAAACACAAGATAAAGAAGACAAATTTAATGACCCAGGATGTGGGGAGACATGGTCGAAGATAAGGGGGATATTTTATGGTATTTCAAGACAAGGGGAGGTTTATTCTCAGGTTAGAGAATAAACTAGGGGCTTCACAAAGTACTGGAAAAGCAACTCAACCTTTAGAGCACTGTTTATATCCTCATCAGAACTGTTATAGTTGAAAAGAACCTTAGAGGACAAAAAGTGCAATCTCTTTTGTTTTATAGGTGAGAAGCTGAGGTCAGCAGAAAGGAAGTGATTTGTGTAAGGCCATAAAACCAGTCAGCGGCAGAGGGGAAACATAAACCCAGCTCTGAGTCCTTCTGCAGTGCTCTTTCTACTACTTTGTAGCTGGGGGCTTGTTCTAAAATAGTACTTTTTTAAAAGTCTCACATTTTCATTTGACAGTGCCAGAATTGGAGAAATCCCAGACTGATGATGTTTGTGCCTACTGCTGGCAGAGATCCTTTGGTAAGAATTAGGACCAGTGTTTTATGTTCTAAATTTAGCCGAAAGCAGCAGAGGCATTGAATTTTGGTCTGATAATGATAACAAGAGAACGTAGAATTTTACCAGGGACTGAGGGTAGAGCAGATTCTTATAGTTTCAACTGTGGAAGTGACTAACAAAATAGTTCCAGCCACAGGATGTGTGTGAGGAAATGGGGTAGATGGGTTAAGGCCCTTGGAGGGATCAGGGGAGAGGTTTTTGTGTCAACCTGCCCAAGAAATTTATTCTTCTGGGTATCTTTAGTGGAGGGGAAAAAGGAGTAGAGTACTTTCTCCCACCCCAGTCAAAACTTCAAAAGACGTAGTGATTCAGAACTCAGTGTCACTATAAAAACAGGACCTGTCATTTCTTTTGGTTTCAGTGAAGTCCCTGCTTTGAATGAATGTTGTCTGCTAATTCCAGGCTCCTACTTCTAGTTTTTATTTTTCTTAGGCAGAAGAAGGGTTTTCCTAGTAACTTCCTGGACAATTTATAGAAAAGTTATCTTCTTGCTGAGCAACTGGCTAACATTTTTATGTCCTGTGTGCATTTGCAAGATGTCTGTAATTGGACCACTTTTTCCCTAAGGGAAGTTATGTGGTCTTTTTACAGATAGAAAAAGCCAAAATTCTGCTCTCTGGATATCCCTGAGTCACCAAGAGGAAGTCTGTATTGGGTGGGGTTGAAGAAATAAGAGTGAGAGGGTATCATTCAGTCTAGGCTTCAAGACTTTCCTAGTTTTTTCCTACACAGACCCAAAGCAGGTACTCTTCTCCCTCCTTACTTCTCCTTGCTTTTTTGTTTGTTTTCAAGTTGCTGAATCATTCCAAGGTAATTATCTATTTATTAAATTTTATTTTTTTAAAAAATTAACAAAAATTCATCTTCCTCCTACTTCCCTCAATAAGAAAGTAAGGAAAGCAAAACCCTTGTGACAAATATGTGAGGTCAGACAAAACAATTTTCTACATTGACCTTAACCAAAAAATATATGTCTCAATCTACAATGAGTCCATCATTTCTCTGTCAGGAGATGGGTAGTATATTTCATCATGAATCCTCTGGAATTGTGGTTGGTAAGTTCATTGACCATGGTTCTGAAATCTTTCAAAGCTGTTTGTCTTTACAATCCTGTTATTGTATAAGTGGTTTTCTGGTTCTCTTCACTTCAGTCTGCATAATTTCTCACATGTCTTCCCAGGTTTCTCTAAAACCACTCCTTTCAACATTTCTCACAGCAGAATATTATTCCATTATGTTTACATAGTATTATTTATTCAGTCATTCCCTAGTTGATCGACACCCTTTCGTTTCCAGTTCTTTGCCATCACAAAAAAAACTGCCATAAATATTTTTGTATATATGGGCTCTTTTCCTCTTTATTTGATTTCTTTGGGGTTTAAAACAAGAAGTGATATTCCTGGGTCAAAAAAGTAAATTTAATAACTTTGGGGGCATAATCTAAATTGCTTTCCAGAATGGCTAGATCAGTTTGTAGTTCAACTAACAGTGCCTTAATGAATGTTTCTCCATAGCCCCTCTACCATTTGTCATTTTCCCTTTTTGACTATTATGGCAAAAGAAACCTTGGAGTTACTTTAATTTGCATTGCTCTTATCATTAGTTATTTGGAGTATTTTTTTATATGGCTAATGATAGCTTAGACAATAAATATTTATTAAGTACCTACTGTTTGCTTAGTACTGTGCTAAGTGCTATGATACAAATACAAATAAAAAAAGAAAGTCCCTTTCCTCAAGCACCTTACTATCTAATTGGGGAAGAGAACAGGAAAAAGGAAGCCGAAAAGGGTGAAGGGTAAGGAAAGTATAAAGGCATGATAAAGCCCAAAGGAGTGCAGCTGGGTGGGAAATGAAGAGATGACTGGCTTGAGTAAGTACCCTCCTTAAAGAGAGATTCTGGGGTTCTGCTATGCTGTCCAATTAGAGAGGCCCAGGTCAGAAGGTAATGATGAATTGTGTGTACCAAGGCTGATGTGATCTTCAGAATGATGAGATTTCCCTATGATGAGTTTACTGGGGAAAGAAGGCATGATGGAGGAATCCAAAATAGTCTAAAAGTAGTTTTACCTGGTGGGTAATGGTGAAAAGACTGTTCTGGGCCCCCTCCTTAAATGGAGGCCCTGGAGACCACCACTCTGCTCTCCAAATGGTCCAATCAGAGGGGAAACATACTAATGAGATGTGAATACCAAAGCTGATTCAATCTTGCAGGTAAGATTTCCCAGGGATGAGAGTTTCCTGATGAAGAAAGGCATGATGGAGAAATTCAAAGAAGTCCAAATGCAATATAACATTTGGGAAATTGGAGATTAAATTTCTCCCTCTGAAAACTATCCATATGCTTTGGCAAATGGTTCTTGTTGTTACAAATTTGAATTAGTTCCCTATATAAGAAATAAGACCTTTATCAGGGCAACATGCAGCAAAGATTCTCCCCCCCGTCGCAATTAACTGTTTCTCTCCTAATTTTGGCTGCATTGATCTTTTTTTGTACAATTTTTTTTAAATTCTATGTCTTCAAAATTATCCATTTTGCTTTCTGTAATCCTTTCTATCCTTTTTTACTTTTTAAATGAAATTAGACTCTTATTTAAAGTTCCTCATCACTGCTTCAATTTGGTCCATTCAGCCTTACTAGAAGTCATTTGAAGATAGTCTTGTTCCTTTAAGTGCATGTTGACAAGATGCAGTTGCTTTCTGGCTGAAGGAATGAAGGGTTTGTTTGATGTTGGAATGACACCAAGGTGTTGCCACTCCTTTCCTGGATGAACTCATTAGAGCATTTTGTTTTACCCAGGCTATTGATAATGCCTGTGTGTTGTTGCAAGAGTATACCTGTGATACCCAAGCTTAGACATAGTTTCAGAGTCACTCACATCTATATTTTCTTTTTCCCTAAATAAACTGGATCTGTCAGGGAATGTTTGCCTTGATAGCTTTTGTCTAGAGAGCTTTCCCTACTGTTCAGTTGCGTCTGACTCTTAGCGACCCCATTTGGGGTTTTCTTGGCAAAGGCACTGGAGTGGTTTGCCATTTTCTTCTCCAACTTATTTTACAGATCAGAAACTGAGGCAAACAGGGTTAAATGACAAGTAACAAAGCGCTTACTTATTTAGCTAAGTAAGCACAACTAATAAATGTCCGAGACCATATTTGAATTCAGGAAGAAGAACCTTTTTGACTTCAGGACTGGCACTCTATCTACTGTGTCACTTTGCTTTCCCTTCCATCCTACACATGTGCTCCTGAATGAATATGGCATAAAAGTCATGATTGCAGATGATAAGATTAATGTGTTAACAAGTTATTAATGCCATATTATCCCTCGAAGAAATGTAAACACAGCTCTAAAATCTTCTATTCTTATTCCTTGTGTTCAGCAGGTGAGACAAAAATTGAATTTGTGTTTAGAAGCTATAGGCTAATATTGAACATTTATGATCAACTTTATCATTGGGTTACAAGGCACTGTTCGGGGTAAGTCATAAGGAATGACCCTTTCACTAACATTGTTATGTAGGTGAAATTTAACTATATGGATGCTAGCCCTAACAATAACAATTCTAAATTAATAATGTTTATGTGGCACTTTAAGGTTTGAAAAATACCATTGCATGGAAATTTGATTACTGACAACAAGTGATAATAGAGAGAAAGAGCATTTATTAAATGTTTTCTATGTGCTAAACCCTATGCCCCTTTCCCCTTCACTCAGGATGTGTCTCATCTTTTCAGGACCTCTTCTCTTGTTTTCTTCTTTAAGATTGCTTTAGATATTAATTTTAATAATAATAATAGCTAGTATTTATATGGGCAGCTAAGTGGCATAGTGTGTACAGGGCTTGGAGTTAGGAAAACCTCAGTTCAAATCTAACCTCAGAAATTTACTAGTGGTGTGACCCTAGGCAAGTCACTTAACATTTTTTTGTTTCAGTTTCCTGATTTATGAAATGATCTGGAGAGGGAAATGACAGACCATTCAAGTGTCTTTGCCAAGAAAGCCCCAAAAAAGATCACAAAGAGTTGGACATAGCTGAAAAAAATGACTAAACAACAGCAACAAAAAGCATTTATATAGCACTTATCTGCAGATAAGTCAAGCACTTTACAAATATTATCTAACTTAATCTTTACAACAAACAACAGGTGGATGCTATTATGTTCCCTGTTTTATAGATGAGGAAACTGAGGAAGATAGAAGTTAAATGAATTGCCCAGAGCCACATAGCTAATAAGTATGGGAAAAGCTTACTATAAAAGAAATTTTAGTTGGGACTTAAAGAAAACCAGAGAGGTCAGTGGTCAGAGCCAGGGAGGCAGAGTGTTTTAGGCATGGAGGACTGTAGAGTAAGTACCCAGAGTGGAGGGCTGGAGTGTCTTGTTCATGGAACAGCACTGGGAGGCTTTGATCCCTGGATCAAAGAGTACTTGGCTAAGAGTAAGGTATAAGAAGACTGGAAAGACTGGAGGGAGATACACAATGAAGAGTTTTGAAAAACAAACAGCATTTTGCTTTTGATCCTGGAGGCAATAGAGAGTCATTGGAGTTTACTGGGGTGGGAGGCGGGTAAGAAAAATATCTGTCACACTATCAGACCTTCTCTTTAGGAAAAACACTTTAATAGCTGACTAGGAGATGGATTGGAGAGGGGAAAGAATTGAGACAGACAGACCCACTGAAACAATCTGGATGTGAGGTGATTAGGGCCCATACTAGAATGGTGACAGTGGCACAGGAGAAAAGGGGACATATTCAAGAGACATAACAAAGGCAAAACCTACAGGCCTTGGCAACAGATTGGACAAGGAGGGTGAGAGATAATGAAAAGTCCAGAATGACTCTAGGTTGCGAGCCTGAGGGATAAAGAGGATAGCATTACCCTCTACAATGGCAGGTAAGTTAGGAGAGAGAGTGTTTAGGGGGAAAAGATACTGAGTTCATTTTTGGACATATTAAGTTCAACATGCCTACTAGACATCCAGTTTGAGATCTCTGAAAGATAGTTGGAAGTATGAGATTGGAAGTCAGCAGAGAGTCTGGGACATAATAAGTAGATTTAAGAATCATTAGCTTAGAGGTGGTAATTAAATCTATGATAGTTGATGAGATTGCTAAAAGTGAAGTAGTTCAGAGGAGAGGGCCCAGGACAGAACTCTGAAGGACATCTATGGTTAGATGGTGTGATTTAGAAGAGTATCCAGTATAGGAGACAAAGGAATGGTCAGACAGGCAGGAAGGGATCCGGGAGAGAGTGGTGTCCCTAAAGCCTAGAGAATTATCTCCAGTTGGCCTGATCTATATCTGGACACTGGACCCAGATGACTCTGGGGAGAAAGTAGAGCTAGTGACTTCACAGCCCTCTCTCACATAAATCCAATTCCCTTGCAAGTCATGGCATTATCTTTCTGATGTTACAGTTCTCTTCCAGAATGAAGGACAAACCACAGAGAGTATCAAGGAGGAGAGAGTGATCAAAAGCCTCAAAGGCTGCAGAGAGGTCAAGGGCAATGAGAACAGAGAAAAGGCCGTTGGACTTAGCAACTAAGAGATCATTAGTAATTTTGCAAAGGGCAGTTTCTGTGGAATGATAAGGTCAGATGCTGTTTTGTAAGGGGTTAAGAAGAGAGTGAAAGGAAAGAAAGTGGAGGCAGCAATCACAGATAGCCTTTTTGAGTTTAGATACAAAGGGTAGAAGAGATTATTAGTGGGAATGGAAGGATCAAATGAGGATATTTTCAGGATGAGGGAGACATGGACATGTTTGCAGGCAGTAGGAAATGAGCCAGGAGGCAGGAAAAGGTGGGGAAAAAAGTAAAAGAGTGGAGATGAGAGAGGGGACAATAGTTGAAGAAGACAGATCAGAATTGGATTGCTTGAGCAGGTTAAAGGGGTTAGCCTTGGTAAGGAGCAATGTCACTTCATTGTATGACACAGGTAGGCTGAGCTAATAAAATAAGAATGACAGTTCTACCTAAATTCATTTACTTATTCAGTGCCATACCTATCAAACTACCAGAAATTTATTTTCTAGATCTAGAAAAAATAATATCAAAATTCATCTGGAAGAAAAAAGGTCCAGAATATCAACGGAATTAATGAAAAGGAAAGCTAGGGAATGTAGCCTAGCCATACTAGATCTTAAAGATCTTAAATTGTATTATATAGCAGCAATCACCAAAACCACTTGGTACTGGCTAAGAAATAGAGGTGTATATCAGTGGAGCAGATCAAAATGAAATGGTTCAAGACACAGTAGTCAATGAATATAGCAATCTGCTCTTTGATAAACCCAAGGACCCCAGCTTCTGGAAACTGTTTGACAAAAATTGCTCTGAAAACTGGATAACAGTGTGGAGGAAACTGGGCATAGACCAATGCCTGACACTGTACACAAGAATAAATTCCCAATGGATATATGACCTAGGTGTAAAGACTAATACTATAAACAAATTAGGGAAGCAAGGAATAGTGTATTTGTCAGATTTATGGAGAATGGAGAAATTTATGACCAAACAAGAGATAGACAACATTATGAAGTGCAAAATGGATAATTTTGATTACATTAAATTGAAAAGTTTTTGGACAAGCAAACCCAAAGCAACCAAAATTAGGAGGGAAGCAGAAAACTGGGAAAGAATTTTTGTAACTAGTGTCTATGATAAAGACCTCATTTCTAAAATATATAGAGAACTGAGTTGAATTTACAAGAATACAAGTGATTCCCCAATTGATAAATGGTCAAAGGACATGAACAGGCAGTTTTCAGAGGAAGAAATTAAAGCTATTTATAGTCACATAAAAAAAGCTCTAAATCACTATTGATTAGAGAAATGCAAATCAAAACAACTCTGAGGTACCACACTATACCTATCAAATTGGCTAACATGACAAAACAAGAAGATGATAAATGTTGGAGAAGATGTGAGAGAGTTGGAACACTAATTCATTGTTGGTAGAGCTGTGTGCTGATCCAATCATTCTGGAGAGCAATGTGGAATTATGCCCAAAGGGCTACAAAAAAGTGCATACCCTTTGACCCAGCAATATCGCTTCTAGGACTCTATCCCAAAAAGATCTTAAAAATGAGGAAAGGTCTTATATGTACAAAAATATTTATAGCGACTCTTTGTGGTGGCCAAGAACTGGAAATTGAGGAGATGCCCATCAGTTGGGGAATGATTCAACAAGTTGTGGTGGAATCCTATTGTTCTATAAAAAACTGAACAGGAGGACTTCAGAGAGGCCTGGAAGGACTTTTATGAACTGATGCTGGGTGAAATGAGCAGAATCTGGAGAACATTGTACACAATAACAACCACAGTGTGCGAGGACTGTTCCTGGTAGATCTAGCCCTTCACAGCATGCAAGGACCTAAAACATTCCCAAAGGACTCTTGAGGCAAAATGCCACACAAATCAAGAGAAAGAAATATGAACTCAGAACACAGAATGAAGCAGAATATTTTTTGTTGTGTTATGTTTTGTTTTTTCTCATGGTTTCTCCCATTCATTTTAATTCTTCTATGCAATATGACTATAGGAAAATGTGTTTAGTAAGAATGTATGTGTAGAACCCATATAAGATTGCATGCTGTCTCAGAGAGGGAGGGGGAAGGAAGGGGAGAAAATCTAAGACTTATGGAAGTAATTGTAGAAAACTGAAAACAAATAAATTAATTTTTTAAAAAAGGAAGAGATGGCAGCTGAGAAATAGCAGGCAAGAAAGAGGGGAGGAGAGGGAACTTACCCAGAATGGCCTCAATTGTTTCTTTAAAATATCAGGCAAGATTTTCAGCTGAAAGAGTGGGGATAGGAGGAGCCATAGGAGGTTTGAGGAGGGATGAAAAGATTTGGAAGTTCTGTTTTCCAGAAAGGAAGCAATATCTAACTCCACTAACAATTCAGTAGTATGCCTTTCTTTCCACAACCCCTTCAACACTGACTATTCCTGTGTTTTATCATATTTGCCAATTTGTTGTGTGTGAGATGAAACTTTAGGAGAATGCTTCATTTTAAGTAGACTTTGTTAAGCACTTTCAGTGAAATCTTTTAAAAGCTTTACTACTAATGGTAACATATAATGTTAGGCTTATTAAAAACTAAAAAATTAAAATTTTATATTTTAGATCAATTTTATTTGAAATATGACATTATAAACAATTTAATGATAAAATGAGTGAATGAAAAGTATTTATTAAACTCTTACTGTGTTTCAGGGACTATGCTAAGCTCTGGAGATAAAAATAAAAAATAAATAGAAGCTTACATTCTAATGCAAAATTTCCATATGTGGAAGTTGTGGACAGGAAAGGGTAAAGTGGCATGAATGGTAAGGGGAACCATCAGGCAATTGAATGACATGCCTTTTCCAGAAGCAATGGTAATATTGATTTCATTACTCTTCCCAGGATAAGAAGGAAAAGTGACAGAGAGGATATTTGACGTCACAGGAAGATTGAATGATTGAGTGGCTAATGCCAGTTTGATGTTCTGAACTCTCATCAATCACCACAGCCCCACAATTGGAACTGGAAATATGGTCGGGAGGGCAGAAGCTACATGGCAGAAAGATGGCAGGAAGATATTGTTTGACATAAATGAGAGTTTTATAATTAGCAATAACATTTGATTGATAACTTCTTTTATAAAATGTTTCTCAACCATTTTTATTTCCTCTTTAACAAACCAGATTGTTTCAGTTCATTACTTTATTTTTTGCTTTAAAAATTATTTTATTTCTAATTATGATGTACTGTTTTGTTTTTGTAAATGCCATGATAATTTTCAAGAATCAGGAACCATTAGTTTTAACAGTTGGTAACAGCAGATTAGGATCACTAGAAGTAAATCCAAATCCAAATATTTTTGACTTCCAGATAGATACCTATTGGCATATCTATATTCTTCTGTATTTGAAATTTATTACTCTAACTAGGTGTGTGTTTTCTTATCTCATCCCCAAAGTCTGAGTGATTGGCATTGGTCTACACAAATAGCCATAATTGACAGTGGCACACACATTACAATTTTAAAACTCCAGCAATATAATCAAAACTTCACTGGACCATAGAGATCTGATTCCTGGCTTTTACTTTGAAATTTTAGAGCTTCAGAGGAGCATGGCATCAAAATCTCTTGCAGTTGCAATTAACTTTTATCTAATCATTCATGAGATTGTTATAACTTTCTTACCACTTATCAAAGTGAAAGTGGTAAGTTATTAATTTTAGTCACTCCCAATAACCATTCTTGCTATTTAACTGTCATATCTATTTCCTTGCACATGAGAGAACCTGACTTTATGCACCATAATGCTTGGTAAGAAAAAAAAAAGAATGAGAAAATATAACTCTCTCTGTAGGTATATGATCAGTGTAAATCTTTGGTAATGATCCTTTTCCAATAAGAAAAGAATAATTTTGCTGTCAGATTCTGATTCACTCAAAGCCCCTTCCCAAGAGACCACTTGAAATTAACAAATGGGTTCTTCACATTTAGATCTGGACAGGACCTTGCCCATCAAGTAGTTTAGAACTATCATTTTACAGAAGAATGAACCAACTCCCAGAGAAGTTAAGTGATTTGATAATCAATAATAAGTAGTACTAACAGATCATAAGAAGAACTAGAATTTGAAAAAACTCTTTAGACTACAAATCTATGACTCTTTCCATTACACTCTACTGGGTCCTACAATTGTTTTCTTTTTTTTTTCTTTTTTTTTATTTATTTAACTTTTTACATTCATTTTCACAAGATTTTGGGTTCCAAAATTTTCTCCCCAT
>CM053770.1:564672222-564693018 GCA_028658325.1 Potorous gilbertii
GAAAGAAAGACACAGAAAGAGATACAGAGACACACAGAGACAGATTTATAGGGAAACAGGGACAGAGACATAAATATATATATATATATATATATATATATATATATATATATATATATATATATATATATATATATATATGGAGAGAGAGAGAGAGAGAGAGAGAGAGAGAGAGAGAGAGAGAGAGAGAGAGACTAGTGAGAGTTCCTGCCTCCAAAGAACTGATATTCTGCTGGTCGGGAGGAATTGAATTGAATGAAATTCATAGCCACAATGATTACATCCCTGTTTCCTAAAGAAATATGTGTGAAGTTAATTGAATTGGCTAATGTATAGGAACTATGCTCTTCCTATATGGCATGTCTTTATTTCAGACTTTTTTTTTTCTAGGTAAGATATTAAAACCTGTTTTCTTGGACTCAAATTTAACTAGATAGTAATTTTTCCCACTGTGAGGGAAATCTTGGGAGTTTTTTTTTAGCTCAAGGGGAGTTGCTCAGTTGCTCCTCTCCTTGTGTGCTCCATCATTCTGGCCATATTTGATGGGAGCAGGTTGGAAGGGAGAGATAATAGATACTTCAGACCAAGGAATGACCTGTGACCTTTGATGTCAAGCAACTATTGGAAACTTTAGAAAATTAATGAAGGTAATTGAGCCTTACCTTGTTTGACTAGTACAGTGTGTAGTACTAATACTATACTTGATCTCCTGTTCATGTTACAACAAAAAGATAGTCTTCTCCTGGGACTGATGGCAGTATTTGATACAAGTACAGTCTCTGTCTTTGTTTTGCCAGATCTGAGCCTCTTGGGAACTTTGCTTTTGCAGGCTTCATCTCACTGGGCACACTCTACTCCATGGAGCACACGGGGTTCCCAAGAGCCAGCAGTTTCCCTAGTTTAATTTTAATTTTAGGTGCTTCTCCTTATAATACCTAATGCCCCATTCACTCTTCTGCTACTTCTTTTTGTTGACCGTTCTCATGAATTTATTCAGCGTTTCTTTGTGTGACACCCTTCCTTGACTCTGTCGTCTATCATGCAGCCTCCTGTACCTCCCTTTCTCTGTTACCTTCTGTCATATTTCTTCTTCAAAGTGGTCCCCAAATTCATTCCCTTCTCCTGAGACATCTAATTCAGTAAAAAGGGAGGTCTTGATTCACCTTGCTTCTGTTCTTACCTCCAACCAGTTTTTGCAAGTGATGCTCAATGCATGAAAACCAGTCATAGATAACCTCAATGTTTATTTCTTCTTGGACACAGTTTATTCCTGGGTTTAACTTCCAATTATAAAGTTACATCCAAATGGATTGTTTCTCAATTCAACAAACGTATTAAAAGACTGCTATGTTTAAGGATGTGCTAGGTATTGAAAATAAAAAGACAAAATAATAATAGTTAAAATTGATATAGCACTTCCTATGCTCCAGGCACTTTATATTTATTTTCTCAAATGATCCTCACAACCACCTTGGGAGATAGGTACTATTATTATTCCAATTTTACAGAAGAAGTAACTGAGGCAAACAGAAGTTAAGTAACCTGCCCAGAGTCATATAGCTACTAATTATCTGAAGCCAGATTTGAACTTAGGCCTTCCTGACTCCAGGTCTGTCACTCTATGCACTGGGCCACCTAACTACCTTGTCCTCAGAGAACTTACATTTTACTGAGGTTGCTGTTGTTGATGATGATGGTGGATATAACATATACAAAAAAAAGCACATAGTCATTTTAGGAAGAGTAGAGTACAAGCAACTATGGAGTAGGTGGGTGGGATGGGGATTGTGGAATGAAGGAAATGGTACCTTAGTTGAGCTGTGAAAGAAGATAACAATTCCTAATAATCAGAGCAATCTTAAAAGAGAATGGATTATTTTGAGAAGTGTTGGGTTCCCTGTACTACTTTCTCATTATAATCATTCATTTTTTTTGTTTTATTGAGTCTGGGTCTCCCTAGTTCCCCTAGGCTGGCAGTGCAGCAGTCATTCATAGCTCCAATTCCAATACTGACCTGGGCCAATTGGGCTGTCTCTAGGCAGTCTGCAGGTTCACCATATTGGTGCCAGACTTATTATGGACATTCTATTGACTTTAGCCATATTGCATAGAGTTCAAATCTCCTAAACTTAAGCATCCTACTAAATTCAGCCTCTGAGTAGCAGAGATTACAGGTTTGGGCTACCACACCTGGTATTTGGGTTCAAGGAAAGTTTGAGTGACCATTCTTTGGATATGATATAGAAGGAATTTCTTATGTGGTAAATTGACCTAGATGGCCTCTGAAGTTCCTTTTAGCTATCCAATTCTGTGATTCTGTGAGAGGGAAAAAGATTTAGAATGGGGTTGACCTGAGAAACCTTGTAAGGACCTTAATTTATCCCCTCTGGGGCCAAAGTAACTAACAACTTCTGAATGTTGAGGGAAACTCACATGAAGTTTTTCAAAGCTGAGCCGTCACTACTTACTTGACTCTCAGCAGTTTTCAGCATCCTTGTGAATATACTGCTTGAGAGCAAGGTTCTTCTTCCCTTCCTCTAGAAGCTCTGCTTGTAGATCTGAGGAAGAAAAACTAAAGATGGAGGTGGAGAAGACCTCTGAGAGGGGTGAAAGTTGGGGGGCAGTGTCTGGGGTTTGGGGGGAGAGTACAGGGATATAGGACAAGAGAGCTGTCTTGGTAGCTACTAAAGGGGCTGCTTAGATTTGAGTAGGGTGAGAATTCTCAAATAAAGTAGCTGAGACCCAAAGAAGTTCAGTGTCATGCCCAAGACAGAACACCTACTAAGTGGTTGAGGAAAGATTAGAAGAATCTAGATCTTCTGCATCCTTCATGTTCTTTATAAATAAAGATTATACTACCAATCCATCATTGAGCAATATTTTCCCCAGCAATGGAGATGCATTTATACTATTTCATCAGTATAACTTTCCTTATAATCAGTAGCATGCATTTTCTCAAGTGGCCTTTTGGGGTTAGATCTGGAGAACAATTTATGGCCTTGAACTACAACCGTGGAAAGAGCACTGGTCATGGAATTGGAGAACCAGGGTTCACATCCCACTTTTAATGACATCTACCATGAGCAAGTCAACCTCCTTGGGCTTCAGTTTTCTCAGTTTTGAAATGAAAAAGTTGGTATCAAGATTAACAGTGTCAAAGTCAATTACAAACAGATCCCTGAAGCCACTTATTATTTAGATAACCACAAATTAACTCATCTATGTTGTGTTGTATTTTTATTTGTTTTGTTAATCATTTCCAAGTTATATTTTAATCTCTTTCAGTCACCCTTCGACTTGAGGCCAAGCCCTCAAGTTTGATTCTTCTGGACTAGATGAACTCAGACATTTTAAATTCTAAATCTAGGATTCTATGAACTTATGAACTTAGTGGAGTTCTCCAGTGTCAACAAGAACCTCTCCACTCTGACATGCTCACTTCCACTCATATCCACCTCCTACCACCCACACATTCATATGAACACACAGAATCACAGGTCTTAGACTTGGAAGATTCCTCAAAGGATCATCTATTCCAGCCACTTTCCTTAAGACAAGTCTAGTAGCTTCACAGGATTACAGATTTACAGTAGTAAAGATCTTTAGAAGTCATCCAGAGGAATGCCATCATTTTACATACGAGGCCAGGAGACACAAAGTGTCTACAAGTAGGAAGTACACCAGAATGGGGTTTTGCACCCACATCCTCTGATTCCATATCCAGTATACTTTCTACCATTTTATTCTCCCCACCTTACAGAAATCTCAGCTGAGAACCAGTTGATTAAATGACTTGCTTAAGATAACCCAAAATGGCAAGTGCTAGGGGGTGGGAGGTGAAAGTAGAACTCAGTTCTTTTGTCTTCTTTCTAGTGCTTTCTTTTTTGTTTAGTTTTTTAAAAAATTATTACCATTTCTTTATTCAGTGAACAAGCATTTATTTTCTCTCCTTCCCAAATTTCCCACTGGGGAAAAAACAAAACTCTTGTAACCTATGTGTATAGTTGAGCAAAACAAATTCCCCCATTGGTCAGGTCTAAAAATGTATATCTCATTTTGTATTTTGAGTCCATCACCTCTCTGCCAGGAGATGAGCAGCATGTTCCATAGTGCACTTTTCTTGATTCTCTGTTACTTATACAGGCAAATATGGAATACAGATGTATGTGTTCATATAGTTTGTTTTAGATTGTGAACTTGCCGTGTTTATGGCCTGTCTGTTTAATGACTGTTTTGGTAGATGGGTTCTTTATGAATACGGAGTATTTGGAAGCCTGGCTTTGGTATCAAAGATAAAGGCATAAGGATGTGACTGAGGCAGGCTTGAATGGAGTAAGTCAGTGTTCCTCTGTAATTCCCCTGCCCCTGTTGCCAGAGTTACTCTTTGTTCTTTAGTGTTTTCTATCTTTTCCTTACCCTCCAGCCACTTGCTCCAGTCATTTGGTCAGCCCTTTGAGCCAGCACAATCCTATTCCTTTCCCAAATCATGGCAATTAGGCCCCCACAAGGTGATCTATTTTCAGGTCCTAAGACAGACAAAGTTACTTCCGTGTTGGGCTGTGGATTGTGATGGCCTGAGTCATCTTTGCTTAAGCAAAGGTATATTAAAGATAAATACAGGACAGCTCGTTATGCAGTAGATAGTATTGGGCTTGGAATCATTAAAACCTGAGTTCAAATCTGGTTTCAGACAGTTACTAGCTGTGTGATCCTGGTCAAGACACTTAATCTCCGTTTGCCCCAGTTCTCTCTCCCTCTCTCCCTCCCTCTCTCCTTTTCTCTCTCTCTCTCTCTCTCTCTCTCTCCGCCCCCCTAAACAATGCCATACTATGTCATAAATTTTTACTGGGCTTGCTGCCACTGCAGCCTGTAGAAATCAAGTACAATGGACAAATATTTGCTCCTAAAGGTGAGTCATGAAGCTACTATGGAAGCAATCAACCTCCGAGCACAGAGAGTTATCTATTCCTGCTACAGAGATGATACTAAGGTTACCTAGCCCTTCAGGAAACTCCTGGAATATTTCCCTTGGGCAGGTTATGTATTTCATGTTTTTATTTAATCAATCGGTGAGTAAATATTTCCTGAGCATTCATTGTGAAATGAGCACTGAAGCCCACACCTTGTGGGCAGACAACATGGAAATAGGAAATCGTCCCTTTTCGGAAGTGACCTGCAAACCAATGGGGTACATTTTAAACTAAGATAATAGCTACAGAGCTGAAAAGAACTTTAGAGATCCTCTACTACACTTCCTCCCTCCTCATTTTACAGCCAAAGAAGTTGAGTGACAAAAGGCAGAGCTGAGATTCAAACCCAAGACCGTTGATTCCAAATCCAGTGTCATCTCCACCGACCTGTAACTTTTTTTCTTAAAAATCATGTCGAATAATAGAAATTTAGAGCTGGAAAGAATCTTGAAGATAATCTAGTCCAATCGCTTGATTTTACAAGTGAGGAAACTGAGGTACAGAGGTTAAACAGTAGTAAGTGACAAAGCCAAGGTTAGAACCCAGATCCCCTACTTTCAGTCAAATCATTTTTCACTATAGTGAGAAGTAAATCAGATTTATTTAGCCATCATAAAAAATTGTGTTCCAATGTTTAATCATAGTGCCGATTCCCAGTGAAAACTAGAAGACAAAACAAGAGAGAGGAAAGGAAAGGGAAAGGGAAGGGAAGGAAAGGGGAGGGGAGGCAGAGGAGAGGACAGGATGGGATGGAAGGGGAGAAAAAGAAGAATGGGGGAGGAGGGAGGAGAAAGTGAAAGGAAGGCAAGAGAATAAGATTAATAAAACTAAAATTGGTGTCTATAAAAGGTAGAGTCATCTTCTGCCTCAATTTGCTTGACTGCGTTTTAAAATTTTCTATTCTACTTTCTCTATGGTTTTTTTTAGAGATGATCAAACAGAAGAGGTATCATTCAATCTAAATATCTTATGTTTTTTATTCCCTCTGGAATCTAGTTATCCTCTCCCTCTGACACCAGGAACTCTCCCTTATTCAGGGAATCTTCCTATTTTCTTCCCCTAACTTGGAAAAAATGTTACTCTAATAGGGTAAAGGTTTTGAGACAGTGTTAAGTAGGAAAGTAATTTTCCCTGAAAGAGATTTGTTTGAGGGAGAGGTAAAAGTCTCCAGCACTCCCCTTTGATCAGAGGGTGACCTTGTGAACTTGGAAAGATCAGAATATTTTCACTTCCCGTCATTGTCCTGGCAGGGTTCACAAAATAGCCTGACTGATTGCAGCATGTATACCTGGAGCCGAGGGCAAAACTAGAGAGACTGAGGAAAAGATTCTATAAAGGAGCCCAGTAGAAGTCCCTGAAAGTAATTTTGCTAAAGAAATTTAAATATATTTTGTTTTAGGAGAAAAAAATTCATCAAGAGATGTTAAACGAAAGGGGAGGATTTCCTTACTGTCTTTTGATCTGTACTGAAGACTTTGTTGCCCAAGTCTCACTGCCCCTCACCCAACCCCTCTTCCGGGGAGTTTGTTGTAACATTTGGTACCCAGATGAGGCCAGAGCAGGGGAAGAGGCAATCAATGAGAGAGGGAAAGGGCAAGCATCCCTAGAGACAGTGGTTTTGTGTTACTACAGACACCAAGCCAAATGGGTTTGGTTTCTCAGTGAGAAGGTGAGTGACTTTCAGTCAACCCCACCTTATGGAACCTTGTGGCCCACATATTCTAGGAGCTCAACGAGGTATGTAGGGTTTTCTTTTGAGAAAGGCAGTTTAATTTTTTTTTTGTCCTTTTGCCATTCTTTGTTATTTTTGGGTTGGGGATGGCTTTTTGCAAGCACCAAGACCATTGAGAACCTTGATGATTATTTGTTAAATTGTATGACCATTTATTTGAAAGAATGGAAGAACATTAATAACTGGATTTGTGAGACTCTTTAGTACAAGGTACTGGGGAAAGCATCAAAAAAGGATAGTAATGAACCTCTTTAAGTCACTCCAGAGTCATCCAAGATTTGGGACCATGGACTTTGCCCAAATTACTACAGTATTGTCAAGGATAACAGATGTTAAATTGGTCAGAGGAAGAGCTTAAGGAAGTAATTACAGAGCACCCATACTTCTCAACTGAACCAATCAAGCAGAGGTAAGAATTGGTGTGGACAGGGCTTGACATCTCTATTGAATCAAATAAACAAGCAAAGTATAAACTCTCTACTAAAAAAAAAAATCAAAGGAGGAGTCAAATATTTTTGAGCCAAGGATAAAAGCAAATGGTGTCACACAGGAAATTACTTGTGGTTAGTTGAGAAGAGTCAGTCTCACCCTATTGGAGCTCTTGTAAAACCAGCTAGTCTGTTTGGAATTCCAATAGTGGGTCAGCCTAGATGTGGACCAGCTTTCTGAAGGGATTTGCTTGAGGGAGAAGTGAGAGTCTCTAGCACTTCCCTTTGAACAGAGAGTGACCTTGTGAACTTAGAAAGGTCAGAATATTTTCACTTCCCATCATCGTCCTGGCAGGGTCCACAAAATACCCCGACTGATTGCAGCATATATACCTGGAGCTGAAGACAAACTAGAGAGACTGAGGAAATGATTCTATAAAGGAGCCCAGCTCAAAGTTATACCTAGAGGGAACTACATGAGGATGCCATAAAATAAGACAAGGAATCCCAATAATCTGGAGACATTGGTTCACTCATTTGATTTTTTTTGTTGGTGGAAAATGGGGTTAAGTGACTTGCCCAGGGTCAGATAGAATCTGAGATTGGATTTGAACTCAGGTCCTCCTGACTTCAGAGCTGGTGCTCTATTCACTGCAGTTCCTAACTGTCCCTCATTGGTTCACTAAGCTTGAATTCATTTTCCCTTGAACTCTATATTTGTGGGAGAGTGGATCTCAGGCTTTAGGAGGAGAGTTATTTTGTAGTAAATTTTATTATGCCATCTCAGTAAATGTCTTTAATTAGAAGTTAGTTAATTTGTCGTGGCTAATTGATATCAAGTAGATAATCAACTTCATCAGTGAGGAATCTTGAGTGATAGAAAACTCTTCCCCCCACAACCCCTCAGCGTTACCCCTAGAACTTCTGTCCTTTAGGAATCTGGTATTTCAATAGTCATAGCACTTGAAATAGTGAGCCCAGATCCTGCGCTTCATGATGATAAGTTGAAGTGAGATGTTTGCTGAATGAACCTTGAAAATGAGGAGGATCTTTTTGGTCTCTGTAACTCCTACCCTATAAACTACAACTATAATCTTTCGCAACTGCATTGTGGATGAGATTATAAGCACAAAGTGTCAAAGACTGATTTGAAAATACTACTTGAATGCCTGTGGGTTTTGAAGTATGTACCCACAGCAAAGTCACAAAGACCAATCAGAAACTAATTACTTCAGTTGAGATAGCAATAAAGTAGCTGTGGACAAAACAGTGTGGTAAGATGTTAGAGATGAATTTTCTTGTCTCCAACTAGAGGAATCCAAAGATCATGAGAAAAAGGGAAGGAGGGAAAAAAGGGAAACTAATTAAGGGACAGACAGGGGAAATTGGACAGCATATGGTTCCCCAAGTAAAGCATTTGAGAATATCCACACGTCCCCAGTACAAAAACCTCCGAACTTTTGCACCAAATATGCAAAATCAAATAAAACAAATTTCCATATTGTCCATGTCTAAAATTGTGCCCCATTCTACATACTTAGTTCATCACCTGTCTGTCAGGAGTTGGTAGCTTTCTTTATCACTGGTGCTCTGATATCATAGTTGCTCATTGTATTAATTAGAATTCTTATGTCTCAAAATTATTTGCCTTTACAATGTTGTTCTTATTGTATAAATTCTTCTTCTTATTCTACTCAGTTCATTTTGCATTAATTCATACATCTTTCCAGACTCTTTGAAAATAGTCCCTTCATTTCTTACAGCACAAGAGTAGTTCATCATCTTCAGATACCATCATTTCCCTAGGCGATTCCCAGCTGAACACCACAAAAAGAGTTGCTGTAAATATTATCTATTTATGTATACTTATATACATGTGTGTATCTTTATACACACACACACACATATATATATATATGTATGTATGTATGTGTCTTCTCTCTCTGTGTCTCTGTCTCTGTCATTCATAGACTACTCTAGTAGTGGTATCGTTTGGTCAAATGGTCTGAACAGTTAAGTAACTTTTGAGATAGGGTTCTTTGCTTTCCAGAGTGGTTAGACCAATTCACAGTTCTACCAGCAGTAGACGAATGTGTCTGTTTTCCTGTAGCACCTGCAACACTTGACATTCTCCTTTTTTGATCAATTTTGCTGATTGGTCCTTTTAAACTTTCTATGTCAAACCAAACAAATGATCCTTTAAGGATTTGGAAATAATTATTATGTTCCCTTTAAACCTTAGTTTCTTTAGACTAAAGATTCCCATCTCCTTCAATTGATCATATGGTTTCTAATCATTCTTATTGTCACATTGGTTTCTTGAAGGATATTATTCAAGCAATTCAATTCAATTAGCATTTATTAAGCACCTCCTAAGTACAGAGTAATTCAATTCAATTAGCATTTATTAAGCACCTCCTAAGTACAGAGCAATTCAATTCAATTAGCATTTATTAAGCACCTCCTAAGTACAGAGCAATTCAATTCAATTAGCATTTATTAAGCAACTCCTAAGTACAGAGCAATTCAATTCAATTAGCATTTATTAAGCACCTCCTAAGTACAGAGCCCTCTGGTAGTTCTTAGGTGAAATAGCACACTTAGATAAGACACAATCCCTGCTCTCATGAAGCATATAGTTTGGGGTGAGGTAGGAGTCAAAATATAATACATAAATAGATCATAAGCTCTACAAGATATGGAGCTAGAAGAGACATTAGACACTATGTAGTCTGAGCTCCTTATTTTACAAATGAGGAAACTAAAACCAAGGGTGGTGAAATGATTTGCCCAAAGTCACTTAGGGAGTAAGAGTCAGAAGTAGAATTAGGACTCAGGTTCACTGAGAACAGATTCAGTGCTCTTTACCTTGCACCATTCTGTATCTCCAAGACCATAATAGAAAGTAAAACACAAAAAATCAGTTGTACAATGTAATTCTCCAAATTTGAGGGTAGAAATAAGAAAGTCAAAGAGCAACAGCTGCTAGAAAGGTAGGAGAACAAAATTATGTTATATAACAGAAACTATGGGAAAAACTTGAGGAAGAAGGAGCTAGTTAATATTGTAAAATGTCGTTTAAAAAAAAGTCAAGGAAGATGGAAATAAAGGTCCATTTTCTTCTAAACATCTATTTTATCCTTTCTTCTGAATTCAACTTTCTTCCTCTCCTACTTAGCTGGTTCAATTCAACTCATACATCCCTACACAAACAAACCCTCCAGGACTTTTGGTATACTAACTTTCATGTATACTTTAAAAACAGAAGAATTTTAGATACCAATTAACAGTAGATTGCCCCTTGAAAAGCACTGTTTGTGGAGCAGAACTCATCTTTTTTTCTATCCATGGTTCATTGCTTCATTCTTATCATATATGATTCCAAAATGCTGTGTTACCTTTTACTTGTTGTAACAATATTCAAGAGAAGCAGTATGTACTCAAAAGCTATAGAAGAATGTGCCACTTTAGGGAAGGGGTGTCTTTGAGGCAATCTAATCTAACCCTTGTATAGCTGGCAATCCTCTCTACAATAACTACAGTGGTGATGAAGGGACAGGAAAGGAGGACCCATTACCTCTGAGATAACCTGTTTCACTTTTGCATGGCTCCTATTGTTAGGTAATTTTTCCTCACATTGAAACTAAACTTGTTTCTCTAGAATTTCCATCCATTGTTTTTAATTCTGCTTTCTAGAGTCAAGCAGAAGTTCAATCTTTCTTCCCTGTGACAACCTATCAAATATTCAAAGACATCCATCATAAGCCACTCCACCCTAAAGTCTTATCTTCTCTAGGCTAAATATTTCCAGATTCTTAAAATGAGATCATAGCCTCAAGACCTTTTAGTGTTGTGGTCACCCTCCTCTAGATACTCTAGATACTCTTGAGCTTATCAATGTCTTTCCTAAATATGGTACCTAGAACTGAATAAACTATAATATAATATTCCAAAAGTGATCTGGACAGAGGAGAGTACAAGCTAACCTTGTATTTAGTTATTTATTAGGTAGCTTTTATTACTTCATCTGAAAATTACCTTTCATATCCTTTGATCATTTATCAATTGGGAAATGACTTGTATTCTTATAAATTTGACTCAATTCTCTATATATTTGAAAAATGAGGCCTTTATCAAAGAAACTTGTAAACATTTTTTTCAGTTATGATTACTGTGCCTTTCTCTCCATACTGCCTTTCCCTGCCATTTGTCCTACTCTCTCCTTTCTCCTATTACCTTGTCCATCCTCAAAAGTGTTTTGCTTCTGACTACTGCCTTCCCCAATCTGCCCTTTCTATCAGTCTCATCTCCCCCACCCCCATTTCTGCTTTTCCTAATCCCTTTCCCTCCCACTTTCCTGTTGGGTAAGATACATTTCTATACCCAACTGTGTGTGTGTGTGTTATTCCCGCTTTGAGTCAATTTCAATGAGAGTAAGGTTCAAGTACTCTGCCCCACTTTCCCCATCTTCCCCTCCACTGTGAAAGTTCTTTCATACCTCTTTTATGTGAGATAATTTGCCCCATTATACCTGTCCCTATCCTTTTCTCCCAGTGCATTCCTCTGTCACCCCTTAATTTTTTTTTAGATAATCTTCCCATTATATTCAGCTCACACTCATTTCTTCTCTCTATGTATATTCCTTCTAACTGTTCTAATAATGAGAAAGTTCTTAGGAGTTACACGTATCATCTTCCCATGTAGGCATGGAAACAATTTAACCTTATTGAGTCCCTTATAATTTCTTATTCTTGTTTAACTTTTTGTGCTATCTTGAGTCTTATATTTGGAAGTCAAAATTCAGCTCTGGTCTTTTTATCAGAAATTCTTGAAAGTCCTCTATTTCATTGAATGTCCCTTTCAAACCACTGTATTCTCATGCTAAATTCTGCATGAAGATAAAGCATGGCAGAGTGAATGGGGCATTGGACTTGGAGTCAGAAGACCTGAGTTAAGATCTTGTCTCAAATATACCAGCTCTATGATCCCGGTACTTCACTTCTCTGGGCCTCCCTTTTCTCGTCTGTAAAATGGCAATGTTGAACCAGATGACTTTTGAGTACCTCCCATCTTTTATCCAAGGCCCTATGATCTGTTTTTCATCTCCTACTCCATTTGGCCACCCAGTTTCCTTCCTAACTCTCAACCTATGATCCTCTGATACTATAAACTGAACCTCCTCATGCCAAGTTAGTTTTAAGTGTAGTTTGTTGGTCACTTAGACTTAATGCACCCAAATGTAACTCAAATACTGCAGATAATCATTCTTTTTTCCATCCATTGTATTTGCCAAAAACAAATAAAATATGATCATTTGAGTGCCACTAGCACAGCAGCAGTTGAGATTGTGCCAATGCTTCCTTGTTCAGTTTCTGTAAAGTGATGACTTATTAGGCAATACATCTATCCCAAGTGGGAAGAATGCCTTTTGAAAGAGAAAACAAATACATTGCTACATTTCCCATAAACCAATCAAGACTTCTCGTGCCAGATAAGAGCAAAACTAGCTAAAAAGAAGGTAAAAGACATGAGGTGAATGAATTTAAAAACTTAATAAGGGAGATTTTAAATGAAGAAGTCACACAGAAAAAACCCTGATCTATTCAGTGAGCTAAAAAATACATTTACTGAGACTAGAGGGGGCCAATGGGAAACTAACTGGCATAGTGCTTGGCCAGAAGCCAGTCTTTGTACATTGCTTTTCAACGGCCGTGGGGAACAGCTCAGAGTACATTTGCAATAGCAGCCACATCACATGGCTGAGCTCTGTGATGACTCCCTACTGAGACAAAAAAACCCCTCTAAACCTTATGAAACTAGAAAGAATTTATTGCCCTCCTGATACCCATAGAGTCATTTTAACCAGTTACAGGACTGATAGGTCTTTACTTTCAACAAAACTCCTCTAGAGCCAGGATAAATATAAAGGAAAAAATTTAAATTTCTTCTCTTTGTATCTTTTACAGTTTGGCTTCCACTACCCTTGCCTGGGAAGATGGCACATTTCCTTTCTTTATTCTTGCATTGTCTTCATGGAGTCAGGTGTTAGGACCTGTCTCTGCTTTTCAGTTTTACTCCTGCTGACACGCTGAGTTCAGGTCTTGTTCTGGATTGGAGGCACTTAAGAAGCCCCTGCTGTAGAAGACAATTGTCTGAGTACTGAGCTTTGTTAATCTTGCTGGTTACACCATCATTTCCTGCAAAAGTCTGACCCCTTGCCAAGTCTTACCTCTTGCTGCCCAGACTCTTTAAGCTCTTGGTCTTTGGTCTCTAAGTTTCAGATCCTGTCTCTATCTTTGTTGAGACCACTGGTCAAGAGACCAGGATTCTTGTATGAAATCTATTACTAATTAGCTGTGTATAACCTGGGGCAAGTCACTTAGCTTTTGGAGCCTTACTCATCTGTTAAATAGGAGCTCAGACTAGAAAATTTTAAAAATACTTCTGGTTAGTCAATAAGCATCCATTAAGCACCTACTATGCATTAGGTACCTTGCTAAGCTGGGAATTAAAAGAAAGGCAAAAGACAATCCCTGCCCTTGAGGAGCTCCTAGTCTAATGGGAGAGATAACATGAAAAACAACTATGTACAAATAGGCCATTTACAGGGTAAATAAGAAATAATTAATAGAGAGAAGGAATGAAAAATCTAGATTAGAATGATTTTTAGCTTTTCTTCTAGCTCTAAAATTCAATGATTTTTGATTGCTACTATGTCAATGGCTGGTCTTATGTGCCTTATCTAATTTGGGACATACTTCATTGACCCTCCAGACTTATGCTAGTCATCTATCCCCTCTGTTACCTGCATTTTCTTGCTAGGTAGAAGGTAGCTTCAGTCAAGACTTCATCAATGAAGTGGACCATTGAGGATTACTTCTGCTCATCCCCATGACTGGAATGCTCTCCCTCTTTATCTCTGCCTCTTGGCTTCCATGGCTTCCTTCAAGTCCCACTAAAATTCCACCAATGCATCCTGGGTCATCTCCAGTCATCCTGATGAATATCTGGTCATTGGATTCAGGTGGCTCAGGAGAAGAAGTGAGGCTGGTGACCTGCACAGCCCTCCCTCACTCAAAACAAAGTCAAGTACAAGCCATGTCATCAGTTCTCTGATAGCATAGTCTTCAGCAACAAAGGACGAACACGAAATTCCACCTTCAAGAATCCCTTCCCAATCCCTCTTAATTCTAGTGCCTTGCCTCTAATGATTATTTCCTATTTATCTTGAATATAGCTTGTTTGTACATAGTTATTTACATATTGTCTCCCTCCCAGAAGGCAAGGACTTCCTTTTGCCTTTCCTTGTATCTCAGCACTTACAGCACTTAACACAGTTCCTGGCACATAGTAGGTACTGCATAAATGCTTACTGACTGATACCCTGAGTCAAACTTACTACTAGTAGCTTTATTATCAGCAGAGGTAAAGAGAAGAGAGAGCCATTGTTGGTTATTGTAGAAGAGTAGGGGGTGCTGGTGATGGGAAATAATAGTTACACAGGAGAGGTAGGGAGGTGGTGGGCTCATTTCCCTTCACCTGGCTCTCAGGTGCTAAAAGGAATCAGTTTGAGTCCAAGTAACAAGCGAACACAAATTCACAGTATGACACTGAGTCCTAATACAGGATTATTTCAGAACATTGATGATATCTGTCACCCGATGAATCATTAGAACATGTGTTAATGCAGAAAGGCATTTCTGGTAAGATCAAATGATAGCTTTGGAACTTCCCCAGGAGGGTAATCTGGAGGGCAGTGACAGGTTTTCAAGAAGAATATAGGGCTGAGAATAAGTTCTGCTACTCTTTGTTAGAAACTGGTAGCTGCAGAGATTGTACAAGAATAAAATAGGAATGCTTTGGGGAACTGCCCTTTCACTCCATTCACAGCTTTTGTTCTCTTTCCTCTTCAGAGGTCTTTTGGACTTTCTCTATTTTTAATTTGGAGGAAGTGTCTTATGCAATGTTACATATAGTGTGGTTTGCACAAGGTTTTATTATGCCAACTGTAGCATCTGCCCTCTAGGGACCTTCAGCTATCTTTTTGTTACCAGGTAAAAATGGGGGGAACTTATTCTAAAATGTTTATCATCTTGGCTATCATTCTGGATTGGGAAATAGACTCTTTTGGCCCTTGTTCATTGGTCTTCTAACTTCAGGTCCTCATTCTTGTCTTATCTGAGATGATTCGTCAAGAGACCTGAGTCAGCCATTAACTGTGTGGTCTTGGATAAATCTCTTAGACTTTCTGAGGCTTAATTTATTTATCTGAAAAGTGGAAGTTCAGAGCAGAGTAGCAGTTCTTACCTTGGGGTCAGTGAATTTGTCCAGGCTTTGGTGTCTTCCTTTTCAAGGGAAAAGGGTCAATTAAAAAATTATATACTTTCCATGTGTAAGGCAAGAGGCAACATGGTATAGTAGATAGAGAAGGTCCAAGGGTCAGGAAGACTGAGGTTCAAGTCCCACCCTTCATACATATTGACTGTGTGAACTTAAGTAAGTCATTTAACCTTTAAATCCTATCAGGAAACTCTCTAAGATTATAAAATGGGGAGAAGGTCCTGACCTGTATTGTTTCTCACCAAGGAGTTCCCTACTCTGACCTAGTGGGAAGTAGAGCATAGAGTATGGGGACCAGGTGGAGAGAATAGACCACTGTTGTCCAAACAACGGAAAGACTTATAGCATTTATGGCTTTCCTGCTCAAATGATGTCAGGGATAGAAAAGTTTCAGTTAACTGCATTAGGAGTCTTGTGTATGTGCATCCAGTTCTGGATCAGTGGCTAACTGAAGAAGCCAATTCCTCACCATACAGTAAGTGGACAGTAAATAATCATGGTGTAATTTGTTGTTATTCATCCTTTGTCTTTGAAGAGCACCAGTGGCGTCACAGGGTGATGTCTTGACTTGCTCATGAATTGGATTTAAGTGCGGTAGAGTTGCACAAGGTTGTCAGCCTCTCACTTCCAGAGTCATTGAAGTTCAGCGTCAAGACAAAAGTGAGGATGACTGATGATGGCCTGGGATGCAGTAGATGACCTTGATGTCTTTGATGTCTGATCAGGCTTGAAGTGTTCCATAGAACCTGCCATTGGAACAAATTGTTGTCATCCACCTCTTCTGTCAGAGAAAGTCTTCACATGTTTGAAGTAGACATTCCCCTAAATCATCTGTGGGTTTGAGGCCTGTTTGTTTAGCTCACCTGCCAAGAGGGTTTTACCAGGATGTGACTGCTATGCATGTTAGAGTTTCTTGGAGCCACAGGTGAGAGTTGGGTGAAGATGGACACCAAAGCAGATAAAGAAGTCCTGAAGAGAGCTCAGGAAGCCCTCACTCTGTACACCCCCATAGAATAATTACACATGCCCTGACACATCTATATGAAGGATTGCGTCATGATGAGCTCATTGCACATTCTTAAGGGGCTGGGCTATCAATGACCAATCCCCTATCGTATATATATGTATGTATGTATGTATGTATATACATACATATATTAAGAAATGTAAGTTTTAAAAGTTTACACATAAAATAAAAATACTAGTTAAGACTTTGGGTTTTAAGAGATTAAAAAGTACAGTAGGAAAATGCTTTCCTATTTCATTTCATGCTATGATTTCTCACTGCAGAGGAAATAGTTACAAACTTTCACTCTGACCATTAACATTTTCAAAGCCTATGTTAACAATGAGAAAAACACTACTGCTTTACGGCTCTCCTGCTATCCATGGTAGAGCTATGGGTATGAAGGTAAATTCTAAAGAAGTAAAATACTTGGTAAAAGTGACTTCCTAATCTCCCAAAGGGAAGGAGTTAATGAACAGCTTAAACTTTGTAGGATATCACTAGGGTTAGTACTATGTAGGGATAGGGGTTGAGAAATATATTCTTGCCCCATGCAAGCTCTTTCTAAACCACTTCTCTCAATATTTTATCTTATTTGCTCCTTTAATATAATAAACTTGGGCTAAAATAGCAACTTGTACGTATTTACAAATCCTCTAAAACCAGTGAAGGAAATAACTCTAAAAATATAATACTTTCCTTAATATTAAAAAAAAAACTTATTCTAACTCTTGGATTGAAGTCATGAATTAATCTCATAATTTACTGAACCAATAAATGATGGAGACTGGATATATACCCTTTTGGAGAGAGTTAAGTAAAAGAAAAGAACACACTTCTCCTTTCCTGCAAATGGAGATGGAATTACTCCCAAAGACTACTGGAAATAATGAAGTAACTTTGCAACTATTACAGTTGTGAAGAGGAACTGGTGAATATCCTATCTGTTTGGTTCTGCAATCCATAATGTGATGAACCTGCCTTTCCTGGTTCATCTAATGAATAGGCTGAATGAAATTGGTTTTCATTCATGATGCTTAGTCAACTATCTAGAGTATGAAGTGCTTAGAATTCCTAGTTGGGTAAATCCTAAGTCTAAGTCTTAGACTTAGAGTTATTTTAAGCTATGTATTTCCTCTTGGTACAATGAATGCCCAAAGACAAGTCTTGCCTAGGGCCTTCTCCCCATACATACCTGTTTGCAAATCACAGAATATCAGAGTGGGAAGGTACTTCAGCAGCCATCTAGTTCAACCCATACCTGAAAATGGAATCCATATTTGTTACATACCCAACAAGTAGACATCTTGGCCCTCTGAAGACCTCTGATGACATGCAACTCGCTAGCTTTTAAGGCAGCCCATTCTACTTTGGGACATTCTACTTTTCTAACTGTTAGGAAGTTTTTGTTGAAATAAGGCCAAAATCTGATTCTTGGCAACTTCTGCTCACTCTTTCTGACTCTACCTTCTTGATTTAAGATACAATCCTTTCAAATGATAGCTCTTCAAATAGCTGAAGACAGCTGTCACATCCCTTCTACATCTTCTCCAGGCTAAACATTCCATATCTTTTCTTAATTCATTTCTTCTTGCTCTGTTATCTTTCTCCTCTCCTCTTCTATTTTTCCCCTCCCCTCTTCCCTACACCCTCTACACCCTCCGTCAGTGGCATCCATGGGTATAACGTAACTCTGAAGGAGGCATTAAAGACTGAACTCCATACAACACAGTTTACACTGATTTTAAGCTCTGTTAGCCCTCCTTATCCATAAGTAGGTGGATTAAATGTTTTCCAAAATTCCTTCCAGTATTTGCATCGTATGTTTCTTTGATTCCATTCTTGGAGAGATGGAAAAGGACAGCATTAAAGAATGTTAATTATCAGTTGTTT
The DNA here is from genome assembly GCA_028658325.1 of Potorous gilbertii. NCBI lineage: Eukaryota > Metazoa > Chordata > Mammalia > Diprotodontia > Potoroidae > Potorous > Potorous gilbertii. Next base: position 564,690,592 of record CM053770.1, read on the forward strand.
ATATATTATCATCAGAATTATCAGTTGACTATATATCTTGGATACCAAAACCTTATTGGAGAAATTTGACACAAAGGATTCCCCCCAACCTCATTCCACTGCTTCTCTTCTTATTCTAGGTACATTAATTCTATTTGTAGAGAAGTTTTTCAGTTTCAGAAAATCAAAGTTATCATTTTATCATAAGCTATTCTCTCTATCCTTTGGTTAAGAACATATCTGCTATGTATAGCTGTGAAAGGTATAGAAAGGCTTCGCTTCTAACTTTCTCTGTAATATGGTCTTTAATATTGTCATGTATCAATTTTGAATATATTTAGATGTTAGTTTAAACCTAGCTTCTGCCACACTGCTTCCCAGTTTTTCTAACCATTTTTATCAAACAGGGAGTTGTTTCCTAAGTAATTAATGTTTTTTGCTTTACTAAACACTGGGTTATTTGTTTCCATTGTTTCTGAATCTCCTTTGCCTAGCCTGTTCTAGTGTCTGTTTTTTTATTTTTTAACCAATATAAAATGGTTTTGATGACTGATGTTTTATAATACAGTTTGAGATCTGGAATGCTGTTCTCCCTTTATCCTTATCTTCTTTTATTATTTCTCATGATCTTTTACATCATTTGTTTCTCTAAATGAATTTTATTATTATTTTTCAAGTTCTGTATTCTTTTGATAGTTTGATATAGTGTTAAGATTGTAAATTAACTTTGGTATCATTGTCATTTTTATTGTATTGACCTGGCTCAGTCACAAGGATTGAATATTCCTCCAGCTGAGTTGCTCTTTATTTCTTTAATTTTTCTAATATTTCTGCCAACTGAATCTATGTTTTGTGTGCTTTCTGTGCTTTGGTAGTTAGATCTGTAGATATTTTATACATTCTGTATTTATTTGGAACAGAATTTCTCTTTCTATTTTTATTGTCATTTGGATTTTGTTATTATTATGTAAAAATACTATTGATTTTTTTATGGTTTGTATTATAGCCTACAATTTTGCTCAAGCTGTTAATTGTCTCAAGTAGTATCTTTGCTAGTTCCCTAGGATTTTCAAAGTGAACCATCATGTCATCAAAACATAGGGATAATTTTATTTCATCTATGTTTGTTTTTATGCCTTTAATTTCTTTTTCTTGTCGTTGATATTTCTAGCATCCTAGAAATATATTAAATAATAGCAGAGAGAGTGGGCAACCTCACTTTACTTCTGTATTTATTGGAAAAGATTCTAGTGTATTCTCATTACATATGATGTTTTCTTTTGGTTTTTAGCTAGCTTTATAACATTAAAATAAGTCATTCGTTTCTCTACTTTTTTCCCTATAAATGAGTATTATACCTTGTCAAAGGCTTTGTCTGAACTGATTGAGATAATTATGGTTTTGAATGTTTTTGCCTTTAATATGTTAATAGACTTTAATATGTTATATGCCTTTAATATGTTATATGGACTGTTTTTCTAATGTTGAACTATCTTTCCATCCTTGATATAAATCAAACTTGGTCATTATGGATGATTTATTGGATGAATAACTATAATCTGATAGAATTTTATTATAATTCTTTGAATTGATATTCATTAATGATATTGATCTAGTGTTCTCATTCTTTGCTTTATCCTTCCCTAATTCAGGCATTAGGATTGCATTTGTTGGGGGCGGAGCCAAGATGGCGGAGTAGAAAGACTCACCTATGGTAGCTCCGAACCCACAGCCCATGGACTTCCTCTAAAAAGAACTCCCAACAAATTCTGGAACAGTGGAAGCTGCACAGCAACACAGTGAAGGAGATTTCTGTTCCAGAGAGCCCTGAAAAACCGATCCCAAAGGTCCATCGCGCACCGGACGGGAGCGGAGCCCTCCCCTGCCCTGGCCGCATGGCACTGAGAGGAGCGAGCAGATCCGAGCAGGCTTCAGGGACAGAATCTCCAGCGCCCGTGAAGGTCCCTTCACCCACAGATGCACAGGTCAGTGAGAGAGAAGGGCTGAGAGGGGAGTGGGGTGTCTCCAGGACTCAGGTCCCCTCGGGAGGCAGTGGCAGAGGCAGCAGCAGAGGCAGCAGGCGGCCAGAGGCTCCCAGAGCAGGCAAGAGCTCGGCAGCAGCTCCATTACAAAAGGTCTCTCCATAAAGCCCCTGAGGGAACTGAGCCTGGGAGGTGGCTCTGCCCCCACCTGAGTACCAGCAGATAAACTCCCATTGAATAGCAGCCAGGACTGCTGCTGAAAGCTCTGAGGCTGGGGAGCAGCATTTGAATCTCAGACCCCAAGCACTAGCTGGGCGGACCTAGGACAGGGGTGGAGAGGACTCTCAGAAGTCAAGTAACTAGCTGGGAAAATGCCCAGAAAAGGGAAAAAAACTAAGAACATAGAAAGTTATTTTCTTGGTGAAAAGATATTAGCTCCTTTCCTTTCTGAGGAGGAGGAACAATG
>CM053770.1:564693518-564720857 GCA_028658325.1 Potorous gilbertii
AAAAACTGGGAAAAGAAATGAGAGAGATGCAAGAAAAACATGAAAAATGGGTCAATACCTTAATAAAGGAGGCCCAAAAAAATGCTGAAGAAAATAACACCTTGAAAAATAGGCTAACTCAATTGGCAAAAGAGGTCCAAAAAGCTAATGAGGAGAAGAATGCTTTCAAAAGCAAAATTAGCCAAGTGGAAAAAGAGGTGCAAAAGCTCACTGAGGAAATAGCTCTCTCAAAATTAGAATAGAACAGATGGAGGCTAATGACTTTATGAGAAACCAAGAAATCACAAAACAAAACCAAAAGAATGAGAAAATGGAAGAGAATGTGAAATATCTCATTGGAAAAACGACTGACCTGGAAAATAGATCCAGGAGAGACAATTTAAAAATTATGGGACTACCTGAAAGCCATGATAAAAAAAAAAAAGGATTGCATTTGTTTCATAAAAGAAGTCTAATAGAGTGCCTTCTTTCTCAATTTTAGAGAATAATCTGTGTAGTATTGGTACTATTTTTTTAATTTGAGAAGATTCTACAGTGAATTTATCAGGACCAGGAATTTTTACCCCTATGGTATTTACTGGACAGCTAGTTCTATTTAATTTTCTGAAATTAGATTATTTAAAAACTCAACTTGGGCTTCTGTTAGTTTGGATATTTTATATTTTTGAAGGTATTCCTCTATTTTTATGTGTGTTTTTTCTCATTTTTGTTAGTAGATAACTGTACACAATATGTTTGGACATTTCTTTTAATTTCTCTGGTTTTGTTTTGGTTTCGACTTGATCATATGCTATTTTCTTAATTTGATTTTCTGCCATCTTTTTGAGTTGGCTAAAGGTTTATCAATTTCGTTCATCTTTTCAAAAAAATCAGCTTATCTATTTATCTTATAATTTCTTGAAGGACCTTAAAACCAAGTAAAGGAGTTTATATTTTATCTTACAGGCAATAGAGTCAATGGAGTTTACTGAGTAGGGGAGTAACATAGATCTGTGCTTAAGGAAAATAACTTTCCAGTGTCACTTCTTTCCCACGATACAGTGCTGTGGTAGACTTCAAAGACTCAATAACTCTGACCAAGGTTGTTCACAACTATTATAGATGGATAGATAGATAGATAAATGAATGTAATGGTTTGATTTTTTCATCATAAGAAATAATACAAATGAGGAATTCAAAGAAATATGGAAAGATATATGAAGTGATACATGGAGGAGAAACAAAAATTAATTATGTACCAACTATAACTACACATTTAAAGACAATAACAGCAACAAATCTAGGTTAAATATTCATAAAAGAAAAATTTTTTAAAGATCCCAAAAATAAGCAGACTCGGGTGTTAAAAGTCAGTATACCCACCTTTTTTGTTGTAAAAGAAATTTACCTATTTGTAGGAAAATAAATTTACCTATTAACAATAGGTAAATAACAGATATTTATGGATATATGTGAAATATTTATCCTCTTTTTTTTTTGTTTCATAGTGGGTGTTTTTTGGTTTTCTTTTCTTGTGCTTTTATTAACATGTTTGAATACCTGACCTTACCAGTGGTAGTTACCATAAGAATGTCCCCCTTTGTTAACTTTCTTGGTTGAAAAGGACAAAAATAAAAATGAATGTGAGATTTCATACAAAAAACACTAAGAAAACAGTCAGGAGAGATAATACCCAGGGTAAAATCTGCCTCAGTGATCTATTTCCCCACTGCTCATTTGTATATTACCAACTGGAAAACATTGGGAAACACAGAATCCTATAGCTATTTTGTGATTATCGAACAAATACACATTACTTAGCAATGGCTTAGCTCGTAGAGATGAGGATAAGGTTATCCATAAGTTAAAAAGAAATTTCTTGCTCTGACTATCCAACCCTGACACAGGAAGGATTGATTTAAGAAAATAAATTAGAGGTGGGTGAGAGAGAATTAATACCATTGTGTATAGCTACCTGCTGCCTGTAAGCATCATTTGGGAAAAGACAATGCTTTCCTGTCCTCCCACTTGCTGCTGAAACATGGAACCTCCTCACAACCCAGTCAATGACGCAGAACTATAAAATTTCTGCAGATCCCAGGCTAGGGGTCTCTGCTTTTTCTGAAAGAGTGCAGCTCTACCTGGGCTGTGAAGAAGACTGACCCAGTAGCAGAGCCACCTTACCCTAGTAGCAGAACAGCCACACCCAGCCCAGCTGTAGAACATTCCCGCTTGGCAGCAGAGTCACCAGCCCAACACAAATGCCATGCCCTTCAATGAACTTTGTAAGGACAATCTCTACAAAAGAGAAAAATCATTGACGCTTGTAGTTTCAAAGTTGTGAATGTCCTGGCCAATGTGTTCCCTATTCGTGTGCCTCACCAATGGTGCTTTAAGTGTGTGATCACTCTCATCAAGGGAAACTATGTGAATTGGTGGGAGATTGTGCTCTGGATGTATTGTATGATTATCACTCTAGCTTTGCCTTTAGAATAAAATTTTTTTAAAAGTTGAGTCAGTTGGCTGGTTTGCTAATAAGAAACATACTACAGGAACTAGAATGTTAGGAAAGTAACCCCACCAGGGACCCCTAAATTCCTGAATATAGTGGTAGCCAGTCCTATTAGGAATTAAAACGTGTCCATGGGAATGCTGATTAGAGGAAAGTAGTGAGTCTATATATAGAAAGAAAGCCAGCGATAGGTGTGACTTCCCACTACATTAAAATAAAATTTGTATAAAAAAAAGAATAGTAGACTCTATTTTGGTATTGGTATGTTCAGTTAGCAGTACAGTACATAATATACATTTGTTGAAGTATTCCTTTGAAAGAATAATCTTTAGTTTGTGGTTTTGTGTGTGTGTGTCCCAGGTTAGCTTATAAAAACAACTTAGGATAGTTCTGTGCTCTTTTTGCCCCACCATAACCTAGAGTGCTCTGTATGAAGTTGGGTAATCAATGTTGTTTTCTGACAGATGTGAAATATGGCAGAGTTTCCTGTAAGATTGGTATCAGAGGTTTCAACAGTTCCCTGTGGTTCAGAGGTGGGGGTTGATGGTGATTCTACGCCCTGGCTTATGGGTTTTTCTGACTAAATTCAGAACTTGGAGTTGAGACTTTAGTGTGTCTCTTGGTCTTTGCCCTTTCTCTAATTACTCAATAGCTAAACCAGCTCCATAGATCAATTCACTATGGCTGCCGCTTTCTTCCAGAGTCTTTCATTGTTCCTTTCATGGTAACAATGAGGGTTTTTTAAAAAGGACCCATAGTCCTCCCTTCATGGATGAAACTTGGTTTTCCACAGCTCTTTTTATCAAGCCTCCTTGGATCCTGAATCTTCATGCCTGACAACCCAGAACTGTGCCCAATACTTCTCAGTTCTGCTTTGCTCGGCACAATGTGGATGCTTAATAAAAATGGAATGCCTGTCTATAGCAATCACTCTCACAGACATTTTCTAAAAGGATCTCTTTGAAGGTTTCCTCCAACTTTCAACCTTCTTTTCAAGTCCTAGCAGAAGACTTCTCATGGCTTATCAGATTTCTTTTTTACCTTTTCTTTCTAGTAGTCTAGGGTCTTCTCTCTTCACAGGTGTGTACTTGAAGCAAGTCACCTACATCAGTATCTCTGGTGAGTCAGTTGAATTTAAAAGCAGTTGCTAAGCAACCACCACAAGTATGTTGATTACACACAATTGAATTCTAATTGCTCTCAGCTGATAAGGAATGGTCCTGGTCTATAGGTCTACTGCACCCCTCCCAGGCTTCCATAGATTAAAACCTTGGTGCTACACCTCTTTCTTTATACACTCTGGAATGTGGGAAGGATGCATTGCTTCCTGAACAAGGTTGCACATCTCACAATCTGTCACGTGCATCATTTTTCCCTGTATCACTTCCCCCATCTTTATCCAGCAAAGTTCTGAAATAGAGGAATGCCTTTATTTGCAAGAATAATCTGCAACAAAGAATTGAGTGAAAGTGTTTGGAACACATCCCTGGAGAGGAATGATCACGAACTATGACTCAGCTATAGAGATTTCAAGTCCTCCAAGAAGCTTTCTCTGATTAATCTCACAAATAATATTTGTTTACCTTGCTTTCTTTCATACACGCCAAGTCAAGGCTATAGACCAAGGCAGGGAAAGAACAATGAATAATGAGGAAATTCACAAATTCTCTTTTATTTTATAGCTCAAACAGAAAACACAGCTAGATTTATAGGGTATTGGTAAGTCAAAAAGGATGCCTTGCCCGAATTTCATGAGAACACAAGCAAGTCATTTTAGCCTCTTAGTTACTGGGTTCCCTTATCTCTAAAATGGGGATGACTTTTTTTTTTTAACAAGACCTATGATTTCACTGATAAAGGAAACTCTGGTTAAGTAACTGCCTCTACCAATTGCAGAACAGAACTTGCTTTGAAATTTATCATCTCAGAGAGTTGCCCGGTTGCCAAGAGGTTTAGTGATTTATCCAGGGTCACACAGTCAGAATGTATCCGTCTTGAACCCAGATCTCCCTGACTGTGAGTTCAGTCTTTTAATACTTAAAGAAATTTTGAATTTTTGAAGTTTTGTTTGAAAACCAGATAGTCAAGTTTATTTAAAGTCTTCACAATGCACAAGTATTTGTGAAGGAGGCATATAACTTGACTTAAATAGCTTTTGTGATTAGAAGAGTTGATCTAAAGTGAGAGATGAAGGACAGGTTGAACCCTAAAAAAGGGATATGAGAAGACACCCCTAACCAAGACTCCTTTTGCTAAGGTTGGGAGCCATATGGATGGGGTATTCTCCTTACTGAGAACTTAACCTGTCAGCACAGTACAAGTTGGGAGACTGAGCCCAGAATGGATACTTTAGCTATGACATATTTAGTTTGTAGTATGTCACCAGGAACTCAAGTTAGTTCTTCAGTTGTTTCCTGTATGCATGTCTTGTTTCCCCAGACAGATGGCAATTTCTTTGGGGTAGAGGCCATTTCTCTCATCTGTAATATCTTATGTGACTACCATTAGATTAGAGAAAGAGTAGATACTTAAATATTTGCCAGATTTATGAGTAATATGAAATTTGTATATAATATTTTATTTTCCCTCAATTACAAGTTAAACAAGTTTTAAAAAAATTTTGAGTTCCAAATTCTATCCCTTTCTTCTTCCCTCCCCTTTCCTGTGCCTGAGACACCTAGGTTCTTAAAGACCATACCAGTAGAATTCAGTCTTCATAGATTCTGCCAAGTTAAAAAAGGTTTTAAAATCTTAGTATGGAGAATATAAACATGGTTAAACATACCATCATGAAAATAAGCCCTGCTTGGGCAACAATAGTATGTATTGCAGAAAATAAAAAAGGAGAGAAATTCTATGAAAAACATGACAAGAAACTAATTTAGAAAATATCTCAGTAAGTGACTGAAATTCAAAAATGGACAGGAGAGAATATAGTGATCATTAGTAATCAGTATTCTTCCAAGTCCCCACCCCATTTATGCATAAGCACACCATACACACACACACACACACACACACACACACACACACACACACACACACAATTTGTCATCAAGGTGAACTTTAAGGTAGAATAATAATTCAGAACAGATAAGGGAAACTTGACATCGATTACATATAAAAGTAAAGATACTGACTCTGACTATCACTTTCTTGTAAGATTTTAGATGGTTTGAAACAGTCACCATTATGAGGAGGCCAAAAAAATCCCAGAAACAACCTCATCCAGCTAACACTAGATTTTCTTTCCAAATGGAGATATCTAGCATTCCAGGAGAAAATCAGTTTAAAGTATAAGCAAAGCATAACGGAGAAGGATGACAGAAGCAGCATCACTTCCCAAAACAGTGGAAACTAGTGAAGAAAAATAACCAAACCAGATCATCCTGAAAGCATTTATAGATAAAATTGGAAGGAGGAAGACTATTGCTATAACAGTGATCTATCTCATCACCAACGACAGTGCTTGCACTTGAATTCTGCCACTTCTGACCCTAAGGTGTGATATGAGGAAATGGAAATAGAAGTGAAGAACTTGAAGTTAAGAGGTGTTAGAGGTGGGCCTCACACCAGCATTCTCATAGTCCAGGTTCAATTTAGGGATGAAAAGAAGCACTTATAAGTTACTGAATAGTTAACAAAAAGGAATTTACTTTATGTGTTATTCTAAGACAGCAAAGATATGCAACTAGGATTCAGTGACATTTATCTTCTGCTTTGGTAGACATAGCCTCTCTAGACTCTTTATGGAAATATATCTCATCAGCAGGTCAGCAGGGCTTAAATAATATAATTTATTTATTATTTAATTTGGATAGTCTCAGGACCCACCTAGACTTCACACAACTTGGACGTTTTATGCCTTTAGCTGACCAGTGAGCTGCATCAGAAAAGTCAGGGCCAACTGCAGGGACAACTTTGTCTCCTATTAGGGAAAGCTTATCTCTGTCACATGAGGGAAGAGGAGTTGTGAGTCTAACCCATGTTGTGTAGAAATGCTAATGGTCTCATCACAGGAGGAAAGGCTGAACCTGAGTAAATGCAGAAGCAATCCATGCAGAACAAAACTTTGAAGAAACTGGGGGATCAATTTTCAAGATATCTTAGCTAAACAAATGGAAAAGATCTTGGGCAGTATCAATGAAGTGATCAACAAGTATTAAGCACCTACTATGGGCAGCTAGGTGTTGCAATGTATAGAGCACATGGCCTGGAGTAAGGAAGACTCATTTTTTCTGAGTTCAAATCTGACCTCAGATCCTTAGCTGTGAGATCCCGGCAAATCACTTAATTTTGTTTGCCTCAGTTTCCCCATCTGTAAAAAAGGAACTAGAGAAGGAAAGGGCAAACCATTCCATTGTCTTTATCAAGAAAATTCCAAAAGGGGTCATAAAAAGTCAGCAAGGTAGAAAAACAGCTCAGCAACAACACATCTATATAGCTTTATGTTTTTCAAAGTACTTGCAATCATATTTCCTCTTCATCCTGACTATCGTCCTACCTGAGGCAGATAGAACAGGTATTACTATCCCAATTTTACAGATGAAGAAATTGAGAAGAGATAAATTAAATGACTTATTTGAAGAAATGAACAGAACCCAGTTCATATATTCTAAGATACCATTGCCCATAGAATCCTCATTCAGCTATTTCCCCTTCCACAAATATCAAAGAAATTGGTACCAAGTAGTAATATCCAATTCCCAGAAATTAAATATAGACCTGACCCTTGGCTCAGTTACCTTACGGGAAAATGATGTCTGCAGATAGCATACCAAAAAGATTTCCTATTGCCATAACTTGCATCATCTAACTACCTCCAAAGATCTCATCATATGCATCATTGCCCAATTTCACCTTTTGACAAGCTTGTTCATGTAGAAAAACAAGTAGGAGCGGAGATTACTCATCTGTAAAATTAAGGCTTGATCAAAGTGATCTCTAAGGTCATTTCTAGCTCTAACATAAGACGATCTGGGAATCTTTCAAATGCTAGAAGGTTGGCACTGAATTTGTTCTCAAGAGAACTACAACTCTGGAGAAAATAGCATATATTTGATTATTTAGGGGATCCTATCATGCCTTAGTTTTTCCCCGTGGATCTTTCCTACCAACAGTATATGTACTTTCATGGATGAGTATATCTATTTGACAAACAGAAGAGATGCTTAATTATAGGAATGATCTAATTAAGAATAAATTCTTGCACTCCAACTTTTTGTCCTTTTCTAATGAAATGATCTAGCATTCTGAGATTTTAGTGGTACAGCAGATAAAGTACTGGTTTTGAAGTCTAGAAGATCTGGATTAAAAAACCTTACCTTTAACCCTAGCAGTGTGACCACAGACAAGTCATTTAATTCTCCTAGCCTCTATTTCCCCATCGATAAAATAGGGATAATATCTGCAGCATCCACTTCACAGGCTTGTTGTTAGGCTCAAATGAAATTATATATATAAAGAAGTCTGTGAATTTTAAAGCATCACATAAATGAGAACTCACATAATTAATGAGTGATGTCTTTTAAATAATTACACTATAGTCTTATCTAATAAATATTTTCCTATACAGTGCTGTCAAACTCAAATAGAAATGGATCTCTTCAGTCCACATATTGTCTTAAAAAGCCATAAGTCAACATTATCTATGTTGTATTTATTTTGTTAAACATTTTAATCTGGTCTGAATGTTAGTGGAAAGCTTTATGGCCAGTTTTGGATTTGTTTGGTTTTTTTTTTTTTAGCATATTGACCAAGAATTAACACCTTTGCAGCTCTGTATACTTTGTCTGATTTCTGTTTTGATATTGACTCCGATAAAAGAATTTATTTCCTAAAAAAAGTGGCAGTATATGGAAAGTTTTTCTCCATTAAAGCTTTTATTACAGTGGCTCATTTTGGCCAAAAAATGACCCAGTTTTCTTACTGCATAAGTAGAGTATACACCCTGGCAGATAGTACCAAGCTGGAAAGGATTTGAGTCTTGCAAGTGGGTTTGAGTTCTGTTATCCAAGGGCCAGCCTGAACCAAAGTTCAGAGATGTAAATCACTAATGGTCCTGGTCTTTGAGCATCATCCATTGACTCAGATGAGTTGGGGCTGAGATTTGGGGGCTGTGTTCTTCACTGGAGGGCCTCTAGTGACTGTGAGGACCCTGAACACGTTAATAATCGTAGGATCATTTAATACTGAGTCTACTTCTTCCCCTGTCACTCTGTCCTTTAACCAAGGGAATTAAGCATGATGGTGTATACTTGTAATTCCTGCTGAGATTGGTAGATAATTAATTGAATTTGGGAATTTTAAGCTACAGTACGATTAAAGTTAATTGGGTGTCAACACTAAACCTAGTGTCAATATGATGAGCCCCTAGAAGTGGAAGGCCACTAGGCTACCCAAGAAGGGGCAAATCCGTCAAGGTTGGCATAATGGAGACTCCACATCGGCCAGTATTGAGATGATGCCCATGGGCAAGAAAGATTGGAGAGACAGAGAGAAACACACAGAGAGAGACAGAAACAGAAAGAACAACAGTATGAGCTAATACTCACCATGATAACCCATCTCAGTTCCATCACCATCTTGATGATCATTTGAGAATAGAAATCTGAGACTTTTCTCTTCAATTTTTCTCCATGTTTTCCTCAGCCTCCAGACTTTATAGTAGGATGGGGCAAAGCTCATTGTAACGACTAGTGTAGGGAGTTCACCCTGAACAAACCTTGCTGATAAGCATACAAATAAAACACATAATTATGCATTGTGTAAGCCTTCTTAAACTGAAAGTTTAATCACACCACATCAGTTCATCCCTAACTTCTCAAATTAGATTTTTTTTTTTAAAGAGTTCACTCTCCTCTCAGTTGTACAAACATGTTGCTTTAATCAGGTCATTCCCCAACAGAGCTTAGTGAATCAGGGCAGAAATCAATTTGCTATTTGATGACTTGCTGAAATGTCTCCCATGACTGAGCAGCCACCAAGCATTGACTTGCCTCATTCTTCTAGTTTTTCCTGTTGAATGGGTGGGGCCAAAGTTTTTCCTTAAGTAGGAGAGAAGGGAATAGATATTGCTTGCTAAAAAGGCTTTGTTTCCCTTTTTCATTTTTACCAGTAGGGAAAGAGATGGGGTCAGGATAGGGGTGGAAGGGTGAGAAGGAATAAGAATAGGACAGAAAAAAAAAAAGAAGTCATTGAAGCAAATTGTTTTAAATGTGGAGTAAGAAACAAAAAGAAGCCCAGAAAAGAAACACAGAGGAGTAGGACAGCTTTGAAAGTTACAAAGTGAACTTAATCATTATAGTAGGTTATAATAGGGATGGGAGGGATAGTTCTTCACCCCTCCTGCCCCCCAAAACCTTCCTACCTTCTGCTTTTAATGTGCTGCTTCCCTTCCCCAAAACCTGAAATGGATGCCCCTTGCCTAGAAAATAAAATCCAAACTCTTTAGACGTTCCACAATCTGGCTCCAACCTACTTTGTTTTCTCTCAATCCACTGCATGTTCAGAGAATGGCAAGCAGGAGAAGAATGGAAATCCTATCATATAAGGATCTGGGAATGTTTAGCTTGAGGGAAAAAGGCTTAGGGGAAACATTACTGCAATAGAGTCTTAACGTACTATAACCAAGCTCCAACCAACCTCTTCACATTTATTTTTGCTTTACTCCCTTACACGTATGCTACTTTCCAACTAAACTGGCTGATTATTTATTCCAACTCCAGTCTCCTTGTTTTTGCATAGGTTGTTCTCCATGTCTTAAATTCACAGCCTTTGAGTCTTCCAATCTTTAGCTTCTCAAGATTCATGTAGTGTCCCACTTCAACTTTTCCTGATTGTCCCCATTGTTAATACTCCCTCCCCTTCCAATAATCTTGTGTTTATTTATCTCTGTACATGCTATATTCCTCCCTGTTCCTAGAAAAATATAAGCTCCTCGAGGGCAAGAACAATGTCATTTTTGGCCTTTGTATCCATCGTGCTTTGCCCACAGTAGGTCTTACTTGATAGCTATCTTCAAGTATTTAAAGAGATCTTTTGTGGAAGAAGGATCCGATTACATGTAGTTCCATAGAACTAGGCTCAGGGAGTAGAAGTTGCAGAAAGACAAATTTAACCTTGATGAAAAGAATGCCTCCTAACAACAAGAGCTGTTCAAAAGAGTAAAAGGGCAGACTTGGGAGGCAATGCATTCTTCCTCGATGAAGGTCTTGAAGCAACAACTGTCCCGGTTGTTAGAGATGTAATTATTGTTCAGTACAGGATAAACACTGAGGTCCCTTCTGACTCTGAGGTTGTTAAGAAGGAAGGAAGGAAGGAAAAAAGGAAGGAATGAAGGGAGAAAGGAAGGAAAGGAAGAAAGAAAAAAGAAAGGAAAGAAGAAAGGGAGAAGGGAAGAAAAGAAAATAGAAAGAAATGAAGGAAAGAAAAAAGAAGGAATGAAGGGAGAAAGGAAGAAAAGAAGAAAGGAAGGAAGGAAAGGAAGAAAGAAGAAAAAGGAAGGAAAGAAGAAGAAAGGGAGAAGGGAAGAAAAGAAAGTAGAAAGAAATGAAGGAAGGAAAGAAAAAAGGAGGAATGAAGGGAAAAAGGAAGGAAGCAAACAATAAAGGAACTGAAATTTGGGATAGAACTGGGATTTCTTGGCTATAGGGAAGTCTTGGATCAGGAAACTTGCTTTACCAAAGTAGACCAGCATTTCTTCTCCAGTCACCTAAAGCACTAGGAGTTTTAGTGACCTGCCAAGCGTAACCTAGCCAGTATGTGTCCGAGGCAGGACCTAAGCCCAGGTTCTCTGAGTCCTGGTTACTGTTTGCTGTATAGCATCCTGTATCTCATGTGATTGTCATGAAATGAACTGTGAGTGGACAGCCAGGAAGACCACATTTCAAGTCTCGCTTCTGTCGCATATTGGCTGGGCAGGTCATCAGTAGCTCTCTCTAAGTTCCAGGGAGGCTGGTCACTTGCATTAGTGGAGGGAGTTTCCTCACCTGAGGAGTTCCCTGTATGTTTAGTCCTCATTGCCATAAGAGACAACGAAGTGAGGAATTCGGGGTCACAAAGAACTGAGACAGAGCGCAGCCGAACCAGGAAAATAACACATACGATGACTCAGAGCTGCGTAAAGGGAAGCGACAAAATAAAACTCAAAGTTGTGTAATTATAATGACCAGGCTTGGCCCCAAGAGATGAAGAAATGTTTCCACCTCCTTCCCCTTTTGGCAAAGGTGAGGGGACAATAGTCAGTCAGCAAATACTTACTAAGAACTTACTATGTTCTACGTACTGTGCTAACTGGACTAGGGATGGAAACAAAGTCCGTAACGAGATCTCTGCCCTCAAGGAGTGTAAATTCTAAAGAGGAAGATAATGTGAAAATAACTAGGTATGTGCAAGATCTATACAGAGTAGAGATAAGGTAATCTCAGAGGAGAAGTCACTATTGGGAGGGGGAGGAGGAAACTAGAAAAGGATTCCCCCAAAAGCTGGGATTTGAGATGAATCTTAAAGGAAGCCAGAGAAATCGAGACCTCCAAACATGAAACAGAGTATTAGTGCTGATGTATGGATTGGGGACATGGAGTGTCCTGCAAGATCAATGAAACTGGATCATTAGAGTACACGGAGGGCAGTAAGGTGTCAGAATAGGCAGCTAGATAGCTCAGCGGATAGAGTGTTGAGCCTGCTATCAGGATAGATGTGAATTCAAATCCAGCCTTAGACACTCAAAAGTGGCGAAACCCTGGACAAATCAAATCCATTAAAGAAGGAAATTACGAATCATTCCACTCTCTTTGCCAAGAAAACAGCATAGGGGGTCATGAGGAGTTGGACACAACTTAACTACAAGGTGTAAGAATGGTGCCAGGTTGTGAAGGTGCCACGCAAAGGATTTTGTACTGGGTGTGGAATATTTCATACAACATCAGATATGGTGGATGTGTTGATAAGTTTTGATGAATTGTTTTCCTTTCTGTTTTTTCTATCTCAAGACGAAGTATGTCTGTATGTTGGGGGGGAGTAATCAATGTGATGTGATAGCAAAGGTTTGCTAAAACTTGGCAAAAACAAACAAACAAAAACCCAACTCTGTAGGGTAGGGACCCTCTTCAGGAAGGATTACTGGTGTTAAATAGAGAGAAAACATCACCCAATGAATGAACCTCACCATCTCTGCAAGCTCTGAAAGGTCTGAAACTCTTTCATAGTCTTTGCTGCCCTCAAGTGGTAAAACTACTGCCTTTGATTTGTTGATGAATTTCCTTTCAATGTTAGGGGACTGAGGGTGAGGGAGATGCCAGAATCCAGAAGGCATGGTGGATGGAGCTCAGTGTTTCATTTAACCAATCACCAGCTTTCAGGAAGAACCAGCCAGAGCAATGAGGACTAATTCTAAAATTCAAGAACCAAAAAATTTTAGAGTAGAATTAGATTTTAGAGATTACCTAGACCAACCCACTTGTTTCATAGATGACTTTCCCAGGATCCCACAGCTAGCAATTAAGACTAAGAATCTAGGCCTTTTGATTTTCAGTCTATTGCTTAATCTCTAATTTCTCTCTGTCTTTCTCATGGATCTCTAATCAGGCCCCTTTAAAGAGGAAATTTCACCAAAATCCCTTTCCCATATGGCCTTCTTTTCCTTCTACATGTTGTCCGAACATCTTAACTTCCTTCCATGGTGGGTAACTGTTGTGTTATATCTTAATCAAATTTTTTGGGCTTCACCTCTACCCGTTTCTCTGTTTGGGCCTAAGATGTCATAGAACAATTATTCACCATCTTTGATGCCTTGCCCTAGTGGCTTTCTAAAACTTCCTCACAAATAGTACTAGGATCAAAAAGGGCCACTGGAGGCCAAGGAGGCAAAGAGACTGAAGCAGAGTATATGGAATAGAAAGCAGGGAAGGGGAAAGGGCAAAAAGAACTTCAGAGAGACAGAAAGGCCCAGGCAGTGGACCACCCTGTGGGATGTGGAGATGGAAAGAAGAAATGTGTTGACCTGCCGGTGGGCATCATTAAAGAAGAAGAGATACCCTGACTAGGTAGTAGGTGGCAGACCTCCAATAGCCCAGGGAATGTTTCAAAAGTTCCTGTTGGGATCTTTTCCATATCTACCTGACTCTGTGGCCAAACTCAACGTTAAAGAGAGGGCATTTTGCTGGGCAATGTGGAAGAACTGTTTCCTTTGGTGAAGGCAGGGATAGGTCCTCCATGATCTCCAATTCAACAAACACATCATTCTCCATGACATGTATGTATTTATTTTGTTACAAGGCAAGTCACACGTACAAGAGCAAAGGCCTAAAACCTCTGGTGGTCTAATGTTACCTAGAAAACACAAATACCTTATTCTTATTGTTGCTAAGGAACTTTTCCTTTTATTTCTAATAATTACCTTCCATGCATGCCTTTTCTTTGCTCTTTCATTCCATTTATCATCAGCAGATAATGGCTATTCTCTGTTATTTATTAAGCATTTACTATGTGCAAGACATTGTGCCAAGCACTGGGAGATGCCAAGACAAAATGTAGACCCTTTCTGACCTCTAGGAGTTTATGTTTTCCTGGGGGATATAATAGTCAATGATGCATTATGGTTGTTCAGTTATTTTCAGTACATCTGACCCTTTGTGACCTTGTTGGGGTTTTCTTGGCAGAGATACTGGAGTGGTTGGCCATTTCCTTCTCCAGCTTATTTTACAGATGAGGAAACTGAGGCAAACAGTTAAATGACTTGCCCAGGGCCACACAGCTAATAATTGTCTGAGACCAGATTTGAACTAAGGAAGAAGAGTCTTACTGACTCCAGGTCTGGCGCTGTATGTACTGTGCCAACTAGCTGCTAGATGCTTGTTGATAGTTATGAAAATATGAAGTAATTTCAAGAGAGGGAGAAAACTGACAAAGAGGAGGGACTTGGGGAAGACTTCATTATAATAGGTAGCACCTGAGCTATGATGTGAAGTAAGCTAGGGATTCTAAGAGGTAGAGGTGAGAGGGGAATATATTCCAGATTTGGGGAATCACCTATACCTTTGTATAGGTGGAGATGGAAGATGTATATACGGAACAGCTGTCAGAACAGATTGACTGAAGCAGAACATTCATCGAGGGGAATAATAAGAAATGTCTGAAAGTCTAATTGTACAAGATCTAAACCCCAGCCTGAGGATTTTTAGTTTATATTTTAATCCTGGAAGCAAAAGGAAGCTATTGAAGATTTTTCCAGAGAGATCTTGACTTGGTCTGACTGTCTTGATAACTGTTTCAGAAGGTTTAGAATACCAATAATCCATTCCAAAGAAACATGGAGCATACAGGACAGTACAGCAAGTCAGATTTATTGAGGGGATATATGAAGAGGGAATAACAAAGGGTAATCAGAGAGAATGAAAACAGAGAAGGTAGAAATGAGTCAAGGATCCTGAGGTCCTGGGGTCCGAGCTGGAATTGGGGCACCCAAACCCAGTAAAATCTGGTGGTCCTTTAAAAAAAAAATAAAAACTATAAGCACATACAAATATAATTATGATATAAATATCATATTTATAAATATATAAAAGTAGTATGCTATAAATAATATTAAAAATAAAAAACCCTTATTTGACTCCAGTAAGACTCGACCTTGGACTAAGAGATGGGAGCCTGGACCTGCGGAATGGTGTTGATTTATGCTAGTAGGGGGAGGGAAGATTTCTGGGAAATTAGAGGTCAGTTGATATTCAAACTCCTTACTGCCAGCCTGGAAAAGGAGCTTGGGCCATTACTGCTGGCATGACTCTGATAGAGTGACTCAGAGGTTTGGGGCTTTTCCTAGGGTTTCTCTGTTTAGCGTGGGGAATGGTGGGAAGCCATTGGGGTAACTATGCCAACCTATGATTTGGGAGCTCAGTTTGGCAGCGTCAAGGGGAAGGCTCAGCAGAAACTCACACCAGTTCTGTACCTCTAGTCCCTGGGGCCCCTCTGACCCCCTGATTAGAGAAGGGAGATGACGGGCATAAGAGAGCTCCTCCCAGACCCTCCACTTAAGGAGGGTGTCCAGGGCAGCAATTTCCATTTCCCATTGGGTTGTTCATTATTTTTCTACTCTGGCCACCCTCTTTTCAGCATCCCTTTAAATGTGGTCTTCCTCCATTTGATTGTAAGATCCTCAAACACAGGGTCTGTCTTTTGTCTTCTTTTTTGTCCCTGGGGTGTTTAGCACAGTGTCTGGCACATAGTAGGCATTAAAATACATATATTCATTCATTCATTCATCTATCTATCTATCTATCTATCTATCTATCTATCTATCTATCTATTTGCTATTATTGACCAGGGCAG
Source organism: Potorous gilbertii (assembly GCA_028658325.1). Taxonomy (NCBI): domain Eukaryota; kingdom Metazoa; phylum Chordata; class Mammalia; order Diprotodontia; family Potoroidae; genus Potorous; species Potorous gilbertii. The sequence continues at coordinate 564,709,336 of CM053770.1, forward strand.
CAACCTCCTTTCCTCCTCTTCCTCCCTGGGCAAGCCTTCCAGAAAGCTCCTCATTACCCCAAGTGCCCTGGGAAGGGACACAGCCTAGGGAAGAAAGGTCTTTCTGGGCTGCAGACTGTTCCTTACAGGGGTTAATTTGTATTGACTGGTTGCCGGCACCATGAGAGAGAAATGCAGTCATAGGAAAAACAAATGTGTCTCATTATCAAATGACTCATCTTGCCTTTGCCAGGCACAGAGTCACAGAGACCTTTACTGGGCCTCCTATTTCCCATTTTGTCTTTCTCAGAGAGTGAAGAAAGAGCAAAGTTTTCTGAACCTTCCTCCCTCTTTCCCATGGATCCCTCACACGGTCTCATTTTCTTTTTTCTTTATGTCCAAATTTTAGGAAGCTCCCTATGAGGAACTTCCTCTTCCAGTGCAAATCTATACCTTTTTGGAAATGTATTGCCTTAGAATGGCTTGGAGGCCCTACAAGATTATATGACTTGCCCAGGGTCACAAAGACAGTATGAATCAGAAGCAAATTTTGGACCTAGTTTAAAGTATAAATGCTCAAGAGGGTGACCCACATCATTCCCTCAACCCATATCATTGCTGAGGGCAGCCCAATCCAGATGAAAATTTGATCTCTATCTGATTTTAATGTGTTGATCTATTAATTATATATATATATGTGTGTATGTGTGCATGTATACATATATACACATGCATATATATTTATACATACATATACATATAGGTTTTCTAAGTCAAAAGCAGCCTTCAAGATCCTTATGTACAGTTTAATGACACCCCCACTTCTATTTGAGTTTGATACCACTGCACATTATACCATACTACCTCACAGAGTTTACTATTCCTGAGGCCCATCTCACCCCAGCTCCTAAATCTTATGTCACCAGAGCAAATAATGTTTTTATTAACATCCCTCCCATTTTTCAGGTAAGAAACCTAAGTCAGAGAGCACTGACCAAATCTCTCAGGTAGAGGAATGGCAGTTTTTTCCTACCCAAGTTCATGGATCTCTCTGCACACTAGGGTATATGTTTTGGAGCTAAACAGAATGGTAACTATTTAACCAATCAAGCAATGCAGAATGCTTACCAACTTTGATTGACACTATGAAATGTTGCACCTTGTATAGGTAGTTAATCTGTGCACGTTTAATTCAACAAACATTTATTAAGTACCTGCTAAAAGCAAAATGAGAGGCAGTTTGGCATAGTGAAGAGAACTGGCCCTCAGAATTAAAAAGACCTGAGTTCAAGTGTTGCCTCTGATAATACATTGACTCAAGGTCATCCACAACTTCCTGTCGCCAATTGCTCTGACCCTTTTTTTTTTAACTTTTACAATTTTTATTTCATCTCTTTTTCATACATCTCCAATGGAGTATACATTCATCAAGCAAGGGGAACTCTGGTCAACTTAATATCCTAGTAGCATCAAAGTACCGTTTAGGCTGTTCATGTATTACCATTTTTGCCAAAACCTGCAATGTTTTTTTATGCCATTTCAAGTAGATGTTACTCTTTGTAATGTGCTCTAGTCTACTTATGTGCACTGTGAAAGTTTGTAGTGCTCTTTGGAGTTTTAAAATATTGATTCTTCCAAGGTCAAGATCGTTCATGATTTGGTCATATAGCTTTTGAGAATATTGGTATTAGTACAGGATTAAATGGATCAAATCTGAGGATTTGAGAAGTTTGTAATAATTGAAAGTAGTCAAATTTCCCATATATTTCCTCCTGTTAAACTCCTAGACCAAGGGTGGATAACTTGCAGGCACAGGGCCACTTGTGGCCCTCCAGATCCTCAAGTGCAGCCCCCTGACTGAATCCAAACTTCACAGAACAAGTTCTTTAAATAAATGGGTTTGTTTTATAACGACTGGACCTAGTCACAAGGCCATCCACAAGGGCCGTAGGCCACATGTGGCCTCAAGGCCTCAGGTTTCCCATCCCTCTCCCAAACAATTCTGAATCTAGATCATTTTATATCTGCAGTGACCATCCATCCATCCATTCATCCATCCATTGCCTTGACTCTTACCTTGCCACTAGACTTCTATGACTCTAGAGCAGAACCCAATTCACATGCAAGTTAAGACATCCCTCTCTTGATGATGTCTATTCAAGAACAAAGGATTAAAACAGCAACCACCATGGTGGGACTGGACAAATTATTTACTCTCTTGGTGCTCTCAGCAGTTGTCTGAATCTCTAAATTAGAGGAAAGTTGCTGCTATGTGTTGATAGAAGCAGTTTTCCTGAGAGCTCTCTACCCTGATGAAATCACAGGTGTCAGATATTCTTACTACAGGTCCACAGAAGTCCATGGGTAGATTTCAGGGGATCCATGAACTTGGGTGGGGAAAAAAATACAACTTTATTTCAGTAATTTTGGTTTCTCTTGTGATCCTATGTATTTTATACATTTAAAAAACTATTCTGAAAAAGGGTTCATATGCTTCACCAAAGGGGCATATGACCCTAAAATGATGAAGAACTGCTTGCCTAGATTTTTGAAAAAAAGTTCAAATCACTATGCTAGAGTTCTATTTGACTAGATTAAATGTTTTTTTGTTACAAGGAAGTAAGGATTGAATGTGGGGAGGGGTTAAGAGGAAATGTTATATAAAACAAGTTATATAAAAGTTAATAAAAACAAATGAGAAGAACAATTAAAAAGCAACTCCACCATACCAGGTGCTGCGGAGCAAGGACAAAAATAAAACCCATACTTCTACCTTCCACTGGTGCATTTGGGGCTGGGGGTAGGACTAGAACAGATACACAAATCAATAAACAGAAGGTACCTTGAGGAGTGAGAAACCACAAACTAAACAAGGGAGAAGATGGAATTCCAAGAAGGTTGAACTTGAGCTTGGCCTTGAAGGAAGCTGAAGAAGAGAGAGTGCATTGCAAGAATGATGGAATGGCTTGTGCAAATGTCCAGAGGGTGAGATGGCCCTTTGAGCTAGAGAGCAGTTACTAGTTCAGTTTGCCAGGAACACTGAATGCATATGTGAAGGGCTGTAAGTAATAGGACACAAGGCCAGAAATGTATATTAGAGCCATATTACTTCAGATATAGCAGTGAACACCATTGAGACTACATGAAGACATGCCTCATTCTGAGGGACTGTCAGAGGTATGCTACTAAATGTTAAGCAATATACACACATATACATATGTGTGCATGTATGTGTGTATATACGCAAATATATGCACACATGTATATAATATATACAGACACATTTTCTTCATCACTTTAAGTCTAGACAATCATCAAAACAACAAATTGAGCCATGAATTGTAGCATTTACTGATGTCTGAGATGTACATGCTCATGCTGTAAATTAAGTCAGTATGAGCGAGCTCTAGTACACCCCTGGGCCTATAAGTACTGTTAAGATTCAGAGGAAAGTAGAAACCAGTGACTGCTGGAGTGGCCAGAGGAGGCTTAATGGAAGGAATGAGAATCGCAATGGCCCTTGAAAGACCCTTTGTATTTGGATGAATGGAGAAGGAAAGGGAGGCCATTCTAGGTGATGGAAACAGCAAAGAAGAGTCAGACGCACAAATGGGAGGGACATTTTCATGGGATGGTGAAAAGACTGGTCTAAGGGAAGAAGTGGTATGTGTCTTTTTAAATAAAAATAAGAAAGAGCCAAACAGCAACTTGTACCAGACTTGCACTTTCATGAGCTTAGTGTGTTTTGGGGGTTAGGACAATAGACCACAGACAGCATGGCATTAATTTCTTAATTCAGAGGACTCTGGACCAGATCTTAGTTACTGAGTTTTCCCAGGAAGGTTAAATAATACCATCTGTAATACTGGTAGGGAAGAACGTGGGGGAACCAAAGAGGGAAAGAGCAAGAGAGGCAATGAGAACTGAAGGAAGAGAGAGGAAAGAAAGAATCTGAGACATGGGAGAGTGTTTGACCTATGACTTTGAGCCCATGTGAGACAGAAGCTTGTGTCATGTCACTGACATGCAGACTCCAAAGCCAACTAAGAAGCTTCTGCTGTCTCTACCTTCCCCTACTTCCAGAATGCCTCTAGAAGCAAAGACCTCACTTGTCCCATGATAGCTGTTTCTAGAGTGACAGCAGAAAGTTTTTTAGGAGTCACTCTGAGGGATGAGTGGGGCAAACCCATGGCTGCTTCTAAGGGGATGTTTTGTAGCCAAATGTGGGTTGCTAAAGAAAAGAAGGGAAGTCAAAATCTTAGGAGGACCCACATTAGATACATTGGTGGCAGTGTTCAGAGCTGTACTTTTTCCCAGTAACTTCAGGGTCTGTTATAATGAATAGAGCTCTAAAAGAGATAATCTAGATTCAAATGTCATCTTTCATACTTGCTTGGTGACTTTGGGCAAATTACTTGTTTTTTCTGGGTCTTAGTTTCCTTTTCTGTAAAATGAAGGGGTTGGACTCAGTGATCTCTAAGGTTACTTCCAGCTCTATGATCTTATTATCTTTTTTCTGAATTTTGATGGATTTAACAGTCAGCAACACACAGAGAAGAAATTATATACTGTTATGTATATACTATTATGTATATCTCCCCATTTAGGGTGATCATGCTTTATACGTCATGTATTCCCCATAACAAATGGCCCACATAGTAAGCACACAATATGCCCCTATTGATTAAGTTACTCACATTTACTCAGCTACATCTTTGCTTTTTATTTGTGAATGACAAGTGGGAAGACTGGTAAACATGAGCCATAATATCCAAATGTTTAGCTAAGCTGTCAGAATGGAGGCCTTAGGTCTTGGTGATAGTGTGTCAAATTGTAGAGACTCATGATTTTCTGACATATCAGCCTTGAATATGTAGAAAGTTTTCTTTTTTTAACTAGATCAGTTGGAAAAGCTGGAGACACATATTCCCACCTCCAAGTAATCCATTTCCTGAACTAGAGAGGTACAGCACATTTCCCAGAAGTGCCCTGGGGTTGCCTTCCGGACACTGCTTACCACAAAGCATGGACTACATTTTAGCTTGATTACATCGAGACCCTATCTCATGACTTCTAAACAGAGCTGGAACTAGGGTCTTAAGCGAGGCCTCCACGTAAGGGTGCAACAAGCAGGAGAGCAAAACGGGGTGTTTTTGAATATGACTTCTGCTTAAATGCATATATTTTAGTGACAAAAAATATCATTCTCCATGACATTTATGTATTTATTTTGTGATAATTGTTTAATAATCACATCATAATATGTATACTACAAAGCCTCCGGAAGACAGCATCGCCCAGGGTTCAAATCCTATACAGGGTGCACAAACATCTTCATTTTGCTCTGCCTCTAAGGAACCTGTACCTTTACTCTTAATAATCTCCTATCATTCCTTACTCTGTTCTTTCTGAAAAGGTGAAGTTCAGTGGATGCTGCCTTAGCGCTACTTAAAAATGTAAGAAGCTTAGCAAAAGGCAATGCGTAATTGGAAATGAGGAAGCTGAAACATGGCTCGTGATCTCTAAGCTGTTACTTTTCTCTCATTCAGCACTGGAGGGGACATGGTAACCTCTCCAAAGTACATTAGAGGAGAGGTCACAAGTTTAACTTAAAAATATATACAGGTTCAATATATAAGAGGGGGGTTAGATAATGACACACACAAAATAACGATAGAAAAGATGACATATCAAGTTGTATGGCTTTGAGACATGGAACACAAGAGTCTCCAAATTAGCACCTACAGGGCAATAGACAGAAGAACTGATAGAAAGAGAAAATAAGTCAATGTTCCACTGGCATTCTTGCTTCTTGTTGTTGGAATGTTCATCCTTTGTTGCCGAAGAAGATCATGCCATCAGGGAAATGATGACATGACTTGTGCTTGACTTTGTTTTGAGTGAGGGAGGGCTGTGCAGACCACCAGCCTCACTTCTCCAGAGCCCTCTGAATCCAGTGACCAGATATTCATCAGGATGACTGAAGATGGCCCAGGAAGCCCTGGGAGACTTGCAAGGCCAGGAGAAAATGACAAGGGAATCCAGGACATTAGATGACTCTTCCATGTTGAACCTATGTTTACACATGGACAAAAGCTCATGAACAGGATGAGTAGGCAGGGATAGATTATGAGCTGCATGGCTCACATCTCCAAATCAGAGATCACTGATTCATCCATTTAAATACTGGGGTATTTGAGAAATATTACTAAGTCAAAGAATCTGGATTTGAATCTTGGTACTATCCAAAGGCAGTTGGGTGGTATAATGGAATAAGTGTTTGCTCTGCAGTCAGGAAGTTCAAATCCAGCCTTAGACACTTACTAGCTATGTGACTCTGGGCAAGATCTTAAAAAAAAAAAATTCCCTGCCTCAGTTTCCCCAACTGTAAAGTGAGGATAATCATAGCACCTACCTTTTAGGGTTATTTTGAGGATAAAAATGAAATAATAGTTATTGAAGTGCATTGCAAATTCTAAAGTACTATATAAATACCATTATTAGGACTTGTTTGTGACTATGGGCAAGTTGTTTCATTTTCCTGTGTCTCAGTTTCTTCATCTACAAGATGTGAGGACTGGAATAGTTTCTAAAGTCCCTTCCAGCTCCGCGTCAATGATCCTGGGTACAATTCCATTCAGTGCTTTCCTTTTCTGTCACATTAGTCAATCCGGTGGGTGTGAGGAGCTACCTCAGAGTTGCTTCATCTTGCATTTTTCTCGTCAATAATGACTTAGAGCATTTTTTCACATGACTTTACACGGCTTTAATTTCCTCATCTGAAAATTTCCTGTTCCTATCCTTTGACCATTTATCAACTGGAGATGAGTTATGTTCTTATAAATTCGACTTAGTTCTCTCTATATTGAAGACATGAGATCTTTGTAGGAAACACTGGCTATAAAAATTGTTTCCCAGCTTTCTGCTTTCCTTCTAGTCTTGGTTGCATTGTTTTTGTTCATGCAAAACCTTTTAAATTTTATATAATCAAAATGATCTATTTTATAATCTCTTTATAGCTTCTTTGGTTCTAAATCCTTTCCTTATCCGTAAATCTGACAGATGATTTCTTAATCTGCTTATGTTATCACTCTTTATGTGTAAACCATGTAATGAATTTGAGCTTATCTTGGTACACTATGTGAGATGTTGATCTATACCTAGTTTCTGCCATACTGTTTTCCAGTTTTCCCAGCAGTTCCTGTCAAATGATGAGTTTTTGTTCCAACTGCTGGGATCTTTGAGTTTATCATATACTAGATTGCTATGGTCATTTTCCATAGTGTAATTTGTACCTAATCAATTTCACTGATCTATCACTGTTTCTTGGCTAGTAACAGTTTGTTTTGATAATTATTGCTTTCTAATATAGTTTGAGATCTGGTACAGCTTTACCATCTTCTTTCACATTTTTTTCATTGATTCCTGGAAAATAATTTTAATCCTGTAGCTCTGACCTTGGATGGGTTTCTCCCATAATCTCCATTTTGAGGAAGTGCCCATGCTCTGCCATGCTCACTCCTTCATTTCTCTCTAAGCTTCATTCCTGAAAGTCTGGATCTTTTCCTCGTGCCCCCACAAGGCAACTTCCTCTCTTAGCTCCCTTTCAAGTTCCTTTGTATAAGATGTTTTTTCTCATTAGACTGTAAGTTCCATGTAGTCAGGTACTATCTTTCTTTTTGCTTGTATTTCCTATTTCCAGCCCTTAGTATATTGTCTAGCACATAGATAATATTTAATAAATGCTTGTTGAATGGAATTTATTAGAAAGGACTTTCGTGATTGTTTTGCCTAATCCCTAACCATATGTGAAAGTGTGTATATGTGTGTGTCTATGAGGAAACTGGAACCCAAGGTCAAATAAATTGTCGGTGACAGAGCTGGGAGTAGAATCCGGGTTTCTTGATTGCTAGTTCAATATCTTTGAAATTACACTATACTGTCCTTGAAGCGCTCCCCTGGGATTCTCAGCAATGTGTAGCTAGAGTAGAAGCTGAAACCAGTCCAACCAACCCTGGAAAAGTAATCCTCCCATGTCTTTGCCACACCAGGAAACTGAGTAACTACTTAGGCCTCTTGCATTGATTTGTCTCCCATGCAAGCACTTTAAGGACAAACAGTACTGGGTTAGGAGTCAGATTCCTAGGGTTTGAATACTGGCTCTGATGCCTCTTAGCAGTGGTATCTTGGGTAAATTACTTACTTTATTTCAATTTTCTCATCTGTAAAATGAAGGGGTTGGAGGATAAGATCTACAAGGTAGATTGAATTCTATGAATTCTGATTTTTTAAATCAGATCCTAATCTCTAGCTTTTTATCATTCCCTATCCCTCATTCATACTCTTTGGCCTCATCATTATCTCCAGTCCTTCAGTTCTATCCCAGGCTGTCATTCTGACTTTGCCTATGCTCTCCTCCCTTCCCATCACTGACCCTTTTGGGAAGCAGTTCACATTTATACTACCCTTCTCTCCTGAATTCCTTTTCCTGTTGTTCATGCCTTGCTAAACCCCAACCCTGGTTTATTACTCCCATCCATCTCCGGTGTTCCTACTCACTACTGAATGGTACTGAAGAAAATCATACAACTATGCTCACTGGGAACCCTACATTTCTCAGCTAATCTCAGTGACAGCAAAGTAATGCTTCTGCTCCTCACTAACCAATTCCTTCTCCCACTCCTTACACTGCTGTCCTAAACCTTTTCTTCTCTCCTTAGGACTCTCATGCCACTCCTCTGACCCTCCCTCCAAGGACTTTGCCTGAAATTTAAATGACTACACTAGACCCTTCATGCTCTTGCATCAACTTTACATCACCACCTCCCCCAATCCCCAGTTCTGTGGAGATCCAATTGGCAGAAAATTTGCTCTGGCTGCTATGGGAGCAAAGAGGACAAAATCAATGAAAAGTGGTAGTAGTCTCTATCAAAAGAGAACTTGGCCAGACAAGGGAAGAACAGAGGGCACTGGAGGATGATGCACAGGTGGGGCTGTGTGGCATTCCACTAAGCCTAGGGGAAAGAGTCCAATATCCATCTGGGACCAGTTCTGTTCCACACTGGCCCCCTCCAATCACTTGGGGCAGAGAGCTAGGCTGATGAACTGTGAATTGCCTATTATGGAAAAAAAGATTTGAGATCCAACAATCAGGAAAACTAGGGAAACTCTCCATCAAAAAAAAAATCGAGAAGCAAGGGAAAATAAAGAAAAAAGATGAAAATTATTGAAAACCTCAGGAAGAAGAATTAAAGACTTTGAACATGAGCTAATGTCCAGGGAAGATAATAAAACAGAAGGGAAAATGACCTCTAGTTCAGGAAATAGCTCAAGTATCTATGAATAAGCATCTTATGAGATGAAGGAAAATGATTCAACACCTGACTCATCCGAGGACCCAGTGGGTTGAACAATAGCAGGATATTGTTGAATAGTTTGAAAAAGAAATAAGAATTGTAGAAGCAGAATTTAAGGTCTCTACAGCGAAGTAATCGGCAGAAGAGAAAAGCTTGAATCCATGTTGGCAAAGTCTCACCAAAGAAACAACTGTCAGAGAATTCAAATACATAGAAGTGAAGGATAATCTAGAAGTAAAACTAAAGCAATAACAGTACAAGGAAGCATGTCCTCCGTACAATCAAAACATAATGATCTCAAAGACAGGAAGCTGAGTTGCAGCCCGAGGACTACAGCTCTCCTAGGAGAAAACAAAAAAGTTAAAATTGAAAAATACGAAAATGAAAGAATCTACATGAATGTTCTCCCTTCAAAGTATGTTAGCAGCTTAAAAACTTACTCCAATGGTTCTGCCATTGTTTTGGAATTTCTCTTCTGGAATAGACTTAGGAGGCAATTGACAGAAAATCCCTTATTGACAAGCACCCACCTTAAGATAGAGATGTCCATAGATAAGGACAACTTACCTTAAGGCAGCCTTTTTTCACTTTGGGACAGTCTTAATTTTTAATAAGTTTCAACCTCAATATGTCTTTTTACAACTTCTACCCACTGTTTTTAGCTCTGCTCATTGAGGGCCAACAGATTAAGTCTCTTGCCTTTTTTGCATACATACTAAATATATTTAAAGATAGCTATCAGGTCCTCTCCTTACCCTCAATACAGAATTGTCTCTATGCTAAACATAGTTTAGTAAGTTTCTGTCAAGTGATACTCAACTCATGTCATAAACTCAAGGCTCTTCTGCATCTGGTCACCTTCCTCAGAATTATCTCTAACTCATCATCTCCCCTGCCTCAAGTTGAGTGTAAGATCCTTGAGGATAAGAATTCCTGGCACACCATAGGTATACAAGAAACGTTTGCTGTTTTATTTTTGTTGTGATTCCTAAAATATGACACCCAGAACTGAGCACAATATTCCAGATGATAACTGAGTACAATACTCCAGATGTTTTCTGCCTAGGGCAGAGTACAGTGGAAACTCCTAAATTGCAGCTGCATTTTTTGGCTACCATTGCTCACTAGAAATGTATAGTTAGCTTGTAATTCACTGAAATTCCCCAGAGCAAAGAATCTGTGTTTTTTTTTCTTAAAGAGGATCATTTTTCACTAAAAGGGCTAGGGAAGGTATATTCCTAGAATCCACATTTATGATTTAGTACTACATCTTGTTATAAATGGAAATTAATGAGCCAAGATGGTGGAGTAGGAAGATTCACATATGCTAGCTCCAAACCCACAGTCCATAAATTACCTATAAGGAGGAGCTCCCAACAAATTCTGGAGCAGTGGAAGCCTCACAGCAGTGGAGTGGAGGACATTTCTGTTCCAGAGAGCCTTGAAAAACTGACCCCAAATGTCCATCGCACACCAGACAGGAGTGGAGCCCAGCCCTGCCTTGACCACGTGGCACCAAGAGGAGCAGATCCGAGCAGGCTTCAGGGACAGAATCTCCAGCAGCAGTGCAGGTACCTCCACCCAAAGGTGCACAGGTCAGTGAGAGAGACTTCTGGGCTGGCCGAGAGGGGAGCGAGGTGTTTCCATAACTCAGGCCCCCTCAGGAGGCAGTGGCGGAGACAGGGACAGCAGCAGACCTGGGCTCCCCAAGCAGGCAAGGAGCTCAGATCCATTACTGAACATCTCCACATAAACCCCCTGAGGGAACTGAGCCTGGGAGGCAGCCCTGCCCCAACCTGAGCACCAGAACTTAAGCTCACATTAAATAGCAGCCAGGCCCACCGCTGAAAGTCCTGAGACTGGGGAGCAGCATTTGAATCTCAGACCTCAAGCACTAGCTAGGCGGATCTAGGCAGGGGTGGAGAGGAATCTCAGAAGTCAAGTAACTGGCTGGGAAAATGCCCAGAAAAGGGAAAAAAAATAAGATCATAGAAGTTTACTTTCTTGGTGACCAGATGTTTCCTCCTTTCCTTTCTGATGAGGAAGAACAATGCTTACCATCAGAAATCAAGGCCTCTGTATCCCAAACATCTAAAATAGATATCCAATGGGCTCAGGCCTTGGAAGAGCTCAAAAAGGATTTTAAAAATCAACTTAGACAGGTGGAGGAAAAACTGGGAAGAGAAA